>CM029632.1:27916743-28516743 GCA_017311315.1 Dendrocalamus latiflorus
CACTCTTACACCAATTCATCACTGATTGCACCACAACAGCTACCACAGCAGATGTAAAGAATACTCTCCACATAAGATGACTTCTCCACCTGCAGCAACACAATGGCAACATAATCGATCATATGACATTCCATTTCAGTGAAATACAAGCAGCTGAAAGTGCTGAACAACATATTTCATGTCATTCGGCTATCCGGCTTGAGTTGAAAGTTGAAATACATGGAAGATGTAAAATATCATGTGAGGCTCCCATTGCATATCTAGTCATTTTGCAAGTTAATCAGTCAACCATCCTGTGAATCTTTTTTCCTTTTTTAGAAAATAAGAACCATAGGGTGAATCACATTAGTACTAAAGCTTATAGCTATCAGATAAAGAAAGGAGTAACTAAACTAGACGAAGGATATAAATGTTGTCAAAGAAAATTTATACAAAAGTTTTTGAATTAACAAAACCTGATATTTTAATGCCATTTACTCTCTGAAATACAATATTTCTCTACCTGAATAACAGCATATTAAATTAAAAGAAAGCAATAAGTGAAAGTATAACTTGAAAACTGGCATATCTTACAAACTTACCATTGGTCCAAATTAATAATTTTATAATTAATATATCTCTAGTTCTCTATCAAAATAAGATAAAAGAGCATTCTTACCAAGATGTGACTTCCTCCAGGGCAAATAGTACCCCACCAACCGGAGCTCTGAAGGCTGCAGCAACTCCAGCTGCACATCCACATGTCACCTTTTGAAACATTAATTAATAGTTTTGAGATTTTCAATGTGACAATACATCCGTTCCATCTCAAAATACAGGGCTAACAATGTATGCTATATTTAAAAAAATGAAAAAGGGGGTGGGGGGTTTCAACCCTCAATTATCATCTTTTTTTTTCTTATAATTTGTAGTGCTAGAAATTGATTACTGCACTAGAACATGCATATTGGAAGTTTTAAAAAACAAGAAACTGAATAACAGAATTTATTTAGTTACTTATTAGTCTTATACTTTGAATATTTGCCAACAATCTGTAATAAATTGCCGACTAAAATTTGTGTTGCCATGTAAAACAAAATAGATTGTCTCAGACAGAAATAAAAAATATCTATGGTTCAATAATTTTTATTTTGAAAAAAAAAACAGCTTCATCAGTTCAGATGCCATAAGAAATTCAGTGAACTTTTAAGGTTAAGATTAGTTAAGGTACCAGCAACATGCACGGGTTGCAGTAGCTGATAGAGCAAATAGTCAAATACTGGCCAAGTGGCCAATACAGAGCAAATAACAGCTGTTAAATAAGGAGGCAGCAGCCAGGAAGAGTGATAGTGCTTCACAATCAAAGCCCGCATTTTATCAGACAACAAGCAGCTGGATCTTATAAGTTTTGGCATTTGGGTGTAAATGAGGTTTGCTATTTGACAATACCAAGATCAAAACTACAGTCTTGAGTGTCTAAACAACCAGGACTTGCAGTTATATCCAAATCTAGGGTGGACAAAAGTTTCAAACAAGAAAGATAATGGTCATGCCTGAACCATTTCATTGGAACAATATTAGTCAATAGTCAATACTCAATTGTATTAACATATAGCAAATGTCACAGCAAATCTCGATACAGCATACATCTTATACTCTACCCAAATATGTTTTGGAACCAGGCTACACTCAGTTTATTAGTTGACTAGCTGCAAGCAGGTTATGAGTGGCTTGCATTTGTTTAGTGTTTACACACTCAGGCTGTTCAATTCAATAAAATGATACAGTTGAAAACTTTAAAAAAAATGGAACCAAGAAAATCAAACTAATCTAAAGGTTAATGTATCAAGGATGGTAAAACAATACCGTGAGTCTGAACAGCTATGAAAGTATGAATAGCTTACAAGGTTAGAAGTTTAGCTTACAAGGTCTCGCCGATCTCGATCGCTTTCAAAAATCTGTACCCATCTAGAACTCAAGTGGTACTTTGCAGATCCACCCTACGCACGTGCACTCGAGAATTAGTTGATAATATAAAATCATTTACACAGAATAACCATAAAGCACTTACAAAGTGGAAAATGAAGTAGAGCTAAAAGGTGCTGCTATATCTATATGTATTGGGTGTTGGGACAAAATTTGTTGGATTAGACAACACGGATTAGAAGTACTGATGAATCCAGGTACAATAGCCAATCAGATCAAGTTGTGAACATCACTAGTTCACTACTGCTGACATCTGAATATTCTTGAGACGTAGCAACTCCGCCTTTTTTCCCAAGAACAACGTACACTCAGCCTAGAAAGTAATATCCAATGTGAACTTGATGCAGTAGTTAATCACTGTATCAGTTAAAAAAACCAGACTTAATGGCTAAATGCTATCCATCTTTATCATCACACACTCCCAACATGATTGTCATAATGAAAATGAACACCGCAACTTGTTGAGAGGGTATCTAAGGTTTTTCCTCAATTGATGCTGGTGACAATATATCTTGGCGTAAATAATTGAACGACTCATAATTGATTCATTGGCCTATTGCCCCTTTCAGGACGAAGGGGTACCACTACCAACTATTCCAAATGATACCTATGTTTCATCAAACAAGACAACAAAAGATAAGCATATATCCAAATTTTTAATTGAAATGAGAAAAAATGTCGAATGGAAAGATTTTAGATCACCAACATAAACCTACTTGTCCCAGAAGAGAAGCAATGCAGGCTCCAGTATGAACAAGAGGCCCTTCTTTTCCTAGAGCCAATCCACCTCCAACTGACCCAATGCTCCCAAAGATCTATTACTCAAATCAGCACTGTTTGAGCATGACATATCAAACGGGGCCACGAGCCCACATGGGCACCAAAACATTTAGTTCTATATTAGCTGAAGAAAGCACAGCCAACTCACCTTTCCAACTAATGTCCTGAAAAGGAGTATTCCATGTGTATCCACTCCTACATAAGGATTTCAAATTATACCACTAATCTCTCAGAATACCAAACCCTGATGATTCAGTAATTAAACCTTACCGTTTAAGTAGCCTTTGATCTCTGGGATACCAGATCCAGCTGCTGCTGGTGCAAAGTGTGTGACTATGTATACAGAAGAGAAGACGAGAGCTAGATTGAAAAATGTGTACACCAAGAACCCCACAAAATATGAGTGCTGTATAATAGCAAAAGCCACAGCATATTTCCAGCCAGAAAAGTTTTCAACAGCCAGATTTATGAAAATTGCAGCCAATCCAGTACCTGAAAACAGGGAGGCAACATCACATACAAAAGAACTCACTTGTTGCAAAGGATTGACTGTGAGAACAAAGCAAGCAAGTAGCAACTTGAAAGGGTTCAACTTATAATGAAGTGCCATACAGTGTATAAGACAGCTTTCGTTGACAACTATCACTATGTTGTCCTGTATGCCTTTTACTTTCCTAATACCTATATGGTATAATAAAATTATACAAAAGGGGTCTCCAGTTCGGAAAGAGAGGGCTGAAGTTGCTTAAATAATTACTGGACCCCAAAAATCAAAAATGAAGTTTAGGTAACATTAACGAAAGTTGAGGTTTATGTCCCCCAATTTGGAATTAAGTGAACCTAGATGAGGCCCACATGTTCTAACTCCCATCTCTCCTCCATTCTCCCAAACCTGAAGCGTCCCTGCTCCCACCCCACCACAGCATGTTTTTCCATCAGCTCTCTAGACATTGAGTATGATCCTAATTTCAGTATCACTATCTGCAAAGTGTGAACCTAATCACAGAAGATAGGACAAACAGGATCAGATGCAAGAAGTGAAACAATATTCATATATACTTATCACTTACAGGCCAAGTTGCCAACCATTGCATAGCCCAGTGGTATGGCATCTCGTCTCTCTAGCTGATGACTCGAGTTCGATTCCTACCCACACCCACAGTTAGTTGGGTGTATGGGTTATTTGTGAGGATTTTTCACTACAATTTTCCGGAATTTGAAACCGGGTTGTCAGCCTTAATATGACTACACTAGCCAATTGTCCCCACTCTCAAAAAGAAATTACACGACAAGTTGATAAATAATTAATTATATAGAATCAAAATTTTACATTTTAGATGAAGCATGCAGGGATGGGATGGAAATACTAGCACTGCAGTGTTAGAGATACACAAGGCCTTATCAGTATCAAAAACCATTTTCGATAGAATTTAACTAGGAAATATCTATAGTAGATTTTTCAAGGGGTAGACGTAAGAATTCACAATTTATGGAATATAGCTCTTACTAAACCATTCTGTGCATTCCACTTTTACGAAATGAAGTATAACATTCAGAAGCAATGGTGCCATAAATAATTAAATATATGTAACATCACGGGAGTGTGCAAGCTTCACTAAATAGAATCTGGAAATCTCAGTAGCTAATATCTCATTGATCCATAAAAACTGATTTAATACTGACTTCCATAGTTCTGCAGATTCATAGTCTGGATCAAATAGACCGTTGGGGCTTTATACGACATTCAATTCAATTAGATGAGACTCATCAGTGCAGATCCATCAGATGATAAATAAGTTTACTCAAGCCAGTAGTCATCAGCTCAAAAAAAACAGTGGGAGAGAGAGAGAGGAAGACTTAACACTTATGTGCTATGTCACACTAAAGAATAAGCAATGCATATGTTGGTTCCAGACTTCTAGAATGTGTTTGGTTGGAGGGATGGGGTGGGATGGGATGAGATAGTTCCACAAAAAAAGTGGAACCACATGGTCCAGCATCTAAGAAGAATATTCTCTAAATTTGCACAGACTCATCCCACTTTGGACCATTCCATCCCACCTCATCCCTCCAACCAAACACACAGATAGGCTTGGTCAAAGGAACCATCCCATCCCATCCCATCCCACTCCATCCCTCCAACCAAACACATTAGCATTCCCCGCCTCGGAAATCACCATTGCTACGCTAGGCTCTTACAAATGACAAATTTCCATTTAAAATACCAGACAAAGTGACAAAACAAGCCATGGAGAGGATTCTCACCGACGCCGATGAGCAGAGCGGACAGCCACTTGAGCATGACGTAGTACGGCACCCAGAACTTGCTCCGCTGCGCCTGCACCCAACCCAATCGAAACACCCAAAATAGTCTAATAAGCTCACCCCGAAACTACGGCTTCGATGACACAACACAAGCGAGCGAGAATCCCATGCCATGGCAGCGCGGGCGTACCTGCTCCTCCCGGTAGGCGTAGTTTTCGATGACCTCGTAGTCGAGGCTCTCGACGGCGGCGGCGAAGAGCTCGTCGTCAGCGGCGGAGGCGGACCCCTCCGGCGGAGCCCCGTCGGCGGTGGGGAGGCGCGTCCACGCGAGCCGCGCCATCCCGATGCCGTCGGGGAGGTCCTGGTCGCTGGCAAGCATCGGATCGGAGTCGGGGCCGCGCCGAATCCCCGCCCGAGATGAGTGATTCGAACGGCTCCACTGGAGGTGAGGGGGGTGTTACTGGACAGAAGAAGCTGAGCCAAGACTCATGTGGTTTGGTCTGGTCTGGTGTGTTTTTGCGTACGGGGTTTGGTGCTCTCGCGTGTGTGCCCTTGGATTGGCGGTCGGTGGCCGCGGCGCTGTGAATCGACGGAGCGGCGCCCGGGGGAGATGGGAGCGGCGGAGGACGTGCCGGAGCACGCGGTGGGGTGGGAGCCTGTGAGGAGTGGCTGCCCTGCCGGTGTGTCTACGGATCCAAGTCCGAAGTCCACGGTGAATACTTTTCTCGGGGAAAATTGCTCTCATACCATAAACTTAAATGACATCCTCTTATTTGCCACAAACTTGAGTGGCTTTGTTATTATGCCACAAACTTGAGTGAATTGTCCTCTGTTTTGCCATTTTCAGGGATTTTGCATTTTCAGGGATTTAACCGGGGTATTATCCAGCCGGTCCCACCCTCCCATTCGGCACGCGACGACGATGACGACCCGCGCGAAGCGCTCGGCACCCATGTCCCTCCCCGGCGCCGGCGGCAAGGATCTCGCCTCGGCCGACGGCGGGCGAACACGGCTCCGGGACGAGCAGCTGCGGCAGCTCCGCGAGCTCTTCCTCCGCTTCGACCTCGACGGCGACGGCAGCCTCACCAAGCTAGAGATCGCCGCGCTCCTCCGCTCGCTCGGTCTACGCCCCACCACGGGGGACGAGATCCACGCCCTCATCGCCGCCATGGACGCCGACGGCAACGGCACCGTCGAGTTCGACGAGCTCGCCTCCTCCCTCGCGCTGCTGCTCCTCGGGCCCTGCCGCCCTGCCGGCACCGGTGGCCGGATGGGAGAGGGAGGGAGCAAGGGCGCGGTGGGACGCCCCCTGTAGTCCACGGCCTCCCCACGCAAGGAATTGAGAAATCGCCGCTTGAAACGGCAGCCTCTCTCCGTCTTCTCTTCCGGCCGGCCGCCGCCATTGCCGCCGCCGCTTCTTCCTCGGTCAGTCCCGAGTCAATTCAGCGCGGTGGGAGCGACACCTCCACCACCCGAAGCCTCCCCAACCACCGGCTTATGCTCTCGTCCGCCGACGCGACCCCGCCACGGTGGCCTCCCCGTGCCGCCGCCTGAGCTCGTCGCCGACTCGCCTCGGTCGCCCTCCGGTCGAATCAACCGCTCGGGTGAGCTCCAGGTATCATGCTCATACTCACGCACGCCCTTGCTCCCTCCCTCTCCCATCCGGCCACCGGCGCCCCTTTCCCCCTCATCACCGGTCGCCTAGCGCCGCCGCCAACTCGTCTGAGCACCTCCCCGGCCGGAGCAGCTGGCTCCTTGAGCTTCCTCACCGCCGAGACCATTCGTTTTGTCGGTCGCCATCGTCTCCCCGGCTGACCCCCGCCGGCGACGCCGCCTGCCCCGACCGCCTGGCACCTCCTCTGCTTTCGGCTGGCTTTGCCCGGTTGCTCCGTTCCTACTCTGTTTTACCCTTTCTCTGACTGGTGGGACCGGCTGGATAATACCCCAGGTTAAATCCCTGAAAATGGCAAAACAGAAGACAATTCACTCAAGTTTGTGGCATAATACCAAAGCCACTCAAGTTTGTGGCAAATGAGAGGATGCCACTTAAGTTTGTGGCATGAGAGCAATTTTCCCTTTTCTTGCGGCCTTGCCTACGATAACCGGCTAAGCCATGGTTTCGCGTCAACTACGAGCGCAAGGGCTTCGCGGAGTGTGATTATTAAAACCAACTGAGAAAATCAGCAATATTCAACTATTCAATCTAATCCAACAATATCGATCAAGTCATATCTACGAGCTGCATGATCTTCCTTCACTGTCGTCCATGACGCCATTCTCCATCGCCACCTTCCATGCCTTTTATCGGCTTATCTCTAGGCCTTTGACAAAGAGAAAACTGATCATTTGTTTTGAACTTTCACTGTCTTTGATTATTCACTCTTTTTTACTTAATCATTGATCTTTTGCTTTAAAATAGTATTGACATTGATCTTTTGCCCTACCTGCCCTTTCTCCTCTCTTCCAAACACAAGAAATGAGTTTCTCTCTGTTGCAGTAAAAAAATGGATTGATTTCTCTCTTCCAAACATAAAAATGGATTGATTTCTTTCTTCCAACCCAAAAATAGATTGATTTCTTTCTTCCAAACCCAAAAATAAAGCTAAAATAGCATATACCCATGAAGCAAAAGTAGCACCACGCATTGAAAAAAATGTAAACATCACTACAATATGAAAACAACACCACAATTTAACACATTGTCGGAAGAGTAGAAATCCACATATTCCTATCACAATAAGTTCAGTAAATTCACATCTCACAAAAGCCACCATAGTGAGTTGACATCTCACAAATTACAAAGGCAACATACTAGATTCACATCTCACAAACTACGAAGCCACCATAATGAGTTTCATCTCACAAAATGATAACAAAATAAGCAGCATGGTGATTTTAGTTCTTCTTTTTCTTCTTCGGAGCCATCTTCCTCGTGATCGATCTTGTGCTTTGGTGGAGATGTGCTAGTGATTGTTGCCTGTGAGGCTCCATCTCCCATTGCCAATGCAAGTTGTTTATAAAAAAAGATATGAGTCATAATTTACACATGAACAAGAATGGAAATGTTTTGGCTTAGTTTTTTGAACCTTCTTGTGATAGGTTCAGGGCTCTCTTGAAGCTATCAAGGTATGATGATCATGTTCCTTGTAGGTGTGGTAGCAATTAAATTGCTAGGACCTCTAGTAGTAAAAGGTGAATTACATGGTCCTTCCTCTTTCCTTGGAGAATTGCTTGGACCTTCCTCAGGGATACCTCCTTCCTCCTCGACTTTCTTTTCATGTCAAAAGCAACCCAAAAAAATTCAAGGTTAGAAACAACCAAGATGCCTGAAACACTCCCTTTGCTCAGCTTAAAGGAATACCTACTTTACTACATTTTTCAAACCCTTGCAAGCATCTGTTGACACAGCCAACACAAGAGGACCTTCTTCATCTCTTTGGTTGGAGTATGTTTTCAGGCACACACGGCAATATTTGCAACATTGAGTTCATCCGCCTCGCTGAGTCTTTGGTTAACGCAGAGCGTGTATCACCATATGGGTTGTCCCTTCAATGCCTGCAGGACGTGGTGATATGGGCGACGACACGCCATCTGGTGTTCTCGTACATGGTGGAGGCTTATGCACCGCAGGGCGTAATGTGACAGTTTAGTTTCCACCAGGTTGTGCCCTCTCCGGACGTCAGGTTCCTACCGCGAGCGTACACCAGTGAGTCAAACTCCATCCGAGTAATGTTTACACTTTGTATGTCTTGTTCTGTAACAACGATAATTCTAGAAATGCAGGTAATCGAGGGCTAGTCAGTATGGTATGAACTGGCGGCCAATGCAGCATGAGTGGATGATGGCATGGACAGAAAGGGCGCACCTGGATGTCATCATGGAGCAGCGTCGGTACGACGTACAACGAGTACCTGGAGTGGTACGTACTTCGGTCACGCAGCAGACTCACCGTTCATCCACCAGATCACCCCCGAGTAGATCATGCATGACGATAGTCTACAGCGCTCGATTAATCGCCATAGCATTTCGTGGCGGCATGATAGCGTAAGACGATTGCAATTTTCGAGAGATTCATTTACGGAATTCATACTGATTGTTACTGAACCTGTTTTGTATGTCACTTCAGTTGGAGCGGACGCAACGCATCGCATGTCTACGACCGCCCTCACTAGCCTGGACACATAACCGGCCATGCAGAATACTTTGAAGTACATCCTAAAATAGGCCAAAAAAATAGTGCACAACTTGAGCTACGGCCGTTCGACGGATCATGCCATGCACATCGGGCACCCAGAGGGGGCACCATGCTCACTCGCCAGGTTATCGCAATCTAACGAGTCTAGCCAGCCACCGCAATCTACCGAGTTTGCCCGACGTCGTCATAGTACTACCACTTCTTGTCGTTCATTGTTGTCAATATGCTATGCATACGACTATTTTTGTAAATACAGTGCCTAACAATGCCAAATATGCTAAAAAGTCGTTCACCATTCGCGAAGTACCACCACAAATCTGTCTTGCCACGAGTCAATAGTAGATGGTCTGTTCTTTTTTGTTTTTTTGGCTTTTACTTTCTATTTCTCCGAAGGCCGAAACAAACAGACGGGTTCTTCAAGTGGCTTTTCAAAGTCGTTTCTCCGAACGGCTTTCTAAACCTAAAACTATATGTGACATCTGTCTCAGTGTCTTCACTACTGGTCGTCGTCTCAAAAAACGTAGACAAAAGTCATGAGTTACAGCCAAAAACTATTAGCCGTAGCCAAACAAACAAGGTCAATATCTAAGCATACGCAAATAAAAAGACTTAGCATATAATTTTAATTATAATTTATTAATTTAATAAATAGTGGTGAATGAAAAAAATGAAAGCCAAAAACCGACAGAATAGCCGAAAACGCCCAGAAACAACAATGGAACTTGACCGAGCCACCACCAATCAGTCCACTGTAGCTTCACGAGCTCTCCGCTGTATTACTTCCAAATTCCAATCAACCACTTTCCTCCCCTTCCTACTCCTTGCAAGCTACGCATAAAGGCCCCACCAGGCCACCACCACCCCACAAACCCACCTCTCCCTCCCATGGCGAAGACGCAACCCCACGCGTCCGCGAGGGAGCCCCTGCTCCCCTCCGCCGCGCCGCCGCCCTACCTTTACCCCCACTCCCCCGACGAGGCGGACTCCTACGTCCTCCTCGTCCCCGTGCGGCTCCGCCGCCTGCGCCGCGGGTGCCGCTGCCGCTGCCTCGGGCCCCTCCTCGCCTCCCTCGCGCTCCTCGCCCTCGTGGGCTTCCTCCTCTGGCCCGCCGACCCCGGCGTCAGCGTCGCGCGCTTCCGCCTCGCGCACATCTCCGTCTCTGCGCGCCCCGCCGTCGCCGTCACCATCTCCGCCGCGCTCAAGGTCCGCGTCCGCAACCCCGACCTCTTCGCGCTCGACTACAGCCGCCTCGACGTCGACATCGGCTACCGCGGCGCGCTGCTGGGCCGCGTCACCTCCGGCGGCGGCCGCGTTCGCGCGCGCGCCGTCTCGTACATCGACGCGGACCTCCACCTCGACGGCATACGCGTCGTCGAGGACGCGATCTACCTGCTCGAGGACGTCGCGCGGGGGTCAATACCCTTCGACACCGTCGCGGAGGTCGAGGGCCACCTCCGCTTCTTCTTCCTCAGCATCCCCGTCAAGGTGCGTGTCGCTGAAACCCTAGTAGTTGATTGTTTTTGTTGCGGAATGCAGACATTGTGAATTGGATTACAATCTGGATCAGTATCACTGCTTTAACGTTTTTTCTCACTCGCATCGAAGCGCTATATCTATAGAATTGGTAGGGGGTGTGGTGGTGAAGCAATTTGGAAGGGCTTGGCCATGTATTGTCTATGTGATTCAGTTTTTGTGATCCATCTGATGGCTAATGCACCTTCAAGAACAAACAGAATTGAGGTCAATGCAATATAAATTGTGCGAGGATAGCAGATTTACGTCAACACCTTGCATGTCTGGATGTAGATAGCTTTCATGGGTTAAAGTGTCAAACATGGTATGGTAATGATATTCAGAGCTTTTGTTTTTAGATCATGGTGTATAGTACTGTAAAATTGTTAGGGGGGAACATGCTCTGATTTCCAAAGTCAGGATTAAAGTATCTTTGTTATCATGATCATCAACCAGTTATCTCTTGCATCTTATAGATTACTTTTCAATAAGATTTAGGTTTAGGGTGTAATAGAATAGGTTACTGTATAGAATGCATGTCCATTGAAAAATGATGCAATATAATACTTTGTTTGCATTTTTTATGAATTTAAAATGGACTAGTACATGCCAAGTATTATAGGTGTTAGCTTCTGCTTTCTGAATTTCCCTGTGTGTATGATAATTCATAATTCATTAATTCTCTAGCTGAAGAGGATGACCCTTGTGAAAATTGCCAACATTTTCACAAAGAAACCTAAATAAAAGGAATAATATATGTAACATCATGTATGAGGATATCTTGTGTTTTTAACTGGTTATCACTTTTATCGTATCCACAACTGTAGAGGAAGTATATCGTATCCATTGTAGTTAAATGTATCCCTTTCCGTTATCCACTTCTGTATTGATCTTCATCTGGAATTACTTGTGAAACTGGTATGCCAAATTGATTTTTTTGCTGTTTTGCATTCTTGAATGAAAGCTTTCCTCACAAAAAGAAACGAAAGATTTCAGTTATTGAATTAACTACTTTGGTCTTTTTCATTTTCACTCCCTGCATCATAACTTGAAAGTCAGGAAATAGTCAAATTGCCTAAGAAACAAAATGAAGCGGTATGACATGCACAGTTCACAATTCTGGTGGCACATAGCACATGGGAAGTTCTTAAACCCAAAAAACTTGTGAAAAGAACATTAATTCAAAAGGAGTTGCGGAGGACCTTCCAAGTATCCTTTCTGGCCAGTTCTGGGGTGATGAGTGTTGAGTACAGCAGAATCACAAATCAAAATATTTAAAAAGCATGCCTTTTTACTGTGCTTGAACAATTCTACCAGCTCTGCTGCCATGGAGCTTCCACTGCAAAACCTTGAACTTGAAGTGGGTGTGATCTCATCTGGAAAAAATATAACTAGCATGCTGGATCAAATACAGCCCCATCATTCTATCACTTAGCCATTCCAACACCAAGAGTCAGGCTTATTCAATGGACAAGAAATAATCCCCAACTCCTTGCTTGCCTTCCCGGGGAGACTCGGGGCAATTTCTCCTTGTGGCCAACCAGTCTCTGGCCTTATCCCGAGCAGCAAAGGCTGCCTGTTTCCCTTGCCTACCAAAATCTTGCTGGGTGTTTACCAAGTCTCGGAACATTGTTATTTTCACCATCTTGGTTGCCATAAAGCTGAAGATGAAGAAGCTTCAGTCTAGCATCTACCATCATGGCAGGATGACAAAATTGCCGGGGGAGGTGCACCTAATTCGCTATTTGCAAGCAGTTGCAGCTGAAAGCAATTGTATGGAACTGAATTACTTGATTGAAGAAGGCCAATAGGCAGGGTACATATATATAGGCAAGGAGGACCCTGGGCTGGTTTATAGAAACATGACCACCGTGGGATCTCCTTGCCTAATATAACATCAATCAATCTATAATTAGCCATAATGGGCCAATGGCCCATGCGCCTATGCATGCGCTTATACAGCTGTCTAACACACCCCCGCAGTCGGAGCGTCGCCACAGACGTTGAGACTGGACCGGAATTCCTGAAAAACCGTCGAAGGTAGACCCTTGGTGAAGATGTCCGCATACTGGGATGACGTTGGGACGTGAAGAACGCGGACAGCACCGATGGCGACACGCTCCCGAACAAAGTGAAGATCAATCTCAATATGTTTGGTGCGTTGGTGCTGAACCGGGTTGGATGACATGTAGACGGCGCTGATGTTGTCGCAATACACCAAGGTAGCCTTGCTGGGTGGGGAGTGGAGCTCACATAAGAGTTGGCGCAGCCATGATGCCTCAGCCATGGCATTAGCCACACCATGGTACTCGGCTTCGGCGCTGGACCTGGAGACAGTGTTCTGGCGCTTGGAGGACCAGGAGACAAGGCTATCCCCGAGGAACACAGCATAGCCCGAGGTGGACTTGCGGGTGTCGGGACAGCCGGCCTAGTCAGCGTTGGAGTAGACAACCAGGTCGAACTGTGCTGAAGGTCGAAGAAGCAGCCCAAGATGTAGAGTGGCACGAATATACCGCAGTATGCGCTTCAAAGCGGCAAGGTGAGGCTCCCGAGGATCGTGCATGTGAAGGCAGACCTGCTGAACGGCATAGGAGATGTCTGGACGTGTGAAGGTGAGATACTGAAGAGCACCAGCCAAACTCCGGAAATCTGTGGCGTCACTGACGGGGGTGCCATCCTGCGCTGAAACCTTGGAATAGGTATCCACCGGGGTGGAGCAGGGCTTACACTCAGTCATGCCTGCGCGGTCTAGAATCTCTTGCATAAACTGGCGCTGCGAGAGAAAAAGGCCATCAGACCGCCGCTGAACCTGCATCCCGAGGAAGTGATGGAGATCACCCAAGTCCTTCATTGAAAACTCCTGCTGCAAGGCAGTGATGGTGCGATGAAGGAGTGTGGTCGACGAAGCTGTGAGGACGATGTCATCCACATAGAGCAGCAGGTAGATGAGCTCAGCACCACGGCAGAACACGAAGAGCGAGGTGTCAGACTTGGTTTCCACGAACCCGAGAGACACCAAGTAAGCTGCAAAACGGCTGTACCATGCTCGAGGCGCCTGCTTGAGACCGTATAGAGAACGGTTCAGACGGCAGACGTAATCTGGATAAGAAGAATCCTCGAACCCGGAGGGCTGCACGCAGTAAACTGTTTCATCAAGGTTGCCATGGAGGAAGGCATTCTTCACATCGAGCTGTCGAATCGGCCAGTTGCGGGAGAGGGCCAACGAGAGTACAGTGCGCACGGTAGCTGGTTTGACGACGGGGCTGAAGGTTTCTGAAAAATCAATTCCTGGGCGTTGTGTGAAGCCGCGGAGGACCCAGCGAGCTTTGTAGCGCTCCAGTGAACCATTAGCCTGAAACTTGTGCTTGAAGATCCACTTGCCAGTCACCACATTCGTGCTAGGGAGGCGCGGAACAAGATCCCAAGTGTTGTTCTGGAGAAGGGCAGCATGCTCATCGAGCATGGCAGCGCGCCAGTTCGGGTCTGCAAGAGCCGCCCGGTATGTCCTCGGAACAGGAGACAACAGCGCTGTGTTGTACGCAGCAGGTTGCCGGAAGCCATGTTTCGCCCTGGTGGTCATAGAATGTGTATTGACCACGGGGGGCATGGCAACTGCGCCCTTTGGAAGGGACGCAGGGGCGGCTGGAGGCGCTGGTGGAGGCACCGGGAGTACGGGGCGAGGGCGCCGGCTGTACACCTGAGTGTTGACGCGAGCCGGGGGCGGCAGCTGGGCAGTTGCGCGGGGAGACGCAGGGAACGCTGGGGCAGCCGCACGTGGCTGTGCGGGCGTAGTCGAGGCGGGAGCAGGCAAGGGCACGACGGTGGACACGGCCGTACGTGGTAGTGCAGGTGAGGCGCCTGTTGCAGACTCAGCCGCACATGGCAGTGCGGGCAGAGAGTCCGGAGCAGCAGGTAAATAAGCCTGTGATGGTGATCCTGCAGGTAAAAGAAACCGTGTCGGGCCTATGGGCACCGGAACGGGATTAGTAAAGGTGTCCAAAAACTCGAAGTCCGCGGTGGATGGGGTGTCTGGCTGCTCGGAAAAAGGGAAGGAGGACTCGTCAAAGATCACATGGCGAGATATGATGATCTTGTTGGAGTTGGTGTCTAAGCAGCGGTAGCCTTTATGATGAGCAGAGTAGCCAAGGAAGACACACGAAGTGGAGCGTGGAGCAAGTTTGTGGGCAGCGGTGGCGGACAAGTTGGGATAACAACGACAACCGAAGACGCGCAGATGGTCGTACGCGGGCGGAGAGCCTAGCAAGGCTTCATGAGGCGTACGGGAGCGCAGCGTTTTGGTTGGTAAGATGTTTAGTAGAATGGTGGCGGTGTTCAGTGCCTCGACCCAATACCGAGGTGGAAGACAGGCTTGGAAGAGGAGGGACCGAACCACATTGTTGAGAGAGCGGATGGCGCGCTCAGCCTTCCCATTTTGAGCAGAGGTGTAAGGGCACGACATTCGGAGGTGAGTGCCGTGTGTAAGGAAGAAGGTGCGGGCGCTGGAGTTGTCAAACTCGCGCCCATTGTCGCATTGGACAGACTGGATGGTGCGGCCAAATTGTGTGGAAACAAGAGCAAAGAAATTGGATAGTCAAAAAGGTGTCAGATTTGAGGCGGAAAGGGAACGTCCACATATAGTGTGAGCAATCATCGAGAACAACCAAATAATATTTGAATCCTGAGACACTAGGGACTGGCGAGGTCCATAAATCACAGCGTATGAGTTCAAAACTATGTGAAGCACGAGATGCTGACACAGGAAAAGGAAGACGAACATGTCGCCCGAGCTGACAAGCATGACATATAGAATTTCTAATGTCTTTATTACAAGCTATAAGTTTTGATAGAGTCTCAAAGCCAGGATGACTGAGACGACGATGCCATATAGTGGACGCAGCGGTGGTGGCGAGGTGTGCAGCAGGAAGTGAGGACGCGCCAGAGGGATGAAGAGGGTACAACGGCCCGGAGCTATTGCACCTGGTGATCACTCTCCTGGAATGCAGATCCTTCACAGAACAACCAGCAGGGTCAAATTCAACAGAACAATTGTTGTCGGAAGTGAATTGACGCACGGAAATTAGGTTCTTAATAAGACCCGGACCCGGGAAGATGAGCTGTGCCAGTGGAGGTGACGGGAAGGAAAGCACTGTTACCGACAACAATTGAAGATGGAATAGGATACCGCTGGGAAGAGGTGTGGGAAAGAGTACCGGCGTCGGAGGTCATATGCGAGGTGGCGCCGGTGTCGAAGATCCAGTCGTGTTGCTGAGGCGGAGTCAGCGACACGGTGTTGAAGGAGGAAGCCAGTCCTTGCGCGTCCCAGGATGGCATGCCAGCCATGGGGTAGTAGTAGCCAGGGGGCGCAGGCCACGGCCCCTGGGCGCCGGCGACGAAAGCCTGCGGCTGAGGAGGACGAGCAGCCGGCAGCGGAGCCAGGGGAGGACGATTCCCAGGCCACATGCTGATTGAGCCGGACCAGGGTTTGTAGAAGCTGGGCCATGGACCGCTGGAGGAGCCTGCGCATGATGCTGCTGGTTCGGCGGAGGAGGAGCTGGACCAGGGGCGGGCGTACCAGATTGCCGCCCCTTGTTCTTGCCACCGCCACGCGTGCCGCGCTTGTCGCCTTTGCCGGAGTTCCTGGAGTTGCCGCCGTAACCAGGAGGGGCGCTGGGGTGTTGCTGCGGTGGTGCAGTGGGCTTGCTGGGTTGCTGACCAGCAGTGCCGCCAGCGCCGGAGGTAATGAGGGCGGTCGGGGAAGGCGCCGAGCGATGAGCCATGTTGAGTTCTTCAAGCAGCAGATCGGTTCGGGCTTCCAGGAAGGTGGGGAACGGGCGCCCACGCTGAAGGTGCATGCCGATGGAAGCGAAACGCTCGTTGAGACCGCGGATGATGTTGAGGACGAGCGTACGATCAGTGACGACCTCACCCAAGTCGCCTAGAGCATCGGCCATGGACTTGAACTTGCGGCAGTAGTCGGTGATGGAGAGATCACCTTGGACGAAGTGGCGGAAGGCGGCGTCGAGGTAGAGCGCGCGCTGCTCGCGGTTGCCGAGGAACTGGTGCTCCAGGGCGAGCCAGACGGAGCGGGCAGTGGCAGTGGCGTGGTCGTCCCGAACAATCTCCTCGAGATCGGGAGAGACTGTGCCGAGGAGCCACGTCATGACGACACAGTCCATGCGCTCCCAGTCGGGGTAGGTGTGGTCGGCGGTGTCAGCGAGAACATGGCGTCGGAGGGAGAATTTCCCAAGAATCAGGAGCATCTGGTGGCGCCAGCGATTGTAGTTGTTGGTCTCCATGTCGAGGACGGCGGGGACGAGAGCGTGGATGTTCTGGACGCCGACGGCCTGGGCGTGAAGGTTGATGATGGCGGCGGCCTCGTGCGTCAGAAGGGCGTCCCGGAGCGGCTGAGGAGAACCACCGTCGTCACCGGCGGCGGCGGCGTCGTCTTCTGATGAGATGGCGGCCTCGGCCGCTTCCCGCTCCTGGGCGGCACGCGCGAGGGCATTGCGAGCACGTGCGGCGGCGGCATCGCGCTCCTGGCCCGCGGCCGCGGCTTCCTGCTCGGCGGCCTGGGCGCGCTGGAGAGCGGCGGCCCGGGTAGCCGCCTGCTGGCGGCGGCGCTCCTCAACAGCGCGGGTGCGCTCGGCCGCGGTGGCGCGGCGTTCGACCTCGAGGGCGGCCTCGGCATCGGCGGTAGAGGAGGCGGGTGGAGCGGAGCCAGGCATGGAGGCGGGGAATGCGCAGCCGGGAGGCGCGCGTGCTAGGGCAGCGGAAGGAGAAAACCCTAGGCGTCTGATACCATGAAAGCAATTGTATGGAGCTGAATTACTTGATTGAAGAAGGCCAATAGGCAGGGTACATATATATAGGCAAGGAGGACCCTGGGCTGGTTTATAGAAACATGACCACCGTGGGATCTCCTTGCCTAATATAACATCAATCAATCTATAATTAGCCATAATGGGCCAATGGCCCATGCGCCTATGCATGCTCTTATACAGCTGTCTAACAGCAGCCACGTGTGCTTCATGTTGCTGCACATAAAGAGAAGTCTGCTGCTTGTGAAAGAAATTTGTTACATGGTAGTATAATACCCCATTGTTCACTAGAGTAAATATGGACCAATTTTCCTAGTTTTGCTAAATCATGCCTTAAAGCACTGTTGGTGGATCAAAAGCAGGTTGACTCCTGGTGTTGCACTTGGATATTGTAGTTGTTTTGGTATAGAATTTGATGAGTTGTTTTTTGGTGCTAAAGCATCTTTTTCTGCATTTTCACCCGAAAATCTGGTCTAGGGTTTGGTGGTAAAGAGGTGCAGCCATATTTAATCTTGCACAATGGTTAGTTTTTTTTTGCGGATGAGATGACAAAGCATTGCAAGCACTACAAGGTTCCACAGCAGCAGAGCCAGCCCCACAATTCATAGCCTATGGAGAATATTTGCAATCATCTTAGAGAACAGTATTTTCTGACACCATTATTTGGCATGCTGCCTGGTTATTTGTTAATTTTATGTTTAGGACATTACCTTTATGTTTTTACGGTTACAACCTTACATGGCTGAATTTTCTGGGTAGCAAATTTTGGGTATGCAAAGGAAGGAACATTTAGAAAAGATACTTAGTGATTTCATTTATGTAGTGGTCATATATGTTGTATTTCCAAGCACAAGGAACTAGTTACTCGTTTGAACTTAATTTGAGTTTTTGCCTTATGTATCACTGGGTTAGGTTGGGTTGGTTGGTTGATTTGATCTTGTTGAGATATTCTTCTATGCTTACTCCAAACTTGTTATGACCAAATAAGGATATTCACCCATGAGTCCATGACTACAGCAACCAACAAGAGCCATTGAGCCAGGGTGTTCTGAACCCTGGGGCCCTTCGCTACTCCAAATTTCTTTTGCCATTAAACAAAAGAATAAACGAGGACATACTGATATTATTACGTAATGTTTTCCTATCGTTCAAAACTTCAAATATTATTTATCTCATGTACGACTGAACCATATAGTCGGAAAAAAATTTGTCAACAATTTGCAATATTGGTGCTCTTGCTTGCAGTCTATGATCCAAAAGTACTGAACCCCTTTATGATTGTTGCAGGGGAGAATATTTTGTGTGGTGCATGTTAATCCACACAATGAAACCATAGTACACCAGGACTGCTATCCGGAGGTAAAGATATTCGAACTAATTTTACGCTCTGAAAGTTGATTGCAAACTTTTCAGAATCTGACATGTTATTTTTCTACCAGTGAACTGCTAATGGCCTCGAGCTATCTTGGCGTATGAAGCGAACATTTTAAACTTGGGAGTTCTTTTATAAGTTGTTACTTCAAAATCCAATGGCTATGGATGTGCACGTGCGACAAACAGATATTTCTCTTCCACTAGATGGGCCTATTGTAAATTTGCTTGCAGGCCCAAACACCATATTTAAATCCATGTTAATACCAATCAGTTCCCCCGAAGAAAGAAAAATGTTTACTGGCGTTTTTGATGCTGGTTGCCTAGTTGGGTTCATGGGATCATCTGATATCGCTAGCTCATCTGTATCAGTTGTCAGTGAGGGCTCTGGTCTCGCTCCGGTTCGATTGTTGTTTTTGCTAATCAGCTCGACTTATTTTGGACTCTTTCGAGCTGCGACTTCCATCTTCTTTTGGGACATTTGCTTGGGTTTTTTACGACCGTTTCTATTTTGGGTTCTACTAATATTACACGTTTACACTTACTAGTCGAGTGTGTGTTGCAATGGATTTCAACTAAACATAATATAAGTTATAAACTTAGAAACACGCGTAAAGAATCTTATCACAAACATATGCACATGTAATCTAATTATCCATAAGATGCATTTCAAATAAACATAATATAAGCTATAAACTTAGAAACAAGCATATAGAATCTTATCATAAATTATATGCACATGCAATCTAATCATCGGCAAGAAGCTTTAAGTAGCATATGAATATGTGTATATATTTATCCACAAAAAATTCCACCAACTCAAGAGGTGATGATGTTGATGCTGACTCACCACCACCACGGAGTCCTTTTATAACCTATAGTTTAATCCGTGCTTTGTTGTGGATAAAAAATTATATTATCCTAACACATCAAGTTGACATTATCGAGATTGGCCTACCAGGTCTACGCTGGCGGCTCCGTGCCCTCGACTTTGACGTGCACTTGGTAGAGTTCTGTTTTGTTGTTAGAGAATGTATAGTGTGGTGAAATTTGTTTTTAGTATATTTTTTCCTTTTGTTGTTAAGAAATTTTTTAGGAATGTTCAAGAGAGAGTTAGAAGCGGCAGAACCACCACCCGCTCTCTTTTAAATAGTAAAGATAAAAAAAATATTTGCTAGGTATTGTCCGTTGGTCTCGATCACATAGATCTTCAACTGCGTCACTTCCAACTAAGCTGGTTCAATCACGCTAGTTTCGATCACACAAATCTCGACTACGTCGATTTGACCACACAGGTCTTCGATCACATTAGTTCGACCAAGTCAGATCAACCATGTCGGCTCTCAACCACGCAGGTCTTCGACCACGGGCGAATGCGGTAGTTCTGTGATTACAACGCCGGTAGTTTCGATCATCGGTAGTACCACGCTACACACTATGGTAGTTCTAATTTTTCTAAGAAGTGCATATACCTTAACAGATTTTGTAAAAACACATTTGTAAACTATAGTATCGTGCACACAAGAATCCAATATGATTCCCAACAAGATGCAAAACATATTTGCATACTTTTAAAATCATGACACAAGGTTATATGAGCTTCAACCATTTGCAAAACATATTTGCAAATATAAGCCTCATATCACAAGGAATAGGAAACATGGACTTCAAACACTTGTAATACACATTTGTAATGTATAGCCCCGTGTTACAAGGATTCAACACATAAGTCACAACTATTGCCATAGCATATTCTTGAAGCTTGATGACTTGCATCTTTACATCAAGTTCGGGTCATCGTCTTGATATGCATCAACCAATGATGCACTCTTCACTTGAACTCCACCAACATATGATGGGTCTTCTCTTGACTTGATGATCAACTCATAACCATTTCCTCTTAATCGTGCATTAACTCATGATGCATCCTTTACTTGACTTGATGATCTTCAACACATTAAGTCATCCCAAGTCATTCTCATTTGTGGAATCTAACCTATTCATTCAACTTATCGAACATATTGGTCCACAAACCAACTATCATCAATTATCAAAACTTCACTATTAACTAATAATGGAGGGACTAAATTCTACAATCTTCTCTTTTTGGTAATTCATATACAATTGTTGTATACATATTGTATACTCTAAAATAAGTTTTTAAAGTAAAGCTCACTCATCCGATTGTTATTGATCATCCAACCATTAACACATAATAGAGAAATTAGATAACAATCCGATTATGAGTATATATGAACTACATAAGTTATACATACTCAAGAGATATGTTTCAAGTAAAGATTCTTAATATTTGGAAAGATGAACATGAACAAATACTAATGAAACCTCAAAATATAGAGTGAACTCCCCCTAAATGTGTGCATACAAGAATATATAGTGAACACATATGCACATTTTAAGTTAGACTATTTAGTGAAGTTCAATCTATATTTTGGATCTGAGGAATGCATTAATATATAAGAATAAGATGTAGAATATATACCTCAATGACTTTCATCTCTTCATTCAAATAAGATTAAGTAATATCATACTCAATAAACACATTAGCCTCATAATTGCATATGCCATTCAAAATCATTTGTCATTCATCCAAATGAGACTAGGAAATATTATATTTAATAAATAAGTTAGTCTCGCAGTTGTATTTGTTATTATTACCAAAACCAACTTAATAAAACTTGAACTTACAGATGGGCCAGCCCATCTTAGGAGGCGATGGTGGGCTGAAACCTGATAAAGTCCATCAAGCTTCAGCCTACTCGATGGATCTACCCCTGTAATCCACTGATCATCGCTGCTGCAGCATACCATCCCAAAACCTAACTCATCACCTGACCTCACTGCCCTTACATGTCATCGAACTCGCAACCCAGCCTCTATGTTGCATGTTGCCCCTAAACCTAACTTGTCTCTTGACCTCACTACCCTTGTATGTCACCGAACTTGCAACCTAGCCTCTTTGTTGCCTCCGACTCCCACCGCCAAGCCACTGCCGCTCCACCTTAACTCTATTGTCGAGTTCTCAGAGAACCTTGAAAAGCTTAACCCTAGCGAACATGTATCCTAACCCATCGCGGAATAAGACATCTCGTGGAGGTTTGTGTCCATTTGGGCAGAGGAGCTACCATTAGCTATGGGTTCCAACAAGGTAGATAAGGAATATCGATACAACCTTAGTTCATATGCATGATTCGAACCATCCGTTAGGGCCAGTGGCGAAGCCAGAAATAAAATCGAGGGTGGGCTGAATTATTTGCCGGACTAAACTAAATTAGCACAAATATAGTCTTATACTCTTATAGAATTTCAAATTCATACAGAAATTCTAGTCAAAACTTCTTTGGTTGAGTTGTACTCTCATCGGTTGGACGAGAACTATTTGAATTACTTACGAAATAGTTGCATAAAGTTCGTTTTTTCATTATAGCAAAATCTATAAATAAATTATTAATTTCTATCAATACAAAGCTATAAATATATAAATTAATTATAAAGACTAAACTATCTATATACACTGAATATAAAAATCTAAAATACTAAATTGTTAAGAAAAAACTAGAGAAAAATTACCCACAAGAAGCCGTCGGCCGCCCCTTTCTCCTTAGTTCTATCTCAAATCGACACTCGTCAATCTGTCCGCAACGTGTCTCTCGATCTCTGCCTTTATCTGTTCGCCCGACCGCCCGCAACTCCCCGTCTCCGCCTCTCTCACTTTCTCAGAACAGAATCAATCGCTCGCCTCGCAACTCCGCCCGGCGCCCGCAACTCCGCCTCTCCGGCTCTCCGCCACGCCACTCTGGTCTCCATCTCCCTTCTCCGGTTCTCCCGTCTCTGGCCTTCAAGTCCGGGACTTGGTGCTCCTCCGCGGCACCGCGCCACCGTCGAGGCTCGCCGGCGGCGCCTCGGCCCTCGCCGCCCCGATCTGGCTCCCCCTGCCACGGCTCGACCCCCCTCGTCGGCGTCGTCGCCCCGCTCCAACTACCCCCGCCGGGTCGCCGCCAGATCTGGCGAATAGCCTCCCCTCGGCCGGCTCGCCGCCATATCTGGCTTCGGCTTCGGCTCCGGCGGCACCCCCGCTCAGCAGTGCGCCCTCGTCCGGTTGCCCCAGCCCCCCTCTGGCCTCTGCGAGCGTTGTGGCGGCGCCGACACATCTCTCTTGCTCTAGGTCTGCCGCCGCCCGTCGATTTGGAGTGGAATGGGAAGTGGATTGGGAATCAATTTCTTTGTTGGAGTGGGTGTTTTGATGGGCCAATGAGATGAATTTGTTGGGCCGGAAGTGGGCTGTGCCACTTGAAGCTTGAACTGTGCTTTTTTTTTTACTTTTTGTTGTTTGTTGTTGTTGGTCCTCTACTGTGGCCTGCGCCGGTTGCCGCAGGCGCTCGCTGCCGGGGGGGGGCCTCACCGGGGAGGGGGGTGCTGCCGCCGGGGGAGGTAAGGCTAGAGCCTTACTAAGCCTCCCCGCTGGCTTCGCCCCTGGTTAGGGCCACTCCAATTGACTGTTCGCTATGGCTTTTGGTTGTTTATTGAAATTGCACTGTAGCGGTTGTTAGATTTTTTAAGTCATTCAATTAAAGAAAAATAAAGAAAAATATAAAAAGACCGTTATATCTTTACGGACAATGCAAAGGAAAAAAGAGGGAGGGGAAGCAAGAACAAAAAGCAAAAAAAAAAGAAGATAAAATTAGAAGCCAACACGTTTCAAATGACTTCTGTCTTAAAAAAGCCGAAACCATTTGGAGCAGAACTTTTTGGACCCTCCATTTCTTTGGGTACTGATTTACTCAAACTTATTAGGAAGGCATGGGCGTAGTTTCTATAATCTATATACGGCTGCAGTGTATCCGATAAAAATACAGGAGCGACTTTTCGCCTCTTCAACCTTTCACGAATGGTCTCGGTTATCAGGTCAAATGGTACACGAGCGCCTTTCAGCCTGGTGAATCATAACAAACCAAAAAAAGAAAAAATGAACATCGAGCAACCAAATTTCAATTCAGAGTCATGTTATAAGGTTGTTCATGCCAACCACACATAGGGTCTGTTTTTTTGGCTGAAACTTATGACTTTTGGTTGCGGTTTGTGACTTTTAGGTTGTTCGTGCGAGAGATTATAAAGTAATAGAAACTCACGTACGGTTTTTGCGATATAAATGAAGTCGGTACATCATGTACTATAATTAACTAGTAGTTAGTAAACTCTATCTTGAAAAGATACTTCGTTTAAAAACTAGTTACTATAGAAAAACTGAAAAGCAACTTTTAAAAGTTGAAAAGAACAGGGCGTCATGCTCTGCCCGGAAGTTACATTGTCGATGTCTTTTTGCATGCATTCCATGCCTTAGAGCAAGTTTAATAGTATAGATAGCTGCTACCTCCAATACATTTCCATATCATCAAAAGGTAAGATGCAGCCAACTCATACAATAAGCTGACTATAAGTTGTCTCTACAAGAGCTCTCAATCATTTAATACATACATGGGTATTGGTCATTTAATACATGCATGGGTATAGCACTTAGTTCTATTGGTACATGCATGGATAACACCTCTTTTCCTGTGCTATAGCCTGACTCTTGCATGGGAGCCGGCTTGGCTCTCTCTCTCCTTTTCTCTCCCCTCCACATAGGACTATGCTGACATGGATTCCCTTATAGCTAGCACAGTCAGCCTTATTAAACTTGCTCTTATACTTCGAATCCTACATGTACCGCACAAGCACGAACTTATTGAGCTGATTTCATAGCCTTTGCGATCGAAATGCACGTTCCAAAGTTGCATGCTCTACAGCTCTGGACCATATAGGTCATGAGTTTGTACACCCACATCTCCCCGATCTAGAGAGCAGTAGTATACTAGCACCTGTTCTTTTGTACGCCCTGTACAGACTATCGAAAGATCCATACGTGCAGGTCACTCCCCCGCGCGCGCCGCTTGGCAGCTGCGGCACGTCACCAGAGCGCACAACACGACGTACGGGTGGTGCGGCGGTGTCCCCCCAACACCCGAGCTGCCACCTCGCCGCGGGACAGCGCCGCGCCCGCGCGCACAGGCGAGCTAGCGGCCGGCGTCCTCGACCACGCGCCCCGTCGCCGTCGCGCCCGCTCCACCTACCGTCGCGAGGCGGGCCACGTCGCCCCGCGTGGTCCCCCGCCGCGGGGGACGCGTGGCTAAAGAATCCGCTGGGCCGTCGATGTCGCGGGTGCCGCTCGCGCGGGCCCCGCGGATTGCCTGCAGCCACGGCGTCGTCGTCGCACGCGCGAGCGCAATGACGCGGCTGCCCTTCCTTCCCTCGACCGTTGGACGCGGGCGTCGATCTCGATCGCTCGGCATCGTGCGTCTTTCGGCGGGTCTACCCTTTTAACCAAAAATGGCGGCTTTCAGTTGTCCCGGTAAAAAGGCTAAAGGAGGAGTGGATAAAAGGACAGGGGGGCCCGGCCGATTTTTACAGTTGTTTGAGGTGGGTCTCTCTTCTGACCGAAATGCCCTTGGCCCGATCTCCAACCAACGTCGTTGTAGTGTAGATCGGAGCGTAGATTGCGTGCGTCATGGGAGATGCACGGGGGTAACTTTCTACCCAATTTGCGTGTGGTTTTTTTGGACCTTCTGCTCTGTATTTGTTTGGACGTGGATTTGTACCCTGGTGTGACGTCGGGCATCTCATCTCTATGTGATTATCCCGCTAATACGACCGGATGTTCATATTAGTTTTTATTAATATTTTTAATTTATAGTTTTTAATTAAAAATAAATATTAATAGTTAAAAGAAGCGTCTTCTAGAAAAAGAGGACGAGCAGTGAAAAATATAAGAGAGATATGTGTATGTAACATGAATGAGAGGAGTGGGTCTGTGATGTACTCGTAATCCTCTGTCTTATCGAAATCTGGACATATTTGGACCCCTAAACACCCGAAATTCCACTTTTGGCCCCTAAATCAAAAAAATTCCGTTTCTGGACCCCTCCCCACCGCGCGTTCACGAGCTGGTGCCACGTGTCCCAGACGCGCGGTCGGCGGGCGGACGCGCGGTCGGCGGCGTGGTCGCGCGCGGGCGGGCGGGCGGACGCGCGGTCGGCGGCGCGGTCGCGCGGGCGGGCGGCGCGGACGCGCGGTCGGGCGCGCGGTCGGCGCGGGCGGGCGCGCGGTCGGCGCGGGCGGGCGCGCGGGCGGCGCGGGCGCGCGGTCGCGCGGTCGGGCGGCGGTCGCGCGGTGGAGCGGGCGGTCGCGCGGCCGGCCGGGACACGTGGCGCCATCTCGCGAAACACGCGGTCGGAAGGGGTCCAGAAACGGAATTTTTTTGGTTTAGGGTCCAAAAACGGAATTTTTGGGTGTTTAGGGGTCCAAATATGTCCAGATTCTGTCTTATCCTCAGAGCGAGACGTAACGAGAGAAATGGAGAAACAACTTTAAAAATCCAAATGTTTGTATTAACTTTTAGTTTTCTAGGTAGAAGTAAGTGATAGTATCTCCAAAACTCAACCGAATATATGCCTGACAGAATTTAACCGTAGCTTCCATTTCAAATCTCCACCGTTTAGCAGAGGTGGCCCGTTTGGCAAAACAAAGTAAAGCCAGCCTGATGTACGTAGTTGAGGACACGACCAAACATGGTGAATATTTTCAAATCATCTTGAATATTTTCTGAAATTCTGTTTGTTTTGGTTTTTAAAAGTCGTTTTCCTAGAGTAAATAATTTTTCTATCGTACCGAAGTTTCAAACGGGCTGTCTTTTCAAAACACAAGATCTATTAGTCGATTATAGTATATACTATAATAACTTCATTTATATCAGCTAAAATCGTACAGAGTATTTTTCTCTCAAATTTCTCTTTAAATTATTATTATTTATAAATCAAAACAAAAAATAAAAGATAAAAATTAATATGAGCGAGTTCTAAAATCTATGAACTAGTAGGCGGGTTAAAAAGGCTTGCGTAAGTCTAAACTAGTAAAACACGCTAGCCCTGGCCCAAGAAGTGGAGGTTTGGTCAAGCTAGCTACGATAAGTGAAAGCAGGCGCTGGTATAGCCTACGCACATAACGGCCTTCATGTGTAAAGCGTAGAAACGTACCGTGCGGAACGTATTTCATTAGCGAGCGGCGAAAAGTAGCCGCGCCAGCCGGCCAGCTAATCCGACACAGGGAGCATGCCGTGCCATGCATGTGGTTCGGATGGCCATTAAATTTACCCGTCCCATTGTTTAGCATTATCCCCTCCCCTTTCTCTCTCCTCGGTCGTCTCCGTGTCACCTCACGCAGACAGCAGTCAGTAGCCTGCTCCGCTCGCGCTAGGGCCATTGCCAGAAGCCCCGTGGCGACCACCACCGCCCCGTACACGTCCATCCGAATCCGCGCCCGTCCACCCGTCCGCCCATCCGAAACCCACACAAATCCCCGGGCCAATCGCGCTTTCGCCACCAATGATGCCCCTCGATCCACCTGTCGTCTAGCTTTAACCACCGCGATGATCCCTCGCCCAATCCGATCTTAGGGTTACTTAGCCAGCCAGCCAGCCAGAGGCGTGCGTGTGTGTGCGCGCGGCCCTGCTGCGAGTTTTCTCTGGCCTCGGATTGGCCCGCCCTTGGGATCCTCCTCCCGGAGAGAGGGAGGGAGGGACGAGGGAAGGAGACGCGCTCCCTATTGGCCGCCGCCTCCGCGCCTCCCTCCACGCCCACGCCCAGTGGTCAGTAGTAGCGGCTGTGGCTGGCCTTCCTCTCTCCCGCTTGCTTCCGTCCTTTTTAGTATCCCCCTCCTCGGCTGCCTTTGGTTGGTGTTTGCCTGCCCTTTTTTTGCCCGCCTCGGTTTTGATGCGGTGTTTCTATTTTTGGGTGGCTGCTGGGTTTTTCCCCCCGGATAAGGGGCTATCCGAATTCCCTGGTGCTGGGTGCAGGGGATCTTGTTGGCTTTGGGTGGTTCGATCGGGGAGGAGAATTACAGCTGCTGTCGAGAGTAGCGGCGGCAGATTGGGATCGATACGATTTTTGCAGGGGGTGTGTGTGTGTTGGGGCGAGGATAATTTGCCTGCTCCAACGGACGAGGAGGAGAATTTCGCGTGTTTTTTTTCTGAGCTCAGTCGCACCTGTCCTACTGTAGCAGAGGATCTTTTCTCAGCTGTGTTTGATTTAAGCTTTGTGGGTGTTACATGATTGTAATTTGGTACTACTGTACTTCGAATCTCGCTGGAAGGTTTCCGAGAAAAGTCTTCTGTTCGATCCATTATTGCTCCCGCTCTTCCTTGTTCAGTACAAGTAATTGCTCGTCCGTGGTACTATTTTTACCGATCTTTTAATGACTCGTGAGCATCAATCGGTTCTTCCGAGGATTCGGAGCGTGGTGAAGTCCAAATGTCTTCCTGCTTCGATCGAGTCAGGGTCATTCCACTGTTTTGTGCTGTCAAGACTGATCTAGCAATGATTTAGTCTGCTTTCTCTGTGTTCGTATCGTCGTAGTATCTTTAATTCTTTATTGACCCGTGTTTACGTGTATGCTCTCTTGCTGCTGCTGAAACAGCGAGGGCCTGAACCGCGGAGCAAGGCCGTGAGCAAGTATGAGTGGTATGGAATCACGGCCGGGGGGATCCAACCTGGTGGAGCCGAGAGGGCAGGGCGCGCTGCCATCCGGCATGGCAATGCAACCGTGGTGGACGGGCTCCGGGCTTGGGGCGGTGTCCCCGGCTGTTGTGGCGCCAGGAAACGGAGCAGGGATCAGTTTATCGAGCAACCCAGTAGGTGGTGGTGGTGGTGGCACCAAAGGCTCTCAGAGCAAGACGAGCGACCATGCGAGAAGGGAGAGCAGCGAGGATTCACGGAGATCAGGGGAACCAAAAGGTTTGTTCTGTTTTACTACTATTTGTTGCAAGCAACGAGCTATTATTTCAGGAAGTTGGTGTGGTAGCTTTTTATATCTCCTCTGCTCAAGCTTGTTTTGGCTATAAATTGGTTTGAGTTGACAAGGAAGGGGCTCTTACTGAAGATGTTTCCATATAGGATGTGGTACAACAGTTTCCTTATATGGCATAACAGGAGGTAGGAATTGAAAGCAGGCTTCAAGAGGCCTACTTTTTCATTTTCTGTTTCAGTCTTTCAGATTCAGAAAACCATGCGTGTTAAAACATGTAGCACCAGCTCTGAAATCTTCGCCAGCTATTTAATTCCAAAACCTTCACAGCTGCTTGGCTCTCATGCATGAGCATCCGCATATTCTGTGTACTGTGGTGATGTAGAATTGTGACGATGTTTTGTTCAGTTGTACATTCACTTACCTAGCTCTATTTTAATGGAACACCATCTTATTTAATTGACCATACTAAGCAAAATGATGATGGAACTCACGTGCTATCTTGATCTTTTGGTGAATGTCCTGTAACTGTGCCTGGTATAGCACTGAAATTTTCATGCTGATGTTTCGATTATCTGTCTTTATGTGCAAATAATTTTTGCACTCTATGTAAGTGTCCAATAATTATAAATCAGCTGTTGTTCATATTAACCGCAAACAAGAATAACATAAATATAAAATTTGGAATAAAAAGAAAATGTTTTCAGCAATTTATGTGTCTGATACTTGTACCTAAAGTACTCACGTCGGTGGAGATGAGAATAGTTTTTTGGCAGTCTTGCAGACTGTGAACATTGAAACCTCTATAGCTACTTTGACTTCAAATTTTAGATTACTGCATGTACAGCTTGCCTAACTGATGTAAATTCCCATTGTATAACTAGATCTTTCATTTTTTATTAAGTCTTTCGAGCAGTTAACTGGGGGGCAATTGTACTGTTTTAACTGAAGAGGAAAAAATGTGGATGACAAATAGGATGAATTAGTTTATTTTTTATGAAGCCGCATATCTTAACATAGTCTGTTTCTGCGATCTACTTAAAAGACACAAAATACTCTTTAACTAACATCTTGGGATGAGAAAGTTTAACCACCTCCAAGTTTCTATGGCCTTTTTGATCCCATCTTGTCTTCAAGAATGGGGAAAAGTTGTTCCTTACTGTCCTCTGTACACTGAGTTGCTCTGTATAGCCAGTAAGAAAATCATCGTCGTGTTTCCGTTTTTCAGTGCCAAACTTTGGCTCCTTCAAAATATGTGTCTGTAGTATATGTGACGATTAGTGTACTAAATGACGACTAGAGGGGGGTAAGTAGGAGCCCAAATTAATTATAAGGCTTTTGAAAATATTTTCCTTTGAGCGAAAGCAAAACTCATCACTCCAGTAGCTATGGAAGTTATGATGATTAGAGAAATAATCACAAGGAAAAGATTCGATCAAAACTGAGGTATGACCTCTCACTGGACGGTCTAACATCTGTGATCGGTGTGAACAGTAAAATCAGGCAAACCCATAGCAACTCCGGTTGAACCGCTGCTACAGTGTCGATCGGACCGTTGCTACAGTAATTTTAGGATGAACTGGCCAGGTTTTTTGGGCTTAAAGTTGGTTTATGCTTGTACTGTCTAAAGTAACTAGCTTTTAAACGATGTATTTTTCAAAGCGGGATCAATAAGAAAATTGTAGTACAAAATGTAACAAGTTCAGCTGTACAGGACAAAATCGCATACGACTATTTTCCTCTGCTACTGCCTTTCACGAACAGGCAGAATTCAAATATTTAAGCCATAAGCCATCTGCCCAAAAGAACCCACCCAATATTTTCAACGCTATTGTAAATATGAAAAATCCATATAACTTTTGATTGGTTGATCCAAATGACTTGAAACTTTGCATGCACCTTCTCTAGAATGTTAGAAACCTATTCTAATCAACGATCAAAAACATCAATGCCGAAGTTTTGACATTTTTCCATTCAAAGGAAGGATGCACCAAAACTAATCAAAAGAGGAAAATTTCGATCTGCTCTTACTCGTAAGTCCTAAATGGTCTAAGTGACATGAGATAGTTCTCACATGTCATAGCAAGCTACAACACAGCACGAATTCAGCCCAAAACACCCACAAGAGCAAAATCCAAAAATCATCTCTCTCTTGTGAAAAACCGAGTAAAGTCAATGACTTTCTCTGGATCATACCTAGATGGATGAGATCTTGTCTCCAATAAATATCTCCACCTCTTACACGTCCTTGGCACCAGAAAAGCTAAAGAGAAGAGAAATCTAAACAAAAAAGCTAAGAAAATCAAAAACACATGAGGGGATTCATGGTACAACTCATTTGGGCAAATGTTAGATGTTCATTTCACTTGTAGAGAAATATTTTACAGCCAATCCCTCAGGATAGCAAAATAATACATGAAAATACTTGTAAACAAGGAAATAAGATAGAGCATGTATATATGAATGAAAGTGCACAACCTAAAAGAGCTTTGAAAATTATCCAAAGTGAGATTAAAAAAAGATACCACTTCAAGCTATAAAATGCATACAAAGCAATGTAGATCATAGTAAGGCATATATAACGAATCTAGGCAAGATAATACAGTTTAGAGTATTCAATTTAGTTTCAAGTTAAGCAAGACTTCAAAATTGACAAGTTCAATTAAATGTATCCGAGTATGAGCTAATCCAAGTCAAGAAGGCTAAATGGAACAAAAAAGCTCAAATTGAATCATTTAAGGTGTTAGAAGTTCAATTTTAGCCAATCTTGCTCAAGTACTAGACAAAGTCATTCTTGAAATTTTAGAAATCATTTAGGTCTTATCTTAGCAAAGTAAGTCGTGGACTAGGAGCCATCTATAACTGCCTATAACTGCCTCCTAAGTTTCAGCCTTTTTCTTATTTTTATTTTCTTAGCCATGTGCTAGATCTCAACTTTTACTACGACCACCCCAAGCAAAAAACTTAAAAGAGTGGTTTTGGTTATCTAAAACTCCCCTGAGTTCGTGCTTAGCGCAATGGCAAGCCGTCTCATGAAAAAGAATTTGCGAGGTCAGTTTTTTCGCATAAAAGAGATCATTTTTATCAAGTTATATAATAGTTAAATGAGCAAGACATTCTTTTCCAAAGAACTAACAAAGCATTAAATAAAGTTCAATAAGAGATTCAAGATTCAATAGAGTATTTTTGATATGGCATACATCATAAAAGGATCACTAGAGAGTAAAGAGTTAAAAGTTCCATACTTGCAGACTTAAAAAAATATTAATTGCAAAAAATTGAAACAATTTGTGAAATTAAGTTCAAGTTGACAAGTTAAGCTAGCATGGCAAAGATTTAATTATATATACACAAGCATGACAAACTTACCTAAGTAGGTATAACATGGTAATGAACAATATCAAGTCAAAATTATATCACAAATGAGTAATAGTCAAAACTCATATCTAAATGCATAATTTACAATGTAATACCATGTATGCATGATGCAAAAAGGAAACAAGACTTAAAACTCCCCCTATCTACAAGAACTATTTGCAAATGAAAAACAAGAGCTAAAAGTAAGAAAAAGAAAAACTCTTGCAAGAAGGAAAACCTCTTCATCACATGGTTTCTATCCCAAGGAACACACTGCTAAGGAGTGAATTTACCACACTAGCCACCCTACCACTAGAAGTTAGTGAAAGAAGAAGCAAGCTCAACCTAAACAGAGTAAAAGATGTTAGAGAACTTACTGAAGAAGAGAAGTATCTAAGAAAGACACAAGACAGAATGTGTGACTCACACCACTCTGAGGACCTAAAAACCTTGACACTCCCAAACTAGGATGCCCCGATACGTGATACGGGTACGGCGATATGGATATGGTGACATGATATTTTTCAAAAACAAGGATACGGCGATACGACAAGTATATATGTATTTGAAAATAAAGAAATTATAAACAGGCTACAGGAGAGGGAGAAAATAAAAAACTTATCAGTTGATAGCATCAGAATAGGGATGCTATGCTAATCATGGTTGTATGACATGCAAAGCATATTCTCCTTCGAAGGACTTCTCTCAAATCCTGAGTCCTCACTACAAGTATTGCGGAAGTACTACTGCTCTCCCCATAGTAGAATATAATGAATGCATTTTTGGCAATCTGCATTATCATATAATAGGTGGAAAATAAGTATGTGCTTGAAGTAAATAATAAGCATAACTTCAGATCTAAACAGCCATTGGAAAGAAATCAAAGAATCTAGAAATATTCTCAAGAATGTATAAACAACTATCTTTCTACAATCTGCTGCTTTCTTGTGTGGAACTTATCAACTATGTGAATAAAGCTCCATTTGTTCCATATGGTAAAATGTGTATGTAGTGTTAATCATGTATCGAGTATGGAAACGGCGGTTGGGCAGCGTGTCGGGATGCTAATTGACAATAGCTAGCCACAAGAGCATATAATCCAACTAATGATTATGAGGAATGTTGTTGACCTTAGAAGTACTGCAATGTAACGCAGTAAACATCCTCTAGAAGACATACCTTCAGTTCTGATGTCTCAGCCACCAAAGAAAATGTGACGATAAGATTTACTAACACATGTACATTGAAGATCACAATGGAATTTCAGAGCCACAATAGACCATTACCCTCCAAGGCATTTGAAGAAATTTGCACATCCTCCTCATTTCACAATTCCCCACCTTAACGCTACCATTCATTGGGTACAGAGATGAGATGATTCACCTAGAAGCAAGTAAAATCAGAAAATCCCATCCTCTGGTTGTATTTTTGTACACCCAACTCCTGGACTCCAATTGAACAAATCCTAAAGGAAAAATGACGAGGAGAAAACTCACCGTAGGACCCTAAGAGGAAGAAGCCAAGGCAGAGATCGGGAAGACCTACAGTGGTTGACGTTGACGTTGAGGCAGAGACGGTACTGTGTGGTGAGCTCGTTAGAGGGTGGTGCTGACCTAAGCAGGCAGCAGTGGAGAAGATTTGGGAGCAGAGGGAGGGACGAGAACTGATGCAGATCTGGTGGCTGCCGGCGAGGTCTGGCTGGCCCTTGTCGGTGGCAGAGTTGGGGAAGAAGAGGAGGGAGGAAAGAAGCAATTGGGGCCAAGGGATAGAGAAGCCAACGATGAGATGGCGCACAGATGGATGGCGGCGGTGTGGCGTAGAGAGGAGACGGAGCTGGGTTGCGGTGGTGCGATGGCGTGAGCAGTGGAGAAGACAGCGGCCAAGGCGAGGTCTGGCAAAGGGAGTAGGTAGATGCGGTGGACAGCGGCTGATGGAGGACGCAGAGGTGGGGGAACCAAGAAGGTGGGAGAGGAGGCGGCGGCGGCGAAGAGGTGACTTCCAAGTGGCGGAGCAACGGAGAGCGGCAGAACTCCACGCGGTGCGAGCGGCGAGGGAGCGACAGATCTCCAAGCAGTGCGAGCGGCGGACCTCCAGGCGGCGATTGGCTGGTGGCCTCCAGGTATTGGCGGCGGTGACCGAGGAGAAGTGACATTACTCGGGGAGAAGTTAGGGTTCGGGCGTTGGGCGTGAGTTGTGTGACTGGCGGCTCGGGTTGTAAGGTGTGAGCATTCACCGTTCGGGACCTTCGGGCTGGTGGGCCATCTTTGTTGGGCTAGGATTCAATTGGGCCAGACGTATCACTCGCGTATCGCATCGTATCGGAAACGTATCGGGGTATTTGCTATTTTTTCGACTGAAATTCATCGATACTCCGTCGATACCGTATCGGAACATATCGCCATATCGGATATGTATCGGACACGCGTACGGCGGTCTGGTGTCATATTGGTGCTTCTTAGCTCCCAAATGTTGTGCGATGCTGAAAATGGAAGCAGGGAATTAACAAATCTCAAGAAAGAACCTGCGTCACACTGTTTGGCAGTGTGATGTAGTCGAAGTAGTCGAAACTGAGCGAGCCGCATCCTGAGAAGTGATAGTCATCATTGGATGACCAAGAGTGAGGTAGGAGACCCAAAGAGACTGACATCATCCATATGATCTCCCATCACCTGTAAAGCCTACATCAAAGAGGTAAAAGAAGCATTTGCCTCGGTACTGGGGTTGGTGAAACAAGATTTATGTATTTAGTACTGAGACATGACCACTAGGTGAAAAAGAAACAATATGAGGGTTCTCATGATGTACATGAAGGTTTAAGCGAGAAGATCCAACAACAAACTTGGAGGCACGTCACGAGGGGAAAACTCGATGAAGAAAGCGAATATCATCTCTAGGAAAGTGATGAATGTCATTCTTAAACACTCCATTTGTGGATCAAAACTATGAAAATCCTTCCTCAGGGCAGCGCGTGGACCGAAATCAAATTCATGAAAAACAAGTCCACGATGCTGCCCAAAGCCACTAGAAGATGAATCAAAGAAGCCATCAACAAAGCGAGTTCTCATGCTAGGCTCTTTAGTGTTCATGTCATGAGAAAAACTATGAACACTTAGAGACTAAGAAGCACGAGATTGACGCATGCGTTTGACACGCCTAAATCCAAACTCTACAAGATGTCCATTCTTTTCACAAAATGAGCAATGATACAAAAGTCTAGAGGTAAACACGGTCCCATGGACAAATTACCGATCTTGCTCAAATGAGAAGTCCATTGGGACAAACAAGAAAAGCCACCACCACTTCTAGTACTTGTGTCAGCACTAGATGCACACTGTTAAGGTATTAGAGATAGAATAGGAATTGGCATATTTCCCTGTAATATCCCTTTGTACTCCCTATATATATTGTCCATTGGGCCTATTCAATATATGCATAATATTCATAACATGGTATCAGAGCAAATGTTAGGGTTAGGGTTTACTGCACCCGTCGTTGCTTCTGCTTCCTAGCCTCCGCTCATCATCCGCATCTACTGCCCCCGGGAGGAGCAATCTCCACTCCCGGGGGCGGCCACCGTCGCTCGCGCTGTCGTCAGGTGCTTTCCGCGGCGTATCCAGCCGTCTTCGGGAGTGGAGATCTTCGCTCGCAGGACGCAGCGTTGATCTCCTCCCGCCGGCTCTCTTCAGTGGTTTCCGGGCCGCCGCGCGGCCATCTCTTGCCGTCTCGGCTGTCTGGTTCCCCTGCTTCGACCGCGCCGCCTCCTGCCGGATCCCACCAGTCCGAGCCAAATCCGGTCACTGTGCCTCCTTCGCGCCGCCAAGCAGGATCTCCGGCCACCTCCGCTCCAAATCCAGGTCGCCGCGCTCTGTCATCCCCGGATCTGGCCGCCGCCGCCTCGGATATTGCCGACGCCACCTCAGATCCGGCTGCCCCGACGTCGCCTCGGCCGTCCGCGCTTGCGATGTCTCCTGGCGCCCAGATCCTGGAGCCAAGATGCGCCTGATCCGCTTGCCTCCGGCTGGATCTGTGAGGATCCGACCGCGCTCGCCTCGGCCATCATCGCCCCGACCGCCGCTGGCAATAGGCGCCGCCTCTTCTCCGGTCACCTCTCCTAGATCCAGCCGCCGCCGGATCTCGCCGCCGCTCGGCCCCGGGGAGCCGGTTTCTCCCGGTCGTCGCCTTCCGCTGGAGCCACTGCTCTTCTTCTCTCCGAGAATCCGAGTGAGGGAGGGAGCGTGGACGCCAGGTGCGAGGAGAGTGAGGGAGGGGGTGAGAAGAGAGAGGGGAGGCGCAAGGATAGAGGGTGAGAGATGGGAGTGAGGAAGCGGGTTTGATTTTCTAGAGGTTTGATGTTCAATAAGTCAGTCTTTAGTTATTTTTCGTGAGTCCTTCGTTGCGTCCATAGTCTCTAATTTTTAGTTCGTCCAAGTCGTGCGAGTCTACAAATTTATTGTCAGTCGTAGAAGTGTAGGAATTTTTGTTTTGCATGACAGCAGCCGCCGCTCTACTCTCTGAGCCGCTGTAGGATCAAGAATACCGACTAGAGGGGGGTGAATAGGAGGTTTTAAAACTTTTCTTCGTTTACTTGATTAATTCTTCACAATTAAATGACAAGAGAGTAAAGCAACTAATCCTATGCAATTCTAGACAACAATGTAGTAATCCTAGCTCTACACAAACAAATGATCACAATGAAGCAAATAAACAAAAGCTAAGAAAACGAGAGACACAACCGATGTTTTTACCGTGGTGATCGGAAACTTGCCGGTTTCCCCTAGTCCACGTTGAGGTAAGCTCGAACGAATCGAACCGGCTCCACGAATTGAGCCCAATCACCTCGATCACTATTGGTCACAAGCTGATGAATACTGCTTCCCCGGAATAGCCTATATGTCCCACATACTTGTCGATGGTGTCAATGTGATTCCAATCAACATACTTATGATCAGCAAACTGACGATCCCTTCCATACACCTCATCAAAGATCTTCTCCTGGAACTTGGTGTGAAACTTTGGATTTATGGAGTTGGAGGGGAGCTCATACTGATTCTTGTGACGAAGTTGAGCGTACTCGTCGGCAGTAATCTTCTTGAGATCAATCTCAAGATCCTCCCTGTCAGCCAGGTCTTCCTCAGATTCTTCCATGGGAGAACTCACATGTTGTGGCTGCTCAGACTCAATCTCCGATCCGGACTCAGATTCTGACGCAGGGGCAGGCGCTTTCCCCTTATCTTGAGCGGCCTTTTGTACCGCCTCAGGAGATGGAAGAGCAGGGGTGCCTGAAGAATCCCCAGAAATCGAGGAGTATGCCTTCCTCACAGCATTCCTTGTTTTAGGCATCTAGAGACAAGAGCAATAGGTTATGAGAGTCAAAGGAATATAGCCAAGTTTTAGATTGAAAAGAAATGGAATGAATTTGCTGCACTGTCAGGAAATTCGGTAGTACCGCCGTTCCGGGCCGGTAGTACCGCACCTGTCGGGCGGTAGTTCCGCTTCCTGGCAGATTCTAGGGTTCTTGGCAATGTGCATAGATTTCTGGTGTTTTCTTTGATTGAATCCATGGAATAGGTGTATAAGACCCCCTTAACACCAAATCTATCCACATTTTCTAGAATCTTTTAGCAAAAAAATTCATCTACATTTGGATTCAACCTAGAACAAAACCTAGGGTTCAAAATAGAGACCAAAAAGGAAGTTTTTGATCCGAGATACCTTGAGAATCGGAGGAGTTGAACCCTTGAAAGTTGATTTGAGTCGAAGAATCGAAGAAATCACCACTGGATTTGGAGATTTAGAGTTCGGTTTTAGGAGGCTTTTGATGGGAGAGAGAGAAGAGGAGAGGAGGAGTACGGGCACAGGCGGAAGAGGAGAGGAAGTACCGGAAAGAAAAAAAAATGGGGTCGAGCGGAGAGAAAACCCTCGGGCGCGGGTAGTTGCTCCCCCTTGAATGCAGGTCCGGTAGTACCGCAGATGCGGCCGGTAGTACCGCATGGAGCGGTAGTACCGCTTCCTCAACCGGAAGAACCGTTCCCCGGAAGTACCGCAGAAGGCAGCGGTAGTTCCGATTTTTCTGGAACTTTGCAGAATTTGAATTTGAACAGAGTAGATGCAAATGATCCCTAGTTTTTGCACTCAACTAAAATCTTTAAGGATCATTATGCATTAAATATCCCAAAATAATATATTTGAAAATAGTTTTTGCTTTTCCTTTAAAATCAAATCCTTTTGCATAAAGGTTTTGCAAGCGATCTTTCAAGCTTCCTCAATTGAGCATACATTTAAATCAGCCATAAATTTATGCAATATTAGAGTAATCTAGGACATTTAATTCACTCCTAAGTTTGCAAAAACGGTTTTCATCTAATGGCTTGGTGAAGATATCCGCTAATTGGTTCCCGGTCCGGATGTGGATAATACAAATATCTCCCTTGCTAACATGATCTCTCAAGAAATGGTGCCGAATATCTATATGCTTGGTTCTTGAGTGTTGGACTGGATTATTGGATATTTTGACGGCACTCTCATTATCGCACAAAAGAGGCACATTATCAAAATTTATTCCATAATCCAACAAGGTTTGCCTCATCCACAACAATTGAGCACAACAACTTCTGGCGGAAACATATTCGGCTTTGGCGGTTGAAAGTGCTACGGAATTTTGTTTCTTTGAGGACCAAGATACTAGTGATCTACCTAAAAATTGACAACTCCCGGATGTGCTTTTTCTATCCACTTTGCAACCCGCATAATCGGAATCTGAATATCCAATTAATTCAAATTTAGCACCTTTAGGATACCAAAGCCCTACATTTTGGGAGTGTTTTAAATATCTCAAGATTCTCTTTACGGCCTTTAAATGACACTCTTTTGGTGAAGCTTGAAAGCGAGCACGCATGCATACACTAAACATGATATCGGGCCTAGATGCGGTAAGATAAAGTAAACTACCAATCATGGATCTATAAAGCTTTAAATCTATTGACTTACCTCCTTCGTCGAGGTCTAGATGCCCATTTGTTGCCATTGGTGTCTTGATAGGTTTTGCATCCTCCATACCAAACTTCTTGAAGAGATCTTTAACGTACTTGGTTTGGCTTATGAAGGTTCCATCCTTGAGTTGCTTGATTTGAAATCCAAGGAAATAACTTAACTCCCCTATCATAGACATCTCAAAAATCCCTAGACATCATATCATCAAATTCTTCACAACAATCTTGGTTAGTAGAACCAAATATAATGTCATCCACATATATTTGGCATACAAAGAAATCATCACCAATGATTTTTGTGAATAATGTTGTATCTATTTTACCGATCTTAAATCCTTTTGAAACAAGAAAATTTCTAAGGCGTTCATACCATGCTCTAGGAGCTTGTTTTAAGCCATATAATGCCTTTGAGAGTTTATAGACATGATTTGGAAATTTTGAATCTTCGAACCCCGGTGGTTGTTCAACAAATACAAGTTCGGAGATAGTTCCATTTAGAAATGCACTTTTGACATCCATTTGAAATAATTTAATATAAAAGCTAGATGCGAATGCAAGCAAGATTCTAATAGACTCAAGTCTAGCAACGGGTGCAAAAGTTTCATCATAATCTAATCTCTCGACTTGAGTATAGCCTTGAGCTACTAACCTTGCTTTATTTCTTACCACAATTCCATTTTCATCTTGTTTGTTCCGGAAGACCCATTTTGTACCAATCACATTGTGTTTTTCGGGTCTTTCCACCAAAGTCCATACTTCATTTTGTGCGGAGTTGTTTAATTCTTCATGCATGTCATTTACCCAATCCGGGTCATCTAGAACTTCATCTACAAGCTTGGGCTCAAGAGAAGACACAAAAGAATAATGTTCACAAAAAGAAGCTACTCTAGAGCGAGTTTGAACACCCTTACTCACATCACCCAATATTTGATCTATTGGATGATCCTTGTCGATTGCATTGTGAATCTTGAGGTTGTTTTGTAGTTGATCCTTTTGTTTATCTTCAATAACTTAAACATTGCTTGTAGTAGATGAGGTGGGTGGCTCCACTAGTCTTGAAGAACTTGGAGATGATACATCTTCCTTTAGCTTGATGTCTCCAATTTGCATATTTTCTATAGCCTTGCGCAAACCTTCATCACCTACGTCATCCAAATTTTCTTGCTCTTCTTGAGAGCCATTAGTTTCATCAAATTGTACATCACAAGATTCTTCAACTATGCCCGAATTTTTATTATAAACTCTATAAGCTTTGCTATTTGAAGAATAACCTAATAAGAAACCTTCATCACATCGACTTTGAAATTTAGAGAGCCGAACACCCTTTCTCAAGATATAGCATTTGCAACCAAATACTCTAAAGTAGGAAATGTTCGGTTTTCTTCCAACGAGAAGCTCATAGGAAGTCTTTTTCAAAAGACGATGTAAATAAAGGCGATTTATGGCATGACAAGCGGTGTTAATAGCTTCCACCCAAAATTTATCGGAAGTATTATATTCATCAAGCATTGTCCTAGCCATTTCAATTAATGTACGATTTTTCCTCTCTACAACTCTATTTTGCTCCGGAGTGTAGGTTGTGGAAAGTTCGTGCTTTATTCCAAGTTCATCACAAAAGTCTTCAACTTTTGTATTCTTGAACTCGGAACCGTTGTCACTTCTAATTTTCTTGATTTTAAAATCAAATTCATTTTGGGCCCTTTTTGAAAAGGTTTTGAAAATACCGGAGGTTTCGCTTTTGTCATTTAAGAAGAAGACCCATGTATATATAGAGTAATCATCCACAATGACTAAACAATAACTATTACCCCCGATGCTCTTATAGGTTGTTGGCCCAAACAAATCCATATGTAAGATCTCTAAAGGCCTAGAGGTTGATATGATACTTTTGGAAGGGTGAGAACTAGCGACTTGCTTTCCGGCTTGACAAGCACTACAAAGTCGATTTTTCTCAAACTTCACACCTTTCAAGCCAACTACTAGATCATGTTTGAAAAGCTTTTTGAGTTGGATCATACCCACATGACCTAATCGTCTATGCCATAACCAACCCAAAGAGGTTTTTGCAATTAAACAAGTTTTCAAACAAGACTCATTTGAAGTAAAATCTACTAAATAGAGATTTCCAAATCTAAAGCCTTTGAAAATAAGTTCATTATTTTTTTCTTTTGAAATGATTATATTTTCTTTTGAGAAAGAGCAAATTAGACCTAAATCACTTAGTTGAGCAACGGATAGCAAATTAAAATTCAATGTTTCTACTAGAGATACATTGGAAATAGAGAGGTCATTGGAGATAGCAATTTTACCCAATCCTAATACCTTTCCTTTGCTATTGTCTCCAAAGGTGATTTTGTCGTTGCTTCCATTCTCAAATGTGGTAAACATTTTCCGGTCTCCGGTCATGTGTTGAGTGCATCCACTATCTAACACGCAATGCCTTCCACCAGTTTTGTAGTTCATTTACAAAAGAAAATCAAGCCTTTTTAGGTACCTAAATTTGTTTGGGTCCTTGGAGGTTAGTAACCAAGGTTTTGGGCACCCAAATGGATTTCTTTTTAGCACCCAAAATCGAGGTGCCAATAAAATGAGTAATAACATTTCCATTTGTTGTTTTCTTAAGCATATAGCATGAATCATATAGGCCAATGGAATGCATGTTATTTTTAGAACAATTATTTGGCATATGTCCTACATTCCGGCATTTAGTACAATACTTACCATTCTCTTTTACAAACTTTGGAGGTTTGTATGCCGAGTTCTTGCCTTTCTTGGGAACATACCCAAGTCCTTCCTTGTTAAATGAGCATCTTTGGTCATTTAGCAATTTATCAAGGGTATCCTTTCCCTTATAAGCTCTTTTTAAACTTTTGTTTAATTTAAGCACTTGTTCCTTTAAATTTTCATTTTCATTAGCAAGTACTTGGTCATGGGTAAGAGTTAAAGCATTTATGTAATCAACATTTGAAGAGCATGGCATAACAAGAAGATCATCACAAGACGTAGATATGCTAGATTTATGAGTTTCTACACTAGGCATTTCATTTAAGATATCACATGATATACCAATGCTAGAGCTAGATTTTCTTTTGATTTTCTTGGATAAAGAAATCATGAGCTTCCTTTAGCTCCTCATAGGATTCTTGAAGAGACATATGCTCCCTCTTCAAGACCTTGAATTTTGATTAACTTTTCCAAGAAATTCATTTAACTCAATTAGCATATCCATTAGATCATCGTAAGAGGGCTCATCATCGTCTAGAATTTTTACCTTCTCTCCTTTTGCCATAAGGCATGTAGGAGTGAAGAATAACGATGGAGCCTCCTTAATAGCGATGCCGACAAGTCCCTTCTTCTTGGGAGACTCATCCTCGCTTGAGTCGGAGTCGGAGTACTCCGCCTTGGAATCCCACTCACCAATGTGGGATTCGTTCTTCCCATCTTTGTGAAGCTTCTTGAAAAGCTTCTTCTTGTCGTGATAGTTCTTATTCTTGAATGACTTCTCCTTGTCATCCTTCTTGGTGGGGCATTGAGAGGCAATGTGCCCCTTCTCATCGCATTTGTTAGACAGCTGGCTTAGGCCTGCCCTATGGGCCTTGTACATTGGGTTTCATCTATATTAGGCATGATATCCTTCGGCTGTTACTACTTCTATAAACCAGCCTCAGGACTCTTTGCCTATATATACTTGTATGTCTATGGTCATAATATACACGATTCATATCGGCTTACATGGTATCAGATGCATCGGGCTTTTCCCGATCCCCTTCTGTTGCCCTAGCGTGCGCGCCCCTCGGCTGCGCCGCCGCCGCGCGAGCGATTCTCCAATCGCTGCTCGGCTTCCTCTTCCGCTGCCCTAGGCTGAGCGCGCCTCTCGGCTGCGCCGCCACCACGCGTGCGACTACCCTGGTCGCCGCTGCCTCTCCTTGCCCTCATGGCAACACCTCCCGCCCCTTCTTCCCCCCATGCCACCGATGCAGATGCTGCTGCCAAGCGCGCTGCAGATCAGCTGGCGGCACAGGCGGAGTGCGATTGCGTCGTCCAGATCAAGCGCGACGCCGCTCTCACCCGTGCTGCTGCGGCGGAGCGCGAAGCGGCCGCGGCATCCCAGGAACGCGACGCCGCCGCCGCATGCGTTCGCGCTGCTCTTGAGCGCGCGGCCCGTGAACGCGCCGCTGCCAACGAAGACCAGGAGCTGGACGCCACCGCAGATGTTGAGTCCCGCGTCTCCGACGACCCGCCCCTCCCCGTTCACGACGCCATCTTCCTGCACGAAGCAGCCGCTCTCGTCAACCTTCACGCTCAGGCTGTGGCAGTCCAGAACATCCGCACCCTGATCCCACTCGTCCTCGATTTGAAGTCCGGCCACTACACTCGCTGGCGCGAACTCTTCATCCTCACGGTCGGCAAGTATTCTCTCCAGGACCACATCCTCTCCGACAATCCCGCGCCTGCTCTCCCTGACTGGGCACGCATGGATTGTGTTGTCAAGTCCTGGATCTATGGTACGATCTCCGTCGAGCTTGTTGAGATTGTGATGGATCGCGGCGCTACTGCGCGTGTTGCCTGGCTCGCCATTGAAACTCAATTCCTTGGCAACCGTGAAACACGTGCACTCTACCTCGACGCCGAGTTCAGAAACTTCTCCCAGGGTGACCTCTCCATCGCCGACTACTGCCGACGCTTCAAGAACATGGCTGATTCCCTCGGTGATCTCGGCGAGTCTGTCGCAGACCGCACACTTGTACTCAATGTGATCCGCGGCCTCAACGAGAAGTACTCCTCCATTGGTCTCCATCTACAGCGCGCTCGCCCCTTCCCCACGTTCCTGGAGGCCCGTGCTGATCTTCTTGAAGAGCTCAACATGGCGAACCGATCCTCCTCGACATCCACCGCTCTCATCGCCACAACCGGTGAAACTTCTTCCTCCAGCAACGCCACTCGGCCTCCATCACCTCTGCAGCCGCAGCCACCTACTGGTTCCGGGGGCAGTAACGGCGGCCGACCTCAGCAGAACAACCGCCGCCGCGGGAAGCGCGGGGGTCGTTCTGGTGGCAACACCGCTGCTGGGGGCGGTAGCAACCCGCAGACCGGCGCACCCAAACAGGGTGGGTCCTGGCCCTCGTTCTACAACCCTTGGACGGGTTCCATCCAAATGTGGCCAGGATCCCACCCTCCTCTTGCACCCCTGCCTCCGGCGCGTCCACCCGCAAATCAACAGCACCTGCAGCACCACCAACAGCAGGCGCTGCTGGCTCAACATCAGCAGCAACAGGCGTTGCAAGCTCAGCAGCCCGTGTTTCAGCCTCAAGCTTTGGTGGCCGGGGCACAAGGGTATTGGTCTGCTCCTCAGGGAACCTACACCCCGGCGCCATCCTCCTGGGATCAACAATCGCTGGTCTCCTCCTTCAACACCATGACCCTTCAACAGCCTCAACCACAACATGAATGGTACTTCGATTCAGGTGCTACTTCTCACATGACCTCCACGTCAAATTCTCTTTCCAGCACTTTCCTTCCACGGTACCCTATTCCCTCCTCCATTGTTGTCGGTGACGGATCATTGCTTCCTGTCACCTCCACTGGCATGGCTCATCTTCCAGGTTCATTATGTCTTAATAATGTTCTTGTCTCACCAAACCTTATTAAGAATCTTATATCTGTTCGCCGTTTTACCTCCGACAACAATTGCTCAGTTGAATTTGACCCTACTGGTTGTTCTGTGAAGGATCTTCAGTCTCGGAACGTGATCCTCAGGTGTGACAGCTCCGGGCCTCTCTATCCTCTGCGCCTGCCTTCCACATTGCCGAGCACCTTCCTCGCAACATCTACTTCGTCCCTTTGGCACCGTCGGTTGGGTCATCCTGGTCATGATGTCATGGTCCAACTTATGCATTCCTCCTTCATTCCGGCTTGTCATAAAGAAAACAGAAGCTCTATTTGTCATGCTTGTCAGTTAGGTCGTCATGTTCGTCTTCCCTTTCATGTGTCCAATTCTCGTGCTCGTCAGAATTTTGACCTTATTCATTGTGATCTTTGGACATCACCTGTACTCAGTGTCTCTGGTTACAAATACTATTTGGCCATTCTTGACGATTGCTCTCACTACTTGTGGACGATCCCTTTACGACTCAAGTCTGACACATTTTCTGCACTTGCCAATTTTTTTGCTCTCGTGCATACTCAGTTTGGTGCTTCCATTAAAGCTGTGCAGTGCGACAACGGCCGCGAATTCGACAACTCCAGTGCCCGCACCTTCTTTCTCAGCCGTGTTCATCTTCGAATGTCCTTCCCCTACACATCCGCCCAAAACGGTAAAGCCGAGCGGATCATTCGTTCTATCAACAATGTCATTCGCTCGCTTCTGTTCCAGGCTAGCATTCCACCTTCCTTTTGGGCTGACGCACTAACCACTGCTACATCTCTGCTTAATATCCTACCCACCAAGACACTGAACTCCACCACCCCGCACTTTGCTCTTCACGGCATCGTGCCCTCATACACTCATCTTCGTGTCTTCGGTTGCGCTTGCTATCCAAACCTCTCCGCTACTGCACCACACAAACTTGCCCCTCGCTCTGCTCGATGTGTGTTCCTTGGCTATTCCCCTCATCACAAAGGATACCTCTGTCTTGACCTCTGTTCCAACAAAGTAATCATTTCTCGCCATGTTACCTTTGACGAGAACGCTTTTCCCTTTGCTGAATCGGACTCCCAGCTCACCCATGATGATCTCGCCTTCCTGGATGATCTTCATAACCCCGTGCCGGCGCCAATAGGCCCAGCCCGTGTTCTTCTTCCTGCAGGTCCTGCCTGGCATGGTGTATCTGCTGCATTGCCACATGCGGCCCCTGCCGACTCTTCTCGGCTGAGCGCAGTCGGCTCCAGTACCTGTCCTGCCGCGCCACCCGCGGCATCCCCAGCTCCTCCAGCTGCCGCACCTCGCCTGGCGGTCTCCCCTGCGCCGACTTCATCACCTCCATCGCCAGCACAGCCGCCCCCGGCTCCCAGGACTACCATACCGGTTGCTGATCGGGATTTTCGGCACGTCTACACTCGCCGTCAAGCCCCTGATCCATCACCGGTACAGCCGCCACCGGCTTCCAGGACCACCATACCAGTTGGTGATCGGGACTTTCGGAACGTCTACACTCGCCGCCAAGTTTCCGCCACGCCTCACGCGGTTGCTTCTCTTCCAACAGGAGCTATTCCCGTTTCACCAGTGGTGAACCAGCACTCCATGACGACCCGTGCCAAGGATGGTTTTCGCCTCCCTGCGCTGTATCACACAGCGCACCTCTCGCCAGTCCCGAAGACATACAAAGGTGCTCTTGCCGACCCAAATTGGCGGGTTGCCATGGAGGAGGAACATGCCGCCTTGCTGCAAAATCACACCTGGGATCTCGTTCCTCGACCACCAAGAGCAAACGTTGTCTCAGGTAAATGGGTTTTTCGCCACAAATACAAAGCTGATGGATCTCTTGAGCGGTACAAGGCCAGATGGGTCCTTCGCGGTTTTACTCAGCGCCCTGGAGTGGATTTTGATGAGACCTTCAGTCCCGTTGTAAAGCCAGCCACGGTGCGCACTGTCCTGTCCTTGGCATTGTCCCGCAGTTGGCCGATCCATCAACTCGACGTGAAAAATGCCTTTCTCCACGGCACACTGGCCGAAACTGTCTACTGCGCTCAGCCATCAGGTTTTGAGGATTCTGCACATCCCGACTTTGTTTGCCGTCTCAATAGATCGCTTTATGGTCTTAAGCAGGCACCCCGTGCGTGGTACAGCCGTTTTGCTACTCATCTGCTCTCTCTTGGGTTTGTGGAGGCCAAGTCAGATGCATCACTGTTCATCTTCCGCCGGGGCAATGACACCATCTACCTCCTGTTGTATGTTGATGACATCGTCCTCACGGCATCCTCTTCGACGCTCCTCCAGCGCACTATCGCAGCCCTGCAGCGTGAGTTCTCTATGAAGGATTTGGGCGAGCTTCATCACTTCCTTGGGATGCATGTTCAGCGCTGTCATGGTGGTCTCCTTTTGTCCCAACGGCAGTACATGTTGGATATTTTGATTCGCGCTGGGATGTCTGATTGCAAACCATGCAGCACACCAGGAGACACAAATCCTAAAGTCTCCGCTGCAAGTGGTGCCCCAGTTCAGGACGCCTCTGATTTTCGCAGTTTGGCTGGCGCTCTTCAGTATTTGACCTTCACACGACCAGATATTGCTTATGCTGTCCAGCAGGTCTGTCTTCACATGCATGACCCACGGGAACCTCACCTTGCCGCCCTTAAGCGCATTCTTCGGTACATCCGCGGCACCTTGCATTTGGGACTTCTTCTTCGACCATCGACACAGACCGACCTTGTGGTTTATTCAGACGCTGACTGGGCCGATTGCCCTGACACTCGCAAATCCACCTCAGGTTACGCGGTGTTTCTCGGGGACAATCTCATCTCTTGGTCTTCCAAGCGTCAGAATACAGTCTCTCGTTCCAGTGCAGAAGCAGAATATCGAGCAGTGGCTAATGCTGTTGCCGAGGCCACTTGGTTACGTCAGCTTCTCCTCGAGTTGCACGCTCCTCTTCAGCAAGCCACCTTGGTCTACTGTGACAACATCAGCACTGTTTATATGTCCAGCAACCCAATTCAGCATCAGCGCAGCAAACACATCGAGATTGATCTTCACTTCGTCCGGGAGCGCGTTGCCCTTGGTCATGTCCGTGTACTGCATGTTCCTACATCGTCGCAGTACGCCGATATCTTCACCAAAGGCCTACCATCTTCCGTCTTCACGGAGTTTAGGTCCAGTCTGAATGTCCGCAGTGACGACGCTCAGACTGCGGGGGCGTGTTAGACAGCTGGCTTAGGCCTGCCCTATGGGCCTTGTACATTGGGTTTCATCTATATTAGGCATGATATCCTTTGGCTGTTACTACTTCTATAAACCAGCCTCAGGACTCTTTGCCTATATATACTTGTATGCCTATGGTCATAATATACACGATTCATATCGGCTTACAGCATTCATAACAACGGATGTTGCTATACTTCTTGTTTGAGGGGGAATGCCCCTTCTTGGGCTTCTCATGACTTGTGCTTCGGTTTGTGCGCCTCCTCATGAACTTGTTCATTCTTCGTACTAGAAGGGTAAGCTCTTCTTCGGAATCCTCCTCTTCATCTTCGGACTCCTCACTTTCCACCGCCTTTGCTTTGAAGGCGGTGATCTTCTTTCCTTTTGAGGTTGATTGCTCCAACATCTCCTCCTTATCCTTCTTATACAACTCATTGGTAATTAGATTACCCAAGGGTTGTATTGGCGTCATCCTTGGCAACTCGGGTGAATTGAGAAATAGAGTCACCAACATCTCATATTTCTCCGGCAACGCCCTTACCATTTTTCTTACAATGTCAACATCGAAAAGGTTAGTACCAAGACCTTTGAGTTCATTCACGATGTTGTTGAGCCTTAAGTACATCACATTGATGTCTTCATGGGGCAACATAGTGAATGTCTCATATTTGATCCTTAGCCGATGCAATTTGGCTTCCTTGACCGTGGATGTCCCTTCGTGTATTTCCGAAAGGGTGGTCCAAATAGCGTGAGCCGTTTCAAGATTGCTCACCCTATTGAACTCATCCGCGTTCAAGGCTCCAAATAGAGCATTCATAGCTTGGGCGTCTAAATGAGCGTTACGCCCGTCTTGTTCCGTTGGGTGCTCTGGATCAAGAGCCATAACGTAACCCTCATTTACGACTTTCCAAATTTGAGGACTCATGGCCTTTAAATAAATTGACATTCTAATTTTCCAATAAGCATAATTAGAGCCATCAAATAGTGGTGCCTTGCCTATAGCAAACCCTTCGCTAGCCATCCTTTTCTCTCTAGACTGTTAAGTCAATAAATGAGAGACCATGCTCTGATACCACTTGTAGGATCAAAGATACTGACTAGAGGGGTGAATAGGAGGTTTTTAAAACTTTTCTTCGTTTACTTGATTAATTCTTCACAATTAAATGACAAGAGAGTAAAACAACTAATCCTATGCGGTTCTAGACAACAATGTAGTAATCCTAGCTCTACACAAACAAATGATCACAATGAAGCAAATAAACAAGAGCTAAGAAGACGAGAGACACAACCGATGTTTTTACCGTGGTGATCGGAAACTTGCCGGTTTCCCCTAGTCCACGTTGAGGTAAGCTCGAACGAATCGAATCGGCTCCACGAATTGAGCCCAATCACCTCGATCACTATTGGTAGCCCTTTCCCTCTCCGGGTAGGCGAGCTCCACGCCTTCACACTTTGCCGGGTCTTCTCACAAGCTTCTTGAGAAGATCTCCAAGCCAACCTTCGCCCGATCGTCCAAGTGCCGGCAAGCACTAAGAGTAATAGACCTTGGGTTTCACTTGAATGCAATTCTTGTGCTAAGTGGATCAACAAATGAAATTCTTGCACTAATTGCAAAACCACCTTAATTTAATGCTCAATGAGTGAAAGAGGGTGGAATGAATGCTCTAGGGCTCAACAAATGTGCAATGAGTATCTAACCATAGCCCTTGTGCAGTGGTGGGGGTATTTATAGCCTCTACCAACCAAAACTAGCCGTTTGACACAATTTCCAGAAAAAATTCTGGTCGAGCGGTACTACCGCCCCCAGGGGCCGGTACTACCGCTACCAAATCTTCGCGCCAGAACGGCTATGTCAGAATTCTGAAGTGACCATTGGATTTGGCGGCGCGGTACTACCGCTCCAGCCAAACTCCAAAAGGTCCCAAATTTTGGTGCTCTCTGGAAAAATTGATCCGCTCTCGGGCCGGATCTTCCGGACTCCGGAAGTACCGCTTTGGACAGCGGAACTACCGCATACAGCGGTAGTTCCGGCGTTGAAATCGCCGGTATTTCCGCTGCAGGAAAATCTAGACTTCATCCGGAGGGTGCTCTCTGGAAAAATCAATCCGCTCTCCCTCCGGATCTTCCGGGCTCCGGAAGTACCGCTCAAAATGCGGTACTACCGCTCACTGCGGTAGTTCCGGCGTTCAAACGGCCGGTACTTCCGTTCCCGCAAGATTTTAGGTTGACCGAGGGTGATCTCTAGAAAAATTGATCCGCTCCAAAACCGGATCTTTCGCTTGCCGGTACTACCGCATTTAGGTTCAAAACTGCGGTACTACCGCTCGTCCAGACAGAGCACAAATTAAGTTTTAAAATTTATTTTTGAAGAATGCAAGTTTCTAATGTTGATCCATATGGCACAAGAGATATATTTTCAAGCTACTTTGCCAAGATCCCTCTTGATGGTACGATCATCTATCCTATAATCCGGTCTTCCACCATTCACCTAAGACCGGTAAAAATAAAAGGGATCCTATGCTATGTATATCTTTGTCTTGAGCCAATTTGGTCTTTATAGATATCATTTGGCTTGCATCTTGTCGCTCATATGTAGACTAACCCATATCATGCTCATAAAACACGTTAGTCCCATATTCACAAAAATTCATTAATTACCAAAACCATTTTTAGGGGCCTAGATGCTTTCAGCCGCGTGCGGATCGTAGAAGTCATTATGATGCCGTCGCTTCTCTGGCCGCCGCCCCGAGCTTCTAAGGCCGCCGCACGTCTTCTGCACCTTGTGCACTGCGCCACCGCGCGTCTTCTGCACCTTGTGCACTATGTCGCCGCCATCTTGGGCTTCGATCTGCGCCGTCATGCTTATGTCTATTCCTCTTCAGTTTGATTTGACAGTTTACTTACAAAATTGCATGCACCGACGACATTATCAAGACTCGGACTTCGGATTTTTCTTGTTTTAGTGTTAACCCTTTTTCAAATGCAATGCTATTGCATACGCCTTGCATTTGAGGGGGGGTGTTAAGGTATTAGAGATAGAATAGGAATCGGCATATTCCCCTGTAATATCCCTTTGTACTCCCTATATATATTGCCTATTGGGCCTCTTCAATATATGCACAATATTCATAACACACATGCCATAGGACATGCGATGTGTGTTCCTAAATGCTTGATGACGTAGTTGACGCTCGTATTTGACACAACAAAAGCAAAACTGAAAAGTGTGTACGTCTTTCTTACAAAAGATGCAATTTTGCTTTTTCTTAGAAAGGTGTAGTACCATGTGAGCAAGAAGCACCCTTGTCATTTAAAATCCTTTGGACAATAGTAGAAGAACCAAAAGAATCACAAAACTTGGCGCTCATACCATTGCACACTCTCTTAAAAGACAACTTCTAAGAAAATGCAAGAAGTGCAAAATGACAATGATGCATTTTCAGCAAGCTTGCAATTTAAAGCATCAACTTCTATTTGTAAACTAGCACAATTCTTGCGAGAAGATAAATCATCAATAAGCAAATTTCTATTCTCTAAGTACATGCTACAAGGGCTAGCTTTAATATTAACAATTTCAGTCCCAACATTCTCTAATTGCTTAAGATGAGTGGAAAAGGCTCAATTTCAACTTTTTATTTTCAGTTTTAGAATTTTCTAATTGTAGAGAATGAGCTAATTTCATATTTTTATTTTCAGCATGCATGCTTTTGCAAGAATCAATTTCATTACTAGCCAATGACCTAAAATTGCCAATTTCTATCATAGCACTATCAAGCTCATGAAGTAAAGCAATACAAGAATCACACGGCATATCAACCTTCAAGTTCAGATATTCATTTTCAGATTTTAAGCATGCAAGAGATTTGTTCATATTACACAAGTCCTTGAGTAAAAACTCATAAGATTCATATGGCAAAGGAGATTTCAGCCTAGCAATTTCGTGAGATAAATTTCTATTTTTCCTTTTTAAATTTTCTACTTTATCCTCAAGCTCATGCATTCTAGTTACTACAAACAATGAGCACTCACTGAGTTTCTCCTTGCTTACCTTACGTAACTTGTTTAGGATATCATCCACAGAAAGATCCTCAAGTAGCTCCTTATGATCATCCTCAATCGCGACTGCACAATATCCAGAGCTGTCATTCTCCTCCTTAGGATCCAAAGGCTTCTTATCCATGAAACTAGGACAATTGAAAGAAAAAAGAATGTGCTACAAGCTTTGCAAAAGAATTTTTTTCTTCAATGCCTTGGCTTTCAACTTGACGTCAAACCTCTCGTCACAGTGGATCATCGGCAAAGAAATCCCGGCAAGAATGAAAAAGCCGCTCACAAGTCCTCATCCTACTCGCCATACTCAAGATTGGTTAAGATCTATAAAAGAGCAAATCGGGCTCTGATACCACTTGTACGATCGAGTATGACGAGCCCAAATTAATTCCGAGGCTTTCCAAAATCTTTTCCTTTGAGTGGAAGCAAAATTCTTCATTTTAGTAGCTATGGAAGCTATGAAGATCAAAAACAAATAATCATAAGGAAAAGATCCGATCAAAACTGAACAAAACACGCTTTGACAACCCACGACGATTTGACCTTCATGGAGGCAGTTTAACCTCTCTCCAAAGCTATGAACAGTAAAATTAGACAAAGCTATGCTAACTCCGGTCGGACCGCTGGCGCAGTAATTTCAGGCTGAACAGTATTTTTAACGCTATTTCAAATCCGAAAATCCATGTATTGTTTGATCAGTTGATCCAAATGACTTGAAACTTTGCATGCACCTTCTCTAGGATGTCAGGAAGCTATTCCAAGCAACGATCTAGAAATTTGTTGCCAAAATTATGACCTTTTTCCATTCGAAAGAAGGGTGCACCAAAACCGATCAAAAGGGGGAACTTCAATTTGCTCTTGCTCGTGAGTCTTAGATGGTCTAGGTGATCTGGGATAGGATTTCACATGTTATTACAAGCTACAACACAACACGAATTCAACCCAAATGCCCACAAGAGCAAAACTCAAAAATCACCTCTCTTGAGAAAAACCGAGTAAACTCAAGAATTTCCTCTAGATCATGCCTAGATGGATAGAATCTTGTCTCCAAGAAACATCTCCACCTCTTACACATTCTTGGCACAAAAAAAAGCTCAAAAGAAAGGAAATCCAAACAAGAAAGCCAAGGAAATCAAAAGCGCATGAGAGGATTCATGGCACAACTCACCTGGGCAAAGTTTAGATGTTCATTTCACTTAGAGAATAATATTTTATAGCCAATCCCTCAGAATAGTAGGGCTCTAAGCCTAGAGAATAAACACAAAGGGCTTCAACACAAGGAAATTCTAACCCTAATATCTCAAGGCTCTCACAAGACAACTCAATACAAGGCTTTTATAGTGGAGGCAACTACCTCATATCAACCAGCCACTCCTTTTTCAAAGTGTGACTTCCATAGGCTTCACAAACCCAATAAGACTCTCCAACCATAAAGATGTAACCTAAATCATTTTAGGCCAGCGCCATGGTTTTGCAAACCCTCACTCCACCCGGTTTCAGACAATTATCCAAAGTGCCACCCGCTGGTCTTCACAACGATGCGATGCCCATGAATTGTCGCCAAGATCGTACGCTTGCGCCGAGGCCATCACTACTTGAAATGCCTAAGACCTATGGCACACCATCACTTCACAGTCCGTGATGCCCAACAACTTACCGTCAAGATTGTGCGCCTGCTCGAAAGAACGTCACCACTTGAAACACACAAGTCCATTTGGCACATCACATGCATGCATTGCCTCTTCACGGCCCTTGCCTTTCTTCCGTGCTTCTTGGCTTGAGATGGTGCTCCATCCGGACTGTTAGAAATAATCTTGACTTAGAGTTCAAGACGTAGTAAAGTCCGTCTCCGTATGTAACTCAAGTTGAAGTTGTGTCCAACTTGAAGTCCGAATACTTATGTTAGTAGGAGATTATTAGTATATATATTGAGGAGACTTGTAGTCAGTTTTGTAAGAGAAGAGTAAGAAAAGCAAGAAAAAGGTGAACAAATAAGAGAATAGAGAAATTCTCCTGCGTTCTCTCAGTTTATTTGCGATGTGTGCGTTTTCACCTAGATCAAAGTTCTAACAAGTGGTATCAGAGTCTAGGCGAGAACTGAGTCGCTAGAAAAAAATCATCTCAGCGATTCCGTTCCGCGCTCCCATCGCACGGCGCCCCACATCCGATCCGTCAAGAAATTCACGCAAGGAGCAGCAAAAGCCAGCGCTGAAGCAAGTCTTTGTTTTCCATCAAATTTAGATTTCTGTGCTCAGCGAAGAAAAGCAAGCGTGTGCGCCCAGCAAGAGGAAAAGCAAGTGGTCAAATCAAAGCAAGTGCCAAAGCTTGCTTTCTCCTGGTCAAAATTCAGAAGGCAGGGGAGAGAGACAAGAACAAAGCAGCAGAAGCAGACAGCATGTCTCCCGTCGGAAGCGCATGCAGCGACAAGACACATGAGAGAAGATGATAATTGATAGCGAGGCTATTAGGTTTTTTCTTTGGCAATTCCGAGCGGCGCCAGGCGTTTTGTTTTTTGTGCACAGCAGCAACCACGCGTGAGACACCGAAACCGAATCAGCTACGGTCCGGCTCCGAGACGAAGTCTAAGCCGCGCGTGCATCTCCGACTTGGTTGTTCTCGCTCCAGAAATAAAAGTGTGTAGCGCAGAAACAGCAAGCGACAATCACGTCGTCCTGAGCGAGCAGCGCGAGAGGAAGTTGAGAAAAAATAATCACATCGTCCCGAGCGAGCAGCGCGAGAAGAAGTCCAGAAAAAATCATCACGTCATCCCGAGCGAGCAATAGAGAGCAAGTCCAGGCAAGGAAAAAGAAAAAACAGTGCCGTTTTTTTCTCTGTTCCCTCGGTTCAAGAGCCGCTTCAAAGTAGCCTGATTTCTTGATCCGTGCTCAAGATCATGTTGCGTTCTTCGGAAAGTGGTGTCACCGGTGATCTTTACTTAGAGTTCAAGACGTAGTAGAGTCCGTCTCCGTGTGTAACTCAAGTTGAAGTTGTGTCCAACTTGAAGTCCGAATACGTATGCTAGTAAGAGATTATTAGTATATATATTGAGGAGGCTTGTAGTCAGTTTTGTAAGAGAAGTAAGAGTAAGAAAAGCAAGAAAAAGGGGGAGCAAATAAGAGAATAAAGAAATTTAGAAATTCTCCTACGTTCTCTCAGTTTATTTGCGATGTGTGCGTTTTCTCCTGGATCAAAGTTCTAACACGGACTTATGCGACACGCCATGGCCTTAGGACTCCTTTCGTAGTCTCGGTTTTGCGGCTGGCCACAACAATCATCAAATCATCAAAACACCTGCACACCAAAGAACAAAGCAATCGATCCAAGCACAAATGGTATACATTGACTCTCCATTAGTAAACTATATGCATGATCACACCTCATGACACACATGTATGGACTCCCTCATGACTAACGCTTGCACAGCACCCGCTGTGACGAATAGCCAAAATTACAGAACCAACAAAACAACTCAGCAACAACTCACCAGGGCTGTTTGACCACGGCACACACGCTGATCAAATTACCTCCCTAGGCCGGTTTGACCATACCGTCCAGGCCGGTCTGACCGGTATTTCCCGAATAGCACAAAAAAATTCAAATTCTCAAAAATCAAACTCAAGCAATGAAAACGAGACACGATCAATGTCAAATACTTATCACTCACATGGGGCTGCTACCACATTCTTACACGTATCAATCTATGTTGAAGTCCTGAAGCATGATATCAAGTACTCAAGCCTTTCACATATAATACAATTGGCAGAATGTTCATGTGATGTTAGATGCAATGGCAGCGCCATTTTTTTTACATCCTGATATATATTTTGCCAAAGGTCTTTGTTTTTGAGGTCATCAGAATGCCAATTTGTTTTTTTTTTGCGTTCTTTCTAGCACCATTCTTGTCGTTGTTTTACCATCTTTAGAGGATAGTGTTGGAGTTCTTCTGAAAGACCTGTTAGGCGGGTGAAGAGAATGAAGATTGTCCGGTTATTATTTCATAATGATAAAATACCTTTTAACCTTTTGTCAGTAAAATTGGCATTTGATAAAGGCCAGATGACAGGAATAGTGCAAATATGTTGCCTAGAATTTCAGAGGTTGGTGTTAGTACAAGTTCTACTTGCATCAATATGATATTCTATCTGAAGGGGTGCTATTCATTTGTCATTCATTATGTCAGCAACAAATGGAAAACATGCTACCTCCATTCAGTAATAACTGATGTTGTTTGAATGCCAGATGGAAGTGCTGGTCAAGAAAAGCACCATGCCACATCGCAGATGCCTGCTTTAGTGTCAGACTATTTAGCGCCATATTCACAGCTGGAACTAAACCAACCAATTGTGTGCACTCTTTCCCTTCCTGGACTCTATTTCTTTTCTGTTGATGTTTGCATCTATGTGCACTTGTCTAGCAATGCGTTCATCATCTCATGTTCATATTGGCTATTGCGCAGGCTTCTGCAACATATCAGTATCCTGATGCTTACTATACAGGCATGGTTGGTCCCTATGGAACTCAAGCTGTGGTACTTTTTTATGCCAATTTAAATATCAGAAATCATCTTCCCCCTTGTATGCAATCATTCATAGCACGGGTGTCAATAATGGTATTACCCAGTATAGTTAATTCAAGTAAGCACATAATGAGATATGACATTAGATCTAAGATCAATAAGAGTTACAGAAAGAGTGGAAATGTTTGTCAGTCTTCATGCTGATAAATATAAATAACAGTCCATACTATTTGCACTAGTGATTTCCACTAACGGTAGTAGAAAGGGTGCTGGAATTACAGCAGACTATTTAGATTCTTCTTGTATTTTTGTAAAGCAAAATGATAACTTGTGATTAGCAAAAAGTTGGTTGTTTGTGTCATATATCACTTTATAAAGATATACTTGCACTGTCCTGAACTGGCTGCATTTTTTGTGGTCCGCACAGACTCATTTCCAGATGCCTGGATTAACTCACTCTCGCATGCCATTGCCTCTTGAAATATCCGAGGAGCCTGTCTATGTAAATGCTAAGCAGTATCATGGAATTTTAAGACGGAGGCAGTCACGTGCAAAGGCTGAACTAGAGAAAAAGGTGGTTAAAACGAGGAAGGTTAGTGAAGCAATCTCTTGTCCCTGCTACCTCTGTAATTTTCTTTCTGTAGAGTTTTCAGGATTTTAAGGTCAGTAGCTTTGAGTTTTCAGGATGCTCCTTTGTATGATTAACTCCTGATGTTTGTCCTGGTCAGATGCCTCCCATTTACAGGATAGAACTTGATAGTTTGTTAAGCACTGGCATTTGATATTGCAGCCTTATCTTCATGAGTCTCGTCATCAACATGCAATGCGAAGGGCAAGAGGAACTGGGGGACGCTTCCTGAACACAAAGAAAAATGAAAACGGTGCTCCCAACGAGAAAGCTGAACCAAACAAAGGTAATACGATCTGTTGGTACGCTTCACATATCGACATACTGTTTTCGGATTTCATTAGGAGAGCAAAACCCCCAGCATCACCGTGTACCTCCTCCTGGCTTACAGCTCCAGAAGGAAGCATGAAGTAGCGGGTTGGCAAACCTAAAACAGTGGCTTCTGTCCACTGGCATACACACTCGAGGGTGGATTCGCTCCAGCGTTGCGCTGCCATCTTTGCAATGTATCTTCTTCGTGCAAAACGGTCAGAGATTCATTCTTCTGAATGAGCTAGTACCAGTTGTTGGTCTTGGTCCTGGCAGAATGCAACCTGGGTGCACGAGTCCATCCCGGTGTCGGTGTCATGGGTAGGTGTGCTGTTTTCAGGCAATTCATTCTTGGCTTTCACATTCCGCCCCTTGTTTGTGCCTGGTGTGTTGTTGCAAGTGAAACTAACTGTGCTGCGTCTCCAGGGTTCTGTGAGATGTGTGTAAGATTAACTTGAACTAATGTCTGTAATGCAGTAGCGTGAGTTTGGCTTGCTTTTAGTTTGAACTTTGAACTGTAACAAGAAAAACTGTTGTGGCCAGTTCAGTGTTCAGCAACGTCAGTCTTGTAGTCTTGTCTTGTGCAAAAGCAGAAGCTTGTGCTTCGATCTTTATGGTGCCACTTTTTAAGCCTTTTCTTTGGTGTATGTTGCATCTCGTTCGGTTTCCTCTCGCTAATGTTCTCGAGTAGCTGCGCACTGGATGTGGAGGTATCATCAGTTGTTGCATGCCGTCGCCGTTGTCAAATTTGAGGGGAATTTGAATATAGGGAAAGAGGTCTTTAAACGCCCCCGACGCGTATGTTTTATACCTCAAATTTGAGGCAAATTGGTCTCTGTGGTCAGAGACCAGTAACCTCATCCATTTCGATCATGGCAGATTGGTAGTGCTCCAATGCGACAGCATCAGCACGTCACAGTAAGTCCTGAACCTCTCCTACACATGCCTCCTCCTCGTTCTTTGGAGGGCAATCTTACAGGTACACGTGAATGTTGTGCAATTTTCTCGTATAAAACGCAAGCTGCTACCAGATAATTCCACTTTTTATTAATTGAATTTGACTCAAGTGGTTTCACCTGAGTGAATTTTTTTGAAGTTTTCTATTGTCACTCCTTTTCCCCCTTTCATTCAGGATAAACATTCCGCAGTCATATGTAGATTCTTTTTCCAAAAAGTGTACTTATCTCTTCTTCTTTTTTCCGGGGGAAATCGTATACTTATCAGTACGTATACGCTTGTGGTCATCCATCATGGTGGGCCCAATCTTTTTTGTGGACGGCTTGTGAGGCCCACTGGATGGAGGATTACGAATGTCCTTTTAGCGATCTCGGGCCAAGGATCTACAGAGAATCATTGTGCGGTGATTGGCAGTTTGGCCTCTCCTGCTTCCAATTATGTATCGTTACTGTCGAAACCACAGTAGCTAGACGCCCCTTACAAAATCTAAATTGGTAGCGCAATAGTATTATTAGCTGTGATGTGATATCTAATGGAATTCACGTCAGTCACAACAACCAACTGTCAACTCTAAAGTCGATTAAACGGAAGGAATCGGTAACTAGCGGGTATCTACATAAATCGGGAGCTACAAGAAAAGGCAACTGTACAGCAATAAGTTTTATATAATTTCAGTAAGTTTTAAGATAACGTTCAAAAAATTTCATGTTTTAATAAGTTTCATGTATTTCTAGAAGTTCTAGAAGATTCTAAGCTAAAGTTTCAACGAGTTTTAGATTTTCAAACTCAAGTTTTACTAAGTTTCGGCAAGTTTCAATCAAAAGTTTCAACCAAAAGTTTTAAGAAAAATTAACAAGTTTTAATAGGTTTTAAATAAGTTTCTAAAAGTTTCGGTGAGCTCACCTAGCTACGATGGTACTACCACACCGCCAAAGGCTGCTCGACACTGTCGCCGCCATGGAGTCGACCAACGCCGCCCATTGCCGAATCCGTGCTCGAGCTCTATGTCGAGCCTCTGTCTTTCTCTTCCCTGGCTCAGGCCTAAGATCCGTGTCGAGCCGCCGCTAGATCTGTGTGTCCTAAGCCACGCCGTCGCCTCCTGTCGCTAGATCCGGAGCTGGAGGTGAAGCACTACGTCACCGCCTACGCTAGACTCGGAGACGGAGGTGAAGGAGGAGGGGAGGACGGCGTCAGAGTCGAATAAGGAGGTGGAGGGTCCGTCGTGCTTGCGCAAAACCGTGGTCACCCCACCGCGTGAGCCTATGGCTGCTCCGCCACGCTGCTCACGCCGGAGTTGAGGGAGGGAGAACGTGGTGGGGCCCGATGCACCCGGGAGCACTTGTGGCCGCCCCCATCGCATGTGCTTGCGGTCGCTCAACGCCACCGCCAAGCTCAACGAGGCTGTTGTCACCTGTTGTCTAGCGTCGCTACAATGTCGGCTCACTCGCCACCTATTGCATAGCCGTCGTTGTGCCTACTCGACTGCCATGTCTTATTTATCTTCAAGAATACTTTTCTCGCTGCCTGCCCAAGGCTCTCTTGGCTGCTCGCCCTGCTGATGTTGCTACTAGCACTATTGGGCACATGAGCCCACGAGCTTTCATCGCAGCTAGGCTAGCAAGTTCGCTGCCACTGCCTATAGAAGCATGCAGCCGCGGTTGCTAGGTGCGCGCATTTGCATTGCCTGCTTATGCGCATCGTTGTGCTCACTGCTTGCCGCCTTGGCTACTTGTCGCTACAGTCGCCATGCCATGGTGGTGGAGAACGACGAGAGAGAGAGAGAGAGAGAGGGTTGCGAGATGTGGTGAAGAGGTAGCCATGTTTGTATAAGAACAGGAAAGGGGAGAAGGGAGGTGCATCAAATGGCTTGACCCAGATGCGTCGTATGGTTTTTTTTTTAAAACCGTCAGTTGGGCAAAGAATAGTATATCATTCTCTAGATTGTTCCATATAAATCTTTAAAAATTAGGCGCTTTTTAGATTATTTGAATTGCTCTGAGATCCGGTTTCATGCTAAGGTTCATTAAACCCTTCTGTTCTTTTGGACTTTTAGCTTCAGCTTCTCCCAAAGCTAAAACAAACATTGAAAGTTTAAATAAACAGAGTGACTATAGGTGTTTGAATGGAGAATTAGGACATCACTAGCTACAGGCATAGTTTCACACAATTGGTGGATCGAGTTGACGTTACGGACACGAAGACGACGATGATAGAACAATAATGGTAGTAGTTGATAGTGCAGTACCACTCATGACTTGTTTGGAAAGCTCCAAAATTCCCAACCCTTTTAATGAAAAGTGGTCCCATCTGTCTTATGGTTCATGAACTTATATAACAGGTTGCCAGGTAAGGCTATAACTCTAGTTGTTTGTGTCGGTTATTCTTTTATTATTGGAAGTTGCTTCTCAAATTTTGCACTGAAATCTTTTGAATACTTACCCCCGCTGGAATGCATGTGATTCGTTGAGCTGCTGGCCTTGATGTTATAAAATTTTCAAAATTTTCAAATTTTTTAAAAGTTCCTTTGATGTTATAGCTGCCAGAGTCAATAAAAGTGAGAAGTCCAGACCAAAAATAAAACATCTGAAAAATTTCAAGCCACTTGTATCAAGAATTACAGACTTGTGTCCTTCAATTTCCGGAAGCAGCTCACCAAGTTTATACTCTCTCTGCTGATTTTTACAAAGCGTCCACGCAATTTGAGATTCAAAGTGCGTAAACTTTTACCAACAGTTAGTCTAATAGTATATAGATCTTATGACATAAGAGTGATACTATTGGATTTCTATTTTAAAGTACTTTCTTATGATTATGATTTTGTAGGTATAAACAAAGTAATGTAAAAGAAATCAAGGAGCAAAATTTAACTTTGAAAATTACACTAAGTTACACCGTGTCTTATAAAAATGAACGGATGGAGCACTATGTAATTAATTTATTTACTTTAACCCTTAATAGAAGTACTATTCACTCAGGAGGCGTGAGCTAATCGTTTCCTGTTCGACAGGAACGTGTCCCTGCTTGGTTTCAGTGACTTACAACAAGGCACTTTTTATTTGGTCAGAAATATCTAGAGAGAGAATAATGCTTTGTCTTTGAGTGGGTAGAGACAGTACGTCAAAAGGGGAAAGGGTAACTTAGAAATGCGTGAAACCAAGATTTTAGCACAGCTAAAATCTGAGCAAAACCAAATATTAATAAAAAGAACGTTCTTTAGATCACGGTCAAACCAAAATTTGACATTACCAAAATTTTAATGAGCAATTTCCTTGCTTTCGGATTGCCTGTGTGTGACGTAGTATTTAGTGTTACAAAATTTTCATGGATGTTACTAAATTTTGATAATAAGCCAAACAGCAGCCAATTTTCATTGGTGCTTGCAAGGATAGCAAACCAAACAACCCCTTGCTATCACTATCTGCCCTAGATGCCCTTGTTTGGTTTGCTTACAAGGTTAGAGCGATCTAGTTCTGCAAGAAAGAGCTAGTCGTCTGGAACGACCAGTCCCACTAAGGGTTTGTTTGGTACAACTTCTACTCCTAGTTTCTCCTTCAAATCTCGTGGAATTGTGCCAAACACGCAACTTCTCAAATCGATTGGATTCTGATTCTCGCGATGAGTACATAAAGTTGAAAGTGAACTAGTAAAGAGAAGCAACCTTTATGTGGATTCTCGTGAGGAGCCATCTGACCTAAAGCAAACCTGCCCATCAAATTTTATCAAAATTACCCGCAAATGTCACTTGGCTTGCCCCTCCGCACCCTTTTGCTCGGCCACCCCCTAGCGCTCGCCTCCTCCCACCCCTCTTCTCCTCCTATTCACCGGCGCTTCTCCTCACGCGTCACGCCGCCTTCTCATCCCGTTTGGCACCGCTACCTCCTCTCCCCGCATGCCCCTCCCTCTCCTCTTCTTCATCCCCACGCCACCTCCCTCCCTCTCATCCTCGCATCGCGCCGACTCCTCCTCCCGCTTGGCGCCGCCTCCTCCTCCCCTGCCTCTCTTCTCCCTCATCCCCGCGCTACGCCGCCTCCTCCTCTCGCTTGGCGCCACCGCCTCCTCTCCCCGCGCACCCCTCCCTCTTCTCTCCCTCATCCCCACGTAGCGTGAATGGCGGGACACTAGAGGTCACCCTAGAGGCATCCATAGGCACCTTTTCCGCCGAGGTACCATCTCACCCCTTGGGTGTAGGGCTGTAAAAAAAAGCTCGAAGCTCGCGAGCTACTCGAGTTCGGCTCGTTCCAGGCTCGATTCGAGCTCGGTTCGAACTTTAAACGAGCCGAACTTGAGCTTGATCTCGAGCTCGCGAGCTTTACCGAGCCGAGCTCGAATAGTTCGCGAGCCCCGATTCGAGCTTAAATAGTAATACATATTAATTCTTACCGAGCTTACTCGAGCCGAATTCGAGCTCGAGCTTTTCTTATTATTGAAAATTAGTGTATATTTGAATTATTTTAACCGTTAGCGAGCTTACTCGAGCCGAATTCGAGCTCGAGCTTTTCTTATTATTGAAAAATAGTGCATAATAAAATATTTTAATTGTAACGAGCTTCAACGAGCCGAGCTCGAGCCTACTCGAGCTTAGGCCGAGCCGAGCTCGAGACCAGATCCAAGCTCAGACCCCAACTCGAGCTCGGCTCGAGCTCGGTTCGAGCTTCTACCGAGCTCGAGCCTGGAAGGCCAAGCTCGCTCGAGCTCGGCTCGTTTACAACCCTACTTGGGTGCATCTCGTTATCTCTCTAGCTTCATCATATTTGTTAAAACTTTGTTCCAGGAGAAAACGCACACATCACAAATAAACTAAGATAACACAGGAGAATTTCTAAATTCTCTATTTTCTTGCTTACTCTCCCTTTTTCTCTACTTTTCTTACAAAACAGGCTACAAGCCTTCTCAATATATAGGCTAATAATTTCTACTAACATATGTATTCAGACTTCAAGTTAGACACAACTTTAACTTGAGTTACACACAGAGACAGGCTCTACTACATCTTGAACTCTAAGTCAATATTATTTCTAACAATATTTGTATATGCCTTGGTCATGTATCCTTCATACCGTCTAGAACACGTCAAGTCTCGTAGTTTGTTTAATTTGGACATTGACATAGAAGATTATATTCACGAAGTGCATGATATATTGCTCGACCTCTCCAATGAATATGTTGGTCGGGTGGAAGACCCTAACTGCACTTCCGGGTCTAAAACTAGCAATGAAACTGTTGTGAATAGAGATGATATGCTGTTGGAATATTATCATTATTATGAATATCCATATAGTGAGAGACCAATGATTGAACTTGAACAGTACTCGCAAAAACCACGTCTCTCAACAGGTCAGCCTAGTGTTCTGAAATGGTGGAAGGAGCATATATAACCTGACCTATCCTACAATTGCTCAGATGGCACGAGATATATTGGCAATACCACGTAGTACTGACTGCAAGGTAGCAACAAGGGCTGTGAAACTCGCAATATGTGAGTCTGGTGGCAGACGCTGGATTGAAAAGCGTGTCTATGCTCAAGTTGGCTCAGATCAGACGGAATCATCTATGCCCTTGCTTTTCTCATTATTATCCCATTACATTCTTGTACTAACTGTAGTTTTCATGTTTTCATAGGTTCTGCAACCAATCTTTTTGAGTGAACACTTCAACCTTCCTAATGTTCCATGTAAGCTGCTCTCCTAATTTAGGGAGATTCAATTTTTTGCCACTCTTAAGATTGACACCGAGACTCTGTCACTTACATGTGGGGTCACCTGAGTCACTGACAATGGGCCCGGGTGGCAAATCTGTTGCCACCCGAGTCGTAAGGGTGACAAATAAATAAATTTTCCCCTAATTTACCCACTGTAATCTGTGCTACTAGCCATGGCTCATTAGTTACCTTTCTGATGCAGGTTTCAAAGACGACAAAAATGACTTTTGTTTAGACAATTTTGGGTGTAGAATGCTAAGCTCATTTGACAGCTATGATTTACAGTAGCTTTTAGTTACTGATGGAGGTGTAATGGGGCTTTTGTGTGGTGGGGAGCTTGTCAATAGTTTCTACTTCATCATGTGTGCTCGCTTTTGATGGCTCTTTGCTTGGTTTATGGCTCCGGAGTTATTTCGAGAGGGGGAAGTCTACTCATATGCTTCTGATTTCTGGGTACTTGGTTGTGTGTTATATGAATGCTATGCTGGAAGGCCCCCTTTCAGAGTACACATTGTTTTTTTTGTATTAAACAATGAGTTGCTTTAGTTATTGTCTCCTGTTTGTCAGTGAACTCATTGATTTGCTGAGCAGCCTTGTATTCATGTATTACGGAGTGTATAGTCTATTCTTATAAATGTTAGCCAGATTATTTTATCTTGTTATTGTATTCATGTATTACAGTGTGTATAGTCGGTCAAAGTTTTACTTGTAATATTGTTGTTGACATGAGTATAAAGGGTGTGTATAGTCTCAAAGTTTAACTTGCAATATTGTTGTTGACATAAGTATAAAGGATACGGTGAGTTTGAGAAGGCTGATACACACACACATATACATACATATACATATATACATATATGTATGTATGTATGTATAATTTATAAATAAAAACTATAATTTGTATAAAAATGGTCTTACAAATTTTGGACAAAAAATTTATAGATTGTGTACAAATACAAAGGAGAAAAATACAGATATAAATGAAGTGTTACAACCAAGGGTATCATGGTCTATTTGTCTTCAATCCCCATTCTTATATTTCTAGAGTCAACCTACTAGCCAAATGCTTTCTAGGAGCAGCTCCAGGTTCTCAGAGAAGTAAATTCTTAGAGAATCCAGAGCAGAACCTGAAAAATAAGAATTTAGAGCTCTACCAAATAGGGCCTAAGAACTTAATAATACACATATTCTTTCGATACGTAGCTCCTGATCGATCATTAGCTTAATCTATTTAATTTAGTAGTACTAATAATATGAGTGAAAACGGATCAGATAGTTTCCACTGATTCGGATAATTTTCGAATATGAAATGTTTCGGCTTGGATTTTCATCGGATAGTCTCGGATCAGAAACAAATACGATAGCTCACTATCCGTCGAATACGAATACAGACTCGGACTATCCGATGATTACAGAGTTCGAATATCCAACCCACTAGCCATAAGCCCATAGCCACTACTCACTACTGCCCACTGGGCCACTCTACCACTGGTCTATGTCTAATGTAGTGAAGACTCACTCACCGCTGCTGCGTCTCCAAACGGCTTCGCTTTTATGGCGCCCTAGAGCTATTGAGCATGACTTTAGTTTCCTTGCCAGCATACACCACAACCCCTATTTCCCAGGTGGTGTTCTTGAACTCACACCCACGAAGCACAATGTTGGACGGTCCGAGTGATACACGCTTGCCATCAATCTCCAAATTCGCCTGGAATCTATAAATGTTCCTGTTGGGGTGCTCACAATGCAGGATAGCGCCTACCCCGCCGTTTTGGGAGAACCTCACCTGCGTCTCCTGCTTTGCATACCTCTTCTTGAGATTGGTCTCCTCGTCAAGATTCCCAGCTGGACGTGGGCGATGCTGGTGGGGTCGCTGGTGGCGAGCAACACCATGTCGGCGGGCACCGTCTCGTTGGACGTGATGCGCACGACGTCCCCGACGCGTATATGCTTCCATTTCTTGGGCGGGAACTCGATGGCTGTGCCTGGTGCGAGGACCTCGCCGAGACGTTTTTCCTCCTTGCGGTCAGAGCGGTAGCGGCGGAAGTCCTTGTAGGCATCCTTGACGGCGGTGACAAAGTGCACGAAAGCGAGGGGGGGCACGGGCGCGCCACGGCTGAAGACGGCGACCTGGGGAAGCTGGTTGAACACGGTGATGGTGAGGAAGTAGACGTACGACAGCCGCCAGAACTGCTCGAACAGGTTGCGCGGCAGGAAGCCGAGCACCGAGTACTTCATTGTATGGATGGCGTTGCCCGCGAACGCCGCCGAGGGCTCCCCCCCCACGACAATGGTGTGGGGCTCGTCCCCCTCCTGGAGCTCCCCTTGCTGCGACGCGGATAGGTCGGGGTGGTGGTCGTCGCGGCAGGAGGGGCGGAACTGTGAGAGGCTGAGAGCTAACTTAGTCAGTTTTTGTTCACTTGTCTATCTTAACTGTATTATTCATAAGCGAGAATAAACTGCGCAGTATGTACTGATCAAATTTCTTAAAGGTTTGCTAAGATAAACTATTTATGTGTTTTCATTAATTTTAGATGTACAATTTAAGCATTTTATGTTTCCGATAAATATTCGTGATTGTATTCATTTCGATTCGTATTCGCTCAATATCTGTATTCGAAATTATTTGTATTTGTATATCCATATTTATATTTGTGTCCTAGAAAAAAAAATAAAAAAATGATAGAGATATTATTTATGTGCAATCCATTTTCACTCCTAACTAATATTGCTTCAAAAGAATATTTAGGTACATTGACGCCTAGATTTCTGAACTGGCTAGGAGAATCTCTGCTTAGATTAATTGATCGGAAGGAGCAGACAGACTTTTTTCACCCGTTTCCTTTTTTTTTTGTTCTGAATCTCCTGTAGATTCGAAACAAAAGCTGCGTGTAGACTGGTCGGTCCTTGGCCTGGGGCTACACTGCTGCTGATGCTAGGAGGGGCCAAGGGCGTCAAAAGTTTAGACAGACACTTGGCCGCCAATCGCGTGCGAATACGTAAACATCCGAGCATCAAGGCTGACGTACACACGCTGTGCTAATCTCTATCGGCGCCTGATCTATGGATTTAGCTTTTAGCTTTTTAGTTTTGTCTTTTTTTTAACTTTTGGTTTTAGTTTTTTTAATTTTTTTATTTCTTTATATTATTTGTGATGATATAATCTTTTTTCTAAAAAATTTTAATTACATAAAAAATGCAAACAGCAGTTACAGCGAAAAAACCTTAAACAGTGCTAAAAAACTTTAAACTTTAAGTTAAAGCTTAAATAAGTACTAGTAGTAGTGATATATTTGGCAAATTCGCCAGAAAGAATCGTTAAAGAAAATACTCGATTAGATGATTAATTAAAGTCCTGTGAGGGTCGGACGTCAAAGATGGTGATCGGTTCGGCTGAAAAGCTCGTGGCTTATGACTGAAAACACTGTAGCTGGCTGAAAAAAGCACTGTAGCTGACAGAGGCTTATTTAGCATAATTAAATTTAAAAAAATTTAAAAATAAAAAAATATGTTAGCCCATTACGTATAATACAAACAAATACGGGAAAAAAAAAGAACCGGCAAAAAAGCTCAACAAAAAACCAAAAGTTCAAAAAAGACGAAACTTATGAATAGTGAAAAATAAGCCAGAAGTCGAAGCCGAGTTGATCAGGGCCAAAGTATGGCCCCTCGAACAATCTTGAAACCGTCGGCGGAATTAACTAACAATGTACATGCACCAACCGCAATATGTGCCTGCACTTTGCAGGAAGCGGATTTTGAGCCGTCGCTGTGTATATTATGTGTGGTTTATGGTAAAAGCTAGTGATTTATAGTCTTAGTGAGAGTACTTGTACGAATGAATCGAATGTTAATAAGCTGATAAGTCACACCAAAAAGACTGTCTCGATAAAATGTTTTAAAATAATGATAAAAAATCGTTCTGTTTACTTATTCAAAGAAAACTATTGTCAAGTTCTTTTAGGCCTAAAGTTGTTTTATTGTTGTACTGTCTACAGTAACTAGCCTTTAAACGGTGCGTTTTTTCAAGTCGGAGTCAATAGGAAAATTGTAGTAAAAGATGTAATGAGTACCAGCCAAAATCGCATGTGAATATTTCTTTTTACGTACTATTTCTTATAAGAGCATCTCCAACAGTATGAGCTAGTTACTAGCTCTAAGACAACTTCTCCAATAGTACTAACTTTTAGCACATAGCTCATAACATAAATAGCCTCACATGACACTCTCACATAATCTTGGAATGTGTGTATGAGACTAGCTCTTGATCAAGAGATAGCTTTTCTCTCTCTTCTATTAAAATATGAAATAATATGCTTAGAGCTAACTCATAAGTCATTATTGAAGATGCTCTGAATAGTTATAATTTAAATATTTAAGTCATAAACTATAATCCATCAGCCTAAAAGAATTTAGACCCTGAGTAGAAAAGTGGCCAAACAAACCGACCAGACAAAAGTGTTTTTGTTTCGGTGCGCGCTGCGTGCGTACGTGGCCACAGCGAGATCGAGCCGCGCGCGACGCGGTCGGCGTGCCGGGTACCGTACGTTACGGCGTGCCGCGTGCTAGCTTGACGTAGCGCGGCAGCGGTAGACCAATCGATCGGACGCGCGACGGCCGGAGCGAAAGGAGCGGGCGACAGGTTGTGCGCACGGGCGGCAGGACTGCGCGGACGGTGGTATGTGCGCGCCTGGTGGCGGCCGCGCCGCCTGGCCGGTGCCATGCGCTAGCGGTTGTCAATCGGATAATGAGAAGGCGCGATGCCATACGATCATCCTTTAATACTTATGGTGTTAGTTATTCAAGAAAGTGGAAGATGAGAAGAAATCCAATTACTACAGTTGCATGATTGTATCAATCTTGGAGCCATCATATTCAAATATCTCATCATAGAAATATGTCAAAATTTCCTAACCCTAAATTTTTTATCGTGAAATTTCTACGTTTAAAACAGACCAAATATGTTCAAAACAGACCAAGTATACATGGTGCCGCTAATAATAATTTGACTACCTTACAGTAAAATTGAAGGGTGGCTTGACCCTAAACCAAAACTTGTGCCATGCTACTATGCATCTAGCTCTTTTTTTTAATGAAGAACAAGCACTCCACTAGTTCTATTCACGGTTATATTTGCAAAAAGAAAATTAGATATATACCATCGAAATATGTTTGATTTTGATGTATGCCATGATAAAATCTGGATTCACTACTCACCACTTCCCAACAAGTAGGATGAATAGTGCATAGTAGGAAAAGTGCTTATAATATTGGTTTTGCCTTTTGCAAGTCACCCAATTTATAGAGAATACTACTCCAACCACTAGGGTTCAAATCCTAGTGCCCACCTTTAGACACAAGTAAATGCGCTTTCAGTAAAAATTTTGTAAGGCCGCGGATTTATTCCCAACCTAAATCTGTGATATCTGTCACTACTACAAAAAGGCTAATACTAGACGCTTCATCACAGATGGTTTACCGAAACCGTCAGTATTAAATACAATCGCAGACGGTTTAGGTTTAGAGACCGTCTGTGTTGCTATCAACACTAAAAATTGTCTATAATAGGTAATATTATATACGGTTCATTCACAGATGGTTCTTAACAAGAACCGTCTATGATAATTGTGTATGAAATTCCAATCTTGCCTCGCCACGTCATCGATCCGCTGCATCTCCCCCAGAATCCCGATCTCACCCGTTTATTCTATTTGCATCGAATGGCAGGTACCGGTTCCTCCCACCTCTTGCACCTTGTTAATCCCTCGAGATGCAAGCCTCACCATTCTCCTCTTCTTTCTTTCCCACCTCGCATGATGTCGAGGGCCTCGAGATGTAGGCCAACGACAGTAGCTGGTTTGCTGTGCCCCCTAAGCCGGACATCCTCACCGTCGAGATCGGCAATCTTCTCATGGTACGTACAAGCCCCATCCATCCTTTCTTCCCTTCCCTCGAAGGTTATCAAGAAGACGAGACGATGACTATAGTCTATGAATGTTATTACAGGCCGTGATGAACGGGAGGGTGCCATCCTACATGGACGCGCAAGCAAGCATGAGCGTAACTCATTTCTATTCAGGTTCATGCCCAAGGGAGGCGGCATGCTCCGCACTTTTGATGACCCTCTGTTGCACGATTCCTGCAGCTTCGACGAGTACATGAAGTTCTAATTCACGGTGTTTCTATCGTGGTCGATCTGTGGTGGTCATTCTGCCGTGCTCGATCTTTGGTGGTCGTTCTACAATGGTCGATTTGCTATCGTAGTTCTGCGGTGATTGTTCTGTCGTGGTCGTTCTGCGGTGATCGTTCCACCGTGGTCATTCTGCGGTGATCGTTCTGCCGTGGTTGTTCTTCCTTGGTCGATCTGCCGTGGCCGATAGGTTGCGGTGAAGTTCCGGTTCGCGACGCAAGGCTCAAATGTGATGATCCATTGAAGGCATTCTGTGGAGTAGAGAAAAAGACGAGAAAATGGAAAGATAAAAATCATTAGTACAAATATCACAAATGGTTCTTATTAAAAACCATATGCGATAATTACAAACATCACAGAAGGTCTTTAATCCGACGAACCGTCTGTGATAGTCAACTATTACATGAGTTAATAACTGTCTATGATAGTAAATATCATAGATGGTTCGAAAACCGTTGGTGATGACCGTATGCTATTACTAATCCATAAACTCAGATGACCCTGTGAGCCATCTGTGATGATGTTTTTGAACCATCTGTGATGGTCTTTTCTATAATAGAGTGTATTTATATGCGTGTGCTAAAGGATTGCACTTACGTATGTGTGTATGTGCATTTTTCTTGTAATCGCAAAAAAAAATTGCCTCGTTTGTTAGGTCAATTTTCTTGACCATTGCGTTAGCTTTAAGATATGTTTGCCTGATTCCAATTCAGATCCAACAATAAAAAAATTTTGAGTTTGCTTACTCCTGCATACAACATGCCTATAATCAATTATGGGTGAGTTTTTTAGGCTATAACTTATATTTTTTGACTTAAATTTTTAAATTTTGACTGTTCGTGTGAGCGAATACGGAGAGAGAGATATCCACGTATGATTTTGATATGGATAAAATTAGGACAGTATTTACTACAATCGACCTATATATCCTACCTTCAAAAAGACACTTCGTTTAAAAAACTATTACTACAGAAAACTAAACTATAAGCCTAAAAGAACCCACCCTATATCATGCTTTCAAAGAAAATCAAAATTGGGATAACTTTCAACCAACAAGCACGGGCTACAATTATAGCATGCAAAGCAACCTGCATCTTTTTTGGGCTTTTGACTTCTAATTTTCTTCTTCTTCAAAAGTGAAACATGCAGGATATCTTTTAAAGTAGATTCTTCAAACAGCTTTTTAAGTCTAAAAACTATATGCGTCATCTATATTGATGTCTTTATTATCTATTTTCATTTAAAAATATACAAATAAAATTATAAGCCGTATAAAAAAAGAACGGTCTTATGCATAAATAGGCATTGAGGGGACCTCACTAGAGAAGCCGGCCTCCGTAACATCCACCCTCATCTTGGTCGCGCTCTCTGTCCCCTCGGGTATCCATCCCTTCCCCTCCTACAGTCCTCCTTACCGTCTTTCCTGCCCGAGACATGGAGGCGAACCAAGAGAAGGTTGCGGCGAGCGGCGGCAGTGGCCGGAGGCCGGTCCAAACAGTCTGCGTCTACTGCGGTAGCAGGCCGGGGTCCCGGCCGTCCTTCAGTGCTGCCGCTCTTGACCTTGGAAAGCAACTGGTGAGTTAGTAGCCATCCAGCTTAAACTTGGAATGTCCTTGTACAGGTCGATGGCTTGGTTCGTTGTCTAGCACATTTGGCTTCCACCGTTTCTGACTAGTGACTACCGCTCTCCTTTCCTCGTTCTCTCCTTGACGACGTACGCATCCTTTGCAGGTAGAGAGGCAACTCGATCTGGTCTACGGCGGCGGCAGCGGCGGCCTGATGGGCCTTGTGTCCAAGACCGTCCACGACGGCGGCCGCCACGTCCTCGGGTAATCGACAGTTGCAATATTGCATCCGCTCATGCAATACTGCTCCTGAGTACATTGACCTCCCTCCCTATAGCTTCTAGTTACCCCTGATCTGCTCATTTGTGCAGGGTCATCCCTAGTGCTCTCCTACCTGAAGAGGTAGTGGGCGAATCTCTTCTGCTACTACAGTACGACCTAGCTAGCTCTTCCTAAACGAACACTGCGGTTGATTAATACGAGAAATAGAGAGAGAGAGGAACTTACTTTATAGATCATCTCTCTGTATAGAACTTATTTTAAGAGTATGAAACTATTTTACCATATATATATATACTGTACATATGAAATATGTTTTTGAATGTATGTATGAGCCTTTCCTAGGTGTCAGGGGAGACATTGGGAGAGGTGAAAGTGGTCAGGGACATGCATGAGCGCAAGTCAGAAATGGCAAAACACGCCGACGCCTTCATCGCCCTGCCAGGTCAAAGGCTCTTATTAGCTACTGAACATAATATCACCTTGTATCACTTCTGAAACAGATACTAGTACGTATATATGCATAGCTAATGCAATGATAATAAGTTAAACAAACGGCAAGATGACGTACAAGCTATCAAGCTTAAAGAACTCGCGAGTCTCGTTGCTTAAGCTTGTTGTGTAATGTGCAGGCGGTTATGGGACAATCGAAGAACTGTTGGAGATCATAGCGTGGGCGCAGCTGGGGATCCATAACAAACCGGTAAGCTTGTCGTATTTAACCGCCGTTCGCACCCTATATTGCCGGGGCCGGTGGTCTGACAGATGTCGATATTGGTTGGCGTTAGCTTTTAACCCTAGCTAGATTATATAGACCCGCATGCCGATCATGCCTAATCGATTGTCATGGCGCTTTCTAGCTTTGATATCCTAAGGAAATCGGTGCTTGATTAATAACCACTACACTAACCAACTAACAACGGTTGGTGTTTCATTAGAGCATATACAATGGTATAGATAGCGATTGTCTGTAATACATCTTCATATCATCTATAGACAATCAAAAATAATATATACAATATGTTGTCTATATAATTATCTGTAATAACATCATACAATTAATGTGTTACCTATATAGCTGTCTATACAATAGTATAGACAGTAAAAAACTGTCTATAAGACCGTTTGTTAAATAATATATAATATATTTCTCTCTTCTCTATATCACCTAAAATCCTATATAACATATGTTTACAAACAGTTAACATGTACTATTATATATGCCCTTAGGTGGGGCTGCTCAACGTGGACGGTTACTACGACAGCCTGCTCTCGCTGTTCGACAAGGGCGTCGAGGAGGGCTTCATCGAGGCGGCGGCAAGGAATATCTTCGTCCTCGCGGATACCGCGGGCGAGCTGCTGACCAAGCTGACAGAGGTGGCGGCCGATGATGACGGCGGAGATCAGAAGGGCGCAGCCGCTGGCGTCAAGAGGAAAAGAAGCTAGCTGGTCGTCGTTGTCGTTAATTCTTCCCTTTTGTTGTTTTCTTTGCTAAGTGTTCCATTTTTAGCCTTCTTCATGTAATATCGGTCCTGGAACCAGGCATTTAATGCGAAACCTCTCGTTGAGCAATATTTCGTGGCTAATATCTAGCACGAAGAATGGTTCCACGCTCGGTAAGCACAAGTGCACAAGGAAAGTGTACGGGTTCCCGTATGTCGCACGTTGTACTAAAAAACGTGTACCCTTTTCCTAAATTTTATGTTTTCTACGAGTTGAATTCGCATGTCAATACGAGCGGCACACCCTCATAAACATTGTTTCTTATCATGTAGTACAATCGATCCTGTCGTGCATGTATTCAGGATATACCACACTAAATATACGAGTCATGCAAGGAGTACACAAAATACCATACCAACCATGCATGCACGACATCACTCGGAGACGACGCTTTACCTTAAAAAGACACAGCAGTTAAGATTTCTTTTGCTGTGTAGAACTCCTTTTCAGCTTATCAGCTTACGAGTTTCTTTGACTTCATCGTATTTTGAAGCGATTTATCAGGATATTTTTTTAAATAATTTATCGGTATTCGATTTATTTACCCAAATACTTATGCTAGAATTAAAAACCATATATCGTAGCTAAAATGAATCGACTGCTTTGATGCTAAGCAGCTAGTGAGTAAAAATGTTTGCCATAAAGAGGCGAGCAAAGCGGCAGTACGGGCGAAAAGTCAGGCCCACACCAGCGCCCGTTGGATTTTCGGACGCGCGGTGCCACCGGACTGCGGCGCCCCCCCTGGCAAATGGGGTTCGGTTTGGTGCCACAAATAAACCGCGCGCCCTGCCCTGGTACGTGCTGCCTGCCTGCGGTGCAGCGCGTGCCTTTTTGGCCGCTCGCCTGCGCCGCGCGGGGGCCGGCCGGCGCGCGCCTCGCTCGCTCGTTCGTTGACGCGCATGCCCAGACAAAAAGCCCGGCTCGGCCGGTCTAGCGGACCAATTATTGGGGCCGAGCGAGCTACAGAATTAGCCTCCGTTTCTTTCCTCTCTCTGCGTCTGCTAACAGTGCGCGCTGTGTGTGTGTGGCGCGCACAGGCGCTGGCTTGGCTTTGCTTTCTGCTGCTGCTCGCCCAGCCGAGCTGCGCAGCGGAGGCAGGCATGCATGCGCACGCACCGCCGCGCCGTACCTCCACTTGGAGATGCGTCTGCGGCAACAGGCGGCCGATGCGATTGCTAGGGGCGGGCATTTATTCACCTCGGCCCGGCTCGGCTCGGCTCAGCTGCCGCGAGACCGAGGCGCCTTTGTCTTCTTCCATTGGCGTCCGATTATTTGTGCGAAGAAGAGGACAAGGTTTTTGATTGTCGTACGATGTGTAGTGGGCAAGTACGTACGGGCTCTAGTAGCCAAGGGGGAAGGAGATATTCGCATCACGAGTTCATGAGTCGGCGAATTAAATCTGCTCTGTTGGGCCTTCAATTGGTAAGATTTATCTTCACCCAGCTTCGTCAGATTGCTTGTCCCTCCCTTAACATGGTCTTCCAAGTATGATTCCAAAGCTTCCAATTTGGGCAATTTCAACCAGCTAGATTGACTTTCAACTGGGGCCGGAAATTAAAGCCTCCGCTTTTCGAAGCTTTCGACTGGTTGGAAAACACATCCAACATGGCAGTAGAGCTACCGCATGGCAGTAGAGCGGATCGACGAGAAGTAAAGGTGGCCACTAGGTCAGGCTTAACCGTGCCAGTCCGCAGCCCGCTACTGTTGGTCTGGCTCAGGCACGACACGGCTTGGCCCGGTTAGTTAAATTTCTATATTTTTTATTTTTATGTAATTTAACAAGTTAATAAAGTTTATTATATCATTAAAAATAACTATCTTGATGATTAACGATGTTTATAATTTTCTATAATCTTTAGGTAATTTTTTACAATTTTTTCTTAATTTCTTGAGAGCTACCACATGGCAGTAGAGCGGATCGACGAGAAGGACTTGTCAGTGCCGCCAATCTTCCCCTGTCGTCCGCCTCGCACACCTCGTTGCTTGGCTGAACTCGGGTGGTGCACGGTAAAGTGACAAAAGCGACGCCTTGCCAAAATTTGGCTCCCAGGGGTGGCGGACGACGGCCGGGTGCATCAACGAGGAGAGGAGGAGGTGTGGCGGTCGGATCTTGAATTTTGGACCCTTTTGGACCCTTGGACAACAAAAATTCCGCTTTTGGCCCCCCGACAAAAAAATTTCCAAAACTGGACCCCTCTCGAGCGCGGAATCGCCAGAGGCCGCCACGCGTCCGGGTCGCGCGGAACCAGACCGCACGACCCAGGTGGCCGCCGCGCCGAGCGCGCGTCCGCCGCGCCGCCGCGCCGAGCGCGCGTCTGCCCGCCCTAGCGCGCGACCGACTGGGCGAGCGCGCGACCGACTGGGTGAGCGCGCGGTCGGGCGTTGCGTCGCGCGGTCGGCGAAGCAGTCGCGCGCTCGGCGCGGCGGTCGCGCGCTCGGGCGGGCGGACGCGCGCTCGGCGCGGCGGCCACCTGGGTCGTGCGGTCTGGTTCCGCGCGACCCGGACGCGTGGCGGCCTCTGGCGATTCCGCGCTCGAGAGGGGTCCAGTTTTGGAAATTTTTTTGTCGGGGGGCCAAAAGCGGAATTTTTGTTGTCCAAGGGTCCAAAAGGGTCCAAAATTCTCGGATCTTGGCAATATGTATGCAACGATTAGGTGAAAAATGCTAGACGGCCGGCCATTGGATCATAGACGAGGGGAGGGCATCATCTCTTTCAAAGATAAGATGCCAGCGCTGACACGAGCAGCGGCGAGCCGGCGACCACCACGCGCAGAGAAACCTACGGGACATTAATATTGTCGGAACTGAACGAAAGGCGCGGGCGCCTGCCAGCCGATCGAGCCATAATTCTGGGAAGCATGTCAATTGCAATCCACTGGTGTAAATTAAGTTAATTTTGAAACAGGCTGATGTAAAATTATGACAAAGTTACGATGAGCACTGATGTGAATCATCCCATCCTCATTTCATGCAAACATGTATGAGCGTTGCATACGTGGTCTGGTTCTGTTGCCAGGCCGGACTGAATGTCGTGCGGATTCATCCCTTGAACGGTTGCACCTTGTTTCAAATTGTGCCACCTTCATTTTCATGCCTTGTATAAAGACACGTTGTCATGTCTTTTGAACTTGAAATGAAACCAATCTATATAAATAAAAACAACGGGTAAAATTCAATGTACCCCCTCATTTCGAAAGCAAAAAAATTCGATAATAATCCTAAAAGAAATAATCTATAGAAATTTTTATATTAATCGAGAAAAAAAGAGATACATCTTCGTCACTTATTTTACCTGTATACGACCACACCAACAAAAGATGTCTGGGACGATGGAATGCCGAGGCACGTACTTGCACGGGAGACGGGGAGAGTCCCTCACTGTACAAGCGAAATCCAGCAGCAGTTCATGGAGGTCAAGTAGGCGTTATTGAGCTTTTGCTGGCATTCGTACGAAGCCTAGTGGGCTAGCGGAAAGTTTCTCCAAGATTGAGCGAGCCGCCCGCCGTGATTTCCTGTTGGCAAGGCATGATGAAGCAGACCGGCGCCACAGAATCATGTAGTATATACTAGTTTAGCTGCAATCTTTTGCGAGCTTTGAGAAGGTACCTAGTTCATCTGCGTTTGGCGAAGATAGCACCGAGCACGTCCATGACCAAGACAAACATCAATGGTCACAATGGGCACAAGTTGTATGCAATAAGCAGAGGTCCAAGGTTACTTCATGATGGCATAGTGTAGCATGACGAGCAGAAGGTCATACTTGCGTTGAGTTCGCTCTATATCCGTATCTTTTTTTATGGAAGCTATCTGGTGCACGTGAAATAGACTGGTTCATGGATAGCCCGGCCCCGCCCAAAATTTCCGGACTCGGGTCTAAATTTTCGGCCTGCGCCGGCTTGAAGCACAAAAGGCCCGACTGAATTAATTAAATAATTTAAAAATATTTTATTAAGCAAAGATTTTTTTAAAAAGGTTTGTTCGAGAAAACAATTAAAAATCAAGGTTTTTAACGGAAAAAAAGGAAAATCAGGCCTGTTTTGGGTTCGGGATGGGCCTATGTTGGACCGTGGATAGGTCAAATTTGGACAACCCAATATTGAATGGTACTCGATCCGGTTCCGAAGGGCAATAACTTTACCCATATATCTTTCCGCCGCAATAAAAAAAAATTCCCTCTAATTCGACCAAAAAGGGAAAAGGATACCTCTCTCCTCTCATCCCCAACCACCGGCAGGCCGTTCCCAAATCCGAGCGTGTCGCCGATCCTGGCCGGCAAGAATCGCCGGAGCGGATCTCCCCACCCTGAGCGCCCCTACAGATATGACACCCCGGAGCATATCAGCCGAAATAGGGTGGCGCTGCTGGATTCTATCGACGGGTTCTACGCGATGGCGCTCGATCGGCTGCCACGCACTCAAACTGCAAACCCTAATGCAAATGCGATCTATACGACGCTAATAGAAAAAACTACAAAAAGCTTTCTAACCTGATGGCTCCTACTCTTGTTCAGACAAATAAGGCTGCCTGACTCTGGCTTTGAATCACTATAAAATACACACGAGTTACGGATTGGCGGCGATGGCGTTGAGGATTCTCTAGTGACAGTCGGAATGAATTGGCTAAGATACCCTTGATAGTTGCAGGGGCGGATCCAGGATAAAATCTGAGAGGGGGCACAACAATACATATAGTATGCTGAATTGTTTTCATTCATAATTTTAGCATGAGTGAGGGCCTTTTAGTTAGGCTGAGTGAGGGCACTAGCATTAAATCTTAAGCTATATACCTGGGTTTCTGCGAATTGAGTGACGGCCTGGGCCCTCACTCCCTCTACATTGGATCCGCCCCTAGTTGTCGGTAATTCGTTGTCTCCCTTCCGAATTAGGAGGGGCGGGTGAGGGCAGTGAAGCTGGTGTTGGGGATGGTGGTTCCTCCATAATTTCCCTTTGAGCGGAGGTATCTGATGCTGATGCTGCTTGTTCTCCATACTTCCGGATGAGCTTAGTAAACTGATCCTGTATAGCTTGCGGGTCCTTCGGAAAGCTTTACGTGTGATATCTACAATAAAAGTATCTGTCAAGTGATCGTGTTGAACCTGGAGATCAAGGTAAGGATAAAAAAGTGAGGAAGACAGCAAGCTGATTAAATTTGATCTCTATTGTCATAATGTAAGAATTGCAACTAAACATAAGTGTGCTCAAGACAAACTGAAGTCTGTTGTTCGGTTGCAGCCTTAACGGCAGACGGCACACCCTGCCGGCCGACCAGGCGACGAGCACAGCAGGGTAGGGACACGACGCCAAGCTGCAAAGAAAAGTAAAAATTAAAAACGCCTGATCAAGAGTCGTCAATTCACTACTCTTAAGAGACCCAACAAATATATCTTACCAGCCTACCAAGACACCAACTCCAACTCACAAACCCTACCAACCAAGTACCAAATTAGCAATTGGAACTTAGAAGCCACTAATATCTAGAGAGAGGGCTGACGGCGCACATTGCAAGGGTGACAGGGCGACGGGTGAGCTACAAGTAGAAGGGGGACCAGGGCTGGGCCGCCGAGGGAGCCGGATCTAGCGGCAAGGGCTAGATCGTCGGTCGAGGCAGGGGCGGATCTACTGTGGGTCATGGGTGTTCAGCTGAACACCCAAATCTTTTGACAAAAAATCTAGTATATATGAGGTATAATACATATATATACATATAGTTGGGCTAAATCAACTGTTTATATACACAATTCGGCCTGAGATGCGATAGAAATGCAGCAGCCCACACCCCAGCGCCCGCGAGTGAAATGGGCCCAGCCCATTGCCGTTTCCCACGCCCCCCGGTGGCCCGGTCCCCCCTCCCCCATCCCCCATCCCCATTTGCATTTGCGCCCGTTCGGCATTCGTGTGCGGCGACGGCAAATCGCGCGGAGCCGCGAACCCTAACCCTAGCCAGCTAGCTCCGCCTCGCCGCCTCCGCCCTCCGCTCCGCCGGCGCTGGCGACCGCGCCTCGCCGCCTCCGCCCTCCGTGCTCCGGCTATATCTGGGCTCTCCGGGCCTCCAGCTCCGTGCCCGCGCCAGCGCGCCGCACAACCGGCGGCAGCGCCTCCGCCCTCCGGGCTCCGCCGCTCCAGGCTCGGCCGCTCCGGCCCTCCGCTCCACCGCAGTCCACGACCGGCGACCCGCGACCGCACCAGCCACCAGGCGCGCCTTCGGGCTTCGCCATCCGCTCCGTGCGTCTGCAGACCGCCAGCAGCCCGCCGAGCCCGGCACGGCGGCACCGCGGCGCATGACCGGCCTCGTCTCTAATACAACGGTGATGTATTGTGTTTTTGGTTCATCCCTTGCCTTCTTTTTGCAATTTGCTTCATGTTGTTGTGGCGTTGTAATTTTCTCTGATAGATATGTGTGGGAGTCCAAAGCTGATGGATCATTCGCTATCTCCGAGGATACTTGGAATGAACCGCTGGGCTGTGGAACTGAGATAAGACTTCATCTCCGAGATGAGGCCAAAGAGTAGTAAAGTACTTGGAAGAAGATAAGCTAAAGGTATCACCATATTAGCATGTCTTTTATTACAGTTAATTGGTTTCTCGCTGCAACATCAAATATGCAATGTGCACAGAGTTAGTGTAGCTGGTATCTGTATTCCAATTTGAAGTCTAGCAGCATAGTCTGAATCAAATAGTCACCTTAAGTAGTATAGAGAATGATGTTTCTGATTGTGAGATGAAGGATTTAAGATCCTATTTAAGTGTAGTTTACTATAGATCTTTATGTTTTGTACTGAAAAATATTTTTTCAACTTCGAACACCCATTCTAAAATTCCTGCGTCCGCCACTGGGTCGAGGGGAGGCAGATCCAAGGGTGGGGGAGCCGGACTAGGGCGCAGGAGAGACGAAGGGGGAGATGAAGACCCGTGGCGGCGGCGCCAATCGCCAATCGACACTAAGACGGGAGAGTGGAGACAGAGAGCTGAGAGAGGAGAGAGTGAGAGTGAGAGTGAAAAGAGAGAAAGTGAGTTCCAAACTCCGAAGTGAGGAGGAGATTAAGACTTGAGTCTGGTCGGCTAGTCGTCTGGTCAACTGATAAACTGAGACATTGAGTGAGTGATATTCTTTGTTAGTTCTTTACTTCTTTCTCGATTTAGTATTTTAGAGTTTAGACTTTTAGTATATATAGATAGCTTAGTTCTTGTAATTTATTCATAGATTTTTCTATAATAGAAAAACGAACTTTGTGTAACTATTTCGCAAGCAATTCAAGTAGTTATCGTCCAACCGATGTGAGTACAAATCAACCAAAGAAGCTTCAACTAGATAGAACTTTCCCATTGGTATATCGCCTCATCGAGTTGATATTGATACTTCTGGTGGCAACATCTTCTATTGAGAGAATATTTTCAGCAATGAATATTATTAAAACAGATTTGCGCAATAAGGTAGCGGATGAGTGACTCAATGACTTGATGGTGTGATACATTGAGCGAGAGATCTTTAAAAGCATTGATGACGATAAAATCATAAACCGCTTCCAAGGCATGAAGTCGTGTAGAATGCATTTACCCAGTAATTCAAATTTGTCTCGTAATTCAAATTAGTTTATTTGTGGTATGTTTCGTATGATCTAAATTTTCATTGTCATTCACAATTTTATATTATATCACTAATTTTGATATATTTCATACACATGTGAATTATCGCTACTCCGCATTCATGGCAGAATAATTTATATTTTTGGGTATACGCTTTCTATTGTTGAGGTACCTACTTTGTATTTATCTGTTTTTCATTGTTTGTCTCCAATTGTGTATTTTTTTTGTATAAATTTGAAATCCCATAAGAGTGAAAAAATTATATTTATGTCAACTTAGTTTAGTCCTACAAATAATTCAGTCTACTCTCAATTTTATTCCTAGCTTAACCACTGCCCTCATTGGTCCTCCGGCACAACACACTCCTAGAACAAAACAAACAAACAGCAAACCCTCAACTACATACAGCAACTAAAATCACGCCATCTCATAGACAAATCCATCAATGACCACAACAAGGTTGTATGTAATCACGTCGCAAGTGTCAATACAAAGGTCAATTTTTGTACCAGCAACGCGATGTGATGGCCGAGCTTGATGTAGATGCCACCGTTGCGGAAGCAGAGCTCCTAGAGGCGGTTGGCAGAGCGGAGGTGGGCGTCGTGCCTGGCGCTGAGCCACGCAGGGTTGCTCGGCTTGAGGCCCCAGAGGGAGTATCGGTAGTCGAACGCGATGGTGGCTGGCCGTGGTGACAGAATCATGGGGGCAGGCGCGCGCAGATCTTGAGGGTCGCAGAGAGGTCATCGGAGGAGGCGACGGCGTCCGCGCTCAAGGCCAGCGCTGCCGTTGCCACCCGCCGCCACATGGCTCCGCGCTTTTGCTTGGCGTGCTCCCCTTCTCGGCTTCCTTTCTTGCGCCGCAAGATGTTTGGAATTGGAGCGACCGGTTCAGGAGTTGCGTTTCGTCCGAATACGCGTGTTCGTGCGATCTGTCCGTTTATCTCGACGTTACGGCCGATTTGATGTGTTCGGTAATTGTTCGTTTCTTTGTTTAAAAATTCTCAAATTCCACAAAAATTTCAACATTTTAGGGCACCTTTGATTCACATACTAATCTAAATTTTGTTATAATTTTTATCAAACCCGTCTAAAATAAGGTCATCAAAATTAAAGCCATACTTTGACTAGCAAAAATATAATCTTGCAACACCTTGTTGAGTCACTAACGCGTAGAATCCAAGTGTCAGAAAAGGAATATTGCACGTGTGACAACAAACTAAACAGATATCTAACCCCGATAAAATTGTCTAACTTAGGCCCTGTTTGGATCCCTCCATCTAAAGTTTAGTTACTAAAGTTTAGGTCTAAAGTCTCCAAACAGGTGGTCTAAAATTAGATCTAAACTTTAGCTAACCCCTAAAAAACACTTTAGATCATTAGACCATAAAACTGAGCTAAAGTGGTCTAAAGTTTCGGTTTATCCCGGCTCCCGTACGGAAAAGTCCTTTCTGCCCCCGTAAAATATCTCCTCCCGGCGGGCTCCCGCTCCCGCACGAAAAAATTTCCCCGTCTCCCCGCCAGGACTCAGCCGCCCCCGCCGCAACCCCGCCGCCCCCGCCGCGACCCAGCCACCCCACCGCCGCCCGGGCTTCGCACCGCCGCCCCCGCCGCGACCCAGCCACCCCACCGCCGCCCGGCCTTCGCACCGCCGCCCCCGCCGCGACCCAGCCACCCCACCGCCGCCCCCGCCGCGACCCAGCCACCCCACCGCCGCCCGGCCTTCTCACCGCCGCCCCCGCCGCGACCCAGCCATCCTGCCTTCGAAGAAGCAGCGCCGCCGTGCCCTTCCCCGGCTTCCTCTCATGGATCCCGTCGACGATGCGTCCATGCGCCCCCAAAATCCCCTCCCCTATGATTTCTTGCCCCAAACCGATCCCGTCCCCTCCATGCCGTTCGGTCTTGACCTCAACTCGTCGGCAGCTCTTGATTTCCCCCACATGGGGTCGTACCAAGAGATTCTTAAATCGGAGCCGGTTGAAGATGGAAGCATTGGTGGCCGTCGCGCTCGTGGCACCCGTGGCGTCATAGGCAGCCGTGGCGGCTCTGGCGGGCGTGGAGGAACTGGAGCTGCTGCTGGCATAGGCGGCCGTGGTCACCGTGGAGGCGTTGGTGGATCTGCCGCTAGCAGAGGCGGTCGTGGTGGCCGTGGCGGCCGTGCTGGAGCTGTGCAGCGGGCTACTTCTGGCAAAGCCCCAGTGAGTGTTGAAGGTAGTAGCAATGGCCCAATGCCGTTCCGCGCTCCTCGCACGGCTCGAGCGCCTAACAATGGTGGGCGTGGAGGCTCTCGGTCCGAAGTCGCCACTACGGTACCATCCAGTGCAGCAGCCACGGGTGGCAGCTCGTCAAGCCACCGAGGCCCTCCACAATTTGAAGTTCCTGTGGGTATGACCGAAGATTTTGGCGCAATAGGCGGTGGCTTAGAAGGTGCTGGTATTGAAGAAGAGGATGAAACCCTTGGAAATAATTTTTCGGTGAGCACACCTTACTTGATCCAAATCACGTTTTGACAAACATCATAACCTACTTTTGCAGGACTGGTAATCCACAAACCACAACGAACATTGAATCTGAACAAATTTTATTATTATGTACCTGTTTTTTACCATACAAATGTTTGCTCTGATATATGTAAACTGACATTATCCATGGATACTATAGCGAGTATTGAGTTCTAAAAGCCATCATCCTACCCGGCAAAGCTAGCAATGTAGATATGTCAAAACAATACGAATTTCCAATGTAGCCATGCTCGCTGTATATACCGAATTAGAAGTTTGACAAATAAATTATAAGATGCATATCATTTTCAGAATTTTTTCTTGACTCAAAAGGTATGTTGATCTAAGTTATGTTAAAACAAAATGGTATACCATTAGAATTTGAAAACATGTAAGGCTGCTCTCATCCTTTGTTTCTCAACCTACCTTTACTGTTCTTCACTCTAGCCCTATCAAAAGGGAGAGAAAAAACACAACTCTTTGCATGAGATACTTCAAATCTCTAGAACTCTTTAGTACCAGTATGACTAAAAGTCCTACTTTCCTGTGAAACATTCTCAAATTGGGAGCACATTCGTCAGGTATCATTGCCTATTTGGCTTCTCAGTGGGAAGAAAGATTGATCCAGTCCTACTTCTCCTTCATCTCAAATCCTTAATAGGAAAATTGGTATTAAGATGACGATACTTTTAGTAAACTCTTAATGAATAGGAAAGCCATTCAGTAAAAATCACCTTAGTGATGTACCATACAGTGAGAATAGTACTTAATCCCATAAGATGGGTGTTGGGTTCATGGAAAATGACAGAGATACTCTTTTTTAACTCCACCGTGAGCAGTCAGACAAAAAGTTGAACAGGAGGTTTACTTGTGTGTAGTGAAATGTAGCGTGAATGTGAGAGCAGTGGACCAAATTGTTTAGTCACAGACAACAGAAAGCCAAAATAGAATTGGCAACCCACAAGAAAGGAACAGGTAAGCTAACAAACATCACGCAGAGTAGTAAATAAATGGTGGACTTCTCCAAGTTGCTTTTATTGTAATGCTGATCCGTAGTCTATTATGTTTATGTCCATCCAGAGCTCCTGTTTACGAATGATATTTCAGTAACTAGATCGACCTTTTATTGACATTTTTTGTTTTATTTGAAAATCCTAGATGGGTAATCACTTAGACAAGGCAAATTGGTCTGCTGAAAATACTTCTATTTTCTGCGACATTTGTCTTGAGGAAAAGAGGGCAGGCAATCATAGCAATGGATTCATTACTAACAGGGGTTATGTGAATATGGCTGAGAAGTACTACATTAGTACCCACCTTAAACACAGTAGGAAACAACTGAGAAACAGATGGGATCAATTGAAGGGGCTCTATCAGTTTTGGCTGTACCTCAACGGACACACTGGTTTGGGACGCAATGCTAATGGCTCAGTGGTGGCTGATGATGATTTCTGGGATAGACACACAAAGGTAATGAGAACACCGCTTTTATGTCATGTTTAGTTTGTTAGTGGTAATGAGAAAACTGATCAACACTGCACACTTGTTTACTTTTTTTTCAGAACAAACCCGATTGGCGGAGGCTTAGAACTGGACCCCCAGACAATCTTGCACACCTGGAGGAAATATTTGAACATGTCACTGTTGATGGGTCTTCAGCATGTATTCCTGGTGAAATAATTGGAGATGGAATTGATGAGAGTGAGGAAGACCACGGGGAAGATGGGATGGAAGACAGCCCAATGAGTGTTAGTACCAGGAAGAGAGGCAGCAGCACTACTACTACTGCCATGAGTCCTACAAAAAAAACAAAGAGTCCTATGGTGAAGGTGCTGAAAGGAATACTTGACAACTTCAAGGAAGAAAGTTTAGGCGAGAAAATGGCCAAATCAATGAAGAAAGCTCTCCAATTGGCAGGGGAAAGTCGGGCAGCAGAAGATAGTATTGAGTATTTCATGGCTACCAATTTGTTTGTTAAGGCTGAAAACCGCGAGGCATTCTTCAATTTCACCACAAAAGAAGCTCGGCTTATATGGTTGAAGAGGTGGTGCACCATGAAGAAGTTGTACTAGATGAACTAGGATCGTGGGACAGTAGTAGTGCCTATCTTTATTTGCATGAACTTACTTTGAATGTTTGCATGAACTTACTATTAATGTTTGCTTATTATTAATGTTTTTTTGAACTCTGTTTATTGTCAGCATGGTGTAATGTTGAAATAGTTATTTAATTGTGGCACTCTCTTTATTACTGAAATCATGATCTAACATGTGGGGGGTGCCCTATTTGTAGACGAATTTTTCATCAAGTGATGATGAAGACAATGCACTTGAGGCGGCACAGGAACATCGTAGGAGGAAACGACAATTTGCTGCCATTGCTTGCATTATTGGTACGTACTATTTTGAAACTTACATGAACAAATCGAAGCAGAGGATTGTGGTTGAATCAGGCATTGATTGGGTTATGACGACATTGAACAATTCTAGATCTTGTTACGACATGTTTAGGATGAGTAGGGAAATGTTTTACAGACTGCATGATTTGCTAGTTACATCATACGGCTTGAAGTCATCATGTAAGATGTCGTCGATAGAAGGTTTGGCCATGTTTTTATGGATGGTTGGTGCCCCTCAATCGGCTAGACAAGCAGACAATCGTTTTGCGAGGTCAATCGAGACGGTCAGTAGGAAATTTGATGAAGTATTGCAGTGTGTTTACAGGCTCTCAGCAGATGTTATCAAACCAAATGATCCAGAATTTAGAACAGTTCACCCTAGGTTGGAAGGACCTCGATTTCATCCTTTTTTTGATAACTGTATTGGAGCCATAGATGGGACACATATACCAGTTGTTGTGCCAGTGTCAAAGGTCGTTCAGCATACGGGTCGACATGGTTACACGTCCCAAAATGTGTTAGCCATTTGTGACTTCGATATGAGGTTCACCTTTGTTCTCGCGGGATGGCCGGGGTCAGTACATGATATGAGAGTGTTCAATGATGCTACAAATAAATATGGTCACAAATTCCCACATCCTCCACTAGGTACAATCAATTATTCATATGGAATGTCATTTGGTATCTCATCTAATATTTATAGTTTTAAAAAATTTCTGCTTGATTCTTTTAGGTAAATTTTACCTCGTTGACTCGGGCTACCCTAACCGACCGGGTTATCTTGCACCATACAAGGGGGTAAAATACCATCTGCCGGAGTTTAGACAAGGACCAAGACCTAGTGGACGAAATGAGGTATTCAATTTTCATCACTCATCTCTTCGCAATGTCATAGAGCGTTCTTTCGGTGTTTTGAAGATGAAATGGAGGATCTTGTTGGGCGTACCATCATATCCGATGCCAAAGCAAAGCCAAATAATACTGTCATGCATGGCTCTCCATAATTTTATTCGTGAAAGTGCAATAGCAGACGCGGACTTTGATAGATGTGATCGAGATGAAAACTATATGCCAATGACTGAGGAACCTTCATCTGAGCCAAGGGGTGGCAATCGACATGGCGGTGGCGAGGATCATAACATAAATACCTTCCGTGACAACATCGCTAATGCGTTGTTTGCTAGGCTATAGTGATGTAGATAAAAAAGTTACAATTTAGTTATTTTTGTAGGAACCATAAATTTAGTTGATCTTGTATACATGCTATATAAATGAGTTCGTGGTCTATTGTAACCCAAAATTAATTTTACAATCATTGCAAAAGAAACCGACACCATTGAAAGCAAATTGATCCATTTGCAGTCAGAAAGCTGTCTAGCAATTACCCCCTCCCAGACCGTTTCCTTAACGTACCAAATCAAATGGTAGAACGGAACGGAAGCAGCGGCCGGTTCACGTGAATAATATCCAGGGGTATAAAAGTCCGTTTATTGAACAGAACTAAACTTTAGTCCATGATCCAAACAGTCCTGTGGTCTAAAGTTTAGTGGCTAAAGTTTAGTTGTCTAAAGTTTAGTCTTGAACTTTAGCCAACTAAACTTTAGACCTGAGAATCCAAACATGACCTTAGAGTGTGACAAGGTTTAATTACGAATCAAGCAGGTTCTTAAACCCGACTTCGGATGATCCAAGACCAATCATGTGGCTACTAGGTCGCTCTTATTTTCTCTATTTTAAGAACATGTATTGGTAAAACGGTAAATGCTAAAAATTGAGACACTTTACTTTTTTCTGACTATCCTATGTTTCTCTACAATATTTTGTCTTAAATGTTTTAATAGTTCAGTTGGTATAAACCTAGTAACAGGATATTTTAGGGGTGAAAGATATGGACTTATGGCCCGTACATGATCGTTATGTGGAAGGTGGCCGCCATGGACATGGGCTGGGTATGCGAGTTCTTGTAGTGTTTAGATCATGTCAACTGATGCACAACGTAGATATCCATTCTGATGAAAGCACGTGGAGTAATTACGAAACTTTCATTGCCCCATGTAAAATATGCAGATCAATTACACAATAGTTGTTAGTGTATTTGTACGACTATTGTTTGATCCAATCGTGAATCCTATTGTATGCTTGCTTTGAACATTGGATTGGAATGCTTCACACAAAATTTTTTTGGACAATGTTTTACACAAAATTTTGATGTATGGAGTACAACGCCAAGCTCCTTTTTTATTCTGCCACCTCTTGTGGTTTTTGCTGCAAAGAATATATAAGGTACCTTATATTTCTCCAATATACGTAGACTCTAATGATAATTTTCAGATTGGGCGTGTCCACTCAGAAAGCTCTAGGAATTGTACTTGTGAAACAGATTATGAGGACAAGATGTATGAGTTATATGCTTAATACAATGAGTATACAAAAAATAAAAATTATATGATGCAAAGTATGAAATTTTGTTGCAACAGATACTAGTTAAATTATAGAGTTTATTTTTTTTTTGAAGTTTATAGTTTTTAGTCTATTTATACGAGATATTACGTAGTAACAAAAACTCACATATGACTTTTGAGTGGCCCTCGACTTGATGCGCCTTGGATCGCGCGGAATCGAGAGGGTTTGGAGTTGGGGGCACGCGGAGGAGGACGAGGGGGAGGAGGGGGGCGATGGGGTGGCTCTTCTTGATGCACCTTGAGGGCAACGTCTACAGCTGCAAGCACTGCCACGCCCACCTCGCCCTCGCCGCCGACATCATCTCCAAGGTTTGTTGTTCGCTGTCCCGCTCGTTCTTGGCTGCGTCAATTACCTTGTTGATTCGGCGTCACGGCAGATGTGAGAGCGACTGCTTCGGTGTTTTCCGTTTCTTGCAGACCTTCCATTGCAAGCACGGGAAGGCGTATCTCTTCAATAAGGTGTAAGTGGCCACTGCCCCCTTGGCCTTCTCTTGCCTCGATTTGTTCGTCGATTCAGGTGGGTTTAGTCAGCGTGCGCCGGGGTGCTGTGTGTGAAATTGGGGGAAATGCAACGCCCTTGTTTTGTCGATTGGTTGAATCTGCTAGGTGGTTGCTCGTCGTGTCGCTAATTCGACGTTTTACAAAGCGAGATTGAGGGCAATTCACTGCGGCATGTGGTTCCCCCACCTTGCACGGATTAAGGCACCTGTAGCATTACCTACTACTACTTCCTAAAAACCGTGAGGAACTTGAGAATTAGGAATGTGCTTGAGAGTTGAGACAAGGAATGAGTAGAAACCACTCTTAGGATGAGGAACGGTGAAACAAGAAGACAGAAGGAACCCTCTAAACTGTACTAGATTATGCGAAAGAGGTCGGATGGTCAGTCAATAGCCAAATATCAAGTCCTGTTACTCTCTAGAAGAGAAAAAGGTAAAGAATCCAAGAGACAAGGAATGGTGGTTTCAGCCTTTCCTCTCTCATTGTTTCTATTATTCCCTTCTTTTCAGTGAGTAATGGATATGTAGTATGTTAGAGATGCTGGATGCACAGCCTACCTTTTTTGGGGGAGAAAGCTTTGGATGATCCAGGAGTAGTTCATGTGGGTTCTGACACTGATTCTAAGATTGTCTATGGTAAATTATTCTTACCTCTGTCGAAATTGATCTCCAATGCACTGCTTAACAAGCTAAAGTTACCTGCATAGAACAACACTCCATATGTTCGAAATTGATCTCCTATGCAATCCCTAATAGCTAAAGTTACTTCATACACCACCACTCCATATATTTGAAGCTTACTACATGCAATCCCAAACAGCTAAAGTTACTTACATTCAACAATACGTTGACTAGACGTCCATGGACCTTCTAGAGCTTCTATCCTAATTCTTTGATGAGTACAAGGTATGTCACAATTTCCCTACTTGCTTTGCCTCCATCCTCTTGTTTGCTGGATCAGTTTAGCTTTCCTTGTATCAACCATATATATCACCCACTAGTTACTACTGAATGCTGTTACCTGTGGTTTATTATTGGAAAATGGAAGGTAGATGGGCGGTTGGGCACATGGAAACTGTTGTAGGGGTGACCCAACCCCCCTTGATGGGGCCTTGCAACTAGCCCAATATGTAATAGACCTAATAGTATAGGGATATATATAAAGGAATGTATCAATGTACCCCTACCATTTGTAATTATTAAAGGGATATGATAGGAATTTCCCATATAATCACACTTATGTATATAAGCCCCCAAGAGGGGTATGAAGAGCGAGACCCACTCATTCCATACACGAGCACTCTCTCTCCTGTCGTTGGCTCTCTCTAGCTAGTCCTCTTATATACTGTTTGGTCAGTAGTCACAATAGAAACAAAACATGCAATGCTTTTCCCCATTATTGGACCCTCGTTCCTGATACTGAGCTTCCTTTTCATGCGATTAGATTTGGGTTATTAAACAGCCAATCAGAATCTTCCATCATATACACCAGTTATCTCCTCAATTTGGATCTGATATAAACCCACTCATAACCAGGGGACGAACCAGATAAGCCTAATCATAGGCAAAACACATATCTACATTGGATTTAAAAAGAAATGGATATCTCCATACATTGCCATTTGTGAATACTCCGGTGTAGTGGGAAGTGGGGACTGGCGGTTACTGTTCAAACTTCAGGTGCAGCAAAAACAAATGTATTGTTAGTGTCCTTTGACATAACGGGGAGCTAACAATTTTATGGTGTTCTATGAAGTTCTTTACCATACAGAAGAACAAATGTGGCATTTCGTAGTCCGGTAGCAAAGTAATGCCATTTAATCCAATTTTATCCATATCACTTTTTGGTAGATTCTAAAGGTTTAGTGTTTGAAGATGAGTTATACTCTTTACAGTACTCTGTCCGCCAGCAGATTTGTCTTTATCTCACGTCCTGTCATGGGCAGTGTCAATGTTACTGCTGGAGTAAAAGAGGATCGCATGATGATAACAGGAATGCATACTGTTTCTGATATCTTCTGTGTTGGCTGCGGATCCATTGTTGGATGGAAATATGTAAGATTTGTGATGGTTATTTTGTAATATGTTGTGTATTGCCTGGCGTCTAAGTTCTATGGTGCCCCTACTCTAGGAGGCTGCACATGAGAAGAGCCAGAGGTACAAGGAAGGAAAATTTATTTTGGAGAGGTTATCGTCTATAACTCTCCGTAAAGTTTTATTTTATTCAAACAAATTCAAGAACTCAATTTTAAGAGCTGTGCATCAACCCACTTACCACATTATGTTAGTCTGGGTTCACTGGAGTCATCCTTTGTGGCTGAGCAGGTTTAAGGTGTCAGGTCCTGATGGGAGTCACTACTGGGTTACACATGATGCTCATGTGGATGGAAGCGACGCCGACGATGTATGAATGGCACCTCGACATGGTCAAACTTGCTGTTCATTCCTGTAAATAATCTGTGTGTTGCTGGTCTTAGTTGCCCGGGGATTTGCTTCCATTCAAAGCATCCCCGGCGTAAATTGTTACTCTAGGCGACCCAAAATTCCTCCCATCTTCCCTGCAAGTTGTTGGATGCTACCGTGTATGCATGCAATCAGTTATGCCTGCAGCCCCTGAAAGATGTATTCCTGGAATGCCAAGCTCTAATGCCTGAATATAATTCTGTTTTCTCAAGTAATCGGTCAGGTGTTAGAACTGAATTTTGCATTTGGTTCCAATATGGCTTAGGAAATAAAAGGTCGCCTTCTGCTTGATCTTGCTTTTCACTGAGTCAATCTATGTGACTTGTATCTTCAGGAAGGAAGAACATGAAATCTGCAGGCTTGTATCATGGGTTGTGTTCTTTAGCATTTATGGTTTTTGACTTATGCTCTAGTATCTAACTTTTAAACGGTGTGGTTTTTAAGGTGGATTTTATAGGTAGATTGTAGTACAATTTGTACCGAGTTCAGCTATGCCGGTCAAAACACATGTGACTATTTTTCTTTACGTACTGTCTCTCGTGAACAGCCTAAAATTCAAAAATTATGATGTATTTTTATGATAGAGTCTATAAGTAGATTGTAGTACAAATTATAGCGAGTTCAGTTATACCGGCTAAAATCATATATAATTTTTTATGTACTATTTCTTATAAATAGTTTAGAATTTAAAAAATTTAGTCATAATCTATAGTCATAAGCCAACTTAGCCCAGTTTGCCGGGCCAGACGTAATGTGTTGTATATCGCCATCAGAGACAGAGATGCCTTGTTGGGTAGTACCACCATGTCCTTGCCGAACAAACCGGGCATGTCGACACTATCTTGGCGAATCTACGCTACAATCAAGTGGAGTGCTCTTCTAATTCGGTGTCTAATGACTCACTGGGAGTGGGACACCAGCTTAAGTGTCTTGCTTGGATTGGGTAGGATTTTTGTAGGGTTCTAAAATGATCATGATTAAACGTAACTGGAAAAGGTTATTGGAGAACATGGTGGGGTCGTTTCATTTCTACACCATCAAACTAGTAACTACGATTGGCTATGCCCGTCACCCCTAAGGTACAAATGGTTACGATAGCAAATGCCTTCCCTGTAAACAAAATTATTAGGAGAGTGATCCGCGCATAACCTAACTGTGCTGTATTGCTGCAAACACACGTGTGCGGCCTCAAAATCTGTATGTTTTTATTTACTGTCGCCATCATACATGATGATCATTTTTTTTCTTTTAATTTTACACTACCTTAGTACTATCAACAGATCAGCGCTATCTAAGTACGGCCAAGACATGATGACTTGAAACAGCGCACCAGCCGGACTTGCCATTGCCACACACGCCAGTTCACTTCCTCCATTGGATAGGTGAGGAGCCACATAGCAGTCATGAATTGTACCAGCAAATGGGAAAATTAAGTGTAATAGCTGGGACCCGTTTTAAAGAGCTTAGGGACTCTTTTTTAGTTTTTAGAAGTTATTTTTAGCTTTTTTACAGTAATTAGTTTTCAAACGAAATATTTTTTAAGACGGGTCTACATGTTTATTGTAGTACACACTATACCAACTTCATTTATATCGGTTAAAACTGTACACGAGTTTCTGTTACTCTGTACTCTCTCTCACGAACAGACCAAAAGACATAACCCGCAGCTATAAGCTAAAGTAAAAAAGAATAGGCTCTTAAGCTTCTGGTTTTGGCTATTGGCTTTTAGATGAAATTGTATTGTAGCAGTTGTTATTTTTTTATAAATCATTTAATTAAAAGAAAATTTAAAAAAGAAAAGAAAATCCATTATACCGTCACAGGCAATACAAAGGAATGAGAGAAAAAAAAGAAAAAACAAAATAAACTGAAATTAGAATTCGACATTTGAAAGCTTCTGATTTAAATAGACCGAAAGCAAAAAAAAAATCAGAAAGCACTGTTGCTGCCAATCAAACGTCTGCGACGCTGGTAATGGCAGCACAATGAGTAGACCATGATCCACACAGCTCACAGCCGGCATCGCGTACCGCGATGGACTTTTGCCCGGCGCGGTAACCCACCACCCATCGTTTTCGGTGTTTTAAGAAGGGAGGATGGGAAATCCCCCCAAGCCACCACCACCTGCGGGCGCAGGGCGCCTGTCTACGCTACAGGAGTTCGTGATCGTGTTGTGCCAGGGCCTAGACCACGCATGCCACCCATCGCGCTTGCGGCCACGACGCCTAGGCGAACCCCTGAAAAAACCCGCCTTGGCATGGTAAGAAACGACCATTTTGCTCGCTTTGCCCCACGCCGCCACGCCCCTAGGGCGATGCGAGTGCAACAGGGGGCGTTCGGTTAAAACTTACGCGGCGATGGTGCGAACAAGGGAATGCGAGCGTTGGAAATTTCGAGAAGGCGAAAAGGATGCGCACTTTGGACTCGGGTGGGTGCTTGTCGTGTCGTGGGGAGGTGGGGTTCGTTAGGAAGCGATGGTGGTGGAGAAATTTTATTGTGTCACGGTTGCACAGCGTTATTTGTGTAACAACCCAACCAATCATTGATGCGTGTAAAACAAAAGGCCCACCACTCCTAAGAGAGTGTCATTAGCAAATCGGAAAACAACAAGTGGCACGGTAGCACTGTAGCAGTATTGTAGATTGTACAAAAATAATAATTTTTAATACATGCCACAGCTCTCAGTTATACGAAAAAATAATTTTTAATAGCTGCTTACTGGTTGTAAGCTGTGGTCATAAGTCGGTATACGACCACGGCTTATGATCACGCTTATGACCCCGACTCACGACCACGGCTTGCGACCAGTAAGCAGCTATTAAAAATTATTTTCTCGTATAACTTAGCGTTGTAGCAATATTAAAAATTAATTTTCTTTCCATACAATCTACAATACTACTATAATGTTATCGACTTATCGTGCCATGCGTTGCGTTTCGATTCGTTCGTGACACAAACCGTGTTGTGTCACTGTTACACAATAAAATTTCTCGTGGTGGTGATGGAGCGGTGGGTGGTAGGGGGAGTGAGGAAGCGGCAGTTGCCGTTATCGCGGTTGTCGGCTTGGAGCTGGATCTGCCTATGAAATGCTGGTTTTGAGACCGATTTCCTAGCCCAACAAAACACAAGGGGAAACACAGGGTTGCCTCGTTCAGTCATGGTGGGGATGGGATGGGCCGATTGTTACGGTTTCACTATTGTTCCTACTTTCCTTTCCTCATCGTCACTGACCTGTAATTAACGTTTGGCTTTTAATTTACTATTCCTTTATTTTTGTCTTTTTTAGCCTTTTGACCTTTTTTTAGATTTTTTTACCTTTTTTCCTGTATTCCTACGCATTGTCTGTGCTGGGCTAACATGTTTTTTATTTTTACTTTTTTTAATTTAATTACACCAAATAAGTCACCATCAGCTACAGAAAAAAGAAACCTGCTACGATGAAAAAATTCATAAGTCATCGCTAAACTGCGCACCATCTTAAGCAGGTCATTATCCTTTCTCAACTTGTAATCGTTGTTGTGCTTTCTCTTCAGTGTGCTTGATCTTTGCTCTGTACAGAGCTTGGCAAAGCTTGGTGCTCTACTTTGGTCGATAAAACGCACATGGTAGGCTCAACTAAGCTATGTGCTCCATCAAGTCCATTTCGTTTGTTGAAGAAGAAAAAACGAGGTTATATGCATGTGGCTAGTCTCAACCCAGCTTGAGAGGAATTGGGCTTTTCTGACAATTTTCCAACTCAAGCTGATATGTTGAAGCTTTTGCTTAAGCTTGAACTAGTAGAGCTTGAGTCTTGCTAAGAAAAGAAGGGGGAAAAAGCAGCCTCCTCGGAGACATCCATTAAAATTGAAATGAGATGGCAAAAATTAGCATAACGTGATAGAACTTTCTTTAGGGATCTCCTAGGGTTTAGATCTAGAGGGCTTCTATTGCGTTCGGGTTCTTGAGTGATACACTAAGAGGGAGAGGAAGGACTAACTGTCCGATGCGAAGGAGGAGGAGTTGGCCATCGCGGGGACGCTCGGTGAAGTCTGCGCACGGGCAGCGACGGTCGGGGAAGAGGTGCGGGGCTCCTCGGCGGCGGCGTGTCCCGGGCGGCGGCGATATGGCGGTGGTGCTTCCCGTCGCTGGAGCGCCCCCTCTTAGATCGGGTTAGGGTTTTGTCGGTGGGTCTGGCGGCGGCACGGTGAATCTCGTCGTGCGTGCCGCCCCGGCCCCCACCTCTATTTATGTGGCGCTGGCGACAGGGGCCCACCAGCCTATTGGGCTGGGCGCCCCCGATCAGGGCGCGATCAAGGGGAGAGGGGGGGCATTTAGCCGTTGGGCCAAATGCCCTGAGATCACATTCTAACATTCTCCCCCTTGATCTCACTCTATGCTTTATCTTTAATTACTTTTGCCTTTACACATTCCATCACAGATTAGTGCATAGAACATGTCTCATCGTCACGGTCAATCGCCGATAGATTCAACAGCTATAATACACCTCTCTGTTCTGAAATAGTTACTTTAATCTTTTGGGCCATCTTTTAGTCCAGGAATCACAGGCTTTCCCTTAAACCCATGCCGGCTACATGTTCTCTGAACACGTTCGGTGGTAAGCCTTTAGTAAGCGGATCCGCTAACATCTTTGCGGTACTTATATGCTCTAGACTTATAATTTGATCCCGAACTTTATCTTTCACAACATAGTACTTTATGTCAATGTGTTTGCAGCACCACTTGACTTATTGTTGTGGGCATACGTTACTGCGGGTTCATTATCGCAGTACAACTTAAGTGGTCTATTGATGTCGTCAACCACTTTTAAACCGGGTATGAACTTCTTTAGCCAGTTCACCTGCCTCGTAGCCTCATAACATGCTACAAACTCGGCATACATTGTGGACGATGTAGTGACGGTTTACTTTGAGCTTTTCCACGATATAGCTCCTCCAGCGAGAGTGAATACATATCCGGATGTAGACTTTCTATCATCTCCCGCAAAATCAGAATCTGTATACCCCACTATATGGAGTAAATCTGATCTTCTGTATGTCATCATGAGGCCTTTTGTTCCTTGCAAATAACGCAAGACTTTCTTTATCAATTTCCAATGTTCTATTCCAGGATTGCTCTGGAATCTGCCAAGTAACCCGGTAACAAATGCTAAGTCAGGGCGTGTGCATACTTGAGCATACTGTAAGCTTCCGACAGCTGAAGCATATGGAATCGATTTCATTTGATCGAGCTCGTATTGGTTCCTGGGCATTGAAAATCCCCATATCTGTCGCCCTTGACTATAGGTGCAGGTGAAGGACTACTTTTATGCATACCAAATTTCTTTAAGACTTTCTCTATGTATGTCTTTTGTGACAGTCCCAATATCCCCTTGTTTCTATCCCGGTGAATTTCGATCCCTAGAACGAACGAAGCTTCACCAAGATCTTTCATATCAAAGTTTGAGGACAAAAACTTCTTTGTCTCCAGTAGCAGACTGACATCACTACTAGCCAGTAAGATATCATCCACATACAGGATTAAGAAGATAAACTTCCCATCTTTAAACTTTGCATAAACACAGTTGTCCTCTACATTCTCTTTAAACCCAAATTTTCTTATTGCACTATCAAACTTCAAGTATCACTGTCTTGAAGCTTGCTTTAACCCATAAATCGATTTCTTTAGGCGGCATCCCATTCTTTCATTTCCTTCCACGACAAAACCTTTCGGTTGTGCCATGTAAACATTTTCCTCCAAATCCCCATTAAGAAATGCCGTCTTTACATCCATCTGATGTAACTCTAAATCATAATGTGCTACTAATGTCATTATGATTCTGAAGGAATGTTTACATGAGACTGGAGAAAAGGTATCATTGTAATCAATCCCTTCTCTTTGCGTAAAGCCTTTTGCTACAAGTCGCGCTTTGTATCTTTCCACATTCCCTTGGGAGTCAAGCTTTGTCTTGTAGACCCATTTACAGCCTACTGTTTTGGCTCCTTTAGGAATAATTTCCAAGTCCCAGACTTTATTAGTCTTCATGGACCTCATTTCCTCTTCCATGGCCTCAAGCCATTTTGAGGAATTTTCGCTTCTCATGGCTTCTTCAAATGAGGTGGGATCATCCTCCATTTGAAGTTCCTCTGTATGATAAATCTGATAATCATCAGAAATAGCTGATCTTCTTACTCTTTGAGACCTCCTCGGGGCCTCCTCATTTGGTACATCTTCTGTTTGAGGCTGCTGTTGCTCCCCCTCATCTGTGGCAATAGGTTCTATAGGATCCTGAAGAACAGGTTCCTCATTATCATTCATTGTTGCCACAGGAGGAACAATAACAGGTGCTGGCACCACAGTGTCTTGCACCGTCGGTGCAGCGACAGCAGGTAGTGTGAAGAATGGCTCTTGAATCATCGGAGTGGGCGCATACACCCGCTTCTCTTCAAGATCAATCTCACGAGATACCATACTTCCTCTCATCATTTCATCCTCTAAGAAGACAGCGTGTCTCGTTTCTACAAACTTTGTATATCTGTCTGGACAGTAGAAACGAAAACCTTTTGACTTTTCAGGGTAGCCAATGAAATGGCAACTTACTATTTTGGGATCAAGTTTCCCAAGGTTTGGGTTAAATACTTTAGCCTCAGCAGGACTCCCCCACACACGTAAGTGGTTTAGTGAGGGAACTCTTCCTGTCCACATCTCGTACGGTGTTTTGGGCACCGACTTACTAGGCACTTTGTTGAGAATATGAATGGCGGTTTTCAACGCCTCCATCCATAAACTCAATGGCAGTGTGGAGTAGCTCATCATGCTTCGCACCATATCCATCAGGGTACGGTTGCGTCTTTCAGCTACTCCATTTTGCTGAGGTTCGCCCGGTGTAGAATACTGGGCTACTATGCCATTTTCCTGTAAAAACCTCGCAAAAGGTCCAGGAACTTGTCCATATGGGGTATGTCGACCGTAGTACTCCCCCCCACGATCAGATCGGACTATCTTAATCTTTAAATCGTGTTGGTTTTCAACTTCAGCCTTAAATATCTTGAATTTATCCAAGGCTTCATTTCTTTCTTTGATTGGATAAATATATCCATAACGGGAGTAATCATCCGTGAATGTTATGAACGAGTCATAACCATCCACACTTTTCACAGGAAAAGGACCACAAATGTCTGTGTGAACAAGTTGTAGAACTCCTGTGCTTCTTTTGGCGTCTTTCTTAATTTTCTTTACATATTTTCCTTTAATGCATTCTCTGCATTGTTCTAAGTCTGAGAACTCTAATAGAGGAAGAATTTCATTCTTAACTAGTCTTTCTATTCTCCCCCTCGAAATATGGCCTAAACGACAGTGCCATAATTTCGACGATTCATTATGAGTTCTCTTTCGTTTTCTGTTTACATTCGTAGACGAGGGTTCGATCACTTTCTCGCACGCAACGTTCCCATTATCGCATACGACATTCACATCATCATATAATGATAACAAATAAAGCTCATTCTGTAAGATGGCACGACCAACACATTCTTTATTAAACATTATTTCACACTTGCCATTTCCAAAATTACAATCATAACCATCTTTGTCCAAATTTGAAACACTAATCAAATTCATCTGTAAAGAGGGAACAAAAAGGACATCTCTAAGTAAAAGATTGGAGCCATTAGCTAACTCTAATGAAAGATCGCCAACGGCTTCAACTTCAGCTTGGACTCCATTTGCAACTTTAATGCATCTTTCGTTTCTTTGCGTAGTCCTCGTCGAACGGAATCCCTGTAAGGAATTAGCAACATGAACAGTTGCTCCTAAATCAATCCACCAAGTGGATTTCTAATATTGTACATACAGGCATTCATTTATAAAGGTAATAATGTTCTCACCTTTCTTTGTCATTATCATCTTTAAATAATCAGGACAGTTCTTCTTGTAGTGTCCCGTCTTCTTGCAGTGAAGACACTGATCTTTGTCTACAGCAAATTTATTCTGTTGAGGCTGATGGACAGAGGCTTTTCCCTTGTTCTTTGAGAAGGAGGTATTGTTGAAATTCTTTTTCTTGTTATCCTTCACATAGTTGATGGACCCACCATGTGAGGATTTAATTCTTTCCTCCTCTTGCACACACATAGCTATGCATTTTTCCAAGTCCCATTTCTCGGGCTGCATATTGTAGTTGACAACAAATGTGTCAAACTCTTTAGGCTAGGAAGCAAAAACCAAATGAATAAGGAACTCATCCTTGAGAGCCAAATCCATTGGTTTAAGCTTGGATGCCAAGTTGCTCATCCGCAGTATGTGCTCTCTTATGCCACTGCCACCACCAGAGTACCTCTCTGTCACAAGCTGTTTAATCAGCTGTGTAGCATAAGTCTTTAAAGAGCCAGTAAACTGACTCTTTATTCTCTCAAGGTACTCTGTGACAGTGTCACACTCTGCGATTGAGCCCACAATAGCAGGCTCAATCGTGTTCTTTATCACAGCCATACATTTCTTGTTGGATGTGGTCCATTTCTTATGCTCAAGGTCATAAGACATCTGTAAGGGAGCATGATCCCTCTGTCTTTTCTGCCAAGCAGTATCATCCTCATTTTGATCCCTCACTGGTGCCAAAGGCTCAGTGGGACGTGTTGTAGTGAGGACCCAGTCCACCTCAGCCAAGATAAACGCTAAGTCTATCTTTTTCTTCCACTCTCCATAATTATCTCCTTTAAGAGTGGGGATCTCTCTGATACAACTCATTAAGTTGTATCCGCCTGAAAAATATTTCAAATAAAGTGAGAACATAACAGGAAAATTATATGCCTTATTTCCAACGTTGGTCAAAAATACGACATACAATTTAAATCAATTTTATCTATACATTAAATCTACATCACCGTTGGGCAGAAATAGAAATAATGCATAAAAACATCAATTAAAAAATTATAATATTGTTATTATCAACGTTGGTCAGAAAATAACAATATCATAATTATCTGGGATTTATTTCTATTTTTCCAAAATTAAATTCTCCCGTTGGTTCGAATTTAATAATGAAAATCAATCAACATTAACTTTTGCAGCGGAAACTGTAATTATTCTAAAATAATTCAATATTCAGAAGCATTATACAGTACACATTTAATCTCTGAAAAATTAACACGTTGGTGCAAAATTTACAGAGATTTTAAATCAAATTTCATTGAAATTCACTCGAAATTGCTTCTGAAAATCAGTAAACATCAATTTCGGGTTTTACTGTGCAAAACGGCCATTTGGCCCGTTCCACGCGGCCGCGGCCCAACCGGCCCGCTCGGCCTGCGCTCTCCTGCGCGCGGTCACGACGCGCCCGCGGCCCACGGCGGCCTGCTCCAGCTCACGCGCCCACGCACGCGGCCGCACTCGGCGCGATCGGCCCGCTCGCCAGCTGCGCTTGTGCGCGCGTTGCGCCCCCGCGCCCCGGCCGCAACCTGGGCCTGGGCCGGGAATGCGTTCGCCCGCCTGGGCCGAAAGCCAGCCCGCGCCGCGCGATCTCATCCGTCCGACACCATCCTACGGCTGAGCGTTGATGTCGGCGGATCAAAACCGCGCTCGGCGGACGCCCCCCGAAACTCTAACTCATTCTCTCCCTCTCTCTTCTCTCCCGTCGCACCCGAGCGGACGCAGCGGCGGCGGCGGCGACTTTGTCCACGCCGCCGGAGAAGGAGAAGCCGGCGCCAGCGCGGCGCGCTCCCCTGAGAGGAAGCGCGCCGCCGTCGAGCGGCTCCGTGTTGGCGCCCTGTCCCGCGCGTCGACGGTGGCCGCACGTGGAGCACCGGCGAGCACACGGCTCGGCCGATCTCCCGCACGCCAGCGACGACGACGGTGGCCCCGGCGACGACGGCCAGGTGAGTTCTTTTCTTTCAGATCTAGGGTTTCCCCTTCTCTGTTCTTGTTCTTTTCTCTAGGGTTAGGGGGGTCCACTGTTCTTTCTTTCCCGTCTAGATCTACACCTAAGTAGGCTCTGATACCATTGAGAGAACTTTCTTTAGGGATCTCCTAGGGTTTAGATCTAGAGGGCTTCTATTGTGTTCGGGTTCTTGAGTGATACACTGAGAGGGAGAGGAAGGACTAACCGTCCGACGCGGAGGAGGAGGAGTTGGCCATCGCGGGGACGCTCGGTGAAGTCTGCGCACGGGCAGCGACGGTCGGGGAAGAGGTGCGGGGCTCCTCGGCGGCGGCGGATATGGCGGTGGTGCTTCCCGTCGCTGGAGCGCCCCCTCTTAGATCGGGTTAGGGTTTTGTCGGTGGGTCTGGCGGCGGCACGGTGAATCTCGTCGTGCGTGCCGCCCCGGCCCCCACCTCTATTTATGTGGCGCTGGCGACAGGGGCCCACCAGCCTATTGGGCTGGGCGCCCCCGATCAGGGCGCGGTCAAGAGGAGAGGGGGGCATTTGGCCCAACGGCCAAATGCCCTGAGATCACATTCTAACATAACGATGACGCATACGAAAGGAAACAAACAAAACATTATTATTACAGAAGAAGCAATAGAAAAGTATGATTCCGGATATGTATTTGACAACATGTTTATTTCTATCTTTTTCAAATATGTATGTGATAACATGTTTATCTCTATCTTACTGACATAACATTGGAGTTTATCCATTCACCTGCCACTTCCCTCGTTTGGTATGGTTCCGGATATGTATTTGGCAACATGTTTATCTTAGCGTTTGATAGAGAAATACGAAGGTGTTTGACCCTGAGTACAGTATATTTAGGATAAATAACCATGTGGATGTTACAGGTTTATATTTGTGCACTTTAGAGCTCTTGTGGGTATAGATACTGCCTGATAATTCACTGGCCATCTTGTCTGCAGTTAGTGATTTTGTGTTGGAAAATTTTCAGTTTTCTCTGTTTCTACTCCCTCCATTCATCTTTGTTTGAGGCTTACTATTGTGTTTGTCCTCATAGCTGATATGATTTGTTGTGGATTATCAATAATTTCTTGAGAGTGTGTATCAACTAAAATTGTGTAGGAGTTGTTTTAGTCTGACAAGTATGGTAGTTATATCCAGAATGTTACATTTCTATAGTATTTGTCTCGAGAATGTGTAGTTGTTTAGTCTGACAGGTGAAACCAATGACATGGAGATTTTGCGTCTGTTCTTTTTAACTTTTTTTAGTGGCTTGTGGCTTCAGCTTCTCTGAAAGCCAAAACAAACGGAGTGGCTTCTGGAAGCCGTTTCTCCAAACGACTTTCCGAGTATAAAAGTGTGTGTATCATCCATGTCGGTGTCTCGGTCATTCGTCATCGTCTTGAAAACATAAACAAAAGCTATTAGCCGCAGCTGTAGCTAAAAACTATCAGCCATAGCCCAAAAAAACATGGCCTTTGCTGTGCTAATGTAATGTGATCCCACACCTCCAATGACATGGAGTAGTAAGAGTGCAACTTTGTTTTGTTCCTGCCTGCCCTTTGAAACCTTCCCAGCTTATGGCTATTGCAAAACGAAGGGGGAATCATAACAATAACAGAGGAATAATTTGTAGCAAAATAGGACTTAGGAAGGTAGAAGGCCCAATAGGGAATAGTTTTTATGCTGAATAGCTATGACCAACATTACTTTGGTTGTATCATGGAGGAAACGAACATTACTTTGGTTGCATCATGGAGGAACTATCGCTGTGAGGAGAAGTACGCCAGCAGAAAGACGAGTCATATTTTCCACTAATCATGGCCGGGTTGTTCTATTTTTTCACATAGTTTGTTATATTGCTGTTCAAAATTGTTAATATTTATGAAACTGTTAGGCTAAAGGGGAGGGGTTGAATCATGTGTGATAAATTGATAATGTATTATGCTCTATAAGATGTGTGACAATTGATAAATTAGGCTCGTGCGTTACAACGGAATCGAGGCCCTCAATTGTTCATAGTAAGGTTGGTTAATTAGTTTTAAGGTTTTGGTTAATTGCCCCTGTGACATACGTAGAATGTGTGATAATTGATAAATTAGTGTTTGAATCATGTGAATTAGGCATACATTTGCCGTCAAACAAACTTTTTTTCTTTTTTCTTTGCTTGCATACCTACCATGTAGCAAAATTTTATCAGAACTTTTTAAAGACTTAGATTTCCCTGACTAAACATCACACTAAGCTAATTTACGACACCTGTTCTACTCCCTGCAAGTCCGCATAGTTGCATCTTTTAGTAGTAAATTACATGTTATACAAGCGTGATCGCAATGTGACGACAAGTTCTTCCACCATGACACAAGGCCAAAGGAAACCAAGTTGTGATTAAGCGAATGCTTGCAATACAACCATGACACCAGAGCATGCTCCAACAAGGCATGAAAAAGATAGAGCATGCTATGCAGGGAGTGAACATGATAGAGCATACTATGCAAGGAGTGAACATGATACGAGGCGTGATCAACGGCAGTCGAGAAATGCATCAAGGCGTAGTGCCGCAAATCAAGATTCCATCGTGGGCTCATCTGTCCTCAATGCAACAAATACTTCTGTCGTGGGTTCCAGCAGCACCGATGCGTTTGATCATGTCTATCATGATCTACCAGACATCACTCATATGTTGAAGCCTCAACCAGAATGCCACCACTGTAGAGCAAAAAAGTTCACACATGAGTCATTGGGGTTTTGCTGCTAGATTGGAAAAGTCAAATTGTCAATCCCCAAACTGCCCGGTGATCGGTTAGGCTGTGGCTTATGGCTTATTTCACTGTAGCTGACTGAAATTGCAATGTAGCTGAAGGTGGCTTATTTGGTGTAATTAAATTTTAAAAAAAATAAAAATAGAAAAAATGGGTTAGCCCACACGTGTAATGCAAAAGAATATAGGAAAAAAGAACCGGTAAAAAACTCAAAAAATCCAAAAAAATCAGAAAAAACGAAATTTAGGAATAGTGAAAAATAAGCTAGAAGACAGAAGCCGAAACGATCATGGCGTAGCACATTTACCAAGAATATCGTCTACAAAGATATTTTTACATTCTAGATGTCCTATATATTTTATTTCTGCTTATGTTGGACGAGAAACAACATCAACTACTAAATATGAATATTTATTTTCGATTTGATTTCTTTACGAGTTTGTACATATATACTTTGCCTGATACATGTTTTCTTACGATAAAATTAATATTCACTGTTTAGTTTGGAATTATATTTGATAATATGTATCATCCTTATTTAGTTACTCCATTGAAACACATGAACATCTTACTTAGTAAAGCATTACAAATGAATTTTGGAAGATAGTGTAGTACAAACAAGTTATCCAACAATGTTGGACTTGTTTTAACTACCCATGTAAACGAACACCGGAGCAATGAGCCTAACTTTAATGTTATGCAAATCAATGTACGAATAAACCAAGATGCCTTTCAAATTTTTTAAGGCACAGTTCAGTGTCGTGCGCCTAACTTCAAACATAGCCACTTTAGGTCTCTAAAGTATAATAAAGACATGCAGGATATCACAAGACCGCTGGTCAAAGGGCTATCACCGATTTATAAAAATACACCAAATTGCTATAAAAGAAAAGATGTACCCTACCACTTACAATAGCACATAGAATGATATATATTGTTCATTTGCAGCACACCAAACTTCGGTTAATAACATCTAAAAGAACTCTGGTAAACAAAAATGATTTTATCTGTGTACTAGCGCCACTATTTAGCCGGTTATAAAACTGCTGCAGATAGAGATACAGAGAGAGAAAGTAGTGTGTGTTGCTGCGAGAACTCGGAAGTCACACCCCCGCTCCTTTCTCTCTCCTCACTTTCCCCGTTTTATATTGTCCTTTCTACCTCTCTAGAAATTTTATTGTGTAACGATGACACAGCATGATTTATGCCACAAACGAATCGGAATGCAACACATGACATGATAATATTGTACCAATACTGTAGATTATATGGAAAGAAAATTAATTTTTAATACTGCTAAAGGGCTCACTTGTACGGAAAAATAATTTTTAATAGCTGCTTACTGGTCGTAAGTTGTAGTCGTGAGCCGTGATCGTAAATCGTAAGCTGTGGTCATGAGCATAGTCGTAAACTGTGGTCGTACAAGCCGTGGTCGTAAGTCATGGTCGTGAGCATGATCATAAGTTGTGATTGTATATCGACTTATATCATGGTTTACGACAAATAAGCAGCTATGAAAAATTATTTTTTTATATAACTGAGAGCTATAGTATGTATTAAAAATTAATTTTTTTATATAATCTATAGTACTGTTATAGTGCTACCATGTTAAGTACTGCTTTTCGATTCGTTTATGACATTTTCGCACAAGTGGTGGGTCTTTTTGTTTTACATGTATCAATAATTGATTGAGAGGTTATACAAATAGCGCTGTGGAACTGTGGCACAAGAAAATTTCTCGTCGCGCACACCCCAAGCTTTTCTCCCCAATAATCGTGAATCGGATAGAAGATAGATCGGCCCTATCTTTGCCTTAGGCGGTCAGCGCCTCCCCGGGACGCCCTCCCCCCACAAGTTTGCCGTCTTTCTTTGCTCTTTCCCGATTTGGTCGTCATGGAGATTTCGGAGATCTTTGGGTCGATTCTGTCGCTGCTGGCGTGGTGAGATGGTTTGCCGCATCGCAAGCTGCTGCTGTCAACAGGTAGGCTGGGCTCTCCTTTTGTTGCCCCGATCTGGTGGCTGGAGCTGCCGGGGAGTGGTGTTTGCTTGCCGTTTCTTGGCTGGCCTGAGCTTGGTGAAGCCCTGATATAGCCGAAGATTGGGTCATTTTAGGAAAAGATTTTGGGTGTTGTTTGTTGGATTTTTGGGGGAGTTTGTGTGTTTGTGCTTCCATTTTTGTTGCTCCGGTTCTTTCTTTCATGTTCTATTTTGGCCTCCGATTCGGTGATTTTCTAGTCCATTTCTTGTGCTGTTCAGGACTCCCTTGACTGGTTTCTTGACTGTTGTGTTCGCCGTTCGCTTCAGTTGCTCCGATCCGACAAGCCCCGATGAACGGCACGCCGATCTCCGCGTCCCCCGCTGCCAGCGTCGACGGCGGCGCAGCGGCCGCCGCGCCTAAGAAGAATGCGGCGGCGGCGGCCGCCGTCGCCGAGATGGCCAAGCACCTAACCGTCGACACGGACGACGCCTTCGCTGGCCTCCTCGAGCTCGCTGCTGACGACGACGCGGATGGCCTGCGCCGCGCGCTGGAGCGAGCGCCGCCCGCCGCCGCGGACGAGGCCGGCCTCTGGTACGGCCGCCGGAAGGTCCTCGAGCACCGCACCCCGCTGATGGTCGCCGCCACCTACGGCAGCCTCGCCACGCTCCGCCTGCTGCTGTCTCTTCCATCCGTCGATGTCAACAGCCGCTGCAGCCCCGACGGCACCACCGCCCTCCACTGCGCTGCCTCTGGTGGCTCGCCCTCGGCTGTTGAGGCTGTCAAGCTGCTGCTCGCGGCTGGGGCTAACCCGGAGGCCACAGATGCCTCCGGATGCCGCCCAGCTGACGTGATCTCCGTGCCACCAAAGATGTTTGATGCCAAAATCGCCCTCCAAAATCTTCTTGGTTGCCCAAAGGCTGAGCATGGCGTGCTCCGGGTGGTGACAAGGGCCACAAACTCGATCTCTCCACCTGTGTCATCCCCCACCGCAGAAGATGCACGGTCTCCATCTGCTGCTACGATGATGACGACAAAGTTTGCAGACCTGCCAAGGGTTGCAACATCGGAGAAGAAGGAATATCCAGTAGACCCGTCCCTTCCGGATATCAAGAACAGCATCTATGCTTCTGATGAATTCCGCATGTACTCTTTTAAGATCAGGCCATGCTCGCGGGCCTACTCGCATGACTGGACTGAGTGCCCCTTTGTCCACCCAGGGGAGAATGCTCGGCGTCGGGATCCCCGCAAGTATCACTACAGTTGTGTGCCATGCCCTGACTTCAGAAAGGGTGTGTGTCGACGTGGTGACATGTGTGAGTATGCTCATGGGGTGTTCGAGTGCTGGCTCCATCCAGCACAGTACCGCACTCGCCTTTGCAAGGATGGCACCAGCTGTAATCGTCGTGTCTGTTTCTTTGCGCACACAACTGATGAGCTCCGCCCACTATATGTTTCCACTGGATCTGCAGTACCATCCCCAAGGGCCTCAGCAACAGCTGCAATGGAGATGGCAGCAGCAATGGGCTTGATGCCTGGTTCTCCTTCATCGGTTTCGGCAGTCATGTCCCCATTTACCCCACCAATGTCCCCTTCAGGCAATGGGATGCCCCCTTCTTTGGGCTGGCAGCAGCCAAATGTTCCAACATTACACCTTCCAGGCAGCAGCCTTCAGTCGAGCAGGCTCCGAACCTCACTTAGTGCAAGACATATGCCTGCCGATGACTACTCCCTGATGCAGGATATTGATTCCCAGCTTATAAATGATCTGTACTTGCTTCTTGGTTCATCCACAGGGAATCACACTTCTCGGACCAAGACCCTGAATCCATCAAACCTGGATGATCTCTTCTCCGCTGAGATGGTCTCGTCCCCAAGGTACAGTAATGCTGATCAAGGTGCTATGTTCTCACCTTCTCACAAGGCTGCTATCCTTAATCAGTTCCAGCAACAGCAGCAAGCACTGCTTTCACCAATCAACACAGGAGTCTTCTCCCCAAAGGCTATGGAAAACCAGCAGTTGCCTTCACACTCGTCTCTGCTGCAAGCATCACTTGGGATGTCCTCCCCTGGCCGGATGTCTCCTCGGTGTGTTGAATCGGGGTCCCCAATGAGCTCCCACCTAGCTGCTGCTCTTGCCCAGGATGAAAAGCAGCAGCAGACAATGAGGAGTCTCAGTTCTCGTGATCTTGGGCCTAGTGCTGCAAGAGCGTCAGCTCTTGTTGGCTCCCCTCTAAGCTCATCATGGTTCAAGTGGGGATCTCCCTCAGGGACACCAGATTGGGGCATCAATGGTGAAGAATTGGGTAAGCTCCGCCGGTCATCTTCCTTTGAGCTGAGATCTGGTGGTGATGATCCAGATCTCTCGTGGGTACAAACACTGGTTAAGGAATCTCCACCAGAGAAGCAAGTTACCACAGCTGAATCCATTAACTCTGTTGGACCTTCACCGCTAATGCCTCCCAGTGTAAGCAATGGTGAAGGTTCTAGTCTGAACTATGGTGAAGGTTCTAGTCTGAACACACAGCTGGATGGACATGACCAAGCTGCAGTTATTGGAGTATTGCTTGAGCAGATGCAGCTTGATCAGCAGATTGGTAGTCTAGCAACATAGACGTACAATGAGTATGGAAGGTGCGATAAATTATTATTCTTAGCTAATGAATTCGAAGTTTTGTCCTGTTCATTGAGGTGGTCAACAAGCAAGGATGGATAGCTGAAGGTGGTGATTCAGATTGGGTTTCTTTAATTTTGGAGGTAAATCATATACATCATTGAGGTTCCAGCAGGTTAAAGAGTGAAGTACCTCAATTGGGGTTGTTCCAAAGCCGACCCAGGTAGAATCGCGCCCCAGCAGCTTCAGTTCATCAGTCAAAAAGTTCTCTATTTTGTTAATTAACCCACCGTTAAAAAGAAGATTTTGCTTGCTGTGTCGGAGTTCTTTCCTTTCCCTGGTGGTGGTTGTTTATTATGATATTGATACTTGATGTACTGATAAGTGGTTACCGGGCATTCTATAGTAGTCTATCAAGTCCCAACGTATTTTTTTTCCTTCACCATTTGTCGAGGATTATATTATGGCCTTGTTTTGGTCAGATCTTGAGGCCTGTATAGTCCTTGGATGATATTTGTAATAATGTAATATTGTTACTGAACTTACACTGCTATTGTTTTGCACTCGCAAATCTTGTTCATCCGAAATAACCAAATTTGTGTTCTTTCTACTGTCTTGGGGAAGCTTGCTGCAAATGGTTGGTGGTGGCTGCTGACCTCCGTGGGAAAGATTGGTTCACCTGTGCAAGTGTGTGATGATGCAATTCTGTTTGACTGGTAGATTCAGAGTTAGTGGGTGTACGGCGTCTTCAGTTCTTGGCACATTTTTATTTGCCAAATGTGAGTGTGAGATCATGCGACTAACTGCTGCTGTGAGATTGGAATCTTATCATTGTTTATCCCCATATCTTGATTCGAAGTCCTAGCAGTATTTTGAGGACGCGTATCAGCGACATTATTCCTGTTTCCTTCGTTTTTTATGCCCCTGTCAGCAGAAACATGGTTCTAGAAAGCCGCAGCTTGTCATGACATTTTTTTTTAAAAAAAAAGAGGAATGATTTTATATCAAGAGTTTGCTTAAGGCCACTGAAAACACCGACCGGTTGCTGGCGAACTCTCATATTTTCTTTTCTTGGACTTATAGTTTTGAAATAACTGCTTACAAATGTACAACGAATTGCTCTTTCCATACAAACCATTGTGGAAATTTCTGTAGCATTAGATTTTTTTTTTCTGAGATGCTCCCTAAGATCCTGCCAATGCAGAGGGAAAAAACATCAGCTTCCATTGCTAATGGATTCCTACAAAGTTAAGCTGTAGGCATCAGCATAGATTGAATTTTCTTCCTAATTTCTCATTGCAACAGTACTAAGCTTTGAGCTGTGAGGTCCAGACAACCGCACTGCGCCGCGGCTTCTCGGCCATCATGAGAGAAACCAAAGTTTGAGCTAAGATTCAGGTAATATTGGAGTGGCTTGCGAGCTTACCTTCTGTGGTACATGGTCCGGCTATTAATGATATGCTTTAAAGGTAATTATAGAGATAATTATATCACTCTTATGTTTATGATCTTTTGAATACTATGTTATTTTGTTCCTTAAATAAATATCTTTCGTATTAATCAACAAGTATGTGACTTATTCGTAGAATTTTTTATTCATGTTTTAATGTTATTCTAAATTATCTCTGATCTTATATCATTATGTGAAACAATTATGATTTACATATCAGCACATGTATTGATTGATGATCATGTTTCACGGATCATGGATATAGGATATCAAATCAATATGTGGACACAAATTAGATAACATGTTGTTGAATTGACCCACCATGAGACACTGCGAAAATTGTTATATTCTTGCGGGAATTATTATATTTTTTAAGTGTTATCAGTTAGTCACATGCATAGTGTATGTAGGATTCTTAGACCTAAGATTGTCATTATTTTCTACATGTGTAATAATTTACTTAGAGGCTACCAAATACTACTCCGTGACTGGGTGGTCATAAAGGTAGCTTTCGGGTTTACTATAAAAAAATACGGAGGAATATGAACGATCAAGATGGAATTTGTCCCTCCTATATAACAGATAGAAATCTCTAGGCCCCTTGATATGATTGGATTAAGGAAGTGTATGGACATACCGAATGTGGTTAAGGAGTCAATCATAACTGAGTAATGCACTACAGATTCGAGTGAAAAATCGAGCTATCATAAGATGGTACGGTTCTCGTCTTAAGTTCGATCTAGTATCATGATACAAAAGAATCAATACAGAAGCACTATATAAATTCGTCCGATATGATCTTTATGTATGTTTGGTAATTGTTATGTCCTGTTAGGGACCGCTCCCGACTTATGAATCAGAAAAGAGTTTTCAACCTGTGGCCAAATATAATGAACCTACAGGGTCATAACTTAATGGGTTAGAACAATAAGGGTTCGGATGATAGTCTCCAAGTGGGATATGATCTCTACTCGTATCGGATAAGAATCTAATTAGAGACTATATAAGGAGAGGTGCGGAGGCTGAGGGAGGCATCTCAAAACACACCCGTCGAAACCCTAGCAGCCACTTCTCATAACCCCTCCCGTGTGCACTGGTGCTAGCACACCGACACACGGTGTTCTATCCCTAGACGTGTGGATCTCGGTAGAGGCGCTGCTGCGATTGCGACGCTGATCGGGACGATTGCGAGGAGGAGACGGTTGGCCAGAGGACGATGGACTACTACCACTATATCGACGCGCTCTTCGTAAATCGGCTTCTTCAACTCTACTTCATCTGCACTGTATGTTTAGTAATTACGATTCATGATCTGGGAGGAGGAGGGAGTATATGGTGGCGGTGAGGCTTGCATGGGTTACACCAGCTCAAGGAGGCTGACACGGCGCGGGGTTGGAGCCCGCGGCTGTCGGACCCACGCGAAGTATGCGATATGCGTGCATGACAGCTGACATGGTGTGTGTGTGTGACAGCATGAGACAGAAGACCTTGTGTGCTTCCCAGCATGGGTAACTTGGTGAATCCATGTTTACTGGGGTTTGGTGACGTTAAAACTAACAAGGGAAGAAGAGTATGGCACGAGCGAATGGTTGTTGATCAGCTAAGGACGAGTGGTATGTGTCAAATAGTGATGGCAGAAGATCAGACTGATTTGAGCTGATCAACCTTTTATCCTGTAGCTTAATTTGGAGGCAGGACGTTCTGTAACAAAGTTATCAGTAAGAAATGGTAAAAGCAGTATAACAACGCTGGACGTCGCAAAAGTCACACCTCGGAAGTGAGCCAAGATAAGTCATTCCCCAGGCTATAGCAGCCAGGAGTTTCCTGTCAAATTGCCCATACATACGAGGGGCAGAAGACACCACAGCCCACAGGACTTCGACCAGACCTGTATTATTTTTTGCAAGTTTCGGTTGCTCTTGAAGGTAGCGAGATCTGGCCATTTAATTCAGCCGGCAGGAACACAATTGTAAATTCTGACAATGCCAAAATACTTTGCATGATTAGCCATGTATCATTGTATAGGCTCACCAATCTTCATTTATCTTGCTCAGGCCATAGGCAAACAGGTAGTGTGCTGTCATGCAGCTCACGCAAGCATGAAGCAAATAACTAAGCACAAAAATATCAAGTTCCAGGACACATTGCCAACATCGCCGGAAAATTTTATTAACAGGCAGGGTAGATGAAGATTTCTTTACTAACACAGCACTAAGGAAATAATAGAAAATTGAAGGTTTCCTTTAATGTTGTCAGACTTTAGACTCTACTCATTTCGGTTTCAGTTTCTAGCTTCTGTCTTATTTTTCATTATTAATAAATTTCGTCTTTTTCTGGCTTTTTTGACTTTTTTGAGCTTTTTTATTGGTTGTTTTTTCCGTATTTGTTTGTATTGTCTGTGATGAGCTAACATATTTTTTCTATTTTTATTTTTTTTAAATTTACTTATGCCAAATAAGCCACCATCACTACAGTATAATTTCAATCAGCTACAGTTCGATTTCAACCATAAACCACCATTTTTAAGCCTAACTGAGCAGCACCTAAAGCCAATAAAAAGAATACAAGAGGAGCAAAAGGCATATGGTTTTTGAGAGACCACGTACAAGGTGTAGTATATGTTTGTGATGAATAATTGGTATTTTGATCAAGTTGAATTTGAATTTTATAAAAGTTTCAAAAAATTCAGATTTTAGATTGTGTTGTCAGGGTTCAGGCGATCAGACTAACTAATGGCTGTCGATTTGACCGCCATGGAGTGAGCGATTAGACTAGCCATGGTCTTTTGGAAAAATAAATGTTAAACACTTGTGTAGACTTGTTTGGGAATGAGTTTGCACTATGTGTTACTAGAATTGAAAAGTGGAGCTAAAAGTAGATAGAGTTTAATCAAAATTTTAGATAGAGTGTTTTCTTATATTATTAAACAGTTAGACCGACCATTGGTTGATGGTCTAATCGGTGCGGTTTGATCAGCATGGAAAATACAATCAGACCAATAGGTACAACCAAAAAACAGTAGAAATGGGTTTTGAGTTTATGAGTGTGCACGACATAGATGTCATTGGTTGATTGTAAGGTGCTTTATCTTCTACTGAGAATACATCAAAAATTTATCTTTGCATTTTTAGTTTTGCTCGTTCGAACTAGATTTGTAATTTCATGTTCATAGATGTGCTAGCATGAACTCTTGCTTAAATTATCTTACTAGAACATATAAGAATAAATCTAAGTCACAAAAAAAATAATTTAGCTTTGAGGTTTTTTTATATTCTTATGCCCTAAATTTGATTCTCTCAAATTCAATGAAACCAAACTCAAGAAACTTGTTCTTGATTGATTTAAGTTTATAATATCTAAAAAAAATCTCATACAAAACATAAAAGTTTTTAAACAAGAATTGAACAAATTCTTGAAATTTAACTTTCATCCTAAAAGACTTTTAGGTCTTAAGAACAATAGACCGGTCAAACCGGTCTTAGACCTACAATTAAACCAACCTCAGCAGTCAGACCATCATTGCACTTGCAGGCAGACTAAACTCCACGGTCAAACTACCAATCCATAACAATCTAAAAGGCCTTGTTCTGTTGATAGCTAATTGTTGCCTTAAGTCTCCAGATGTGTTCCGCTTAGATTAAATGGTGTGATTTAAACTTGATAAGTCACTTGAGTAAAATTTTGATTACCTTTAAATTAAAAAAATCAAGAATCATTCAAACACCTTTGATCCAACATCGGTCATATAATTTTGTATCAACATATTATGTACAACTGCATTTCAGAAGATCAATCATGAACATGACCACTACAGCTCCACAGAACATCTTTCCAAAATTTGCAGCTCTCTTCACAATTGAACCGACACTTGGCCCTGCTAAGGAGTAAAGGAAGATAGTTATGAATTGCTGTAATCATCTAGCAGGTATGAACAGAGTAAGTTCAGGCAGAAATATAATCTTCTCACCACAAGTTAAGAAAGCTCGTCAGGCGGCTCAGAATTCATGAGACGGTCTACTTGTCAGAAACTGTCAAGAAATCAAGATGTACTACTGGCAAAGTAGTCCCGAATTGTTCTCCTTTTCAGTGAAGGAGGCGGGCTTAGAACTGAAGAGGGGCTGTTCATTTGAACTTCTGGGCTCTTCCTCATATCCAAGGCCTCCTGAAACAACCCAAAGGCTCTCTTTTTTGCAGATTCAGGTGTGCCAAACTCCAGTACTCTAGGCTGAAGGGGAGAGTGGGAACCAGTCGGCAATTCACCATCGGCACTGGTGCAGGATACTACATCTCTTGAAGTGGTCGCTCGCTCATGGCTAGCAGATCTTTGGCATTCAGTGTTTGGTGCGGTTATCCTCTTACGGATGACCGTTGGGGAGCTTATGTCGGTGCAATCCATTTTCTTGGAATTCCATACGCGAACCTGATACATATGATACAGAGTTATCAGTTGTTTTCTTAACTGAATTACAGCTCCTTCCCTTTGTGCATAATATGTCAACGAGCATTGCAGTTTATATTGCTCTTCTGCAACATATAGGTGTAATAGCAAAATAGATGGATCTAGTTTTTTTTGTAGTATTTAACAAAGTGGCATTGGAACAAAATTTGCGAACTTACTCACCATGGAATCATCAGATGATGTTGCTATCTTTCCAACCTCTGATACACACCTGAAAATTGTGAAATCCATATTGAAACCTGAGCATTAGATTGTCGGTCAGATTTTCACAAAAGTTATCATTGTTCATAGATCTTACCAGTCAACTGAAGTAACTTCACCCTCATGGCCTTTTAAAATTATAGGGCCACTCTCAGGTTGATCCACCTGTCAGTGAAAAAGTATTAGCATGAATAGAATGTAAGAGAGCAGATAATCCGCATGGAACAACAAATGAGCACACACAAAAAAAAGGGGCCATGCAACAAGTACCTGCCACAAGTACACATTGCCATCACTCGAACCACCTAGAATGTGAATTCCATTAGGACTAATAGCAGACTGCATTTGAGCACCAAAACATGTGTTAGAAACTATACATGAAACAAACCAAGCATATGCAGCTTGAAAAATAAAAGCTAAACCAGTTGATCACTCACTGACCTTGACAAAGAAAGACTCAATTTTGCTCCCAGTGTAAACCTTTACTGGGCCCTTGTCCATATGGAGAACACTATACAAATAGATCCTGAAAGGCTTACAAAGTTAAAAGCAGTCTTCACCAATGCCCGGGAAATGTTGCAGTTTGGTGTATTGGTTAAGCATAATTTTACCTGTTATCCATGCATGATGCAGCAATGTATGCACCATATGAATCTTGTGACAAGCTAGAGATCCCATGTTTCACCCCCTCCTTCTGAAACAAAGGATTAGTGAGTGTTGAAATTGAGCTACAAGCATATTCTGTAGCAATTGCTTGCTGCTTACCAAGGGTTGTGTTGCTGCTTGAGAAGTTTTATTGGAGACAGATGCTTTAAGGTGTCGTGTATCCCATATTTTGACAACACTGGCAGACATTTATTGTAGAGATTAGTATTTTTAAAAAGTCAAATGCAACCAAACTACAAAATGAGGTGCATTGTGTTCAGAGTGGTGTATTCATAATTCAAATGTACCACAGACAATACATCATTAGCCATATAAACTATATGAAACTGGGTAGTAAATACAGGATAAAATGGATGGGAAAATGCCTTACTTGTCTGCAGCTCCAGAAGTAGCAATGGAGATATCGTCTTTCAAATAAAGAACTGATGTGATACTCGTTGAAGCGGCCTAAAGATCACCAATATCAGCAAATGAACCAAAGTTAAGAGATTGTACGATCATCCCCAGCAAAAACCATTCCATGTAGACTCAATACCTTTGCTCGAGACCTTGTTCGACTCCTTTGCGTGGGACTGTGCGCTTCTTTGACAACAGCAGAAGACCTGGCATGTGACACATTCTGAATTCAGTGAAAAAGCTACATTGCTACATACATTCATGATCATTGTAGTTGAAAGGGAACATTTAAATTTAACTAGCTATAAGACAACATACATGAGGCATGCTTCACCATGAGCATTTGGAGTTCTGGGATCGCATCTTAGATCCCAAAGAGCAAAAGAACCATCCCTCGAACCAGAAACAATAAGCTCTGCACAGACAATAAACCACTTGAGTGTGGAGTTCCTAACTAACTTTTTGACGACAAAGTGTATCAAACTAGGTTGAATAAATCCAGGCTAGATGACACTAACCAGGATTTGAAGAATGGCATGACAGGGACTTCACACTCCCAGTGTGACCTGACAGCACACCAAGGCATTTCCTATTTACCACACTCCATATCTTTACCTGATACGGAACAAACAACCCCAGTGAGATTTTGCAAAACCAGGGAATAAATTCATTAGTGCCACGATATACTAAACCAATTGATCGATCCTGTCGCATTGCTTACAGTTTGATCGCCGGATGCAGTCAGTATTTGGGATCCCTCCTAAATAAATAAAACACAAAGATAGTAACTTTGTCAGAGACGCACATAATGCTGAGAAGCAACTGAGGGCTTGCTATACTAGATTTCTTTGGCCTATTTCAAGTACTGCAAGTAACTGAGGTTACCTTGATCCAGCACACATCAAAGATTGCGTTGTTGTGAGCAACCCAATCGGACACCCTCGTTTCAGCTACAAGAGCACGATTTCAGATTGGAACAAATCGCACCACCCAACAAATTTGAGCCCACAAAACACCCAAAATTTCAATCAGACAATGAGCACACTAGATCAGACATCCAGAGGGGGGAGAATCCAAGCCAACCTGATTTCTCTAGGGACGAAGAGCTGGACGGGAGGCGCCGGTGGGTGTCGTAGAGGCCAACATACCCGTCCTCATCGGCGACCGCCAGAAGGTGAGAGATTTGCGCGGCCTGAAGAAAGGCGACGGTTCAGTTCAGCGAATGGTCGGTCTCCGCAAATCTAAGCATTCGATGTTGCAAAGCGGAAGAATAGGAAGAGGATCTCGGGGAGGCCGTGGTAGGGCAGGCGCACCTTGCAGAAGCAGATGGCGAAAGGGATGGCGGGGTCGCCGGAGTGCTCGACGGCGATGACGCCGCTGCCGCGGCCGCCGGGGTCGGAGGAGAGGTCGGAGAGGTACGGGAGCCGCGCCGCGGGCCCCCTGACGCCGCTGAGCTCCCGGACCCGGAGGCCGCCGAAGAAGGACGGAGAGGATCGCGGCAGAGACGCCATTGGGGAGAGAGGGAGAACGAGAGATGGGGGACGAGAGGAGGCGCGAGTGCAGGTGAAAGGGGAGCGGGAAGTGGCGGGCGGGCGAGGTTTATGGAGAGTTTTGCTCCGCGGGGGAGGGCGCCGGCGGGAAGAGTTTTTCGTAATGGCGCCGCGGGAAAGGAAAAAAAAAGAAGAAGAAGCAGCCGCGAAAGCTGGTGGCGCCCAGCCGTGGTTCAGGACTCGTGTAGTTTCTAACTCACTGGCAAGTGCTGGCAAGTGGGACCAGGAGGCTCTTCTGGCCATTGAAGTATCAAGCGTTTGAAACTATTTTTTCTATGTACTAGCACCACTGCGCTATATAGTTATGATCTCGTATAGATATTAGACTAAACATCACTCTTTCAATATAATATCTTTTATTTGGGCCACCTAATAAATCTTTCAATTTTATATAGGATAGACTATTGCACAGGCGACTGAAATTTTTTATCTTTCAGTCACCTAAAATTGCACTTTGAATCATCTGAAGTTGCACATGTTTTTTTGAAGGGGGGCTGCAATTTTAGTTGATTGAGAGTGCAATTTCAGGTCACCTGAAGTTGCACTCTGAATCACCTAAAGTTGCAGCTGTTTTTTTAGGGGGCTGCAATTTTAGTTCAATGAGAGTGCAATTTCAGGTGACTGAAATATAAAAAAATTTCAGTCGCATAGCAAAACTGATTTTATATTTATTTCCCCTCCTCCCCCACATTCTCTCTCTCTCCTCCCCTTCTCTCCCCTCCCTCGGGTAGGGACACCTCTGCATCCCTGCCAATAGCCAACACCTTCTCCATCCCCGCCAACAGTCGACGATGGTAGCGCTAAGCTCCAGCGACGGCAGGGACTTGAGGGCGGCAGCAAAGCCGACGAGTCAATGCGGAGGGGCTATGGCAAAGATATTCCTCTCAATCCCCACCACCAACCAACGGCGGTGACGCTTAGCTCTAGCGGCGCACGGGGACTCGAGGCAGGCAACAACACTAGCAAGTCGATGTGATGGTGGAACCAAACTCGAGTAGTGGCATCGTTCGTCGTTGTCACCAAGCCAACACGTGGTGCAGGTAGCAACATCATTGTCCTCTGGTTAGTGAAGCTACCGCTCTCCTTCGTTGCAGGGCTGCCCAGGTGGTCACCACTCGAGCTCATCGGCGATGCAATTCGAAGCAATAGGGTGGTCTGCTTCTGCCCCACCCCAAGCTCTAGATCCGACGAGGTTGGCTTCCTTGAGCTCTAGATCCAGTGAATCCCACCACCTACAACCTCTCTCTCCTGTCGATCCGGTGGACCTAGTTGTTGAAGGTTCAGGCGAGGTTGATCCAGGAGCCACTGGTGGTGGGAGGGAGGGGCAGCATGGCAAGGAGATGTAGGATGAGAGGCATGACGGCTTGCATAGCGGGTCGTCGTGGTGCAGTCCGGCGATTCGGCGATGAAGGTCCAGTCGGAACGCGGCGTCAGTGGCTCAGCGAGCGCGCGGGCTACAAGGCGAGCGAGAGCGAGCTGGTGTGGTGCAGCGCGCGCGGAGGAATCCGGGAGGGAGCTTCGACAGCGAACAAATACGGGAGGGAGGGAGGAAGGCCGTGCGGTCCCCACAAAACGTGTTGGATGGAAATTCATTTGCTCCAAAGTGTCAAGCTATGTCGACTCGAGCCACGTTGGTCCTCTCAAATCAAATCAGCAATGTCCTGCATGAGACACTATATATCTTTCTCTCTTTAAATTTTCCTCCACATCAATTTTATGCTGATATGGACTTGTATAGTCACTACCTATATCACTGTATTGGAAGTGCCCTAAAGCTGATGAACTTTGATCGTGTGCTCGCGATCGAGCAGAGGATTAACGGCTGTTCCGCACCCATCGTCTCCAAGTAGGCCCACCAGCCGTCCCTCCCCCTGGAAGCAAATCCACCGATCTTACGGCGGGCGCCGAGGGCGGCCTCCGTGGCCGCCGCCGCTGCGGAGGAGTCGTCGTCCGCGGCAGCGCGGGGGCGGCTGGAGTCGCTGAGCCAGTGGCCGGGGTGCTGGGCACGCAGTGGGGCGACGAGGGCAAGCTCGTCGACATCCTGGCGCAGCGCTTCGACGTCGTCGCCCGGTGCCAGGTCTCTCTCTGTCTTGCTGCTTGTGTTGCTTTGCTCACTTTCTTTAGTCCGGATGGTGTTCCATGAATTGCTCCTCGAGATGAGATAGAGTACCAGGGGGCTCACGTAGACGTAGGTAAGTTCGCAAAGGTGCGATCTCTGAGATGAAAGTGGTTTGCTGTGGTTGGCACGAAATCAGTTCTCGAAGGCTCTTTGTTTCGGTGACCTTCACGAAGGCCACCCTTGCGCAGCATTCCAGGTTCTTGTTCAGTGAAAGCCCCTCTATGGGCATGAACATCTAATACTATCATGTAGTGTGTAGTTAACCATCCAAAGCAGTCATGGGAGTGAAGATGATATGGTAACGAGTTGTTGATTCGTGCTTGGTTTATGATGAAGCCATCCCCATCACCCATGTTTTATCGTTGGTCCCCAGTCCTTGAACTGTGTGAAACTCATCTCATCTCATCCTATCTCATTGAGAAATGTATGGCCTGATAAAGGAAAACGCCGGTCTTTTCTCGATGTAGCCTTCCTGTTTTCTAATTCTTCATCGTATCATTTACTTCTCACTGCTGCTAGTGTCAAACATGGGTGCTTCTTTGGTTCTCTTGATGGTTTCAACATATCTCGTCTGATTTTCCTTGCATTTTCAGTTCTGGAATAAATTTTGCATGCATCAATTCATTATCACCATTTTCCCTACAAATAAAAGAAAAGGTATGGTAGTTGAATACTCGAATTATTCTAAGCGTCAATTTAATATCTGTGGAAGGTATACTTTTGTGTTTATTTCCCAATTATTCTATAACCACTGGCCACGGGAGATATACTTTCGAAATGTTAATCTTTTTATGCCAAATCCTTCATACTAATAAAAATGTTATCCTACTACTTTTGTAGTTCTGTCTGCTAAGAAGAGTGTAACCTCTCGCAGTTCTCTAGTCAAAGCAGTATTAATAGCAACAGCCACCAATTGAAGTTTTTGTTTTTTTATTACAATGGTCTTGTTTTTGACATGGAACTCCTTGTGGGCCAAAATATGGTCATATTTCTTTATGAAAAACCTTGGTTATATAAAGTTCACTTAAACTACTACTCTTTCTGCAGTTAACCTATTCCTGCATGGTTGTACTTTTCTAGGATATTTTTTAGGACTTTTTCATGGCTGTATGAAGATCAGTTTACTTAAGGTGGTTATAGTACCAGCCACCAGCACTTTCGTGCAATAAGATTCGATTGTGCCTGTTTTAACTTTTTAACTTGTGGTCTGTTTCTATATTACTTCTTAGGGTGAAGCTAATGCTGGACATACAATATATAATTCTGAGGGAAGGAAGTTATCACTGCATCTTGTTCCATCAGGCATCCTTAATGAGAATACACAGTGTGTGATTGGTAATGGAGCAGTGGTTCATCTTCTTGGATTTTTTAAAGAGATCGATGGGCTGGAGTTGAATGGAATTTCCTGTGAAGAATTTAGGTATCTGATACGGAATGCCCGATTGTCACGACGTAAGATCGATAATGAAAACTTAGATTCGTGCAACCTGACGAACCGATGGCGCTAATCACCGTTAGAACAACAACCTGCGACAAGAGAATTCTCCCAACCATACGCTCGTGATCCCGTCCACCCGACCACATAAGTAAACGTGTCATTGCTCCTGCGAACCACAAGGATACACAAGAACAATGGAGGTACTCTCAAGAAAATCACCCAATTCCTTAAAGACAACGCGTAGCATAAACCTGAGAATAAGCAATATTAGCTATCTTGAAAATAATGTGGTCTGACCCAAAGGCTACATATTACAATGCTTATATAGCCTTGGGCATAGTCTGTAGGACCCCCTAATCATATACAACTCAATCTCTTATCGTATTAGACTCGAACTCCCACAAAAGGAAAATAAAATCTTTTATCTCGGCTGAATTTGAAGATAAGTCCTTGTCCGTTACGTAGTCCTTGAAATAATCTTTCCAATAAGTCCAAGATCTTCTTAATCGGACCCCGTATGCGAAAGTTATTGCCATTTAATCACAAGGAACCCCTCCGAGTCTGTACTCGTAAGTCGTTACGACCACATTGAGGTTGATTTCGACTACGACCATGTCCTCTTTATGACCACACATCTTCTGTCGGTATTTGCTTTTTTCTTTTTATCCTCATTTTCAGCAAGCGTTTCCAGCCAATCCAACGCCATAATTTTTCGGCTTAGTCCAAACGTTACCATCAATATCGACCGTCCAAGTTGATTGAACGACGCAGAAGGGTGACGTTCGGAGCTGTCCGAACGTCACCGTCGCTATCGATCGTCAAAACTTGACCAAATGTCGCAGAATGAACGAAAGTTCGGAGCGGTTCGAACGTTTCCAAGGCGATCAGGCGGTCCGTTGTAGATCGATAGTACGACTCATTTGGAGTGGGTTGAACGTTTCTAAGGCGATCGGGCGGTCCGTGGAAGATTGGACAGCGCGATCGTTCGGAGCGATTCGAACATCTCCGAAGCATCTGAGCGCCCAACGCCGATCGGGCGATTCGTACAGTCGAAATCATTCGGACTTGTCCAAACGTTCTGAAGGTTTTGCAAGGCCCGATGTGGATCGAATGGTCCTGAACACATCTGAGATCGATCCGGCGTAACAATAAGGACTTGAACATGTCTTTCCTTACTTGACTCCAAGTATTTCTTCTTCATCAGCTCCTCTATGGCTCCAATTCTTAAAACTTCACATCGTTCAAACCTGAGAATGCACAGAACATTGGAATGAGATAGTATCCAGTTTTTACGTAAATTGTAGCCAAATTCAATTAGGAGTGAATTCACTTGTTGATTAATTTGTTTAGCTTGTGCTCGTGTAATCGGTCCAATTGGTGTCGTCCAGATGTCCTCATCAATATCAGATCGTGCTCGTCTTTTGTTTGATTTTCATCAAGTTGTTGATGGGCTTAGACAGGAACAACAAAGAGGGGAATTGGACCATGCTACTCGAACAAAGTCATCAGGAATGGACTCAGAGTTAGTGATCTGCGACATATGGATACCTTTGGTGCTAAACTCAGTACCCTACTGCGAGATGCAGCTCTGCGCTTTAAAGGATTTGAATATAGTAGCAAGACCCTCAAAGAAGAGGTCGAGAAGCACGAAAGGTTTGCCGGACAACTGGGACCTTACATTGCTGATACTGTGCATTTCATGAATGAGTCAATCTTGCAGAAAAAGAAAATATTGGTTGAAGGTGATCAAGCTATCATGTTAGACATTGACTTCGGTACTTACCCGTTTGTTACTTCCTCGAGTCCCTCAGCTGGTGGAATTTGTACTGGCCTTGGTATTGCTCCAAGAAGCATCGGTGATCTCATTGGAGTGGTTGTTTCCATTATCTTTGAACTGCTAAACATACCTTATTTTCCTTCCCTCCTAAACCTAACAATTTTATGTGGGATTTATTGATCATATACCCTCCATTTAGATGGAAATTCAGGATTTACCCTCCTGGCCCACGTGTCAGTGACTTATGATGACCCCACGTGTTATTGAGATGAGGAAGGTAAATCCTGAATTTCCCAACTAAAGTGAGGGTATATGATCCAATCCCCAGTAAAATCTTACACTACCAGGGTTGGATCTGGTCCATTCCCAACAGAGCTGGGTAACACTGGTGATTTGCTTCGTGCTTCCGGAATGGAATTTGGGACTACAACAGGTCGGCCCAGGCGTTGTGGCTGGCTTGATATAGTTGCACTCAAATACTGCTGCCAAATCAATGGTTTCTCATCTCTAAATCTGTCCAAACTCGACGTGTTGCCCGGACTCAATGAAGTTAAGCTGGGCATTTCGTACTGTACTGAAGATGGTAAAACAGTCGAATCATTCCCGGCAGACCTCAATCTTTTGGATCAAATAAAGGTAACGAAAAACACTTCGTCCTGTTTTCTTGAGTCATATTTCATTGGTGCAATTTCAATGTAGTTCTTGTTTCGCTTGATGACAACTCTTGTGGTCTCTGCTGGTCTAGGTCAAATACGAGGTCCTGCCTGGGTGGGAGTATGACATTTCCTCAGCACGAGACTACAATGATCTCCCAGAAACTGCTCGTCTATGTGGAGAGGATAGAGGAGTTGGTTGGTATTCCAGTCCATTACATTGGTGTCGGACCTGGACCTGATGCTCTCATATACAAATAGGGAACTTCATGAATCAGAGCAACTCCAACCGGTTCTTTATCCTGCTCTTCATTGTATATTTACCTAATATGACTCAAGAAATAGACTCCAACCGGTTCTTTATCTTCCTCTTCATTTTTATCGAGTCGCTATTTTCTCCCGACCGCTAGCTAGATTTGGCGATCGACTCCTCACTCGCTTCTCAAATAGCTAGGCCATTGGAATGCTAACTCAAATAGAGAGCTGAAAATAATAGCTAGCCTCTTCATCCTAGAAAATAGAGAGGGAGAAATGACTAATGGGATGGAGTTGCTCGCATGTCTTCTAACGGAGATCCCTCGTTTAGGGCAATAGTTATATTTAACTGTGATGTTTACTAATAATAAAGACATTGGCTGACTGGACTGGAGCGTATAAACCTTGCAGTAGTGGAGGTCTGGAGGTGTAGGAGTTCCAACATCCTTTGCCACAATGCCACATGACATGACGTTAAATGAGGCTCATGATTCATGAAGTAGATCTCCATTGTTTTTTTTGTTTGAAGTAGTATTTGATTTGATTTTTTTTTCACATTTGTCATGCTGAGTTATTAGAAACGGGCAATTTTTGGACTTTGGAGCAAGGATTCAAAAATTGGAAACGGGAAAAATATCAGATCCCATCTGGTACCGGTTACCGATTTTAAATCGGCCAAATTTCATCAAACATAATTCAATTGAAAATTTGAATTTAGCCAGTTATCAGCTGGTTTATCACCCATTTGACCGTTTAGACTTCGAAATTGCTGCTTATCAATTTAAATTCAAATTTAGAACATTTTCAAACTGATATTTTTTATTGGTATTGGCCGGTAACCACCGGTAACTGACCGTTTTTTAATCCTTGCTTTGGAGACGAAGTGGAAACTCGAAGCTTGAACACTAAACAAAATGGGAGAAGAATATATATGAGTCTGGACCAAGGGTGCCATTTTTAGGGCCTGTTAGGAAGACAAGAATAATATGAGTTGGGCCGAAAGAAGGCATCCAATAACTCCCAAATTTCTGTGGATGTCCTCTACTCCAAACATTCCCTTAGCCTGCATATATGTTTATCAGAATCTCAAGACAGCTTGCTCAACAGGATTGCGCTCAAATTTCACGATATTACTAGGCTCGTCTTTGCAGGATTTCCACTTTCCACTCTCCAGGCCTCTCCATCAATGTGAATGGTGAACTCGCGATAAGCACACTGCCAAGGTTAGAACACTTGTTCCGCAGATTTGATACTTTATCAACTCACAATACTGAAGGCCTGCAGCTAGTATTAACCACAGTGCTGAGGCTATCATTTAGCTACGGTAAAACAGATATGCAACTTGCCAGCACCATAAAAATGTAATGTAACATCACAGGATAGGAATAGTACGCTGTAAAAACATTGGCATTCCGTTCCAACATACACTACCTAGTTCTGCATTCCATTCCAAAACGGCAATATTCGCCTTGCAAATTATATTGAATCTTAACAGGAATGTGAAAAAGATAGCAGCACGACCAATCACTAAATGATGCTAGAGATAAAAAGTTCGTTAAATTGCCACCAAAGCTGTTGAGAACTTGAGATTAACAACAAGCGCAGCACTGTGGTAACAGGAAATTTAGCATCAATCATATTCAAGTTCATCAGGTGTAATTGGTCTCTTGAGTGGTATGATGGACTTCTTTTCGACATCTTGTGATAATGCCTTTCTCATATCTAAGCAAAAAACAAATACAGATGTGAGCAATAACATCAGAGCAAAGGATATGAATATGACATAACATGAGTATCTAGCACTGCAGGTGCTTACCAAGGCCATCTTCTTCCCCTGAGTAGTACCGGAGCACCCTTCGATAAACCACATAGCCAAGCTATGGAAACAAGTATCATAATTAGGTAAGTTCCCTTAGGATAATTCCATCTTGCATCACAACATAAACCCTAATACCCTATGCTGCAACCTTCATAAAGGGTCTGTTGGTTTCATTCACGAAACATTTGGGACCTGTTCATATTGGTTTCTGCTTCTGGTTTCTATTTCCAGAAGCAGAAGCCAATACGAACGCCCTAATTTCTATAAGCTGCTTCTATCAGCCGCTACTTTTCACTTTCACATATTGTAACATACTTTGCATTTTATTATATCACAATTTCGTAAGTTGCATGACGGTTCGAATGTTGTAGTGTCTTTCGGGCCATCACTTTTTTACTTTCACATATTGTAACGTCATTTGCATTTTATTATATCACAATTCCGTAAGTCGCATGGCGGTCCGAATGTTGTAGTGTCTTTTGTTACACCATCTTTCTTACATAATGTACTACTATTCATCAGTCACTATTATTCATTAGCTGATTCTATCAGCCACTACTATTCATCAGCCGCAGCCAAAAGCCATAAGCAAAAGCTATATGAACAGACATTTCGGGGAAGCAGAAGAAATTGCTAGTTTGAAAAAACTGGTCATTCACTATTCAGTATTGACATATAAAGCAGCAAGCCGGTGATCATGAAGTTCGTAGAAAGTGTACCTTTTCATACATTCTTATCGCTGGCATGTTAGATGCCCTTACAAAGAGATCCACAAAGTAGGCCTTATCCCTGATAGGAGAATAGCCTCTTAGTGTGATATGGAGTAATGGCAGTGAAATAATATCTATAAGGTCCAACATAAACACCAATCATGGAGCCATGAATTTGATAATAAATGGTACATTAGCAGAGTGACAAGTGAACCACACTAGGGCACTAAGAGGGCTGATATGTTTAGCTCAATCATCTACCTCTGTGGTTTAAGACAGCTGGCACCTAGTGGGAGGAAATATACCTGGGAAAATACTCTTGAGAATCCTACTTACGAAAAATTGTACAAAGAGATAGCGAGTGCAGAATGGGAATACCACTACCCTCTTACCACTCTACAAGTTCTGCCTAGAGGTGTTTATGACCATACCCTGTTGATAATTACTAGTCAGCCATCTACCCCACAGGACACAACTTGAACTAAGCTAGGAAGCTGGTTAGACAGGGATAGGTTCCTTCATCTTGTTAGCAAAAGCTGGGGTCAGGAAGTGCAAGCTTCAACCAGTACTGATATTTGGCAAAAAGAACAATGTAGAAGGTAAGGAAAGCTCTCTATGGATGGGGATTGAAATTGCCATGGAATTCAGAAGAAAAAGGAAACAGCTGGAGAGCATGATAGATCATGTGAACTATTATTACATGCTATGAGCTCAACATACAACAGCTACATTACAATTTACAATAGCCATGCGATTGTGAAGATTCAATCATAAGGATAATTAGGCTACTTACATCTTATCGCTGATTTCCTCCAGCAAGTTCATAAGCTTCTTGGCTAACTTCTGTCTACGAAACTCTGGGGCAACAGACACTGCCGTAACATGTCCATGCCAAGATTCACCTTGTCCTTCAACCTTACCCATGACTGCAACACATAAACAACTGAATAAATATGACCCTAAACTAAGAGAAGGTGGACAAAGCAGAAACGGAACAAGCAAAACATTAGAAGATGTTCAACACTAGGGGTAATCTCTTCGACATTAAGATGCTCAATTGCTTCCCATTCAAGGTTCAAGCCATCAGCTAACTGCAGTAAAAGTGACCCAACCCAGTTTATCCTGTCATTTCGTACACCCTTCAAATCCCACTCCCAAAGGTGCCCTATGAAGCACCAATATGGCACTCAACCGCCGTACCCATACGCGATACGTACATGACACGACACGATACGGTATCGGCAAGTATCGGCGCAGTTTAAGTATAAAAATAAATGTTTTCAATCGTGATACATCTTCGATACGTCTCGATATCTTCTGATACGTGCTGGCCCATAACAATTGGAAACGAAGCCCATGTGAAACCAGTCCGGCCCATAAGTCAGCTGCTATCGACGGCTCGCGCGAGTATTTCCTGACCACGCACGACAAAACCCTAGAGCTCCATCTTCGGCGATTGCTGAGCAGCAGCCGGCGATCCCCGGTGATGGTGAGTGGAGGATGGCAGCTTCCCCCATACCCCGTCAGCGTGAGCTCGCTATTGTTTGTCGTTCCCCAGCGAGGAAACCCTAGAGCTCCATCGGCGATTGGTGAGGAGCGGCAGCGATCCTCAGTGATGGTGGCGAGTGGAGGATGGCGGCTTCCCCCGTAGACCGTAGCTACCTTCTAGCCTTCTAGATATGCCGCCCCTACGCCCAGAAGTGCCCGAGACGCTCACCATTTGGTTGCATGGGATTTCCGCCTTTTCGGATTTGTGTTACCTCTCTGCTTTCTTGCTTGTTGAGTTGTTGTTTCTTAGAGTTGCAAACCTTCCTGAAGATGTGAAGAAAGAACTCGGAGACCCACTCACCCAGATAGCAGGTGGTAACTGGCTAGATGGTTTGTCATCCAATTGTGCCCGTAGTCAAGAATTTTTATGATTGATTCACTTGAAAGCTCAATTTATGTCAAATTTGATAGTTCTCATTGTCATTGAGCAAGTGTAAATAAATGTTGATGCTTGTGCAAAGCCTGTTGGTAGTTTTGGTTTACTATTTGCATATGCTCAGTGCCCTTTGATAGATCTGTTGCAGACCTAGATGGTTGGAACTTGGAAGTTCATATTGAGATAAATTTGCCTGATGAGAATGGTCGTTTGCAAATTCTTCAAATTCATACAAATAAAATGAAAGAGAGCTCTATCCTTTCTCCAGATGTTAATCTTCAAGAGCTAGGTATGTTCTTTGTGAATTAATCAATTAATATTTTTTTTCAGGCATTGCGTTCATTACAGCAAAGGTTTCCTAAAATTTTCATAGCATGGACTGATTAGTTGGCTAAGTCATGCTAGAGCTATTTGTATGAGGATTTTGTACAACGTTTGGAGTTCAACAAGAAGAATGTAAGGATTGTACATTTCCTTCGCCCCCTTTCATCATGTTTGGCTATTTGCTAAAAGAGATTGGCTATTGACTATAGTAGTGTAGTGTTTGTTTCTGTTTACATCAAGTAGACTTTCCTGCAGTCTGCTTGTAGTGACACATAAGGCCCCATCATTTTGATATTTACATCCTACTTGTCCCAATTTTCACCCTACTGATTTCTAGATGTTTCGAATACCAGGTTACTCAAGATGTGCTCCATCATCTTTTTCATGCACTTGGTGCTGGAGCTATCGAGGAGGTGCGTATGAAATGCACAACATCTATTCTATACCAAAAGACTCATAGCGCCTTCTTGAACATTGTTCCATTGAATTAACTACAAACTTCATTACAAATGTAGAGCTGAAGACGAAGCGGAACAACCCACTTTACATTACAAATGTAGAGCTGACGACGAAGAGGACAACCATAGTGAACAGTAAGAAGACTGACTCGCCTATCTATATTTTATTATTTTTCATATTTTTAAATACATATGTACTTGCCATATCGCCCTATCTTTGTTTCTGCAAAATATCGTATCGCCGTAACCATATCGCGTATCGAGGCATCTTAGAAGGTGCCATATTCCCCCTTAGAGGCAAAGAACAAGGCCTACTTGGAGGACAAATAGCACCTACAAGGCCAACTTGGAGGACAAATATCACCTACTTTACCAAGATTCCACCAGACACTATTTGCACCTCCACAAATCATTACTTGTGTGCAAGACATACTCCAGCAGACAAACTAATGCCTAAAAATTCCTAATGTTTCAACTCCCAAGAGTAAAAATCCAGGGTTTACTCTACAATTTCAGCTAATCTGAAAAACAAAGAAGCAGAATCACTAGGAATAACTAGCAAAGATAAACAGACCGAACCGACCGACTAAGGGTAGGAGACAGGAGTGGAGACATACTGTATCCCATGACGCGCCCCCCGGGGCTGACGGCGGAGTGGAAGTAGTCGGGCCAGCGAGCCAGGTACGTCATGTAGAAGGACATGTTGAACTGCGGCAGAGCGAATCGACGGATTAGATTTGGGGAAGGGGAAAGGAGGACGCCATCCCCGAATCATGAAACAAGTAGAGGGAAAGAAGGGAGGGCTTACGGTCTCGGTGAGGTGGTCGAGGTTAACGGAGGCGAAGCGGAGGAGGTCGTCGCAGCAGAACCGGCGGATGGTCGTCATGGTCTCAGTCGCCGCTTCCTCGGCTCGACGCGGCTTCTGGCGGCGGCGCCGGAACGGGATCTCGTCGCGGGGCGGCCCGGCGCTGTACCGGATTTCTGATTCTTGTTTTATCTCGTGGGGTTTGGGGCCGCGGCTGGTGAGGGGTTTGCAATAATCTGAGCCGTCTACGTCGTATGAGATCAGATGGCTCGAATACTTCTGACTTTTTTGAGTCTGGAATGTAGACATGCAGTGGATTTCGGGGAAGGAATGAGATGTATCACTGCATCGATGAATGTTTTCTTTGCTACAAAATTCTTTTAAACTCTCAATATTTCATTTAGCATTCGTATGCATCTTCTAAAACTAGTAATTTTTCTACGACGGGATGGGGTTTTGAGCTGTACAAACTATCAAGAGCGAAAAATTTAAATTAGTAGATGATGGTTTTTCTTCAAACCTTTAGTTGATATATGGAATGTACATTTAATTTTCAGTTGAACAAGATGTGATTTTTATTTTGTGTGCTGGCCAAATGTCTTGTCTATTGGTGTTTTCTACTTGAGAAAATTACATTTGATCATAGGGTATGTTCTTTTCAGTTTTCACTGTCTTGTGGCTTTTGGCTGAAACTATTGTATTCTTTTGAGCTGATGACTTATGGCTGAAGCTATTGTGTTCTTTTGAGCTGATGGCTTACGGTTGAAGCTGTTGTATTCTTTTGAGCTGATGGCTTATAGCTTATTGCTGATTTTGCCATGTGAAGCATAGACTTGAATTAGTAAACCGCAAAGTGTCTGTGTCAGAAGTACGCATATTTTGTGACACGTAGAAGCCCACGGCAAACCCGTTACGTATGAGCAAAGGTTATAAAGTGGTTTCAAAGGTTCATTATCACATATGTAACTTACAAACTCATACATCATACAAGTTGAACATACATGACCCATTCTCGCCACAGAAATGGAAACTATTACATCATACACTCCTACGTAGACCCTACAACAAGATTGTAAGAGATGGCGTTCCGTACGTAACCCATTTGTGCCTCCCCCATTGACCTCTGCCTCTTTTGGTGCTGTCGTGCTATCCAGTTCGTCTCACCTGTAACCAGGCCCTAGCGCAATGATCGCCCAACTGCTGGTCAATGATGAAATTGTGTAGGGCCATAGTGGCATCAATTATGTTTGTCTGTCGCTCTGCCAAATATGCAGCTATGTTATTAGTATCTGCCACTTCCTCTTTCACACATTGAACGTTGGTTTGATAACATTGCGGGGCGACGAATGGTGGTAGTTGAACGTCTCTTTCTGGCCATGTGACGCTGGCTCATTGCTGAAGTCTAACATGTGGTATCGGGTGTTCCTGTATGGGGCAAGGTACTTCGTCCGGTTCGGATACCCGGAGTCGACTAGGTAGTATTTACCTGCAAAAAACAAAGCGGGAAAATAGATGAAGTTGGTAGAATGACACATATTTTGGGAGTAATGTCTGCCCGGGTGTTCCTGTGGGAGGCTTCGGGAACAAATGCTCAAAACCCACCAACGTATCCATCAGGATGCGTGTGTCGTGGGATGAGCCTGGCAATCCAGCAGTGACCCAAATGAACCTCATGTCGAAGTTGCACACGGTCAATATGTTCTGATTAGTGTACCCATGCCGGTTGGTGTACATGGCCCGTGATGCCTCCAGAACAACTACAGGGATGTGTGTAGAGATCCGAATAAGCAAATCCAGACTCTGTGTATTCTGCACTAGTCCAAGATCACGCTAGTGCACACAGTAGAAATATAGATAAAATATCGACCACATCACGATTAACTAAGAAAAGATTCAAATGCTATTACTTATCAGAGTAGCGACCTTACAGCCAAGCTTACAAATAATAGCTTGAAGGGCTTTAACAAAAGCTAACAGTGGAAAACAGAAATAAGTGTAGTAGCCATTCGACATGTCCATAGGCAATTGACTAGGAAGCGAAGTTCTAATCCATGAAGTCATTGAAGAGACCTCCTTAAAATTCCTCTATCTGATATGGCTCTTCTTCAGCAATTGAGCAAATATGAATATAGCCACGAGTACATAGAATACTTAGCAAATTGTTTGTAACAAAATGCAATATAATTATGCAAGGCTAACCAAATGATGGTTGAGTGGTTACTTTGTAGAAAGCATTAGTTTGGATTAAATATAATAAATAGATTGAAAGCGAATTTTGAGAATGATTAACAAGTAAATAATCAAAGGAATTGAATAAACCACAAGTGAACTGACCATTCACCCAACGAATCACCCGTGAACTAACCATTCACTTACCAAACTTAACACAACCAGGCGTTTATGAAATCTCTACCCCTCGTGTGAAATTACCAAGCATTGTCTATAACCGGGAATATAGCTATTTGAATAGTTTTACACTCTACAGATGTTGCATAATTTATTCATAAGACATATCATCTCATATTGCCACATGATTAGCACACTTCCTTTGGTGTGCGGCGGAGAAATCATGATAAGACATTTATAATGTTCAATCTCAATTCAGTTCCGCCCACTAAGATTTTACTGCAAAGTAGGTTAACAACCTAGTCAGAGAAGCCCCCTCTTATGCCCCATAAAAATATCTGCTTTATCGTCTTTGACGCCGCATCACCTTTCTCCTCCATTGATGCCATGGCTTAAGTCATCCCCGCTTCGAACATATTAAACTTCTTTTTGAGAGCCAAAGTGGGTAACAGATGGATCTGATACCAATTTGTTACATTCTTGAAAACGATTTGGGAATTTTGGAAGAGAATTTGGGGTAGAAATTAGGGAATTCAAAGCTAGATTGGGCAACCAGAAGAAGGATAGAGGAACTCGGTTCTTTGTTACTTTTTCGTCAAGTCTTCCATTACAAGCAATGTTGGTTCTCTATGCCTCGGCCAGCGATGGGCCAGGCCACTCAACTCAGACAGGTAAGCAGTAATCAATTCAATTACACAGGCTTAAACCTTTATGACGGTCAACATGGATCTTGGCTTCATTTGGCGCCCTTCCAGTGTTAGTACCCAGCCTTCGCGCCCATGACAAAGCAGTGGAGTGCACTTGACCTACTTTAGCTCAAGTCTTCGTCAATGTTAATTCAACCTACAGTCTGTGATCCAAAATGGAGTTATGGAGACAAGCCGTGGAGTAAACGTTGAACTACTTTAGCTCAAGTCTTCGTCAATGTTATTCGAACACCCCTCGTGTTGCACGTGCGTGACACCATGGGACGGGACAGAGAGACAAAAAATAGTACAGTCCCTGCTCAGTGCTTATCCTCACAATATGTACCGCAGTTCAGGTGGACTTGTCAGTAAATCAAACAAAACTGATCAATAGGAAGCAAAAATGTTGTCTAATTAACCATGTGATCAGGAGGTGAACCTATGCATAAAAAGGAAAGACAACACTACTAGGCAGGAGGCCAATGTGTAGCACACTCCTGCTGTGGATTTGTACTTTTGTAGTATGACATCGTCACATATCAAGACATCCAGCACAGCCTAGCCCGAAATTTTTGGCAGCATACCTCAGACTTTGCTCAGGTCTGCCATGATTCCTCGAGATTTCAATCCGAATACGAACCATGACTCAAAAATATTTCGATTCCTGTCTATTCCTATCAATATGGGGACAAGAATTACTAGCACCACTTACGGTTCCTACCACGATTCAAATTTATGGCCTCAAAGATTTCAGTTTCTAATCTGACTGAGCTCTCTGACAAAACTAAAAGCAACTTACAGTGTGAAGCCCATGTGATGGGCTCGTTGACGGCCGTGTTCTTTTCAGCTTCTAAAAGCTGTTTTTTGGCTTTTCTACAGTAACTAGCTTTTAAATGGTATATTTTTTCGAGATAGGGTCTACTAGTTAATTGTAGTACATACTTTGCTGACTTCATTTATATCGGCAAAAACCACATATGAGTTTCTGTTACTCTGTAATATCTCGTATAAACAGCCTAAAAGTCACAAGTCGCAGCTAAAAAGAACAGGCCCGACGCCTTGGCGCTTAGTCTACTTTAAGTAACAATCAGTTGAACTGTAGAAGTAGTCACAACTCACATTAGCCTCCAAGCACCCAACGCTCACTGTTATATGGCTACAGGCTAAACAGTAAACTAAAAGAGTAGTAGAGTGATTATGATAGATGAGCTATCCTGCGCGCGCCACACACACATATATATTAGTTACATACCCGTGTGTTGCAACGGAACTCATTGAATATATAGAGAATCATGCTATAGAAAAGAGTTACTCTGATCTGTTGGAAAGTGGAGAATGGTGAGAAGTTAAGTGAATAGAACGGTCGGAGAAGAATAGACGTACAACCACCAACTCGTTCTTTATAATAGTAATGACATGCTCATAAAGCATGATTACAATAATACCCTCACAGTTGAGTATCCTATAAAGGGGGCATACATGTCTTTGTATATATCTCGCTGGTCCTTGTAGCCCCTAACAGGCCGGATGGGCTTAGGTGGGGGCCATCCCTACTACATGGGCCTCTCGTGGTAAAGGACTTCTCACAGGCTGAAACCATATCACCGAGTCTTTTGGCCCCCTCCGTCCCCGCGGCCTGTGTTGTAATTGATCGTGGGCTTGTTGATCTCTGACCATACTAAAGTTTGACCGGGGTCGTGCAGCCGTTTCTTACATAGTGGGACACGCGGTCATGCTTGGTTGGCGCATCGTGCGCTGTCAGTTTTCACCGGTTGGGTTCCCTATGCGCAATCGAGGAGTCAACAGGCTTCATGTGCTCACCCTGTTGTGGCAGCACTGCCTTTTTGCCGACGCTCCACCGCGTGCTCATGCCATATGCGCCGGTCATTGCCGCCATCCATTACTGTCTTATCGCCCTTCTACGCCTGCACCGGTCGGTACGCCGTCCTATGAACATCCCAGCCGCAAGCGCGTCATCTGTTACCACCGGCCACATCACTGAGCACTATAGCGGAATGGCCCGTGGTGAGGAGCGATCCCGTCAACCAAGCGGCAGCGCCTCATCGAGCCGCGGTGGCTCTTCTAGCCACCGAGGTCGTCGACGACCAAGGTGGAATATGAACTTATTGGGCATGACCCGTTGACGACCAACAAACGGTCTGCGAGGGGAAGATCTTGGACTGTGACGCGGTTCGGCTGCCCTCCGCTGACGAGACAGAGCCCCATCCGACGGAGTCGGAGGCAGTGGTATTCGTCGCCTATCTGGAAGCTGGGCTCCGATTTCCTTCGGTGATGTTTGTCAGTGAGGTGCGGAGGTTGTATGTGTTGGAGCTATCGCAACTGACTCCCAACACCATCGTTCGGCTGGTTATGTATTGCTGGGCCTCACGGATGGAGACAGTCTGGCCGAGCGCGTCTCTCTTTGCGTTTCTTCATGACGCGTGGTGCCAGCTGAAGAAGCTCGATGGGCAGGAATACTCCAACTTCGGGAGTGTGAACTTCGTGCTACAGTCCATGTGCACAAAGCTATTTCTGGCGAACATGACCCAGACGAAGTGAGAATCAAACTGGATACAGCGGTGGTTGTACCACCGCATGGAGAGCGACAGCAGTTTGAGATGGTCGGGGTGCCTGATGGACTTCAACATGTCATCGTTGGTGATCCTCGACCGCGACAACGAGCACTAGGCGTGGAGGCTGGTGGGCGTCGCTCTCCGATTCAACATGTGGGACCTTGCAGAGGAGTACTGCATGTATGGCGTGGCTCCCCTGGCATGTCCGTGGCATGTACAGTCCTGCCCTCAACGATGGCATACGCCCCACGGTCACGTCCTTGGCGAGGCCTGCTATGCCGAGTAAGTATTCTGTCGTAAGCATTGCACCTAATCTGACTATGCTGCAAATCGTAAGTGTGCCTCGTTTCATTGGCAGAGCTCATCCTCGAAGATGCGGAGCACGCAATGACCATTTTCCTTGGGCCGTATGTGGCCAAGGAGCATAGCCTTCGAGAAGCGGTCAAGGTGAACATCGGACGGGTGAACTGAGTGTGCGAAACCCTCGGTATCCCCATGCCGGAGCACGCTGCACCTAGCGTTGGCGGGCTTCGCACTTGCAAGGGCGATGGTATGGGGGAGGCCTCCCTTACTCGATGAAGGGGTCGTTCTCCCATAGTGCGACCATCATGCTCAGCGCCCCTCCCACCAGAGGAATCCACCGAGGTTGAGGAGGCCGCTGCGGGCACCGACTCCGAGTTAGCTGAGTATACGAACTTAGATCTAGAGGCCAAGGTGGACCACGGCATTGGTGGCGGCCACTGCGTGGAGGATGCGGGGCTCGCAGGTGATGCAGGCAACGGGGCCAGCGGTGGGCACGGGCCTGATGTGGACGCGGGAGGGGAATGTGAAGGCACCTTGCCCACAACCATTATGGGGCTCGACGAGGCGCATCCTAGGGCGCCCACAATGAAGTGTGCCCGTGTGTGTCCGCCTATGGGCACAACGACCATTTCCAGTGCCAGTGACCACGCTCTCGGAGGGATCAAACTCCGAGGCCATCCGGCGACCACAGGCGCAGCTGCTTCCCAACCATCTTCCCCTAGCCATGATGCAGGTATAAATATTTCCTTCTCTCCTCGTGACTTCACAAGGCATTTCCCGATTTTCTCACTGACACTATCGTCAGCGTCAGTGGGCCCTCGGTTTCTAGGGAGCGCACAGGGCTCTAGTGATGAAACTGGTCACGCAGGGATTGGCGCTCATGCTATGGATGTGTCATCGATGTCCACCCCTGTCGAACCTGCCAACTTAGAGACTTGGCGGCTGATCGTGGCAGACTTCGTCCCCCGACCGGAGCGTTACGGTTGTTCTAGGGGGCCGTAGACTGCGTGGATAGTGGTCTGGATCGTCGGACCCTATCATCGTGCGGACCAGAACTCTTGGAAAGCGCTCTCGAGATGACGGAGATGAAGGTACTTGTACCAATGTGCACTAACTATGTTTATAGGAACGCTGCTGACTGTACTGCGTCGTGCATGCTCTCGTTCTTGCCCACGCCGTGCAGGCGGCTAGGGCCCACGAACGGAGTGGCCTACAGGAGCAGCTCAATGCTGTGGTGGCGGAGCCCACTGCTGCACAGCAATCCGCTGATGTTGCTGTTGCGTCCTATGCATTGAAGGATGAGCGCATCGGCTGTCTCGAAGCTGAGGGCGCGAAGGCTATTGTTGACGCGCACGCCTTGGTGGAGCGGACTCAGCGTACCGCCTCCGAAGAACGCGAGGGGTTGCAGCAGCAGATTGCCAGGCTAGAAGAGGAGAAGGCTCAGCTGATGTCTGTGATCGGAGAGAAGGACTGTGCGCTGGGCGGTGCCTCGCTGACAGCGTGGAGCTCGATGGAAGCCCTGGAGAGCATACCCTTCGAGCTCGTCGTTGTGGTGCCTCCTCGGACCTTTGGCCCCGAGGATTTCTCGAGCAATCTCCGGAGGATTGGAGAGGCCTCAGTGCTCGTGCTGCGCGATCCTACGACAATCACTGCTTGCTCGTGATGACCAGGATGGTTCTTGGCCTTCTTCACCATCGGGGTTGCTTGCACATGGACGAGCTAGCTAATCCGCGCCTAGAGTTGCCTGTAGGGAGCGAGGTCATGTCTGGGGCTGTGCATGCGATACACCGCTCTGCCCGTGCATTCCATCAATGGATATGGGATTACATCGGCGAGGCTGAGGTGAAGGTCGCTATGAGGCACAGCCTGCAGGGTGACGGTGACTTCGGCACTTGGCTTGATGAAGTGCCCCGGCGAGATGAAGTTAGCGCGGCTGGCTCTGAGCACGCCGTTGATCCGCATGTGTGATATCGAGGCCCTACTCTTGCATATGTAGCCGACTATGTATAGCTCCTCGCTCCTATGTAAACGACACTACATGGCTACTCATCTTGGCAATATATCTTGAGTGAAAATGTGCCACAAGTCGCGTCCTTATGTTTGATGTTTGTGACAAGCAGGTGCTTGACAAAGGCCATTTGCTAGTTTTGGACTTTATGGTTCGGTGTCGCCTACGACACTGGGGCTCGGCGGAGGATTCCCTGCGGTTCTGGAAGGAGCGGCGTTCGACGGGGGATGCCTCCGTCCGGGAGTATACAAAAATAGAAGATCCGGTGGACGAATAGCATAGTCGATTAACATCACGTTGATGACTGTACATTAAAACGTTATCCCCTTGCAAACATTATTTGCAGTGTTATCCAAGTACTGCATAAGGCGACGACTTCCCTCGCGTGTCCAATTTGTAATCATAGCTACCTCTCGACAACGTTATGCCACGATGATGAGGACCCGAGATGGACGAAATCGGTGACTAGACGAGAATATCGTGGGCTCCGTCCCCTGCCGTTCGAACGTAGTATTGACGAAGTAGGTTGGGAACGAAGATTTTACGCGGGCCCCTCGTCCCCGATGAGGTGAGAAAGTGGGCAACGGATGTATCTAGTACCAATTGGTTACATTCTTGAGAACGATTTGGGGATTTTTGAAGAGAATTTGGGGGTAGAAATTGGGGAATTCAGAGATAGATTGGGCAACCAGAAGAAGGATAGAGGAACTCGGTTCTTCGTTAATTTTTGTCAAGTCTCTCATTACAAGCAATTTTGGTTTATATCCAACCAAGTCTCTATGCCTCGGCCAGCGATGGGCCAGGCCACTCAACTCAACCAGGTAAGCAGTAATTGATTCAATTACACAGGCTTAAACCTTTATGACGGTCAAGATGGATCTTGGCTTCATTTGGCGCCCTTCCAGCGTTACTACCCAGCCTTTGCGCCCATGACAAAGCAGTGGAGTACACTTGACCTACTTTAGCTCAAGTCTTCGTGAATGTTAATTCGATCAACAGTCTGTGATCCAAAATGGAGTTATGACAAGCAGTGGAGCAAAATGGAGTTATGACAAGCACTGGAGTAAACGTTGACCTACTTTAGCTCAAGTCTTCGTCAATGTTATTCGAACAACCCTTGTGTTGCAAGAGTTCAGTTCAGTTCAGTTTTCCATAATTTTTCAGTATTTTTTTCTTAATTTTCTACAATTTTTCTTAATTTATACAATTTTTTGAATTTTTTCTCTTATCTCTAGCTTAACGGGCCGACCGGGCCGGCACGATCCATTAAACCGTAACCGTACCCGTGCCGGCATGGCACGGTCATAGGCCGTGCCCGGGTTCGAACCGCGGTCCGTGGGCTAGCATGACATGACCCATTTATTTGACTGATCTTAACGGGTCATGTCTAAACGAACTATGCCGTACCGACCCGGCACGGCTCATTGGCCACCGCTACGTTGACGTACTTTAGTTATTCGAACACCCCTTGTGTTGCACGCGCGTGACACCATGGGAGGGGGGACAGAGAGGCAAAAAGTAGTACAGTCCCTGTCCCTGCTCAGTGCTTATCCTCACAAACATATAATTCAGTTCAGGTGGACTTGTCAGTAAATCAAACAAACTGATCACTAAGAAGCGTGATTAACACTTAACTGTATCTTTACACATTGACGGGAGACTTGAAACTACTATACATGTCATATCTTTCGTTGGGTAATAACCAAAATGTTGTCTAATTAACCATGTGATCAGGAGGTGAACCTATGCATAAAAAGGAAAGACAACACTACTAGGCAGGAGGCCAATGTGTAGCACACTCCTGCTGTGGATTTGTACTTTTGTAGTATGACATCGTCACATATCAAGACATCCAGCACAGCCTAGCCCGAAATTTTTGGCAGCATACCTCAGACTTTGCTCGGGTCTGCCATGATTCCTCGAGATTTCAATCCGAATACGAACCATGACTCAAAAATATTTCGATTCCTGTCTATTCCTATCAATATGGGGACAAGAATTACTAGCACCACTTACGGTTCCTACCACGATTCAAATTTATGGCCTCAAAGATTTCAGTTTCTAATCTGGCTGAGCTCTCTAACAACTCTCTAACTAAAAGCATCTGGCGCTCAGTCTTCTTTAAATAACAATCAGTGGAACTGTGGAAGTAGTCACAACTCACACTAGCCTCCAAGCACCCAACGTTCACACTGTCACTCACACACTTCTCTTGCCCCCTTGCTTGTATAAATACCCAGCTGCACCGGTGAGCTCTTCCCCATCCATTGCCACTGCAAGTCTGCAATACATAAAATCAAAAGCGTTCTGGTATTGACGATAGTATCGCAATATGCTGGGAGGGCTCATCGACAAACTGTCAGGGAAGAATGTGAAGCTGATCAAAGGTTCAGCTGTGCTGATGGGCCGGAAAGTGCTGGACGCGAACGACTTCACCGCCACCGTCGTCGACCACGTTCAAGAGATACTCGGAAACAGCATCACCTGCCAGCTCGTCAGCGCCACTGTCGCCGACCCCAGTAATGATCTCCCTCCCTCCCTCCCTCCATCTATCTCGGTCTCCCTCGGTTGCTTTGTGTGAGTCTCTTTGTAAAAAGAAGAGAGGACCAGCAAGGAATTAAAGGAGAACAAGGTGCAAAACACGGGATGAGATAAGTGAAAAAAAGGACCAACCAATCTTTAGGCTTTAGTAGACGCTGCATCGAACATTAAACTAGCACAAAGATGCAGACTAGCAGTGCAAAGAAAGCAGATTAGAAAAACGAGCTGGTCTTTCAAAAAATTGAACTGGACTCTTAAACACAACAACCTGCGTGGTCTACTTTCAGGGGAGTGTTTATGCTTTTTACCATGCAAAAATGGCCAAGATGCTAAAGCAGTTACAGACTTACAGTTATCGAAAAAGTTATGGACTTACTCGTGATGAATTGATGCAGATTAACTTCTCAACTCTTCGTCTGTAGCTTTTTTTTTTCTTATGCCTGCCAAATGTATACGCAGACAATGGGGGCAGGGGTATTGTTGGATCGGAGGCGAACCTGGAGCAGTGGTTGACGAACCTGCCTTCGCTGACGCGGGGAGAATCCAAGTTCAAGGTGAGATTCGACTGGGAGGTGGACAAGCATGGTGTGCCGGGGGCCATCATCGTCAAGAACAACCACAGCACCAAGTTCTTCCTCAAGACCATCACCCTCTACGATGTCCCTGGCCGCGGTACGATTGTGTTTGTTGCCAACTCCTGGGTCTACCCTGCTGGCAAGTACCACTACAACCGCGTCTTCTTTGCGAACGACGTAAGTCTGTCATGACTGATGAGTAGCTAAGCAACATACTGCAAGCCTTCTTGGCAGCATGCTGGATCTTCTTAGCCTGTTCATACAATTGTGAGTAATTAATCAGTGTAGGTAGGAGCATAAACATGGTTCGTCAAAAACTAAGTTTAGCTCACAAACACAGTGGCGGACTTGTTCATACTAAGTTCAGACTTTGAAGCTGAGTTGCTCGAATACGTCGATACTGTAACACACCATTTTCCTCAAAATACCGATACAATGATGCATGCATATAGATATAATAAAAATACATAAATTATAGAAATTAATGATTTGTTATGAGGAAATAGGTGACATAAGGCGAGCATAATAACATGGATTAAACAACAAATTATAGAGATTAATGACAGTTGTATATTTTGTTGATCCTGCCTTTTTTTACTCTTTTCCCGTCAGCAAGAACCGTCCATCTAAGAGAAAATTGTATATTTCTTCCATGAAGTAAAACATAGCAAAAAATTAGCATTTAAACAAATGCATTAAGGGTCTAACTAACTGCTCATTACCTAAGGCAAAGATTGTATTTTTATACAACATCTATTAGAAAAAAAACGAAGAAATCAAATGCTAAGCTTCAGAAAGTACCGGAGCCGGAACAGAGCAGAGTAGAGCAAAGCGGAGCAAGAAAGAAAATAAGTAGAGTGGGGCAGAGCACACCTAGATCTGGAGAGAGAACGATGACAATAAGTTGGAGGTGCCGCTCACTTCTCGACGTCGCGCTCCCTCCCAGCTACCGCGCTGCTCCCTTGCCGCCGCCCGCTCCTTACCTCCGTGTTCGCCGTGCCACTGCCTGCTTGCCCGTGACACATCTCTGCTCGCCCGCGCTGCCACATACTCACCTTGCACCCCATGCGACCTCACGCATGATTGTTGTCACGTCATGGCACCACGTCTGCGTTTCCCGATCGTCACTTGCCTTCGCAGCTTGCACCTTCGCCCGCTTGCCACTCAAAGGCCAGAGCCGTCTCTCACACAGATAGCCACAAGATGAGAGAGAACAAATGTTAGAATTTTGTTTATATCTGCAAAAAAATATAATTTTAACCCAACTAACAGTATATATATCTATTATATACCTGATATATCATAAAAAAATTTAGATGTTCGGCTGAACAATCTTGACCTCTTGCAGGTCCACCAATACACACACAGTAGCACGCTAGTAACGCACTAGTTTGGATTTAACCGTGCTAATCGTATACACAGAATGAAAGTTTCTGTGGCAAAGGTTCCTTAATTACGAGGAGAACATCAGTAGTGATGTCAGATGCAACAACAGTTTTGTGCGGTTAATAAGGAGCACACAAAAATAACCAGAAGATATAGATGGAAATTTGTAACAATCAACAGGGAGCATTAGATGCATGAACCAAACCTAGAATTAAAACAAGATGCATGCTTGTGATGTAAAGTGAGCTCTCCATCCATTCTGAATGTTAATTATGTCTTTTGTACCACATAGACTTACCTGCCCAGCCAAATGCCGGAGGCGTTGAAGCCGTACCGCGAGGACGAGCTCCGGTACCTCAGAGGGGAAGACAGGCAAGGGCCGTATCAGACACACGACCGCGTCTACCGCTACGACGTCTATAACGACCTCGGCGAGCCTGACCAGGACCCACGCCCAGTCCTTGGTGGCTCTGAGGAGCACCCCTACCCGCGCCGCGGCCGCACCGGCCGAAGCCCGGCGAAAAAAGGTGCTGTCTCTGCAACCCCAGTGAATCAGTGATCACTTCACCCACAAAATGTTGGACTTGCATGTCTAACTTGTGTGTGCGCCCATGGCTGCAGACCCGAACTCGGAGAGCAGGCTGTCGCTGCTGGACCAGATCTATGTGCCAAGCGACGAGCGCTTTGGGCACCTCAAACTGGCAGACTTCGCTGGGTACTCGCTCAAGGCCATCGTGCAGGGCATCTTGCCTGCCATCCGCACGTACGTCGACCTCACGCCGGGTGAGTTCGACTCGTTCAAGGACATCATGAAGCTCTACAAGGGCTGCCTCAAACTGCCAAACATCCCGGCACTCGAGGAGCTGCGCAAGAGCATCCCGATCCAGCTCATCAAGAATCTGCTGCCGATTGGCGGCGGCTACCTGCTCAAGCTTCCAAAGCCTGATATCATCAAAGGTACCATACAAGCTGGATCCCCACACCACACACCAGGGAAAACAATTTCGATGCACAAAACATATCGGAACCCTAAAATTTCGGTCAAAATGTTCAAAGTACAATTCGAATACAAGAAACTGTTACAACAAATTCAAAATTGTTCAAAGTACAATTCGAATATAAGTTAACTGTTGCATTATGCAATGTTGTAGAGAATGAGCTTGCCTGGAGGTCAGATGAGGAGTTCGCACGAGAGATGCTTGCTGGTGTGAATCCCATGATCATCAGGCGTCTCACGGTGAACTATCCACCAATATGCAGTCTCTGATGGTTTGTTGCTCTTGCAAAACTTGGCTGATGTGAATGTGCAATTCGTCGTGTTTGCAGGAATTTCCTCCGAAAAGTAGTCTTGATCCTAGCAAGTACGGAGATCAGACCAGCACAATCACCCCAGCTCACATTGAGAAGAACCTTGAAGGCTCCAGTGTGCAAGAGGTACGCTAACTAATCATTTCATTTATATAGCCACCAATCATCATTTACCTGGCTACCATAGTAGATTCCAATACACTAACCATAGTGTTAACAATACACTGCAGGCGTTGGATAGCAACAGGCTCTACATTCTGGATCACCACGACCATTTCATGCCATTCCTCATTGACATCAACAATCTACATGGTGTCTTCGCCTACGCCACAAGGACCCTGTTGTTCCTAAGAGGTGATGGCACCCTCAAACTGCTGGCAATAGAGTTAAGCTTGCCACACATACAGGGTAACCTGACGATTGCAAAGAGCAAGGTATACACCCCTGCATCAAGTGGCACTGAGTCCTGGGTGTGGCAGCTAGCTAAGGCTTATGTCGCAGTGAACGACTCCTGCAGGCACCAGCTCATCAGCCACTGGTACTGACTGGCAAAATGCCTTCCGTAAGCAGTAACACTCCCCTTGGATGTCAATGCATTGATGTGAAACCTTGCAGGCTGAACACGCACGCGGTAATGGAGCCATTCGTGATCGCGACAAACCGGCAGCTCAGTGTGACACACCCTGTGTACAAGCTCCTTCAGCCACACTATCGGGACACTATGACAATCAATGCCTTGGCACGCCAGACGCTCATCAACGCCGGCGGCATCTTAGAGCAGACTGTCTTCCCCGGCAAACACGCGCTGGCGATGTCGTCTGCAGCTTACAAGGACTGGAAATTCACTGAGCAGGGCCTTCCAGATGATCTAATCAAGAGGTAATTAAACACCGAGAACCACATCAGCCACAGGAACAACCAGCAAGAACATAATTTCAAATGACATGGTCTAATCGTGTGATGCAGGGGCGTTGCCGTCATGGACACGTCAAGCCCGCCCAAGCTGCAGCTGCTGATCAAGGACTACCCTTACGCGACGGACGGCTTAGAGATCTGGCAGGCAATCGAGCAGTGGGTCACTGAATACTGTGCCATTTACTACCCAAACGACGATGCCCTCCAGGGCGACGTGGAGCTGCAAGAGTGGTGGAAGGAGGTGCGGGACGTCGGGCACGGCGACCTCAGGGATGCGGACTGGTGGCCAAAGATGCAGAGCGTGGCCGAGCTCACTAAGGCCTGCACCACTATCATCTGGATCGCGTCGGCACTCCATGCGGCCGTCAACTTTGGGCAGTACTCTTACGCGGGCTATCTTCCGAACCGGCCGACGGTGAGCCGACGGCCAATGCCCGAGCCGGGGTCCAAGGAGTACGCAGAGTTGGACCAGAATCCAGAGAAGTTTTTCATCCGCACCATCACCAGCCAATTCCAAACCATCCTTGGCATCTCGCTCCTCGAGATCCTATCGAAGCACTCATCCGACGAGATATATCTCGGGCAGCGAGACACGCCAGAGTGGACGTCAGACCCCAAGGCGCTGGAAGCGTTCAAGCGCTTCAGCACGCAACTGGTGGAGATTGAGAGCCAAGTGCTGAACATGAACAAGGATCCCCTGCTCAAGAACCGGATCGGTCCGGCCAACTTCCCCTACACTCTGCTGTTCCCCAACACGTCGGACGAGAAGGGGAAGGCCGCAGGGATCACGGCCAAGGGCATCCCCAACAGCATCTCGATATGAGGTTGCCGCATGTGTGTGTAGGTTGTGTCTGTGTATGGATGGCCCTAGGGTATTAATAATGAAGCTGTTTAGTATGTATGTGCTAGTACCCTTGAATAAAGCTTCAGTGCCCTAGGTTGACACAGAAGCATGTAGAGAAAGATGTGTTGTGCTAGCCGGTACAATTGTGTTTCCCCCTCTTGAAAATAATGTAGTGGCCGCTCTAGTGTTTGTTTGATCCCTTTGTTAAGTTGCTAAAAACAGCAAGCTCGTAGAAAAGGGTATTGTTGCAGATGCATTACATTGATGTTCAGGGGCTCAAGAGCGTGTAAGTTGCGATACGTGGGACTACGTGAGGAGTGAGGACTAGAGCAAAGACGGATGACTAACCGGTTAACCATGCACTTCCCTCTTCCTTTGGTTACGTTAGAGGGCTAGCTTGCTTTCCGCCTCGGTGCTAAGAGTGTTAAAATATAAGTGAATCGATCGATCTTTTTTATCAATTTAGACTTTTGGATGAATTATCATATTTAGGGCCTGTTTATTTCAGCTGTAGATTCTGAGAAGTAACTGGTGAGTATCCAGCTAGTCAGAATCTGGAGAAGCTGGATAACCCCAGCTTCTGGCTACTAGTTCATTTTCTAGATTCTGTAGCTTCTGGCTACTTAGAATCTGGATGAAAATCTGGACTGTTTGGGGGAACTGCAGATTCTGGGAGTAGCTGCAGCTGCCAGAAACTGAAACAAACAGGCCCTTAACCGCGTAGTTACGTGGCTAGATATTATGATATAGTTGTCTTTAATATAGAACTCTACTTCTTATAATTGAAATACAATTGTATTTATTATACAACTCTAATATCTATATATAATTAATCTACACGTTATAATCTGGCTCCACCAAAATAAGTGGTGAAGATCATTCTCTTTTTCTTTTGATTAATGTGAGAATTTCTAGAATTTTCTAGGATTATTGTGGTATTTTCTTACTCTCAAAATGAAGGACATGACTTGAATATCATCGGTTATTTTTATTTATATAGATTGGTTAGTGCATGCAACTCAATATGGTATCAGAATCAAGAGGTTTTAGTTCATAACCCGATTAGCGCAATTAAAAAAATAATTACAACCTATTTCTATTCTACATCTTAGGCCTAAAAGAGCATTCACGTGAGAGGAAGTGTTGAAGTATAAATGAATTGCTCATCTTTCCTCATTAGCTTCGATTTTTAATGAACTAGTTAGTGTATGTATGCAACTCAATAAGGAGGATCCTATGGTGCTTGGTAAGTTAATTTTCACAGCACCTCATATTGTTAAGTTCTACACTTAGCGTGATGAGTAGAGAAGCCAGAAATTGACAAGGCAAACTTGCAACATAATAAAGAGGTTGCCAAGGTTAGAGGTGATTATCACCCTAGCTATATCTTGGCTGGGTTTTTTGAGCAGTGACTTATGACTTAAATTTTTGGATTCTATTTGTTCGCGAGAGACAGTACATATAGAAAAATTATCAGCCCTTGTCTTCACATAAGTTGTCAAGGTGAAAGAACAGGGTAAGCAGGCAAGCAACCATATGTACTTGTACTGACATGGGCTATTTTGCTCTCATGGACCGCAGTATCTAGCAAAAATCTCCTTCAATTCCTCTAGAACAAAAACATACTTCTAGACCTTTCGGTAGTTCATACCGCACAACAACGCGCGCATGCGCGCACATGAGCAAATGCATCTAATCTACTCGATATTAGAGTAACAGATACCTAATTGAGCTCTACAATGCAAATTTGAAGCGAAGGAAGCGAACCTCCCAAACCGAGGAAGCCGATGTTGCCTCGGTCCGTGGTGACGAGGACGCAGCGGAGGTTGGCATGCTCGATCCTCCGCACAATTGCCATCTTGCCGCCGCCGCCATCGCTGGTTTCGGAGAAAGTTGGACCAGAGCGCAACGATGGGTCGGTGATCGGTGGGGATTCGATTGGCAACAGCTTGGCTTGGGTCCCTCCCGTTGGTAGGTTGTCCCTGAGTACACTAAGCTAGTACGGATTGATCTTCATTTGGTTGCCATTTCCCCTTCCCATGATAGTGAGAAATACGGCCATGTCTTCATAATTTCATCATCCTTCTTGCTTTCCTGCCAAACAAATGTGAGCAAAATGCTCCCTGTTTGTGGGATCCTCGTAAATATGTATCTGTACTAATAATAATCCCCAATTGTGGGCCATTAGGTGAGTTATTTGGATTGGTTAGATTCATGTGTGTGGGATTTCTCGTAAATATGTTTTTGTACTAATAATACTCCCCAATTGAAATTTGAGTAAAATCTATTACATTTTTCTAATGGCTTAGATATTTTGTACAGACTAGTAAACTCAATACGTACCTTTTGATTGGCGGCCAGTAATACAAGCATTGCTACCATTTTTTTTTGAGAAAAATCTACAAAATGGTATACCGTTTTGTTGGATTCGACGGTATAGCTCATCTTTGACAAGGGGGCGCCGCTGATGCCTTTCTCGAATGGGTCCACCATGGCCCCCCGGGAAGTAGAGGGAGGCCGGGGAGGCAGTGGGCGACGGGCAGCACTGGAGGGCAGCATGGCGAGGCGGCGGCGCAGTGAATTTTAGGTTAGGCAAGGTGGAGATGGTGGGGGAGGGGGAGAGGGTGGCGCGGCGAGTCGGTGGGAGGAGGAGCGCACAGCTGTGGCCGACGCTGGAGAAGAAGGCGGGGAGAGCGGTGGGTGCGGAGAAGAGAGAGAGACAGAGGAGGGCAACTACCGGCATTGAAGGAGGTAAGTAGAGGGGAGAAGAGCGGCGGCGCATTCCAGAGGGAGATGAGGGGGAGCAGCGACAAGAGGACAGTATACGACGGTGCGTTAGTTCCTCTCTCTCTCTCTCTTGACTCACTACGGAGCTAAGCTTTATTCCAATCAAGGTTACAATCATCACGAGTACAAGCTGACAGAAACTCTGGTGCCCTATTAAGCCACATGCACCTCTATCTGGTGAAGCCTGTTTAACACACAAATGTGCCGCAACATTGGCATCCTGGGGAACAAAATAAATGTCAAACTCAATAAACGTAATACAAAGCTCCTGAATCTCAGTGAAAAGAGCAACGAACTCTGATCTATGGTTCTTCCTCATCTTCCACAGATTAACAATCACCTAGCAGTCGGATTCCATTGTTACCAGTTCCAATTATTTGACGACATATCACCTGGAGCACGTAGGGCACCAACATGTGCTTTTAGCTGAGCAAATCATAGAAGGAAGCTTCAAGATCGGCCACCTCAATATATACAACCATTTCTTGTTGTTTCACAAAATAATACCCCAATTGACGTCTTAATCAGGTAAAAATGGTATGCATCATGGATATCTCAATAGTTTTAATTTGAAGCAGGTATCTAGCGAGAAGAAACGGTGAATTTGGAATTACTATTTAGCAAACATTCACCATTTAACAAACCAGTGAAAGCCATCGTAATTTGTAACAAGTGCTATTAACTTAGCCGTAAGTTCATCTACTGGTTGTAATTCTACATGTTATTCAAAATCTCACCTAAGGAGAAGTTAGTATGCCCTTATTCCAAATATACGGTTTTGTACTACATATATATTCCCCAGTAAAATAAGTTATATATATGATCGATCCGTAGACGTGTAGCACGGCTAAAATAAAATGTTTTTTTTTTCAAAAACGAGGTGCAAGTAGTTGCATTTGCATACTGCATGCATGCGAACATGTTCTACTTGTGACAAAAAATACAAACCACATGCATGATACGATAGGGGATGGACGCTTACGGCAATCGAGTTGCCAGCCAGGCAAGCAACTGGACAAGAGGGGCCTCACACCAGAAAACGAGATCGATAGATCGATCGTATTTCCAGCAATAATTGCCCGTAGAGGGATTGGGTAGTGTTTAAATCACATTTATATTCGTATTTATAAATAAATATAGATATAAATTTGAATATTTTTAAATACAAGTACGAATCAAATATTGTAACGAATACGAATTCAAGAGTTAGCTCTCATGAGTAATAAAGAAGCATATTCAGGATCCGTTCATATTGGTGAGGGGTTTTGATTTCTTCTTAGAAAAGCCAAAGCCAATATGAACATCCTAACTTTTATCAGCCACTACTATTCATCAACTGCTACTTTGTAATTTCACATATTGTAGCACATTTTATATTTTATTATATCATAATTTCGCAAGTCGCGTGACGGTCCGAATATTTATTACATTTCGTTGCAACGTCTTTCTTACATAATACACTCAGCAAAAAGCTATAAACCAATACGAACGTCCCCGTTTCTATAAACCATTACTATTCATCAGTTATAGCCAAAAGCCATCAGTAAAAACCAATATCAACGGGCCCTCAAACTGGTGAGCTCTCGAAGGCTCCCTCCCCAGAGGTAACCCTTCATTGGTTCATCGACAGAGTAAAACGGTCCTCTCGAACCCTGAACTTGTATAAATCCTCGTATAATTTTTACTCTCGTGAATGATGGCCCATAAGACGGTCAACATCTACCCTCTCACTTGTATTTGATTTTCACATCTACAACATATTGTTTCCTAGCTTTTCCCATAACTGAAGGTTAATTCCCTAGTACGTATACCTAGTGGTTTTTTATGCATCAATTACCTAATTCGATGCAAGATTAATTTGCAAGGTAGCCACCCACCATCTCGTTGCTCTTTCGTCGGGTACGTACCGGCCGGGGGATGCCTACCTAATCTGAATTCATATATGTCATATGATCAACGAGCTAGCCGCCTCCGCGGGAAGAGGACAAGAGCTGAAGGTCACCGCTTCGAGGCCCGACACGGATGCGTGCATCGCATGCTTGATCGCTTCTTATATCCATTTTTTTTTAAAAAAAAGAAGAAGTCTACCTGCTGACGGTATACCGCACGAGTCCATACGAGATAGGATTACAAATAATATTCATAAGGATTATTTATGAAAACTCCTATAGGAAAATATGGTAATGTTGTTGCTAAGCACAGTAGGACCCATATCTACCTCTATATATATACACGAAAGTATTATTCAGCTTTTTTACTAATATTAAGAATAAATAGTAGCTCTTATTATTTATACTTAGAAAGATTATCTTCTCTCTGCTCGCTTCTCTCATTTGGTACTTCCACAAAGTTCACCGGCGATTCCGTGAAGGAATTGATGGAGCTGTTCCCTTTTCCTAATGTTTTTGTTATTTCCTTTTCTTCACTGATCTCGATCCGGGTCCAATCCATGACGGCCGGGCAGAAGATTTGCCGTCGCCGAACGGCCGACGATTCCAACGAGCTCGTGCGATGCTCAGTAATTCAGCGGTGCAGCATTGCATGGAGGGATATGAGCCTACAACGGGCCAAACGGAGGTGCGCATAAGGGAATCGAGGGCTCCAAATAGATTACGTGACGTTGCACCGACGTGATTGAGCTACATAAAGGAAGGGAACGACAAGGCAACAAGGAAGGCCACAAAGACTTGGGATCGTACAGAGTCACAATTACATCGTCATTCTACCGATTCTACGAGTTTAGGTTACGATTCGATGGCAATCTAATAGAATTCTGATCCGTATCATTTTGTTGTCGTAGGATGGTACGATTTTACGATCCGTGCCATGCTAACAACCTTAGGGAAACTTTTTGAGTGCACAATTTCCGAGAGAAGAAACGGAGAGGCGTTCAGTGATAAAGTCAATAACCCAAAACGCTATTATTTTTCTAACTAGGACTCAAACGTGTGTATCGTTGAACCATCATCTTCGTTACGACGAGATTAATAAAAATATGACCCATATTATGTATGTTATGGTAGCATGTTTGATTTGTCTTGGTGGTATATCTGAATCATATCCGTAGCATGTTTTTTATTTGTTCCAATGTATGTTTGTCATGCACTTAACTCTTGTTAGTAAACACCACATGGTACTCCCAGATATGATTAACACAATGTAAGGACTCCCGCTATACCTAGCACAACTGAAACCAACTCAACTCACTCAACCTCCCAGAGTCCAATCTGACTGACAACCAATGGCTAATAAGACCGCCACAATCTGACCGTTGGCTCAACAGTCAGATTGACCCGGTCTGTCCAACGGCCACAGATCAGTCAGACCATTTAAGAGCACCAAAAATACCCTCTCTGCTATTTCGGTTAATTTCTACCTAGTTTTAGCTTACAACGCTAATTTAAGTGAAATCTAGTACAAAAACATCCTCAAATACACCTACACAAGTGTTTGGTGTCTAAACTCCAAAAAGCCACATGGTCAGTCTGACTAATCTATAGCTACTGGTCAGACTGCCGAAGTCAGGCCAGTCATACTGAACTCCTAACAGCAACTCTGAAAACTAAAAAGCTTCAAAATTAAACTCAAACTTTGATAGAATTTGCACATCAAAGTTAAATACTCATCGCACATAGGGGTAACCTCCTCGCGGTCGCACAATGTTTGATTTGTTCTGGTTGTATATCTGATTTTTGTTTAGCAAGTGTGTTAATATAATGATCACCAAATAAAATTTTTTTTGTGTTGGGGGAAGGATCACCCAATAATTGATGTGGGCGTACAACGGAGCTAATCAATAGGGCTTGCATATAAGAAAGGAACTTCTCTGGGACAGACCCCATTTCGTTTTCATAGGGTCATCCTCGGATAGGCTGCACGTGGTGCACGCACATGAATCTCTGCGCAAGGCCCTCTTCCACCTCCTTTTCTCGCTTGCCCCTGTCGGACGCAGACCGCAGCTCAACCTGTCAGACTTCCCGCAAGGATTCCCTCCGTCGCTACCGGCACCTCTGCATCGCCTCCCCGAGAATCCCCACCCTAAGGCTGAAGTGGCATGGTCGTGGCGCCGTGATCGAAGTGCTGTGGCCATGGTTCCGTGGTCGAAGTGGCCCACGACCACAACCACTTCAACCATGGTGTCACGGCCACTTCAACCACAGCTTGGGCATATGGAATGTGCGCAGGGCAGTGGCCGAGCTAAGGAGGGAGGTGGGGAAGGCCGAACCTGACTGGTGCCGCTGCTGATTCTCAGGACAGAGACAACGGGGATTCTCGGGGAGGTGACATGGAGATGCCGACGGTAGTGGAGGGAATCCTTGCGCGTCGATCGAGGATTCTCAGGGAGGCGACGTGGAGGTGCCAACAGTGGTGGAGGGAATCCTTGCACGACGGCCGGTACGTCGACAATGTAGTCTGTGGCCAACGAGGGTGGGCATGCCATCAGTGGGGAAAGGGGGAGGGAGACGGCTATGCTCTGATTTAGAGGGAGAAAATAATAATGGAGATGGCCTTCGTGTTGTAGAGATTTGTGCGTGTATGTAGAATATACTTGAGGAAGATCCTATAGAGACGAAATAGGGTATGCCTCGAAGAAGTTCCTTCCGCATATAAGGGTGTGATCGATGATTCAAATAGGGTTATTTTACTCATTAATTACTTCGACGCAAGATTTGCAAGGCCTACGGACCCTACATGCATTTCACTGCTCTTTCGTCGTGTACGGGAACTTATCTAATCTGCTAGGGTTTTTTTTTTTTGGAGACCATCCAATCTGCTAGCTGCCATGTGATCAGCAAGGCAGGCCCATGCAAAGAGAAAGATATTCAGAAGTAACCGTCTCGTGCATCGCATGCTCGCTTATTATATGTCCATTATTTTTCTACGGTTCCGAGGCTCCGAACTGGCGTTCAGAGATTAAAGAGAGAGTTTACTAATTTACTTTGTCGATCAGTTTTGTGCTGGAATGGCCTTGCTGTTCTCTTTACATTCGGTTTTTTTTCTCTCTCTCCAAGATGTCGATTATCATTTCTTTATATGTCTATATTTTAGCTGTCAAGATCTTCGACTAGCCGCCACAATCACAAGCCGCAACTACTACTCTCCCAAATCATTAGAAAAGGGCACTCGCGCTCCAATTGTCTAACATGGCTCCTGCCATCCATCCGATTCTTGTGGCAAATAAAAAGATTAGTGGGTGCATCGATCTTAAATCCGATAAGGTGACCACGAGATCGATCCAGATAAGGTAACCCATGCCACATTTAACTTATGGATCGGATGCGATTGGTTAACACAGCTATCTTATTTATCTTTAACACTGAGGAAGCGAGATGTCACCAGATGATCAAATCTTGACAAATCTATAAGTAAATCCAAGTATGACTTAAAAAAGTGGCACTTGGCCACAAAGACAGAGACACCACATTATGGAGTATTCGTATTGGCTGCGGCTGATGATTTTTGACTAAAAATAAATAGTAGTTGTTGAAAGAAGTGGTTTTTAGAAAGAGAGGACGAGTGATGAGAAAAAAGAGGAGATATATGTGCATAGGAGTAAGAAAAGTAAGATACATAATACGCAGCGAGATAAGAGCAAGAAGAACGAAAAAACCGTTTAAAAAACCCAGTGGTTCATACTATGTGTTGTCTTATCCGAGCCACGGACCTGTTCGATAACCTATGGAGTACACAATCTAATACTCTCTTCGTAGTTTAGACTTGTACATACCCACGCACACGAAAAATTCTATTGTATCCCCATTGCACAAGCCAGTTTGTATAACGAACAAATGAGGTGGTGACACGTGGTGAAGTTACTACAACAGGCATTTTAAAAGTATTAATTTCATACGATCCGGTACTGTAAAAAAAATAGAAATATTATTTCCGTGCGGGTTACAATTCTGTTATAGTGTATTATTACAGTATTTGTACCATGTGTCACTACCTCATTTGCTCGTTATACAAATCGACTTGTGCAACAGGGACACAATAGATTTTTTTCCACGCACATAGGTCTGCCTGGCGCCGCCACCAAACGCAATTTCCAGAGATCCAAAACAGGGTAGTTGGCAAGCGTAACCACTACTTGACACTTCGATTTAGCAATTAGTTATCAGAAGTTTTGTCACCCAGCTACGTACGCTGGTAAGATACATAGGTACAACTCAAAGCTTAGAGCTCTAGCATATGTAATAGCAAACGAAATGAGAAGCCAGTCTAAAAATAGCCGTCACTTTTTTTTTTCTCAATTTTAACATCTAGACATCTAATTTTTTTTAAAATAGCATTCTATGTAAATTTACCATGCTCAACGGGTAACCTACTGAGCTACGGTAACTTGGCAGAGCCTATAGTAGCCCTTACAGAGCTACTATAGGCTCCTCTGGTTTAATAGTTGCCTATCGAGCACGATAGATCCATATAAGATGCTATTTTTGAAAAAAACCAAATGTTTGATACGAAAATTGAAAAAATGAAATGTTAAGCCCTACTTATTTAGACTTAAATTTTTGGCTTTTAGCTTCTAGTTTCTTAATTCCATCCTTTACTAGCTTTTTTGATTCCCCCCCCATATTCATTTGCATTATCCGTGATGAAAAACATGTTTTTTATTTTATTTTTATTTTTTAAAATTTACAACAAAACTTTCAACAGTTACAATGAAAAAAATACTCAAACAATACCAAAAAATTCTAAAAACAAAAAAACATAAGCCCAAATTCACGAATTGAACGCGCGCTATATATGCACGTACGGTAGTGCCATGCGCAGGAACAGTAATAGATCAATCGAGATTCCGACCCCACAATAATTATTCACATATGTCTTAGGCGTACGTGTCGATCTTGGCAGGCGCGGACGCTTGCTTTACACGCGCGCGATCGACCGTGGACACGTGTGCCGGTTTCGTGGTCAAGCGTCCGCTATAGAAAGTCGTACAAGCACGTTGGAGGCTGATCTACCATATGCAACACGACGCCGCGGATGGTGCGGACTGTCGAGTATGCTGAATTTTATTCAAGTTTTTTAGATTTGGAAACGTGTGTTATAAGAGTCCTCGATGAAGTGTAAGATTATTAGAATTCCTGATTTTTTTAGTAGGATTAGCTACAACAAAGTACAACAACTGCACCCGACAAAAACTATTGGTAAAGACACGAAAACTGTCGGGTATGTGTTTTGCCAACAGCCAACTAGGATTCTCAGTCGGGGTTGCTCTGTCGGAGATGGAGAACCATAACCGACAGCCACGTTGGATTTTTTCTTTGCCGATAGCTCACACTGTTGGAGAAACATGGAGTCGGTTTAACATTCCTACCTAGCTGGGCACTATTAGTTAATGGCCGAGTTCTTTTATTTTATGATTTTTAAATAAATAAATAAAATAATTTCTCCATCACTGTTTTGAAATAATTTATCGGATAAGTTTTTTTGAAGCGATTTATCGACATTCAATTCATTCACACAAGCGCTCGCGTTAGAACCAAAACCATAAGCTGTGGCGAAAAAACCCATCAATGTCAGCACTGTCGGCTATGTTGCTATAATGTAATTTAATTTTAATATATGAAATATTTTCTAAACATCGATAACAATAGAAAATTTATATTTGCTAATTAGCCATTGAAGTTTGTAGTACGTGTTTACACACATTCATCTCTGGAAACTTAAAATTTGTACGTTTAGTTCATACTTTTGCATCCATGAATAATTCCGAACAAAACTATATAGAAATTGGAAGTCAAACTCATTTTGTTAGACCATGTGGAGATCGTGAATATAGTGATGATAAAAAATTGACTTTTAGATTGCATTGAAATTTACGTTTGTTAAAGTTTCAGTCAACCACGGTAGGTCGAACACGGTAGAACGACCACGGCATGTCGACCACAGCAGAACGACCAAGGATGATCGTTACCAACAGTGAACCGGTTGTATGCAACATTGAACCGGTCGTAAGCAATAGTGAACCGGTCATAGCTACAGTGCACTGGTCGGAGGTCGAAGCTACAATACTTGGTCGATGAAGTCGAGTGATACGACCACTCATTAAGTTAAATATCAATGCACTCATTGTGGTAAAGATGGTCATTACGTTCAATTTTACTTTCGAAAAGCGTAGAAAGAAAAGAAAGACAAGGTAAGGAAGGGTTCTTGATCAACTTTTTCTCTTAGTTGAATCAACATGATCGGACTAGCGTTGTTCACCCAATCAGACCAGTCAGGGGTCAGACCACCCTTGCTGAGGTGGTTAGACTGCCCTGGGGTCAGATCAGTGTTTCACTGACTGTCTGATCGGAATTTGACAGAGACTACTTCTTCACTCAAATCTTTATCATTGCCTTTTGTTGCTCCTAATCGTCGTGTGTCACAGTACTGAATTCCTAAATCTTATTTCACTAACCCCAGTACTGTGATATCGATGTTTTGTGTGATGTAAGAACAACTAACACGGGATGGAGAATATGCGCTTGATTGGGTTTCAATCTTTTTCGTCATTGCTTGGTTGGAACATTTGATAGTTCTTCACTCTCTTTGATAGCTTTCAAGAGATTTCACCTTCTGAGAAACCATATGAAAAAGATGATGTTGTTCTACATCTTGTTGAGTTTCATTTTTAGATTGCTGATATTATCTCAAATCTATTTTATTCTTCTCGTTGGCTATTTTGTGAAGTGTTTTAGGTGTGTTGCATCCTTGGGATTATTTTAAGGGGGAGTTTGTTGTTCAAAAATTTTAGAAACTTTATTTATTATATTTGTCAAAAAAATTCATCAAGTCCAAGCTATTGAAATCAAATGAGTTGTAGAGCTCTCTTTATCATATTTACTCATATGCTATATAGTTTTGATCGTGACTAATTGTAATTAATTTGCTATACTTGAACTAAAACATGACATGGTGGAATACTTTGAATAGATTGATTATGATTATTACTTTGTGAAGTTCATCGAAAAGCATTAGCTTGATTGTGAGTCTTAATTTAAATATTGGCTATGAGGCTCGTATGTTTCATGTTGTAATCTTTTTATGTACACTCAGTTTGGTATGTTATTTAATTTAAAAAATGAGAAAAAGAAAGCTGAAAAGATATATACTTCAAGCATGCCATGGTTAAATAAAAAAAACGGCACAAAGAGTGTACAAATAAAAAGAAGTATACTTCAAGCATGCCACCATCTAAAAGAAGTATACTACAAGTATGCCATCACAAAAAGAAATATGCTACAAACATGCCACATACTTAAGAGTTGAGTGTGGAGCAATAGGTTGTTATATAAGACTGCTAGCTCGTCTATATTTAAAGTTTTACTTCACTTTTAGGTCTTGACTTTTCATTGTGATATCTCATTGTGCTCTTTATTATTGGTTTAGTCATTGTTGAGATGCATGTCATTAATCTAAATTGTTTAATCATGCTAAAAAGTTGTTTGTTATCGCTATATGGTATATGACTTTATATAATCTAGGTAGCTCTACTAAAAAAGACAGCTTGGTTAATTTATTAATTAAATGCAAAGTGATTTGGATAATCTATAAAACTTTTGTATGTTTACTCTCATTGTTTATTCTTAGGATTATTCCCTTTTTTTGAAGGTTCTTGATGATTACATTGCCAAATGGGAAGAAGAATGCGAGAAAGTGGCTCACAATTGCTCTCTTGTGTTAAGGGAGTGTTTTTGAGTTTTTGCCTATGCGTGTGGTTTGTCAAAAGTTTTATGAGTTTTTGTTTTTGCCGAGTGCTTTTTGTTGTGGTTTGTCAAAATTCTTTTCTTTGTAGCTTTGAAAATTTCTTTTCACAAATTTTATTTTTCTTTCAAACTCAAGTCATTCGAGAGATTTTGAGGTGTTGTTAATTTATTTATCAAGGGAGAGATTGTTAGACTATGTGGAGGTCATGAATACTGTGATGATGGATAATTAACCTTTGGATTGCATTAAAATTTGCGTTTGCGAAAGTTTTAGTCGACCACGGCAGAACGGCCATGGCAGCACAATCATGACTGAACGACCGCAGTAGAACAACCAAGGATGATCGTAAGCAACAATGAATCGGTAGTAAACAACATTGAATCGGTTGTAAGCAACAATAAACCAGTCGTAAGCAATTGTGAACCAGTCGTAGCTACAGTGAACCGTTCGGAGGTTGAAGCTACAATACCTGATCAGTAATGTGTGATCGATACTATGTGCTACAGTTCCTGGTTGGTACTCGGTGATCAGTAGCTGTAGACTTTGTGATCCGAAGTAGTAGGTTTTGCAATCGATAGTCATAGACTTCGCGATTGTTTGTCATAGACTTTGTGATCGGTAGTCGTGGAATTCGCGATCGGTAGTCGTGGGCTTTGTAATCGGTTGCCGTAGGTTTCACGGTCGATACTCGTAGGCTTTGAGTGCTTTAATTCTTGTAATCTGTGAGTACCTTGTGCCTGTTGGACCAGGGGTCTAACTGGCCTGGGCATGGCGGTCTGACCAGACTTTCTGAGTAGATAGAGGTTGATTTTTGGACAGCGTTGATATTAAGGTCATGGATGATTTGGTTTGTGTCTATGGATGGACAAGAGTGTGGTTTGCATGTGTGGATTGATGTTGGTCAAGTTGGAAAGAACTTATGCTGAGAAAAGTTCTTTAGTCTTTGCATGTGCAGGTTGGGCGTGGAGACGTTCATGGTCGGTAATGAGGATGACGGGGACTAGGAGGGGGAAACCTGAGGTCCAAGCGGTCGAGGATGTCACGAGGTAGTCAGGCTCACGCTAGAGCACGTGGAAATCAAAGGTGGTTGATGCGTGGTAAAGCCGTGGGAGATGTGGTCCTGGAGGCTTTAACATGTGCTAAGTTAAAAGAGTTATGGAAGGAGTCCATAACTAGAAAGGCTTAGAGATTATGAAAAATCAGTGTTTGAAAGTTTTCGTGTCCCTTGATTTTCGGAACAGATAGAGTTTGGTGTCCGTATTTGATGAGGACATGATTTGGGGCGTTACCTTATAAAAGCAGAGAGGGTCTAAGGGTTAATGCAGGGGACTGGAGACAGCTTTGGAGAGAAAGCTTTTGTGTTAGAGTTTGAGAGGTGCCGGGAAGGCATTTTGTAGCTACAGAACATGTTTTAGAAATAAAATATCAGGTCTATTCCTGAAAAGTTCCTTGGCACAGGCGGCGTTGTTTTCTGGGTGTCGTCTTCGACTCGCTCTCATTACGAGTGCGTAGTGTGTGGTGCATAGCGTTCATCCGTCGACTTGATCGCTCACCACCAGCATCAGTATTGAGCTACGTGCAAAGCAATCAAGCGAGCGGTCGAACACTGAGCGATCGATCGAGCAGTTGAGCACCGATCGGTCGAAATCTTCACCGAGTACTAAGAGATTCTAAAAAGCGGAGACAATCATTTACCTCTATCTGGTTGCAGTATTTGATCATACACATTTCTTTGAATATGGTACAACCATTACGGATAGAAATTAGAATCTCAAACTCAACTGCAATTTCTTTGGAATATGGTACAATGCATGTGACTGCCTGACTAAATAATTCTAACCAGCATGTAGAACACTACGAACAGATGCCGATGAGCTCCAGATCGGTTGGGTCTTGGGACGCCAATGTGACCGTCCCGCAAAAAGTTAGATCGATTAGTAGTGAGTGGGAGCATAGGTAGTCGAGGATTAAAGCCACGTTTGGTTGGGCTGAAAAATAGCGGTTTATAATTAAAATTATATTGTAGTTAATTAAAATTACATTGTAGCTAAAAGTACCTTATTTGGCGTAATTAAATTTAAAAAATGTAAAAATAGAAAAAAAATATGTTAGTTCATTACGGATAATATAAATGAATACAGGAAAAAAGAACCGGTAAAAAACTAACAAAAGCTAAAAATTCAGAAAAACCGAAATTTATAAATAGTGAAAAATAAGAGAGAAGCCAAGTAAGACTAGCGTGCTGCTTGTATAGTGTTCGGCGAATCGCTTGTTGTCACTCCATGAGGCACGGCTGCTGTACGTCGATCTCACCGGTGAGGACACGGCGGCGTGTCGTAGAACTAGCGTCCTGATCATGCTGCCACGGCGCAAGTCTTTTCCATGCCCTGCACCACGGAATCTCCTCGTAACGTTCACCGGCGGGCTCGCCGATGAACCAATATCGCTGGCCTCACTCGATATGTAGGAACTAGGTTCACGCAACACCTGATTGAGATATATACGGTTAATGAAGTGATGGGAGGCGGTTAATTAGGGTAAACATATATGGGCCAGCTAGTTGTAGTTTCACGTGGGCTTCAAGGCTTCCAATTCCAAGTCCCAAGATGGCTGTCGGGAATCAATTGTTTTGCAAATAAAATAATCAAAAAGCTGCAGCACTTCCGTTAGAGCAAGTTTAATAAGGCTGACTGTGCTAGCTACAAGGGAATTCATGTCAGCATAGTCCTATGTGGAGGGGAGAGAAAAGAAGAGAGAGAGTCAAGCCGACTCCCATGCAAGAGTCAGGCTATAGCACAGGAAAAGATGCATTATCCATGCATGTACCCATAGAACTAATTGCTATACCCATGCATGTATTAAATTATCAATACTCATGTATGTATTAAATGATTGAGAGCTCTTGTGGAGACAACTTATAGCCAGCTTATTGTATGAGTTGACTGCATCATTATCTTTTGATGACATGGAAATGTATTGGAGGTAGCAGCTATCTGTACTATTAAACTTGCTCTTAGGGCAAGTTTAATAAGGCTAACTGTGCTAGCTATAAGGGAATCCATGTCAGCATAGTCCTATGTGGAGGGGAGAGAAAAGGAGAGAGAGAGAGCCAAACCGGCTCCCATGCAAGAGTCAGGCTATAGCACAGGAAAAGAGGCGTTATCCATGCATGTACCAATAGAACTAACTGCTATACCCATGCATGTATTAAATGACCAATACCCATGTATGTATTAAATGATTGAGAGAGCCAGCTTATTGTATGAGTTGGCTGCATCTTACCTTTTGATGACATGGAAATGTATTGGAGGTAGCAGCTATCTATACTATTAAACTTGCTCTTATGGGTTAGTTTATTTTCTGCACAGCACTGGTTTATCTCTAATCGAGTTTACTAGCTCAATCCAAGTTACTATTTGTATTTGCTTCTGTTTGGAAAATTAAAAATTAATACAAATACATAACTTTTCAAATAGACTTCTTTACTCCACTCGCTACCATTTCGCTCTAGAAATAAAACAGGGGTTCACAGGTTCATCATGCACCCCACTTCTCTCACTCCCGTCACGCGCAAGTATCTCTTTTATTTTTTCCACTGCTCACCACCTCCTTCTAAAAACTATTTTTTTCGGCAATTACTATTTATTTTCAGTTGAAAGTCATAAGTCATAATCAAAATCTATTAGCAAAAACCAATATAAACGCTCCCTAAAACTAATGTTCTTTGGCTTTTTGATATTATAATTTTTCTATCCGGACTACTAAAGTTTTATTATATATATATATACATCTAAAATATCTTGTGTGCCAATGAATTAGAATACTGTTTACATAAAAATGAATTTTTTAAGTTAATCATATTCTGCAATTTAGACATGCTAATGTGTAGATTTCAACATGCATGTGTAGATTCCAATTCCATGATTTCAGGTCTAAAAAAGTTCATGATTTCAAGCTCCGGTAACCATCCTTACATTGAGCTAATACTGACAAGACTGTTGCATGTAGAATAGCTTTTACTGAAAACCCTATCAACAAATGTTTTACCAACCGTATCAGATAAAAAATGCTGTTGTATGGCGCGACACTAACATAAGTGACAGTGATATCGTGTATAGTATAATCATGTGTGAGAATAATGTTGGCAATATATTTGCCAACAGGACTGTTGACCATTATTTTATTTATTTATATGTCAGGATTGTAGGTAACAAATATGGTTGTTAGCCAAAATTGCAGTTGTTGTAGTGATTCCTACACTACTTTGAAGGAGGGCTAGAGAGGCTATATAAAATCATGAGGAGAGTTAAGGAAAACCCAAACAACCAGCAACAAATCAAAAAACAACTATTTCAAGGGTAGATGTGCACGAGATGATTAGGTGCTAGATTATTATTTAGCTTTAGATTCTTGTATAGAGTAAGGATCTAATAGTACTAAAATATTCGAGAGTGTTCTGAGACAGCGACAATTTCCTGTACTCTTTTGAGGTTGTGCTCAAGGAATTTGCGGCCGTCTTCACTAAATCTTTTATCTCTCATCGTAGTTACTTCAATATCATTATTTTAGTTCTCTCTACGAGATTAATCTTTTTCGTTCTTAATACCGTGCATGTGTGTGCCTGTTGTGATTACAGACCAAACAGAGAGAGAGTGGTATGATAGTGGAGAGTTAGGTGAGTAATGCCTGGGGCTTTTCCCCATGGCCTGGATGGCTTATATATATTCACACGGGGAGCATTTTACAGTTATGACCTTACACCCAAGTATCCCTCTCAAGGGCAGTTATGTCATTATACATGTCCCATTTTAGGCTTTACAACCTCCTAACAGGCCGGTGGGGGCCACCCCTACAACAGTGCCATATTTCACAAACTCTAATCTGATCCGGGCGTTGCTTCGCATAAAAAAGGGTATCAGAGTATAACAAGTGGTATCAGAGCTAAGGTTGGATTAATATAATTTGTGAGAAGGTCGGCAAAACGTCAGATAGCATAAAATCAAAATCGATGTCGACGATGTAGAATCAAGTGGAGAAATTTAAAGGACGTCTTTGTCCAGCAGGGGACATACCGAAAAATATGTTCAATGAAGACTGGAAGGTGATGGAGTAGAAAGCTATCAGTAAAATCCGTCTATTTTTCTCCGATGAGATAAAATTATAAGACTATGTGGTGGTAGCCCCATAAGAGTGATGAGTATTTGACATTACTTGTGACTTGCTTTTGTTGTTTGAGTTTAATTTTGAGAAATTGTATTTTGAGTTGCTGCTGTCTGAAGCTAGCGGTCATACCAGCAAAAGTGCCATGGTATGACCAGTAGAAGTGGCAATACCAGCCCGTAGTTGCCGGTAGTTATTTTCCAAAGGGAGCCTTTGGAGGTTTTTGGTCTGAGACCTAGTGTGGTAGTACATGCTTTGGAGTTGTGATACGATCGAAGTGTAGTGATCTGACCGGCCTTAGCAAGGCTGTTTGACAGGTGTGGAGTTGGGTGTCTAACTAGCATGGGTACCGCGGTTAGACTAGCCCTTGTGCCGAGTTAGTTTTGGTGGTGTCAGTCACGACGGGAGTCTGTGCAAGTGTTAGTTATGAGAAGTCCATACATGTGTGAGTTATAGTGTGTCCATGCATATGTTTTGCTAATTGAGAGTCAAGTACATGTAATTTGTTTTCGAATTGATTGTTTTATTCTTGGTGTGCATGTGCTTTGATGATTATTGTGACCAACGACAAGACCGGGGCTATGGAAGGAGTTCTGAAGCATGGGAGAAAGATAAGGATCGTAAGGAGGTAATGTGTGCATGTGGTGTGCTAATTGGTCTTGTACGTTTCAAGTGGTGACGTTCCTCGGGAGAAAGACAAGGATCATGAGGAGGCAATGTGTGCATGTGGTGTGCCAATTGGTCTTGTATGTTTCAAGTGGTGACGTTTCTCGGAGCAGTCGTATGATCTTGGTGGTAAGCATTGGGCATCACAGGCTATAGTGTGATGCTAGTGTGCTATAGGACTTGGGTGCTTCAAATGGTGATGGCCTCAGTGCAAGCGTACAATCTTGATGACAAATCATGGGCATCACATCGTTCGTGAAGATTGGTGGATGGTAATTTTGGAAATAATCCAATACTGAGTGAAGTGGCAATTTACTAAACCGTGGCACTGGTCTAAGTGGTTTAGGTTACGTCTGTTTGGATGAAACGTCTTATTGGGCTTGTTGAGACTTTGGGAAGTAATGTTTTGAAAAGCGTGTAAGTGTGTGTAATGTAAAACTCGTTTGTGTGTGGGTTGCCAGATTTCTCCATATGTAAGTGGTGTGATCGACTAAGAAGTGGTTGGTTATTATGGTTAAGTGAAAAGTAAGAAGCCTCCACTATATAAGCTTTGTGTTGAGTTTAGCCATAAAAGACATTTGACTTAAGACTTGAGATAGTAGGGTTAGGGTTTTCTTGTGTTAGAGTCTTGTATGTGTATGCTCTAGGCTTAGAGCTCTATTATCCTGAGAAATTGGTTGTAAAATATTCCTCTCCATGTATAATGAACATTCAAATTTTGCTCAAGTGAGTTGTGTCATGGATCCCCTCTTGTGTTTTTTATTTGCTTCGCTTTCTTGTTTGGATTTATCTCTTCTTGATTTTTACTGGTGCCAAGGACATGTAAGGGCATCTGTAGTGTATGAAAACAGGGGGTCTTAAGCCACCTTAAGGTCAACCTTATACATTACAGGGGTGACCTTAAGCAGGCCATAAGCAAAAAAGGCTTAAGACTGGTCCTCAAGCTAAAGACCTGGCCACAAGCATTAAAATACATTTTTTCTTTATCTGCCAAGTGGGACCGTCTTAAGGCCCCTTGGGTTATATACACTATGGAGTCGACCTTAAGGTTTAGATGGGACCCACCTTAAGGCCCCTTGGGTTATATACACTACAGATGCCCTAAGAGGTGCAGATTTCTCTTGGAGATCAGGTCGCATCCACCTAGTCACTTTTCATGGAAAGTTCTTGAGTTTGCCCGATTTTGCTCAAGAAAGGGATGATTGGGGTTTTGATCATGTGGAGGGTTTTGGTTTCAATTCGTGCTATAATTTAGCTTGCTATCACATATGAGAATCTATCCAAGGTAACCTAGATCATGTAGAACTCACAAGCAAAAATAGATCGAAATTTCTCATCTTTGCCTGGTTGTAGTGCACAATTCACTCAAATGAAAAAAAAGGTCAGAACTTTAGTAACGGTTCTTTCGATCACTAATTGGAATAGGGTCCTGACATACTAATGAAGATGTTTGCCAAGTTTCAAGTTATTTGGATCAATTGATCAAAAGTTTCAACTATTTTCAAGTTATTTGGACCAACGGATCAAAAGTTTCATCGATTTTTTATTTTGAAATTGAGTTAATTTTACTATTCTTGTGATGTTTTTTACTGTAGCTACGATACTACCGGCGGAACTGTAGCTGCACTGTCGGGTTTTACTGTTGCACTATGGTGGTACTACTAGAGATACTATAGTGGTACTACCGAAGTTACTGTAGCGGTACTACCAATTGTGTACAGTTTCGTTTGGATCTTTTTGAATGGGTAATTAGTCTCTGAACTTCATAACTTTTTATAGTTATTCAAGTGAAGAACTTAGAGTCGTGCTTCCCTTTGACAAAAGATTTAAAAAAGTCTTGTAATCTTGTTGGCTCTTATTCACCCTCCCTCCCATCGCTAAGGATGGCAATTATGCTCGTTTACCCGTATACCCATGGGTAAATACCCTAATAGAGCCGGGTATGGGATATTTTCTTTACCCGCGGGTATGGAAATGGGGGGACCACTCTACCCATCGGTAAATGGGTACGGGTAAGCTCCACCCGTACCCGCCCCGCTCGTTTACCCACGATATAGATTGCAGGTGGCGCAGCCATAGCAATATCTCTAATTGCTATTGATTGTTATAAACTTTTGCATATCTCTAATTGCTATTTATTGTTATAAACTTTTTTGATAGCTACTATATTTCCTAGCAACAGATAGTGCTTATATGTACCTGTCATAATTCAACTCTCATATGGTGATTCGCAGCTCGCGGGTAAACAGTTATACCCACGGGCAACGGGTACCCGCAGGCGACGGGTATAGGCGAGGTTCTTTATCCGTCGTCCTTCGCGGGTATACCCGTGGGCGTAAATCGGGGTCGCGGGCACGGGTATGGGCGAGTACTACCCATACCCGCCGCGCCCGATTGCCATCCCTACCCGTTGCCATCTTCGGTCCTATAAAAGTACTCGGTGATAAATGAGAGTTCATAAAGAAATTATGGAAAAACTTAAAAGAATTGTATATGACAAAGTTATTGACAAACTGGTGGGTGTTGAAGCGACAACTATACAGATTGCGCATGGAGGAAGGTACATGGTTCGTTAACCATCTCAATGTCTTCAATATACTTATCACATAGCTGGCTAGTGTTGATGAAAAATTAAGGAGAACAACAAATTTGTCATACTAGCATTATCTCTACCACCATTATGGGAGCAATTAGTAATGAATATTCTCATCGGAAAAATCACTCTCAACTTCAATGAGGCAGTTGCGTACTATTGGAGGCAGAGTCGTTGAAAAAGCCATCGTAATCTTATTCTCAGGTGATCAAGTATTGGCTATAGTATGTGTTGCAGGCAGAAGCAAAAGTCACAGGAAGAAGTACAAGGGAAAGAACGTACATGTGTGCTATCTATGTGACAGGAAGGTCACGTAATAAAAGATTATCTGAGTTTGAAACAAATGAAGTGTTCATACTTAGTAGCGATAGCAAAGGATGATTTGGATGTAGTAGTCATTAGTCAATCAGGTAATTCTCATGAATAGATATTAGGTTTAGATTGTTTCTTCCACATATATTCGCCGAAGAAGATGTTTGATAAAATATCTCTACGTCCGACGCATGGAACTGTTCACGTAGTGGATTACAAAAAGTATGCAATTACTGAGGTGGGAACTCGAAGATTGTAAGATATCACTTCAAGGTAGAGTCATGCGAGTTACTTGCAAAGAGAAGTGGTCATGAAAAGTATTTAGAGCAATAGAGGATATCAATTGATGTGTACACGTAAAGAAGGACAACAAATGGGAGGTCTAATAAAATCATAGTTAGAAGAAGTAAATCATGTTGCCAACAGTAGGCACTCTAGTCTTATTTGCAGTTATATGCGAAATTGTAAAGACGATTGCAAAATCTAGGTTATGCAAAGGTGAAGGCACGAGCTGTTGGAAGAATAAAGACGTGGTGTGACCAAGCACGCAGTACGGGTAGGTGGAGTTCGGATCCTATGGCATCAAATAATTTAGGATGTGTTTGGTTTAAGGGATGGGGTGGGATGATTCCTTTGACCAAGCCTATTTATGTGTTTGGTTTGAGGGATGGGGTGGGATGGAATGGTCCAAAGTGGGATAAGCCTGTGCAAATTTAGAGAATATTCTTCTTAGATGCTGGACCATGTGGTTCCACCTTTTTGTGGAACCATCTCATCTCATCCTATTCCATCCCATCCCATTCCACTTTCATCACTCCAACCAAACACATCCTTAAAAATGTGTGCTATAAGGAGTCCTAGATAAATCCTAGTACGATTAGTATTTCTACTTTTTTGAAGTAGAATTTCTACTCCACTTGAGAGGAGGGTTAGGAAGGATAACTGCAAAACAAAAAAGTCGCTTGTCCAAAGGTAGAAGTGCAAGAGACAATTAGAGGCTAAGTTATTTTTTAGCACTAGATTATTGTATAGAGCAAGGATCTGGTAGTTTTAAAAGATTTGAAAGGGTTGTGAGAGATGGACAATACCTTGTACTATTTTGAGGTTGTAATTAAGATATTTGTGATCGGCTTCACTAATATTCTCTCGTTTTGGTTACTTCAACGTTATTATATTAATTCTCTCTATAAGATTTATCTTCTTTGATACCGTGAACGTTCGTACCATATCTTATAAACTCCGATTCGATTCGATTGTTGCTGCATATAACAAAAGGTACAAGAGTGTAACATGTACGTTGCCTAAGACCGTGTGATGGAGTGTTGCGGTCATGTCCCACGCCATTCACAAGTGGGTTCTTTTGATGTGGTTTATAACTTTTGAATTTTGATGGTTCACGAGAGAGATTACGAAGAGGAAAATAGTCATATACGATTTTGATCAATATGGCTGAAGTAAATATAATATCTACTACAATAAATTTATAAATCTATTTTATAAATACTCCGTTAAAAAAAAGTAAGTTAGCGCCGTAGAAAGCAAAAGAAAATAAAGCGGAATCCAATCCAACCACGTCTCCCCAATAATCAAATCGATTTTAAGTTATCACGGATGTACAGTACTATGCTAGCCTCCGAAGTCTAAACAGGACCAGTTCTACCCAACGCTAGGTCGCTAGCGCCCTCATGACACTCCCTTTTCAATTCTATAAATACCCCGGCTCGCTGTGCGAGCTCTCACGCAGCTTATCTATCCACTGCAATACTAGTATACTACTAGCAAAAGGCGCTACTAGCTTGTGATACTGCTGCTCTAGCTAGTCGGGGTTGGGCAAGATGTTGGGAGGGCTCCTCGACAACCTGACGGGGAACAAGAATGCGAGGCTCAAGGGGACGGTGGTGCTCATGCGCAAGAACGTGCTCGACCTCAACGACTTCGGCGCCACCGTCATCGACGGCATCAGCGAGTTCCTCGGCAAGGGCGTCACCTGCCAGCTCATCAGCTCCACCGCCGTCGACGCGAGTGAGCACCCTCTCGATCTTCCCTCTCGGTTTCTTTAGTTTCTTTGTTCGTCTTTCCTCCATACAAATCTTGCTAGCTAGCACTGTATGGGCGGCCATGGCTCAGCTATTGGTAGCCTTGGCCGTCTTTGACGGGGCATGGAAAGAACAGAGCAACCTCAGCAAGAGAAGGACAGCCAGTGTGCAGAGCAGAGCACCGGATGCTCGAGACAAAGTAAAAAAGGACACACCAAACTCTAAACTAATACGATAAAGTTAGGCGGACGTAGCGATGAAAAAGCAAGAAATATAGAGTAATAGTAAACGTTGAACTCGATTCTTTAGGCGCATAATTAATCTTGATGATGTGACACGTAGCAACTCATCTGCGCGCGCGTCAACGTGCAGACAACGGCAACCGCGGCAAGGTGGGCGCGGAGGCGAGCCTGGAGCAGTGGTTGACGAGCCTGCCGTCGCTGACGACGGGCGAGTCCAAGTTCGGCGTGACGTTCGAGTGGGAGGTGGCGAAGCTGGGCGTGCCGGGCGCCATCATCGTCAAGAACTACCACAACGCCGAGTTCTTCCTCAAGACAATCACCCTCGACAACGTCCCCGGCCGCGGCACCGTCTCCTTCGTCGCCAACTCCTGGGTCTACCCCGTCGCCAAGTACCGCTACAACCGCGTCTTCTTCTCAAACGATGTAAGTCTTCCTGCTGCACGCAATTCACGGAGTATCGTTCATGATCATATCGCGAGTCTCTGCTTGGCCAGTATACAGCTGCTTTCTTTATTACTGGGATCTTTCGTAATGAATAGATTCTCTCTAATCGGCGTTGGTAAGAAATACATATGGTTGGTGAAGAAGATTGAGTGCGCTAGTACTATTTATTGCACTGAAAAGGTGCAACCTGGCTTCCTGATGATGCTAGAATAGCCTTTTGACCCAGAGAGGCGTGTGAGTTCAAGTGAGTCTTGGCTCCATGCTTTTAAAAAGATTCTTGATAGCGCTTAGTTTACTTTGCCAACACATGGCACGGTAAAAGAAAGATGAAGTAGTCGGCTGGGGGCTGGAGTTTTGTTAGCGATAAACAAGTGATCAACCAGGTGTATTAGCTCAAAGCTAAATGTTAATTTTGTCTTTTTGGCGGGCTACGCGCGCAGACGTACCTGCCCAGCCAGATGCCGGCGGCGCTGAAGCCTTACCGCGACGACGAGCTCCGGAACCTGAGGGGCGACGACCAGCAGGGCCCGTACCAGGAGCACGACCGCGTCTACCGCTACGACGTCTACAACGACCTCGGCGAGCCCGACCGCGGCAACCCTCGCCCCGTCCTCGGCGGCTCCACCGACCACCCTTACCCGCGCCGCGGCCGCACCGGCCGCAAGCCCACAAACACCGGTACGTTCCTGTTGTTCCTCTCACCGGTCTCTTTCTGTTAACTTTCATTAAAAAGCCCCAAAGAGTGGCTGACACGTGGGCCCACTCGTTGATCGTGCAGCCTTTATGGCCCACTGTCAGTCAGATGTTCTTGTTACTGGGTCACAGTCGCAGAGTTGACTGACGCGATGTTCTTGCTGTAATGTTTGGTCGGGTATGCAGACCCGAACTCGGAGAGCAGGCTGCCGCTGCTGGTGCCGATCTACGTGCCGCGCGACGAGCGGTTCGGTCACCTCAAGATGTCCGACTTTCTGGGCTACTCGATCAAGGCCATCGCGCAGGGCATCGTGCCGGCCATCCGCACGTACGTCGACTGCACCCCCGGTGAGTTCGACTCGTTCCAGGACATCATCAACCTCTACGAGGGCGGCATCAAGCTGCCCAGCATCCCGGCGCTCGACGAGCTTCGCGAGCGCTTCCCGCTCCAGCTCGTCAAGGACCTCCTCCCCGCCGGCGGCGACAACATCCTCAAGCTCCCCATCCCGCAGATCATCAAAGGTACAAAAACTAGCGGCCGTCTGATCGAGATGTCCTCTGCATGCATTTCTTTGACGTACGCGCACACGAATGAGAAGTTGGCTGATTATGCGATGTTGCATGCACGCAGAGGACAAGAATGCGTGGAGGACCGACGAGGAGTTCGCGCGGGAGGTGCTCGCCGGCGTGAACCCCATGATGGTCACGCGTCTCACGGTGAGTGAATGGGCGATCGGGCACTGCGCGTGCATCTCAACTTCGCACCTCGCAATGTTCAAGCGTGGATGAATGACTGCACTTGGAAATATGGCTGAACAATTCGATCTTTGTGTTGGATCGCAGGAGTTCCCTCCGAAAAGTACTCTTGATCCCAGCAAGTTCGGCGACCACACCAGCACGATCACGGCGGCGCACATCGAGAAGAACCTCGAGGGCCTCAGCGTGCAGGAGGTAATATAAGCCAACCGATAGGTTGTTCCAGTGTCTGCACTGCGATAATTGTGAATTTGGTAGTGTTAAATCGATTCTGATCATAGTAATATAACAATTGACTCGCGCTACGATTTACAGGCGATGGACAGCAACAGGCTCTACATCCTGGATCACCACGACCGATTCATGCCGTTCCTGATCGACGTCAACAACCTGCCGGGCAACTTCATCTACGCCACCAGGACCCTCTTCTTCCTGCGAGGCGACGGCACGCTCACGCCGCTCGCCATCGAGCTGAGCGAGCCTCTGATCCAGGGCAACCTGACCACCGCGAAGAGCACGGTCTACACGCCGGCGTCGAGCGGCGTCGAGGCCTGGGTATGGCAGCTCGCCAAGGCCTACGTCGCCGTCAACGACTCCGGCTGGCACCAGCTTGTCAGCCACTGGTACGAACTAACAATGACACACACTGAAGACCCTGCACACAGAAGCCTTCTCCTTGCAGGTAAATCGATACTGATTTATGAGTTGTTGCACGACGTTTGCGTGCGTGCAGGCTGAACACGCACGCGGTGATGGAGCCGTTCGTGATCGCGACGCACCGGCAGCTGAGCGTGACGCACCCCATGCACAAGCTGTTGAGCCCGCACTACCGCGACACGATGACGATCAACGCGCTGGCGCGGCAGACGCTCATCAACGGCGGCGGCATCTTCGAGATGACCGTCTTCCCGGGCAAGTACGCGCTGGGCATGTCGTCCGTCGTGTACAAGAACTGGAACTTCACCGAGCAGGCCCTCCCCGCCGATCTCATCAAGAGGTAGTAAGCATCGATCATTAGAACTGATAAGATCATGATTAAAAGAGTAATCATTCGAATCGTACGTGCTAATGATGCGAATGCGATTAATATTGCAGGGGCGTCGCGGTGGAGGACCCGTCGAGCCCGTACAAGGTGCGGCTGCTGATCAAGGACTACCCGTACGCGACGGACGGGCTGGCGATCTGGCACGAGATCGAGCAGTGGGTGAGCGAGTACCTGGCCATCTACTACCCGAACGACGGCGTGCTCCAGGGTGACGCGGAGCTGCAGGCGTGGTGGAAGGAGGTGCGCGAGGTCGGGCACGGCGACCTCAAGGACGCCGCCTGGTGGCCCAAGATGCAGGCCGTGTCGGAGCTGCGCGACGCCTGCACCACCATCATCTGGATCGCGTCGGCGCTGCACGCGGCGGTGAACTTCGGGCAGTACCCGTACGCGGGGTACCTCCCGAACCGGCCGACGGTGAGCCGGCGGCGCATGCCGGAGCCTGGCACGAAGGAGTACGCGGAGCTGGAGCGCGACCCGGAGCTGGCCTTCATCCACACCATCACGAGCCAGATCCAGACCATCATCGGCATCTCGCTGCTGGAGGTGCTGTCGAAGCACTCCTCCGACGAGCTGTACCTCGGGCAGCGCGACACGCCGGAGTGGACGTCGGACCCCAAGGCGCAGGAGGCGTTCAAGCGGTTCAGCGACCGGCTGGTGGAGATCGAGAGCAAGGTGGTGGGCATGAACCGCGACCCGCAGCTCAAGAACCGCAACGGCCCGGCCAAGTTCCCCTACATGCTGCTCTACCCCAACACCTCCGACCGCAAGGGCGAGGCCGCCGGCCTCTCCGCCAGGGGCATCCCCAACAGCATCTCCATCTGAGCAGCTCGCCGGCCGCCGCTGCATGCCAAGGTGTTGACTGCGCGCGTGTATGCATGCACGGTGCTTCGTCGTGTATGGCAGCGCCAACCACGGCACGTAGCATTCGGCACTCGCTAGTACGTACCTAGCTAGTACGAATAAAGATGGTAAGAGCCGTTCGGCAGAGGTTAGCACTGCGTGAGCTCGTATCAGTGTATCATCGTGTTAATTTCCACGCTTCACCAATAATGAAACGCAGTTAATGTTGCAGTACTGTTCCCTCTCTTGCCCCCTAATTCGTGTAAATTGTATGAGATGGATATGTCACTCAAAATCGGACCTTTTCAACAATAATTTTCTTAATGTTACGTCGTGGAATTACTTAAAATACTCGTGTAATTGTGCGGTTAGATATTATAATATAGTTGCCTTTGATATACAATTCTATTTTTTATAATTAAAATATAATTGTATTTGCTATACAACTCTAATGTATATATATGATTAATCTGTACCGTCATAATTTGATCACACCAAAATAAGTGGTGGGGATATTTCTCTTTTTTCTTGATTAATATGGAAATTTTTAGAATTTTTTTCACTTTTATAAGAACTTCCTGGTTGGAGAGAGTATGCTCAGACCATCTTAGATATCAACCATCCCTCTGGTCAAAAGATGTTTACGATAAAACATGTGAACATAAACCTCCGATCAGGTGTCAAGTCTACCGTAACTGACTATATACGGCTATTAAGGGAAACATGCGCAACATGCGCCCTTGCAATCACATAACTACATGTCTTTTTTTTCTTTATCTCTAACAATAACGGCACGACAACCGCGTCAGAAAAACATACCACTGACAAGAACCATTCCTCAAGTACGGTCAGCCAGTTCTGACAAGGCGTATCTTCGTAGGCGCCAACTGTTACCCCTTCAATGCTATTTAAGGATGACATCAGACGACAAAAGAGATAGCAAGGCATTGTACGCTTGTAACTCTAGCCATCCCCTTATAAAAAAAACTCTAGCCATCCCATTTTGATCGAATATAAGAACATATGAGTAGATTGTTATTCTTGTGAAAGATGGTCCATCTTCTTTGTGTGATCCGAAGTGTTAGTTTTTCCATCGAGAGTGATTCGTCGACACATAGCAATGCAGTAAGCTCACTAGCACAGCGTCTTATCCATTCTATATAAGCACAACACGGGCCTGTTTGACAACGGCTGCGGCTTATAGCTTTTGGCTGAAATTTTTGAATTTTGACTGTTTACGGTACAGATTACGGAGAGATAGATACTCACTTGCGATTTTGGATGGTACAGATGTTGGGCTTTTAACGTGTACATCGTTTAACTTGTAGACCCCGTCTTGAGAAAATACTTCGTTTGAAAGTTAGGTACTGTAGCAAAAGCCAAAAGCCGCTAGCTTCGGAGGAAAAGAACAGGAGCGAAGTCGAATACAGAGTTGTAAATTCTTCACAAAAAAAAAACCGGAATACAGAGTTGTAGAGGCGTGCATAGCAAATATAGTGATACTAGTGAAGTAGTGTTACGAATCAATTGGCATTTCATAAGTTCATATCACAGATTTTGTAGCCAAATGATGGAAGTTGGTCTCTGAACACCCGTACTGGCGTAATTGAATTAATGGCAGAGCTAAGATTTTTTTGGAGCCCGAACAAATCTAACTATGACGAGCGTTTATCTGATACAACACTATCTTCAACCCATAACCTATAGAGAAGTTTTATTGTGCTTTCAACGGTAAGTCCGGGCAGCCGCCCGGAGCGCCAGGGTTGACTCCGCCACTGATTAAAGCCTAACTAAATAGTTAGCCTCATGTAGTCATGTGCCGTAAATCGGTAGATGTATGTCAGAGAATTTTACACTCTGTTTCAAACAGCTTTTGGTTTCTAGTTTTTAGAAACCGACTTTTAAACGAAGCGATTTCTTACGGTGGGCCCTATAAATCGTTTGTATAAATTACTGTATGAGTCGTTTTGAATGAAATGACTTCTTAACACAAGTGTCCTTTACACTCTTAATCTTTTTTACAATCAACCAAAAGCCAAAATCCACAATTAAAAACCAAAATTTACATCATTTTTTAATAGAGCCTTTGTCGGTTGTTACGAATCACGGATCATTTGGTTATAGTAATCACTGTGCAAAAGCAGTAGACAGAGCAGGGTTCGTTTCCTCATACAGTACCAGCACATATACATACATAAAGTCAGGCGTGCGACTGCGATCAAGAAATTAAACGTACTTAAGTTTATCTTGAACTCCTAATGATTACAGTAGTTAGGCAATGATCACAGATCAATCATCAATGCTAGAAGTTAAGAGAGTAGCTTTGTCAGAGGAACTGAATGAGCTGACCCAACTGTGCCAATGTGCAATTGGCATCTCGTACCAGACATTGCCTTGTGAAAATGGGAAACTTCTCAGCTAAATCAACACACAACATGAAGCGTCTTTGCAGCAGGAGAGAGTGGGAGGAGTTCATAGGGTCATTTGGAAAGCGAAATTCGCTGGCAATGTTGTAAAAAGAGTTTTTTTTGTCAGTAGAAATGACATGCTAACCAATGACAGAATGCTGAGAAGAATCTGGATTCTGGAAAGGTGTTAGCCTACTGTGGACCTGTGATGGTGTCGAGACAAACCGCTTTCCAGCTGCCCAGTGACCAGATAGGCTTGAGGTACTGTATTCAACACTACTGCAAGCAACCGACAAACCTGGAAACTTTTTTTTTTTTGGAAAGAGTAAGAGGGTTGCCTTATATTAATTCAAAAGGGGGAAAGAGCAGCAAAAGTTAGAGACTGAAAACGGGGGGAAGGACTCCCAAGACACAAACATTTAGCACGACACTACAGGGCGATAGACTCCTTATAGGATTCAGCTCTAACCTCCTCTTTTATAGTGGCGAGCAAGTACACCGCAGTTATCATCAATAACTAAAAAACTCAGGCATTCTGTTCTTTCCAAATTTACCAAGTGATGAGTATTATTAGAGTTATAATTGGTTTGAGAGGTGTGCTTGTTGTGAAGAGGACAGATTCCCATTAGTCTCGAAGCGAGTGAAAAGTACACCATGTGGTCGGGTTGATGGAGTCGCGAGAAATTCACTATGCCACAGAGGTCCATATATACTTTGCGTAGTGGCACTCAGTGAAGAGGTGGATGGTAGACTCCGGTGCCTACGAATAGAGAGGGCAAGTAACCTAGTTTGGCCATCCTCTTGTGTGCAAATGATCCGCCGTCCAAAGTCTATTTTGGATGGCCAGCTAGGCGAAAAGTTTGTATTTTTGGGGTGCCAATGTTTTTTAGACTAGAGAGTTCATCGAGGTTTTGGTTGCTCTCAGAAATTGAGCCTTGTAAGCAGAGACTGCAGTGTATGTTCCAGTTGGGGTGAGCTTCTAGGTGATTGTATCCGCGAGATCTTCCCGTAGGTTCAAGGTAGAGATATGTCTCCAAATCACGAACATCTCACGTATGTATTGAGGTGTTAGGCTGCCTGCCCAATTTAGGTCCTAAAGCCAGTTGTTTCCAGTCAGAGCGGCTCTTAGGGTGTGATTTTTCCTCGTTGAGTTTGTGTAGATTGTTGGCGTGATATCGCACAATCTATTTCCAACCGCCCAAGCCAAGGTCTAGAAAGTCACCTTGGCTCCATCTCCTATTGAAATTGTGGTGACCACAGCAAAGAGAGTCCAATCTAGGTCATCACACGGGGATTACATCCCTTGCCAAGGCTTGATTTGGGTGTCCCACTCATGCCAGAGCCATCTTATCATTAGGGCTCTAGCGAAGCACTAAGGTCTAGGAGGCCGAGACCGCCCAATTGTGTGAGTCTACAAACTCGCTCCTAATTGACCTTGCATTTCCCACCCATTAGCTGCTCGTCTCCGGCCCAAAGGAAATGCCTTGCTTGCCTATTTAGTGATTTGATGATGCCTTTTGGAGTTCTGATGGCTGTGAGGAAGTAGGTTGACTAGGCCATCAGGACAAATTTGATAAGAGTCCTTCTGCCTGCCAGAGTTAAAAATTTGCCACGCCATCCTGCCAGGCGGCTTGCATACTTATCTTCAAGCTTTTGGAAGTTTACCCGCCGGAGCCTGTTGATTGCGAGCGGTGGGCCAAGATAGTTGAGAGGGAAGGATGCTAGGCGAGTTGGCAGGTCGAGCAAAACTTCATGCAGGTCAACATTTTCATAGCTAATTGGTGCCATCTGACTTTTCTGGAGGTTGGTGTGTAGTCCTGTCATGTCGCCAAAATTGTGTAGGATTCAGACCAAGGCACGGATGTCGTTTTGTTTTGGAACTAGGAAAATGGCGGCATCATCAGCATAAAAGGAGGTTCTAAAGGTAGTTACGTGACCATCCAAGGGGTGTAGGAGATGGAGGTCCGTATCAATATTAAGGATCCTTTGCAGTGGGTCTATTGCTAGGATAAAGAGGAGGGGTGATAGTGGATCACCCTATCTAAGGCCTCTTCGGTGGTGTAACTTGTCCCCGGGGATGCCATTGAGGAGGATCCACGAGGTGGTGGTGGAGAGGAGGTAGGATACCCAGTCTCTCCATCAAGGCAGGAATTCTCTTTTTCCCAGAAGGGTGAGGAGATATTCCCACCGGACCGTATCGAAGGCTTTTGCAATGTCTAGTTTAAGGAGGAGCGACGAGGTGTGACTTTCGATGGTATTTTTGGGCTAGATTTCAAACATAAAGGAAATTGTTCTGGATGCATCTACCTTTTATGAAGGCTCTCTGACTTGGGGATATTAGCACGTTCATGAAGGGTGCAAGTCGCAAGGCCAAGAATTGCATGATGATTTTGGCAACACTGTGTATGAGGCTAATGGGTCTAAAGTTGCCTGCAGACTGGGTTGTATCTTTTTTGGCACCAAGATCAAGCTTGTTGTGTTTGTTCAAGGGATGTTTTGGGTTCTTAGGCTGTAGAAGGCCTGTACGGAACCCATAAGGGCTTCCTTTATGATATCCCAGCATACAGTGTAAAAAATCCCACTGAAACCGTCTGGTCCTGGAGCTTTGTCAAGTGGGAGTTGCAAAATTGCCCCATGTACTTCGTGTTCTGAGAAGGGGAGGACTAAGCTGAGTAGGTCAAGACATAGTAGTTGGAGAGTTTCCCAGTTGAGGGAGGTGGTTGCAAGCAAGTGTTGTCCCATGATATGATGAAAGTGAGTGGACAACACATTTTCTTTGTCTTTGTGAGAGACCACCCATCCCTGGTCTATCTTGAGTCGCTACATGAAGTTCTTTCTTTTGCGACAGTTTACAATGATGTGGAAGAATTTTGTATTTGCATCTTCCTCTCTAAGCCAGTTGATTCATGACGCATGCTTCTTTCTTGATTTTCAATCACCGCGAGTCCCATCACCCTTTTCTTCAGGCGTGTTTGGAGCTCACTTTCTTCCGGTTGGGCAATATGAATCTGGAGCCTTATCTTCAAAAACAATGTGTTGCTCTAGGCTGTAAGCCTTTTCGTCGTGTTTTCTAGTTTGTTGTTAAACCGCTGGATTGGATCTAGTCCTAGAACGGGCTGGTCCCAGGCTTGCTGGACTACGTGGAGGAACCGTGGCAGGTGAGTCCAGAAGTTTTCAAAATGAAATATTTTTGGCGGTCGCAATCTGGTTGCATTGGAAAGAAGTAGGGGCAATGATCTGAGAGAGATGTAGACAAGATGTGTAGGGCATGGCTGTTAAAAGTGGGTGTTCCACAAATTGTTGCAAAAGAACCTGTCATGTCTGACCAGTGTTGGGTCCTCTCTTTCATTACTCCAGGTTAATTTGCGGTTTTGTAGGTGGACCTCTTTCAGCTCGCAAGCATCTAGGGTGTGATGAAATTGAGCCATGAGTCATATGTTAAGGATTTGGTTATTCTTATCGCTTGCTTTGTAACTGAGGTTGAAATCTCCGAGAAGCAACCATCTAGTGTCATTAGGCGGCTGTGCCTGCCGAAGTTCCTGTAGGAACTTGGGTTTGTCCCTGTCTGTGGAGGGACCATAAATGGTCATCATCACAAAGTGAGTGGAGCAATCCTTGATCGTTATGTCAACGGTTAGGGAGAAGTCACGGCGGCGGCCGTTTGAGACATGGACCATGACGCTATTCCAGAGGATGAGGATTCCTCCACGGGTGTCAATCACCGGCAAGAAGAGGAAGTCATGCAGTCTAAAACCTCCTAGGGTGGAGACTTGGTTCTGAGTTACCGTGCTAAGTTTTGTCTCTTGAAGGCACACTAGGTTGGGGTTGTTGCAGTTGATTAGTTCTTTGATCACCGCACAGCGAGCTGGGACATTTAGGACTGTCACGTTCTAGGAGAGTATAGTCAAATTAGGATCTGTCATTTCTCGACTAGGTCCTCAGGTGTGAAAAGCTGACAGGAGTACACGGTCGGGCTGTGACATACAGGTTTCCAGGAGCTCTTAGGAGTGACATCCTGTCAGGGTTAACCCCTGTCATGCTGTAAACAGACGGCTCGGTCCCCTTTGAGGCAACCCGTCGCAGTAGAAAGGGGCTAGGGCCTGTACAGAAGGAGTTAACGATAATAGAAATGACGACAGCAATAGGAGATAGAACCGAGCTGATGAAAACCGAGCATGAGTAATAGGGAGACAAGGTCAAAATTCCATTGACCAGGCCAAAATAGGGTGGGATACAAGGAAACAGCCACACCCACTCAGAATAGGAAGGAACAAGAGCAACGTTGTGATGCAAAAAGCATAAGACCTGTGAGTCCTATGAGGCAAAAGGTTGTCTTCCATCAGTCAACCAATAGCACTTGGTTATGTCGTCCCCAACCTCAAGTCATCTGTCTCCAGCCTTGCTGCCTGCGCCTCCCTCACCAGGGCGTCGTCCATCCTACAAGGCTGCGTCGGAGTTGAAGTGGAAGAGTGCCAAAAGAGCTTCAATGGACGTCGATGGTAGTAACCCTACTGGCAGGGGCGGAGATGGGCCTCGGGCCGGTTGGGCAACGGCCCGAGGCCCAGAAATAATAACAGTGCAAAAATTTTGGTACTGTAGCTAAAAAAATAATGTGCAATGGTTGGGCCCGAGGCTTTTCGGCCGGCCCGAGGCTTTTCCGTCGACGCGAGTAGCCAGCCCAGCAGCGGATGATTGGCCCATCTCGCATTCGCGCCCCCGCGGCCCACTCACTCCGTCTCTGGCCAACCCTAACTGCAGCCGCAGCCCGCAGCGCAAATCTCTGCTGCATCTCCCGTTTGGCTGTCTCGCCTAGTTCCGCGTCGCGAGCCGCATCTCCGCCGCCTCCGCGCGCGACGCGCCGCCCCCAGCCGGCTAGCCCCCCATCGCCTCGGCTTCTCCTCTCCGCCTCGGCCCACGGCGGCGCGGCACGGCCCCCCGCCTCGGTGCCTCCTCTCCGCGGCTCCGCCGATCTCCGCCGCGCCTCCTCTCCGCCGAGGAACCGGCCCCTGGCCCCCCGCCTCCTCTCCGCCTTGGCCCGCGGCGGCGCGGCACCGCCCCCCGCCTCGGTGTCTCCGCCGACTCCTCCTCTCCGCGGCTCCGCCAGTCCGCCGCGACGCCAGCCCCACTTCTCACCGCCGTCCGCCGACCGCCGGTGCTAGCTCTCCCGGTGAGGCTGAGTTTCTGACTTTCTGTGATTGACTGCCTCTGTGAATCTGTGATTGACTCATTGACTGATCACTGATTGTTCGTAAGTTAATTGTATCAGTAATGACTAATGAGTTTCTGTGATTGGCTGAGATTCTAAGTTCTAAGATGAATCAGAGTATGATACTGTGATAGTGTGATTTGATCATTTGAAGTCTGTGATACTGATACATATGATAGAGTATATGTGATAGACTGATAGCTGAGCTTCTGCATCACTGTCTGTTTGAGACTTTAGTCATTGAGTGATACTGTGAGTCTGTGATAGTGTGATTTGATCATTTGAAGTCTGTGATACTGATACATATGAAATTATGAATTATGATAGAGTATCTGTGATAGCTGAGCTTCTGCATCACTGACTGTCTGTTTGAGACTTTACTCATTGAGTGATACTGTGATAGTGTTATTAGTGTAATAGTGTAGTATGTTTATTAGACTAGCAGTCTATGAACTTGTTATTTAAATTTTTGCGATACTAGAATTAGAAATACATGATGAAGAGGACCAAGACATTGGCATCTTATTTTCCATCGCAATCCAATTCCAATTAAACTCCAGAAGCAATAGGATCTGGAGGTATGTTACATTCTTTTTTTTGTTATGTTTTATCTATTTGGACGTATCGTTCAACATGGAATTCAAATTTTATTTTGATTATGTATTTGTATTGTACTTTTGTTATATCTTAGTACTAATAGTATTTTATACTAGTTATAGACTTATGTCCTGTTTAGTTTTGGGCCCGAGGCTCCGATAAATCTTGGCTCCGCCACTGCCTACTGCCCTACTGGTGACGTAAAGAGGATAGACACAGAGAATCCTCTCCCAAGGCATTTTTCAATGCATCTTCACAGCGCAATCACCACGTCTTCCTTAAGCGCACAAAAGGCCGGTGCTTCGTATGCATTGGTCGCGATCACCAGGCTTCCTCCTCTCTCCTGCAGAGACCCGTGGAGGTCACTACGAACAGCGGATCAATGAACATCTTTATGAATTAAACAAGCTGCATGTTGTCTTCTTGCCTTTTTGGCAACCACCTTCTTAATCTGCTGAGCACTATGGAAGAGATAAGGAGAAAAGCCTGCTTTGATAATGGAATCATTCACCAAACTTCTGCCTTGCTAAGTTGCTATCCTAGTGGACAGAACTTCACAGAAGGGCCCAAGGGTCGCTCTCGTGGTGGGTGAAGCTAGGACTGTGCAGTTTTGTACCGAACCGAAAAAACCGTACCGAAAAAACCGAACCGAACCGGTCAACTCGGTTTGACCGGTATTCGGTATTCGGTTCGGTATCCAAAAATGTGGTATTTCTCTGGTTCGGTTTTTTCGGTAAAAACCGAGAAAAAACCGAATTTCCCGATAAAACCGAACAGCCCAACCGGACTCCGGTCTCGGCCCACCAGGCCCGACGCACGCGGGACGCACGCCGGCACGCGGAAGACTCTTCGCTTCAACCCTAGCCGCAGGCAGAGGCGCAGACGGCCACTCCCACTCCCAGTCTCGGAGTCTCCCACTCACCTCGGCGGTTCGGCGCCTCGCCAGATCCGCACTTCCCCAGGCGGCAGGCGGTCGGCGGCGCCGCAGATCCGACCTCCGGTGCTCCGGCTCCCCCTCGCCTTGCGGTGCTTTCTGATCGAATCGCTTGCCCGCCTAGAGGTCTAGGCTTGACGTGTGTACCTTGCTGTTGGCCGGTTGTTCTAGGGTAGTGGGGAAACATGGCGCTCCGGAGGCTGCTCCGGGGGAGCGTCTTGCTGCGGATGACAGGCCGGGCGGTGGCGCCGTTCTCCACGGATTCCGGGGAGACCGTCCGCGCCAAGCGCTTTCCCGGTGATGGCATCGGGCCTGGGATGGCCGAGTCGGTCAAGCAGGTATTGAATTTTTGTTCTGTTTGTGGGCTATCTGTGTAATCGTTCATGTATGGTCACAATTCGATGCCCCTGTGTTGCCTTCTTGTGATGTGGAACCTGCTTTATTGTTTGATCAAAATCCAAAGCTAGGTTTAGCGTTTTTGTTAGATTTGTATACCATTTCCTGCAAACCTCTTGTACTTTTGGTCATCAGGTGAGCAGAGGAAATAAGCCTCTTGTATTGTGGAAACCTGCAAATGGTAGATAATAGAGACATTGTGCAATACATATGGGATCTAAAGTGCATGATCTAAATATTGCCATTTGCTTGAATACTCTATTTTCAACCTATGCTATGTTGCCCTTCAGCATTTGCGATAGGTTAGGTTAGGTTAGATCTACATCAAATCAGAACAAAGCATCTCTAGGCAAAGTATTATTTAGAGTCATGGTGATTGATGCCTTACTTGGGTTTGTCCCCAATCTCCTTTCCATGAGCAGTGCTTTATTAATACTTATGGCACCATAAAAAAAACGATTGGTTGCTTTTATTGGTCACTTCAAACATTTTGCTGGACCAGCCACTTTTTCTTTGTTATTAAGTTGGTGTTCCCATATAATGCTTTTGTTTCAGTATAATTGACTGCTGGTCCCTTTTTTTTCTCCATTTTTCAGCATGTTTGATGTGCATGTGTCCTGCACAGTATAATGAATTTGCACATTATAATGAATTTTCATTAATATGTTCGAGAAATATATGATTAGATGTAAATAGTTGTCCCCACTTTTTGCAGGCAAACATTGGAGCTAACTCTAATGGATCTCAGGTACTTTCTTCTTTTCAATAACTGCTTGAAAGCCTTTCTGCATGACTGCAGACTTGTTCTCCAACTAGTTTGTTTTGATCTTATTAAGAACTGTGGTGCATAGTTCACCAACTAGTCCATGTGCTGTGCTGCTTCTGCCTGCTGGACTGCTGGTGCCATTGCCTGCTGCAGTGCTGCTGAGCCTGAGTGATAATGTGAAATACTGATTTGTGCTACCTGCTGGACTGCTAGAGTGCTGCTGGACAGCCTGGACTGCTTGAGTGATAATGTGAATGTGAATATGTGATATATTGATATGTGCTGGCGTGCTCTGGTTTATGAGTTATTGAGTTATGACTTTAGTCTTTAACTGGTTGTATGCTGAATTGCTGATTATGCTCTATGCTGCCTGCTGTGCCTGCTGGTTGTATGCTGCCTGCTGGTTGTATGCTGCCTGCTGGTTGCTGCTGCCGCCTGCCTGCGTGTGCTGAGAGTAGCCTGTGACTGCTGTGAGCCTGTGATGTACTGATGCTGGTGCTGTGAGATGAGATTAACGTTTAGCAATTCGCGTAAACTTTGGTAAAATTGGTATTAACCGATACCGAACCGAAATAAGATGGTATTTACCGACACCACACCGTATTCTGAAAAATACCGTATTTCCCGAAATACTAAAACCGTATTTACCGATTAAACCGTACTTACCGAACCGTATAAACCGAAAAAACCGAACGAACAGTCCTAGGTGAAGCTGCCAGGAAGATTAGTGAAACGAAGGTGAATCCGTGAATGGCTGCTTCCAATTATTAAGAACTGTAATGTGTTATGATTGTTCTTTTTTCTGCGCTTCTTTATTGAACCTCTCCTTATCTATGTTTAAGGCCTTGTTTAAGGCTCATTCTTGGGCGAGATGTATGTGAATGGGACAAGAATTTATACTAAAATCCCAGTCCATTCATATGGATAGACCAGGATTGCGATCCAATTAAACAAGACCTAAAGGTTAACCCTCTAATTCCGAGGGCCAAAGTAAACTAGCTTAAAATTTGACTAAGCAGTATAAAAAGAGAGCGATGTTATGCGCCATTTGTTGGAACATGAGCGCTTTCAGGTTGGTCCTTTTTGGTCTTTAAAGTGGTGGCAGGAGAACTACCCCCAATTCATCAAGATTCAAGGAAAGAACAAAAGCAAACATGTACATCACGACGAGCCGATCCATCCTATGTTCAGGAAACAAACTCCTACTGAATCGATCAGATAAGTGTCCAGTTTTTGTTGGCTTTGGCTTCATCCAAAAAACAAAACAAACTGGACCTTGGCCGTTCATCGTGCGCCCCCCCCTGCTGAAAACTGCCACAGTTCCTCTTTACACACCCTCAACTCCTCAAGTGGACAAGGGCAATCACAAAGGTTGCCCCTTTTTTGCTGATCACCTTTTTTCTAATCGCTCTGTGCTCAGTTCAGCTTGAATAAACACTGAAAAGCACGCCATGCCCATCACGATCAAACGATCTTTTCTGTCCTTGCCGATCTGTCTACCTTTTCCAGGATCGATCGTAATTCAGTGTGTACCGTGGAGCAACGAGTGTTTCACGTGGCAACGTCCAACGTGTGTGGTTACTGTGAGTCTGTTACAACTACAAAAGACAGAAGCATGATTTGGGGGGGAAAAATTGTAAACGAAGTATTTTTAACATAAACAGCTAGGCTGTACACTACTCTGATCTCAAGTATCCTAACCTAACCTCGACTTATCATTGGGTGAGAGGCCACATGCCCGATCGAGTCCTCAAATAGAGAGTTGAATTAAGAGTTTTTCTTTTAAGAGAGAGGATCGGCTTCAACTGCCTAAAAATGTCATGTGAAGTTGTAACGAGGTGAAGAACTCAATTTTGTTTCCTAAAGACAAGTCGTCGAACTCTCGCATTTTACAAGTCAAGCTCCAAAACAGCACACGCTTTATAGCTTGGTTTACACGTTCAGATCGACATGGTCCTGAGCCACCCGACGATGCTTGCAGAGACCAAAAACCTCTCGGTCACCGCACGAACAGAACAGTGCGCTTTTTCACATTCATCTCACACACAAAAAAGCCCGTCAAAAAAACATCACATCGGACGCATGTAATGTAAGGTCCCGCCCTCGGTGAGCACGCGGATGCACCCGCCGGTCACGATCGTAAATTACTTATCTCGCTTGAACAACCGCAGATCGCGACCATACCTCGAAGAATTTTCTAGTCGCGAGAATCGTAGCGCTGCCATTGTGGGTCAAGCCGGACAAGCTGGCCCTGCTAGTTGTCTATCATCCCTATTCCCTAGTCAAGTCGTCGCCCATGGATTGCATCCCGTCCTGCCTACCAGTCGCCATGGCCATGGAGCGAATCAACGGATCACCCTCGCACGCGCGCGAGACGCAATGGTACTAGTGGCAGTAGAGTAGAGGCTGCTTTGCTGTCCTCGCGCGCGTTGGTCCAAGACGCTAGCCGCTGCTGTAATAACTCGGATCGAGATGTTACTTGTCGTAACGGACGTACCTCGTGCTGTCGTGCAAACTCTCGATTCGGCGAGGGGCTTGCGCTTTCCAATTGTGTGAGGACGAGCTGCGTGGTTTTCTTTGCGCTGAACGTGCATGTGTAGTGCATATCAATTCGGTACCTTGTTATATCACTTAAATAAAATTGGTGACATAAACAAGCAAATCTACAGTTGTGTACAATACTTGCGCCTATTTTACAAGTTGTATGTGTGGTGCATTTTACTCATTTCAAAAAATGAAACCACAAGTTTCAAACATGAGATTGAAGTTTCAAAACTAAAACTTTGTTTCACCGAGTTTTCTACATGAAACTTGATATTTCAAAAAGTTTCCAAATGTAAGAACTCGTTCCAGGTTGATCTTACGGCCCAAAAAGAACTTGCAATTATTTTACTGCGTCGAGGGTACGTGTGCACCTCAACACATCGTTGATCCGTCAAAGTTCAGACCAAGCTTCCAATACAGAAGAACTAAACGCGTACGCTGCTAGGACCCGTAGGTTAGGCCAAACTGGACGGATGCATCACAACACACGCGGTCTTGTCACTTGTGTTGGCCGGGCGGAGAAACCACCTGGACCTCTCTTTTTCATGGGTTTTGAGGTTTTGACGGCCAGCTCATCAGCCATCTCACCATCTGCTGCGCGTCCATCGTCGTTGGCGCCGAGCGTGGACGTAGACTAGTACGCCGCCCACGTGCCAGCCTCACGAACCGATCCAACAAATTTTTTTGTACGTTAGCCTCGTAGGCATCGCTGCCGCTGTCTCCATAATATATACTGTAAACAACTAAAATTTAAAAAATTTAATAAAAAAACATAAACCGCACCTCAAACAGGCCCTCTTACGCATGGCTGCTGCGGCTGCTGTTGGTGGAGATAATAAATACTCCTCGTAGGCTGCTGCCAAGGCAGCGCAATAAATTCCAGCGCAGCAGGTGAGTAGGCCACTCCTCCTGGCATCGCAGCAGCAACGCGACCGATCAACCAAGTCACCGCTTACTCTTGAGGCTTGAGCTGAACTGGTGCGAGGAGGAGAGGAGAGAGGGATCGGAGAAAGATGCTGGTGCACGGGTTCCTGGACAGGCTGACGGGGAAGAACAAGGAGGCGTGGAAGGAGGGGAGGATCCGCGGCACGGCGGTGCTGGTGAAGAAGGACGTGCTGGGCCTCGGCGACTTCCACGCCTCCCTCCTCGACGGCGTCCACAAGATCCTCGGCCGGGACGACGGCGTCGCCTTCCACCTCGTCAGCGCCACCGCCCGCGACCCCAGTAAGCACCCCGACCGTCTCCCTTCCCCTCCCCTAGCTACCTGCCCTTGCTTACTCGACGCTGCATGCGGCACCACGAAACGTGCGCCGGCGGCGATCAAAACGGCCGGCCCGTTGCTCGCGCGTGCGTTTCAGTTCGCGCTGTTTCTTCTCTCCACCATCTGTTGATTCGTTTCCCGGGTTCTAATTAAAGCGCGCACCTGCCTGTTTGAGCCTGCGAAAGCCAATATTTGGAGCATATGCGCGTGTGAAATCTGTAAAACTTTTGTGTCACGGTGAGTCGGTGAGGCCGTTCGTTCAAAAAGAAAATTTGACAGTGGACGAAGGCATGCATGAATAGAGGAGAGGCGGGTTTGCCGTGGCAGGAGCGTGCAGTCCTTGTGTTGTTAGCGCTCAATGCGATGGAGCGAGGGAGGGAGCATTAATTAGTGGGGCGACGCGCGGTCAACTGTCAATCCACTCCCACTCCTCTTGTCTTGTTCACCACCAGTCGAAGATCATCTTAATCCCTGAGAAATTGAAACGAAAGGGGCAGCACCCAAACTCGATCGAAGCGTCTCGTTCTTGTCGAGACGACTGTCGTTTCATTTCATTTCATTTCGTCTCTCTGTCTTATGTCTTCTTCTTTCTTTTTCTGCGTGATGAAATTGCAGACAATGGAGGGAGGGGGAAGATGGGGAATGCGGCGCACCTGGACGAGCTGGTGGTGACGGTGAAGTCGAGGGCGGCGGGGGAGTCGGTGTTCCGGGTGGCGTTCGAGTGGGACGAGTCGCAGGGGATCCCCGGCGCCGTCATCGTCAGGAACTCCCACAACTCGGAGTTCTTCCTCAAGACGCTCACCCTCGAGGGGGTCCCTGGCAAGGGCACCGTCGTCTTCGTCGCCAACTCATGGATCTACCCGGCGCGCGACTACTCCTACGACCGCGTCTTCTTCGCCAACGATGTGAGTACTCCAGGCCCTCTCTTGCTTTCGTACGCACTGGCTGTTTCCTGGAATTTATCCTCGGATTTTCTGGATTTTGATCGTGCGCCCGCTCCTAAGAAAAAAAAGGTAATGGACATTTACAGTTGCAGTGGATATGCTCAGTTCAGTTCAGAAAAAGGCTCTTTCATGATACCCTAAAATAATCATAAGAAGTTCATTCTTTTTCATTCAATAGATCAGGTTAGTTAGAATTTAGTTATAATATCACCGATAATATTAATAGTAGAATCTTAATATGGATAAAATTGTAAAGAGAACGGAAGATGTAAGTAATTTCTGTAAGTACCGTAGTAGCACACACGTACGAAAGATGACAACGGCAGCGCAGGAACAGGTGAGATGTGGCGGCGACGGCAATGGAAAGGATTAATAATATGTTTACAGAAAAAGTCTATAATACCCTCACAAAAAATAGATTTAAAGAAGCCAATTTTACATTCACAAATCAATAGTCTGGGTTGGGTTCTTTTAGGTTTTGGCTTTAATTTTTAGCTTATGGTTCTTGAATTCTGACTGTTTGTAAGAGACAATACGCAGAAAAAAACAGTCACATGCGATTTTGATCAGTATAGTTGAACTCGATATAGTGTCTACTACAATATACCTGTAGACACCACCTTGAAAAGATACACCGTTTAAAAACTGATTATTGTAGTAGGAAGTGATAAGCCAAAACCCAACGGAACTCATCCTAGATTTAATTTCTAGTATCACAACTTTGACAACTAATTTTTAGTGTAATATATTTATAAAATCCAATAAAATTATAATATTATGATAATACTTTTCGAGACAAATCTACACATATAATTTGCGTATATCCAATCTAAATATTTAAAAGATATCTATAACTAAATTTTTAAAATTTTAACGGTATGTATCCCAAAATAACATGATTTTGTGAATTTGAGGAGTATCTAGCAGTCAGAGATGTGGAAGATCTAGTGGTCCGGCCAATATAAGAATAAAGCTATGTTTGTTGGAGTTGCAAATGTCCCATGATCAAATGGACCACAGTTGGATCAATGGAGGAAAAAATTTGTTTAGGTGGGGCTTTCGTTTTGCGCCCTAAAATGGACCACTCTTCTCTTGAGTTGATAGTGAACCGAGCTTAGCTCGATTGGTGGGTTTGCTAGCTTAGCTCGATTGGTGGGTCTGCTAGGCCTGTAGCCCATCTAGGATGCGTATCCTCTGCCTTCAAAGTCACTGACTTTGGGTCACTGACGTGTGGGCCCCATGGCTCGTGGGGCCCACGCGTCAGTGACCCAAAGTCAGTGACTTTGAAGGCAGAGGATCTCAATCCGCCCATCTGCCCAGGCTTGATCCTACGGCATCGCATTTCGGGGGCACTGTTCTTATAAACAGTACTTTTCGGATACTGTTTATATGAATAGTGCTCCTTAGAGTACATGTGCACGTGGATGTATTCAGTGGTTAAAGTGTGTATCCACACTTTGTGAGACTTACGTTTCACGTGTTGTTTCTAGCGTGCATTGGATACACCCATATAGATGTGTATGGAGATATTGTGTGCATATGCCCAGATTGTACTAAAAAAGAGTGGATAGAACAGCTTAGGCAAAGTTTTCGGGTTTTTTTTCGCTGCCTGCTGCCTGTCTGATGGTCCGGTGTCAGAGTGTGCGTCCTTACAAAACATCATTCTTCTAGGTGCTGGTACAATAATTGCTAATGACTTTCTGTAGACATTATGATGGATGGGTGTGCATACTGCATAATGGCACATTTGCCAATTGCCACTGCAAAAACGAGAAGACGCTGCAGCGCAATTACTGTAAAATTTCTCCTTGTGCAAAGACCTAAGAAAACTTGTCAGATAAACCCATTCGTAAAATATGGTTATGGACCATGGATTGGGTCGAGCTTTTCGACTACTGTAGCCCATTTTTGTTTCTATTTTCTGAAAATAGTCCATAATGGAAACTAATTCCAGGAATGACTTTTTTTCATCGGCTCCAGCACGAATGACGCTGCAAAAAAGGGTAGATATGGAGAATAAATTATCATCTCATTACATCAGCATGGCCTAAACCTCAACGTCAGCCTTTCTGGCGTTGATATGTTCATTGAAAGCGCCATTCGTGCTACCATTGAGGAAAGGGGCTATTCTTGGAATTAGTCTTCAGCAGAGGTCATTTTTAAAAATAGATTAAGAAAAGAGCCAAAATATGTAAAATATACAATTGGATCCTAGTCAACTTTTTTCTTTAAAAATAGTGTTGGATGTATTAGGTATCATGTTAGTTGTACCTAGATCCCAATGGATCTTCTGCCAAAAAAAAACATGATGTAGAACCCTCTTTTCTTATTTCCTAGAGGTAGTAGCGTAAGGCTATCTACAGTGTTGGGGAAATCCGGTGCTAGAAGAGGAGAGAGAAGGTTGAAGCACCGGTGCACACGCTTAGGTGGCGGTGCTAGCATCAAAATCCTAGAACCGGAGCAAATTCATGCACTGGTGCTAGCTCAATAAAAAAATCGCGCGGCTCCACCGGTCAACACCTTCACACCGCTTGGCTCGAGGATGTCATCGCCGTCGCTCGAGGTCATCGTCTTTGCCTCTAGATCCACCGCCCTCACTCGAGGATGTCGTCAACACTTCACGATCAGGAGGTACCGTCACCGCGCGATGGATTGGGCACTAGATCTGGCGGTCTCTGTCATGGATCGAGGACACCGCGACCTGGATCCGTGGCACTATCGCTGATGAAGACCCTCTTGACAGTAGACGAGGGGGAGCAAGCAGCGGGGGCGGGAGCGAGACGGAGATGGAGAGGGGAGAGAGAGGAGGGGATCGGGGTGGAGAGAGACGGCTTTTAGTTTACTTTATTATATGGTGGATTCCACTGAAGAGAAGAGACGCTAAACACAGGGGAAAAGAGCTCTAGTGCCTTTGTGACGTGGCAGTAAGACGATGCATACGCCACCTTTCACACATTGTGAATGGCCTAGGTGTGCAGGCTGTTGGTAGAGTACTACTATACGAAGCTGACTGCCCACCAACCCATTTGCCACATAGAACAAAAACAATTGAAAGAACAGATGCCAAGTTGAGCAGATAAAGGCAACCAATTTACAGTTTTTTTAGGGGTGAGATCCGCTTTAGCTGCCAAGTTGGTGAGCCTGGTCTTCCGGTGAAAGTCAACAGATAGCCTTTTTTGGCGTCAATAATGATGTTCAGGGCTTGTCACAAAACTACAGTGAAGAGAATATCCATGGCATAAGCTATCAGATGACAGTAAACAGGATTGAAGTTGCTGTTCTTTGTCAGGATATGGTCCGATCGTATCGATTTCTGCTTAAAAGCCAATAGCCAATATGATCCGCTCTCGCTCTTGTCTTATCCGTATATCTCCCCCCCTCAATTTCCCTACCACTTATATCCTCTTTCTAAAAATTACTTCTTTCAGTCACTACTATTTATTTTCGATCAAAAGACATCAGTCACAGTTAAAAGACATCAGCTGTAGCTAGTGTGAACGCCCCTGTATCATGATAAACTGATAACTGCTTGTAACTCAAGAGTGACGTCCACGTTAGTCTTTGTTAAAAGCGTGTGTACTGGTCTATCTATAGTGGGCATATCTCGTTTTTGTTAAAATCACGAGAGAAGCTCTAATTAGTTCCATCTTGAGAACTTTTGTCCTTCTATTGGCTGCAGATGGTAAAGAATTCTATTTGGCTCATCCATTGAAAACGACCAATTGGGTCTTGTCATCTTGTGCTACTTGCCCAAGATTATACTAACAGTAAGTTGTATGCCCATTGTTAAAGTTAGTAATCTTGTTTAGTTTGTACGAGTCTGAATACGTATATGTGTTCTTGTCATGTATACGAATACGTATAAGAGTTCGAGTATAGCTAGAGAAGAAGTCGAGTCCATTTCCTAGTCGTGTCCGTGTTTGAGTATGGCTAGTTGTGTAAGCTAGCTTTAAAAGGTAGAGCAATGTAAGCACAGGGAGCGTAGAAGTAAAAAGCCAGGAGAGGCGAGTCAAGGCTATCGCGTTGTAAGCAAGGGATTGCTTGAGATTGAAATAAATGAAGGAGCCTAGGTGGGCAGGTTGCAGAAAGCAGGCTACTTTTGTCTTATGCAAGAAAGTAGGTGTAGAGAGACGCCATTGACCAGGAGCGTCACGGTCGGCGTGTCACGTTGGGCGAGGAAGGACCGGTGGGTCCAAGGGAGAGCACGCACGTCCAAGACGACACAACGATAGAGAAAAGTTTGGTTAATATTGCAACAAGTGGTATCGGAGCCTGTTAATTTTGGTGATTTATAAAGATCATAGATGATAAGGTGAAGGTCTAGGGTGGGCTAATCTCCCTCCGGTATCCACTCCTGACGACCGACAATTACCCGGTGTGGGCAATGAAGATAAAAGCGAACATGCGCACCCAGCGAACATCCGAAGGGGAAGGACAAGGATGTGGACGACAAGGTGGATCAGGCGACTTTGACTATCATCTACCAAGTGGTGTCAGATTCGATGATGCATCAGCTCATCGGCAAGGAAACGGCACGGGAGGCGTGGGAGACACTTTAGACGATGCACGAGGGAGTTAATCGTGTGAAGGAGGTGTGGCTCTAGAATTTATGGAGCGAGTTTGAGAATCTCAAGATGAGAGAGACCTAGTCGGTGGACGAGTTCGCCGGCAAGTTGACTTCGTTGTACAATCAAATTAACTCTCTTGGCGACAAGATGGAGGAATCTGTGGCGGTGAAGAAATATCTGCGCGTGCTTCCGGAGAAGTACATACTTGTTGTCACCACACTTATGTACTCCTCCGATCTGGACAAGAAGAAGATAGAGATCACCGGCTCCCTCAAGGCGCATGAGGAGTTACTGAAGGGGTTTCAGTCATGTAACAAGCAGAGGTCCCAGACTCATAACGAGCAGATGTTACTAATAAAGGGAGATCCGAGAGATGGTCGTGGCTTATCAAACAACCATGGGAGATGGCGCGGTTGAGGTGGCCAGAGTGATCGAGATGGTAGAGGTGGCCATGGAGACAAGGCTGGGCAAGGTGGTGATGAAAGATCCCGTAATAAGTCACATGTCAAGTGTTTTGAATGTGGCAAATACGGGCATTACGCGTCAGAATGCTGCAGCCACATAAAGTGTTTCAACTGTAATGAGTACGGGCACTATGCTTCAAATTGTAGAAACAAGAAGAAGAACAAGGAGGTGAACCTCGCCCAAGATGAAGAAGATGATGAATCGGGACTACTTCTCTCATATGTTGAAAAGGCACCAGTCATGGTGATGCTGAACGAAGAGAACCTACCAAAACTACGCACGAAGGAAGGCAGCCACGATTACACAGATCAGTGGTACTTGACAATGGAGCAAACAACCACATGATGGGAGATTGCTCCATGTTTCATGAGCTTGACGAGAAGATCTAGGGCAAGGTCAAGTTTGGCGACGGCTCCACGGTGGAAATAAGTGGCAAAGGGACAATGATGTTGCAAGGCAAGAACGGAGATAAGAAGTTGTTGGTAGGGATTTACTATACCAAGTCTGTGCAACAACATATTTAGTCTCAGACAGATGACATAAAGAGGGTGTAGATTGGTGCTACAGAATAAGTTTTTGCGTGTGTATGACAAGAACAAAGATTTGTTAATGAACGTGAAAAGATCTCAAAATTGGTTGTACAAGATTTTTTTGAAAACTTGTAAATCGGTTTGTTCGAAGAGAAACCTGGAGGAACTGGGTGAAGGCACGGAATGTGGTGGCTTGGAGCAAGGCGGTGTGCCCCATGACGCAGGCATGCATGTAGCTGCAGGCGGCACCTCCGTAGGCGCATGCAGCCCATATGCAGGTGTGGCTAACACAGGAAGTTAAGGTGGTGGGCTTTTAGATGGAAAAAATGTACAAGGTCCAAAAGGAAGATTTGGAGCTCAGGCTGGTACAGTCTTTTGTGGTTTTGCAGAGGGGACGTGGGAAACATTGGAGATAGGAGTTAGGGGCGAGTGGCTCAGGTAACGGCGAAGCCAAGGTGGTTGTGGGAGCAGGTGCTCCAACCTAGGCAGGCGTGTAAGGAAAGACGGGTTCAGTCCAGGTGCGAGGCGACAAGCGTTGGATTGTGCGAGGCTCAGGATAGAGCAAACGCAAGTGGTAGGACGGTGACGGCCCAGGAAGGAACGGTGTACAAGAGTGTGGGTAAAAGGAAGAAGTGGAAGCAAGAAAGAAGATCGGCGTGATCAAGATGGAGAAACAAGATTAAGGAGGTGATTATTAGAGTTAGCAATCTTATTTAGTCCGTACGAGTCCATATACGTATACATGTTCTTGCCATGTATACAAATACGTGTAAGAGTCCAAGTATAGCTAGAGAAGAAGCCGAGTCCGTTTCCTAGTCGTGTCTGTGATTGAGTATGGCTAGTTGTGTAAGCTGGCTTTAAAAGGTAGAGCAATGTAAGCAGCAGAAGAGCAGCAGGGAGCGTTGGCCAGGAGGGGCGAGTCGAGGCTATCGAGTTGTAAGCAAGGGATTGCTTGAGATTGAAATAAAAGGAGGAGCCCAGGTGGGCAGGTTGCAGAAATTTAGAATGGCAAGTTTTCTTTTGTTTACCAAAAGGAAAAGCTATTACTGTTCCCCTGATGAGTGATGATCAGAGAATGGGAAACAGAAACGAATCGCATTTCAGTATTAAAGCACGAGTAACAATCCAAATTAGCCCTTCCTCATCGGTTAATTAGTACTCCCGATACTGAATTTGTGTGTGTGTGTTTTTTTTGGCGGCGACGTTACTGAATCTGTTTATCTATCAGCAACTTTGTTTTGGGGACAGAGTAAAACTACTCATTTTTTGTTTAAGGTTACCTGTCGCCTCACTTTCTTTCTATTTTGCAGACCTATCTGCCGAGCAAAATGCCTGCACCTTTGCTGCCTTACCGGCAAGATGAACTCAACAACCTCCGAGGCGACGGCAAAGTCGGACCGTACAAGGAGCATGACCGTGTCTATCGTTATGACTACTACAATGACCTTGGCGAGCCAGACAAGGAAGACCGTGTACGGCCGATCCTTGGTGGCAGCCAAGAACACCCCTATCCCCGTCGTGGCAGAACCGGCCGGCCTCCAACAGAAACTGGTGAGTTCAATTTAACTAAATTTTCGTTTATAAGAAACTATGGCATCTTGCAATTGTAATAGCTCAAGTTCTTTCTTGCTTAAACTTTTCTCCAGACCCAAATTCAGAAAGCAGGCTTCCTCCGCTGGACCTGAACATCTACGTCCCACGCGACGAGCGATTTGGGCACCTCAAGATGTCTGACTTCCTTGGGTTCTCTCTGAAGGCCATCATCGAGGCTGTTCTTCCGACAATAAGGACCTTTGTCGACACGACGCCGAAGGAGTTCGATTCATTCGAAGACATCATGACACTCTATGAAGGTGGTCTGAAGGTGCCCAATGATCCGGCGGCACTAGCAGAGATCAAGAAGAAAATCCCCTTTGAGCTTATTAAAAGTCTTTTGCCGGTTGGTGGTGACCACATCCTAAAGATGCCCCTTCCACATGTCATCAGATCAGGTAAATCAGCTGTGAGGATAACTTCATACGGTCATAATTTATTGGCCAATGTGAGTGTCTTCCTTTTTGATATTGTCATGAATTTAATCTTGTGATGTTCCAGAGGATAAGATGGCTTGGAGGACTGATGAGGAGTTTGCACGAGAAATGCTCGCAGGCGTGAACCCAGTGATCATCAGACGCCTGACGGTTAGCGAATACATCATTTAAAGTGATAAAATATTTTTCCCCCATAATCCAGTGAGGGTTCCTGAAAGTTTCCTCTTTCATGACCACAGGAGTTCCCTGCAAAAAGTACCCTGGATCCAAGGGAGTTTGGGGACCATACCAGCAAAATCACTGAAGCTGATATTCAGCACAACCTGGAAGGGGGCCTCACAGTGCAAAATGTATGTTGAACTATTGAACTACATTCATTATATGATATCTTTGCACCGTTAATAGCTAGTCTGCAAGAATTGCATATGCTTACGAGATTGACTCTGGTAAGAAATCCTGTGCAGGCACTGAAGAGCAACAGGCTCTTCATCCTAGACCACCATGATCACTTCATGCCGTTCCTCGACCGGATCAACGGGCTGGAGGGCAACTTCATCTATGCCTCCAGGACGCTGCTGTTCTTGAAGGACGATGGCACACTGAAGCCCCTTGCCATCGAGTTAAGCCTGCCCCACCCCGACGGCCAGCAGCACGGCGCGGTGAGCAAGGTGTACACTCCGGCTGACACCGGCGTTGCCAGCCAGATCTGGCAGCTTGCCAAGGCTTACGCCTGCGTTAATGACTCTGCTTGGCACCAGCTGATCAGCCACTGGTATAGAACGATACATATACCCTCTGTTTCGTTTCGTTTTCAGGCAAAAACAAATGCCATCCGTTATTCGAAAGCACTGATTTATTTTCGAGTGTTTTTCCAGGCTGAACACGCACGCGGTGATCGAGCCGTTCGTGATTGCGACGAACCGGCAGCTCAGCGTGGTGCACCCCGTGCACAAGCTGCTGAGCCCGCACTACCGCGACACGATGAACATCAACGCCCTGGCGCGGCAGCTGCTCATCAACGCCGGCGGCATCTTTGAGCTGACCGTCTTCCCGAGGAAGTACGCGCTCGAGATGTCCTCCGTCGTGTACAAGAACTGGAAATTCACCGAGCAGGCCCTCCCAGATGATCTCATCAAGAGGTAAAATAATAAAAAGCTCAAAGCATTATTGATTAGTATGCGGCAGAACAACTGTACGATTTTAGATTTTTTTTTAAAAAAAAACAAGATTTTGGATGAAATTTTTACGTGTTTGTGCATGCAGAGGTGTCGCTGTGCCGGACTCGTCGAGCCCGTACAACGTCCGGCTGCTGATCAAGGACTACCCGTACGCGGTGGACGGGCTGGTGATCTGGTGGGCGATCGAGCGGTGGGTGAGGGAGTACCTGGACATCTACTACCCCAACGACGGCGTGCTCCGGGGCGACGAGGAGCTGCAGGCGTGGTGGAAGGAGGTGCGCGAGGTTGGGCACGGCGACCTCAAGGACGCGGACTGGTGGCCCAGGATGGGGACCGTCCAGGAGCTGGCCAAGACGTGCACCACCATCATCTGGGTGGCGTCGGCGCTGCACGCGGCGGTCAACTTCGGGCAGTACCCGTACGCGGGGTATCTCCCGAACCGGCCGACCGTGAGCCGGCGGCCGATGCCGGAGCCGGGCACGGAGGCGTACGCGCAGCTGGAGCGCGGCGGGGAGGAGGCCGACAAGGTGTTCATCCACACCATCACCAGCCAGTTCCAGACCATCCTCGGCATCTCGCTCATCGAGATCCTGTCCAAGCACTCCTCCGACGAGGTGTACCTCGGTCAGCGCGACACGCCGGAGTGGACGTCGGACGCCCGGGCGCAGGACGCGTTCAAGAGGTTCGGCGGCCGGCTGGTGGAGATCGAGAAGCGGATCACGGCGATGAACAGCGACCCGGCTCTCAAGAACCGGAACGGGCCGGTGAAGATGCCGTACACGCTGCTGTACCCCAACACGTCGGACGTCACCGGCGAGAAAGGCCAAGGGCTCACGGCCATGGGCATCCCCAATAGCATCTCCATCTGAGTTTATACTCCTATGTAATCTGTAGATATCTGCTACTGCATGCCATACGTTTGCCGTCGTCGATCAGCTTGTTCGTATCTCACACAGTGTATTATGTTTCTTCATTGGTTTTTGGGTGGTTGCAGTAATTGTCAGGGATTAGCGAATGATGAAGTTGATGATAATTGATGCTGATGATAGGGAGAGGACCGTGAGGCATGGATAAGTTAGGTGATCATGCGTGCTTTTTTTCATATTCTGGAATAAAATGCTTTTGCCGAATGAACATTCTTGCAATTGTTTCAGATCATACAATCCTTAGAATCATGATTTTCGAGATATGATCATATCAAAAAGATCTTACCTAGGATCCATCTTGATCGTGACATGCTCGCTCCATCGTTCTTGGTAGACGTGCGAAGGGGGCGGGTTGGCCCGTTGGCCCACTGGACCGCCCCTTAAATTTTGGCTCTATAGGGTAATGAGCTGCATCACGAAATTAAGAGGTCTAATATGGGTTAGACATATGGACTGTTAGGATCGGCCCGTCGCGGACTTCCATTCTGCCTCCAGTGGTGCGGGATGATGGATCTAGGTTTTAGGATCTCCTAGGTTAGATCTAGCGGGGTCTTTTCTCTAGGGTTCGAGTTCTTGAGAGATACACTGAGAGGGGTTGGGGTACTAACCGTCGGACGGCGTGGAAGAGGAGGAGGCCATCTCAGGTTCGGCGGTGAAGATCTGCGCACGGGCAGCGACGGTGGGGGAAGAGGTTCTGGGCTCTTCTGCGGCGTGTCCCGGGCGGCGGTGTCCCCTTGGCGGCGGTGAACGGCGGCGGTGGTGCTTCCCGTCGGCTCAGCGCCCCCTCAACAGATCGGATCTTAGGGTTTGTCGGTGGGGTGACGGCGGCGCGGTCAACTTCGTGATGCGTGCCGCCCGGCCCCCACCTCTGTATTTATAGCGCTGGCGACAGGGGCCCACCAGCCAAACGGGCTGGGCGCCCCCGATCAGGGCGCGGTCAAGGGCTGGGCTTTGGCCGTTGGGCCAAAGCCCTGAGATCACTCTAACATTCTCCCCCTTGATCTCAGTCTATACTTTATCTTTCAATTACTTTTGACTTTACACATTCCATCACAGATTAGTGCATAGAACATGTCTCATCGTCACGGTCAATCGCCGATAGATTCAACAGTTACAATACACCTCTCTGTTCTGAAACAGTTACTTTAATCTTTGGGCCATCTTTTAGTCCAGGAATCATAGGCTTTCCCTTAAACCCATGCCGGCTACATGTTCTCTGAACACGTTGGGTGGTAAGCCTTTGGTAAGCGGATCCGCTAACATCTTTGCGGTACTTATGTGCTCAAGACTTATAATTTGATCCCGAACTTTATCTTTCACAACATAGTACTTTATGTCAATGTGTTTGGCAGCACCACTTGACTTATTGTTGTGGGCATACGTTACTGCGGGTTCGTTATCGCAGTACAACTTAAGTGGTCTATTGATGTCGTCAACCACTTTTAAACCGGGTATGAACTTCTTTAGCCAGTTCACCTGCCCCGTAGCCTCATAACATGCTACAAACTCGGCATACATTGTGGACGATGTAGTGACGGTTTGTTTTGAGCTTTTCCACGATATAGCTCCTTTAGCGAGAGTGAACACATATCCGGATGTAGACTTTCTATCATCTCCCGCAAAATCAGAATCTGTATACCCCACTATATGGAGTGAATCTGATCTTCTGTATGTCATCATGAGGCCTTTTGTTCCTTGCAAATAACGCAAGACTTTCTTTATCAATTTCCAATGTTCTATTCCAGGATTGCTCTGGAATCTGCCAAGTAACCCGGTAACAAATGCTAAGTCAGGGCGTGTGCACACTTGAGCATACTGTAAGCTTCCGACAGCTGAAGCATATGGAACCGCTTTCATTTGATCGATCTCATACTGGTTCCTGGGGCATTGAAAATCCCCATATCTGTCGCCCTTGACTATAGGTGCAGGTGATGGACTACATTTATGCATACCAAATTTCTTTAAGACTTTCTCTATGTATGCCTTTTGTGACAGTCCCAATACCCCTTTGTTTCTATCTCGGTGAATTTCGATCCCTAGAACGAATGAAGCTTCACCAAGGTCTTTCATATCGAAGTTTGAGGACAAAAACTTCTTTGTTTCCAGTAGTAGACTAACATCACTACTAGCTAGTAGGATATCATCCACATACAGGATTAGGAAGATAAACTTCCCATCTTTATACTTTGCATAAACACAGTTGTCCTCTACATTCTCTTTAAACCCAAATTTTCTTATTGTACTGTCAAACTTCAAATACCATTGTCTTGAAGCTTGCTTTAACCCATAAATCGATTTCTTTAGGCGGCATCCCATTCTTTCATTTCCTTCCACGACAAAACCTTTCGGTTGTGCCATGTAAACATTTTCCTCCAAATCCCCATTAAGAAATGCCGTCTTTACATCCATCTGGTGTAACTCTAAATCATAATGTGCTACTAATGCCATTATGATTCTGAAGGAGTCTTTACATGAGACTGGAGAAAAGGTCTCATTGTAATCAATCCCTTCTCTTTGCGTAAATCCTTTTGCCACAAGTCGCGCTTTGTATCTTTCTACATTCCCTTGCGAGTCATGTTTTGTCTTGTAGACCCATTTACAGCCTACTGTTTTGGCTCCTTTAGGAATAATTTCCAAGTCCCAGACTTTATTAGTCTTCATGGACCTCATCTCCTCTTCCATGGCCTCAAGCCATTTTGAGGAATTTTCGCTTCTCATGGCTTCTTCAAATGAGGTGGGATCATCCTCCATTTGAAATTCCTCTGTATGATAAATCTGATAATCATTAGAAATAGCTGATCTTCTTACTCTTTGGGACCTCCTCGGGGCCTCCTCATTTGGTACATCTACTGTTTGAGGCTGCTGTTGCTCCCCCTCATCTGTGGCAATAGGTTCTATATGATCCTGAAGAACAGGTTCTTCATTCTCATTCATTGTTGCCACGGGAGGAACAATAACAGGTACTGGCACCACAGTGTCTTGCACCGTCGGTGCAGCGACAGCAGGTAGTGTGAAGAATGGCTCTTGAATCATCGGAGTGGGCGCAAACACCCGCTTCTCTTCAAGGTCAATCTCTCGAGCTACCATGCTCCCCCTCATCATTTCATCCTCTAAGAAGACAGCATGTCTCGTTTCTACAAACTTTGTGTATCTGTCTGGACAGTAGAAACGATAACCTTTTGACTTTTCAGGGTAGCCAATGAAATGGCAACTTACTGTTTTGGGATCAAGTTTCCCAAGGTTTGGGTTAAATACTTTAGCCTCAGTAGGACTCCCCCACACACGTAAGTGATTTAGTGAGGGAACTCTTCCTGTCCACAACTCGTACGGTGTTTTGGGCACCGAATTACTAGGCACTCTGTTGAGAATGTGAATGGCGGTTTTCAACGCCTCCATCCATAAACTCAATGGGAGTGTGGAGTAGCTCATCATACTTCGCACCATATCCATCAGGGTACGATTGCGTCTTTCAGCTACTCCATTTTGCTGAGGTTCGCCCGGCATAGAATACTGGGCCACTATTCCATTTTCCTGTAAAAACCTCGCAAAAGGTCCAGGAAGTTGACCGCGCCGCCGTCACCCCACCGACAAACCCTAAGACCCGATCTGTTGAGGGGGCGCTGAGCCGACGGGAAGCACCACCGCCGCCGTTCACCGCCGCCAAGGGGACACCGCCGCAAAAGGTCCAGGAACTTGTCCATATGGGGTATGTCGACCGTAGTACTCCCCCCCCCCCACGATCAGATCGGACTATCTTAATCTTTAAATCGTGTTGGTTTTCAATTTCAGCTTTAAATATCTTGAATTTATCCAAGGCTTCATTTCTTTCTTTGATTGGATAAATATATCCATAACGGGAGTAATCATCTGTGAATGTTATGAACGAGTCATATCCATCCACACTTTTCACAGGAAAAGGACCACAAATATCTGTGTGAATAATTTGTAGAACTCCTGTGCTTATTTTAGCGTCTTTCTTTATTTTCTTTACATATTTACCTTTAATGCATTCTCTGCATTGTTCTAAGTCTGAGAACTCTAATAGAGGTAGAATTTCATTCTTAACAAGTCTTTCTATTCTCCCCCTCGAAATATGGCCTAAACGACAGTGCCATAATTTCGACGATTCATTATGAGTTCTCTTTCGTTTTCTGTTTACATTCGTAGACGAGGATTCAATCACTTTCTCGCACGCAACGTTCTCATTATCGCATACGACATTCACATCATCACACAATGATAACAAATAAAGCTCATTCTGTAATATGGCAAGACCAACACATTCTTTATTAAATATTATTTCGCACTTGCCATTTCCAAAATTGCAATCATAACCATCTTTGTCCAAATTTGACACACTAATCAAATTCCTCTGTAAAGAGGGTACAAAAAGGACATCTCTAAGTAAAAGAGTGGAGCCATTAGCTAATTCTAATGAAAGATCGCCAACGGCTTCAACTTCAGCTTCGACTCCATTTGCAACTTTAATGCATCTTTCGTTTCTTTGCGTACTCCTCGTCGAACGGAATCCCTGTAATGAATTAGCAACATGAACAGTTGCTCCTGAGTCAATCCACCAAGTGGATTTCGAATATTTCACATACAGGCATTCATTAACAAAGGTAATAATGTTCTCACCTTTCTTTGCCATTATCATCTTTAGAAAATCAGGACAATCCTTCTTGTAGTGTCCCGTCTTCTTGCAGTGAAGGCACTGGTCTTTGTCTACAGCAAATTTATTCTGTTGAGGCTGATGTACATGGGTTTTGCCCTTGTTCTTTGAGAAGGGGTTACTGTTGTAATTCTTTTTCTTGTTTTCCCTCACAAAGTTGATAGCACCACCATGTGAGGATTTGATTCTTTCCTCCTCTTGCACGCACATGGCTATGCACTTTTCCATGTCCCATTTTTCGGGCTGCATATTATAGTTGACAACAAAGGTGTCAAACTCTTTTGGCAAAGAAGCAAAAACCAAATGAATAAGGAACTCATCCTTGAGAGCCAAATCCATCGGTTTCAGTTTAGATGCCAAGTTGCTCATTCTAAGAATGTGCTCTCTTATGCCATTGCCACCGCCAGAATACCTCTCTGTTACCAGCTGCTTAATCAGCTGTGTAGCATAAGTCTTTGAAGAGCCAGTGAACTGACTCTTTATTTTATCAAGGTATTCAGTGACAGTGTCACACTCTGCAATTGAGCCCAAAATAGCAGGCTCAATTGTGTTCTTTATCACAGCCATACATTTCTTGTTGGCTGTGGTCCATTTCTTATGATCAAGGTCATAAGACATCTGTAAGGGAGCATGATCCCTCTGTCTTTTCTGCCATGCAGTGTCATCCTCATTCTGTTCCCTCACTGGCGCCAAAGGCTCAGTGGGACGTGCTGTAGTGAGGACTCAGTCCACCTCAGCCAAGATAAAAGCTAAATCTAACTTTTTCTTCCACTCTCCATAATTATCACCTTTGAGAGTGGGGATTTCTCTAATACAACTCATTAAGTTGTATCCTCCTGAAAAAATATTTCAAATGCAGTGAGAACGTAACATCAAAATTATATGTCTTATTTCCAACGTTGGTCAAAAATACGACATACAATTTAAAACAATTCTATCATACATTAAATCTACATCACCGTTGGGCAGAAATAGAAATAATGCATGAAATCAACATTAAAAATTTATAATACTGATATTAACAACGTTGGTCAGAAAATAACAGTATCATAAATCTCTGGGAATTTTTATCTATTTTTCCAAAATTAAATTCTCCCGTTGGTTCGAATTTAATAATGAAAAACAAATCTATATTAACAATTGCAGCGGAAACTGTAATTATTCAAAAATAATTCATTATTCAGAAGCATTAATACTGTGCACATTTAATCTCTGGAAAAATTAGCACGTTGGTGCAAAATTTACGGAGATTTTAGTTCAAATTTCATTGAAATTCATCAAAAAACACTTCTGAAAATCAATAAATATCAAAAATCGGTTTTTACTGTGCAAAACGGCCATTTGGCCCGTTCCACACGGCCGCAGCCCAGCCGGCCCGCTCGGCCTGCGCTCTCCCGCGCGCGGCCCACTCGGCCGCGCCTCACGCGCGTGCGCCCGCGGCCTTGGCGGCCTGCTCACGCGGCCCGCTCGGCCTCGCCCTCTCGCGCAGCCTCGCGCGCGGACACGCTCGCCCACGCCTCAGGCGCGGCCTGCTCTCTCGCGCGCCTCACGCGCTCACGCGCGCGCGGACACCGCGTCGCCCCGCGCTCCGATCCGACGGCTCTCGCTCCTCGCGGCGGCGCGATCTCGCGCGCAACCTGGGCCTGGGCCGGGAAACGCCTCGCCCGCCTGGGCCAAAAGGCAGCCCGCGTCCGCCCGGCGCTATCACAGCCGTCGGATCGCATCCGACGGCTGCGCGGCGTCCTCGGCGGAACAAAACGGCGCGCGGCGGACGCCCCCACGAACCCTAACCATTCTCTCCTCTCCCTCTCCTCTCGCGCCCGAGCGAACTCAGCGGCGGCGGCGACTGCGTTCACCCCGCCGGAGAAGGAGAAGACCGGCGCCGCCATGGGCCCTCTCGCCGGCGTGCGCGCTCCCCTTAGAGGGAGCGCGCCGCCGTCGAGCGGCTCCGTGTCGGCGCCCCTCCGAGCGCGCGCGCTCGGATCTTTGCCGCACGCCGACGGTGGCCCGTACGTGGAGCGTCGGCGAGCCCAAGACTCGGCCGATCTCCCGCACGCCAGCGACGACGACGGCCCGGTGACGACGGCCAGGTAAGCCCATTCGTCTCTTTTCTAGGGTTAGGGTTAGGGTTGGGTTCTTCTTTCCCCTCCTTTTCTTTCTTTTCTTTTTCCTCCGTCTAGATCTAAACGCTAGGTGCTCTGATACCAATGATGGATCTAGGTTTTAGGATCTCCTAGGTTAGATCTAGCGGGGTCTTTTCTCTAGGGTTCGAGTTCTTGAGAGATACACTGAGAGGGGTTGGGGTACTAACCGTCGGACGGCGTGGAAGAGGAGGAGGCCATCTCAGGTTCGGCGGTGAAGATCTGCGCACGGGCAGCGACGGTCGGGGAAGAGGTTCTGGGCTCTTCTGCGGCGTGTCCCGGGCGGCGGTGTCCCCTTGGCGGCGGTGAACGGCGGCGGTGGTGCTTCCCGTCGGCTCAGCGCCCCCTCAACAGATCGGGTCTTAGGGTTTGTCGGTGGGGTGACGGCGGCGCGGTCAACTTCGTGATGCGTGCCGCCCGGTCCCCACCTCTGTATTTATAGCGCTGGCGACAGGGGCCCACCAGCCAAACGGGCTGGGCGCCCCCGATCAGGGCGCGGTCAAGGGCTGGGCTTTGGCCGTTGGGCCAAAGCCCTGAGATCACTCTAACACGGGATTCATAGTGATATTTTGTTGATCACCATTTTTGCGGGCTCCATGGATGGTGTGAGTAGTACAGAATCTCTGGCTGCTGGAGATGGTCTCTTTACCGTACCCTTGGACCGGCGCTACTGATGTCAATGGGGTATATTGATCTTGGGAAGTGAGTGGCGACGGTCGATGCTGGGTCTCAGTTTGGGTATGATCTTGTACTACTGGTGCTGCTTTTCAATTCTCGGCCATTCTATGCCAGTATCTGTCCATTTGTATCGGAATGGTCACCGGGAAGAATCTTGCAGAGATACCAATTTAATAGGTCTTTGTCTTTCTTGCTGTTGCTGCTTATGCCTCCTCAAATGTCGCTTAGTCCAGAGCTGCACCCTTTTCTCAGCGAAACATGGTGGTTCGTTATTTGGATAGGATCAAATCAAATAAAGTTACCTTCATGATATACATAGATGGATCGCAGGAAAATCAGCACCTTTTTTTTTAAAAAAAAGTCTCTCAAATATTTCAACGTAACATGAAACTGTGCAGTGCTTACGGCTATGCCCATCTATCAGCTCCTAGCATTAGACTTTCCTAAGTGGGTAATTAAAGCAATTGACAAAATAAGGAAAGCTTTTCTTTGGAAAGGCCGCAAAGATGTAAAGGGAGGTCATTTTCTTGTTGCCTGGGGTCGGATCAAGAGGCCGATTGATCTAGGAGGCCTGGGAATTCTTGATTTGGAGGTACTTATTTGGGCATTCCGAATGAGGTGGCTATGGCTTAAGAAGACACAACCTGATCGGCCTTGGGCTGGCCTTGATATCCAAGTGCATCCGAATTCTTTGGCTATGTTCTCTATTTCAATATTATCTATTGTGGGGGACGGCAGTAGAACACTTTTTTGGAGTGACAAATGGTTGCATGGACAATCCTTACATGATCTTGCACCTGCTCTCTGTAAACATGTGCCAAAAAGAATTGTTAACCGAAGGACTGTACAGGAGGCGCTGACGATGGTACTTGGATTCGTGACATTGCAACCGGGTGGTCAAGTGAGTTTCTTTCTGAATATCTCCATCTTTGGGATATCTTATCCGGGTTTGAACTCACTCCCAGAGTAGAGGATCAACATATGTGGATACCATCTCCCTCTGGTGAATTCTCAACCAAATCAGTCTACCGCCATTTTCTAGAGGGTTCTGTGGAGTTTGAACCGTGGAAGGCAATTTGGAAAACTTGGGCTCCACCTCAATGCAAGTTCTTTGTTTGGTTGGCCTCTTTAAATCGTTGTTGGACAGCCGATCGTTTGGCCCGTCGTGGATTAGATCACCCTGAGCGTTGCCCACTGTGTGATCAAGAGGAGGAGAATGTGCAGCACTTGCTCACTAATTGTGTGTTTGCAAGGAATGTGTGGTTTTCAGTGTTATCTTAGATTGGGCTGCAGCACTTAGCTCCGGGTTTAGATGACTGCATCTTCACAGATTGGTGGCATCAAGCTTTACAGGGGGTGCCCAAGGTCATTTGCAAGGGTTTCAACTCTTTGGTCGTGTTAGTGGCATGGTGGATTTGGAAGTATAGAAATAGTTGTGTTTTTGAGGGGGCTTCACCTCACCATAACACTATATTGCAGAATATTAGAGATGAGGCCAGTGTGTGGTGTTTGGCGGGAGCCAAAGGGCTCCGTGGGATTTGGCATTGATGGCCGTGTGTTGTTGTTTTTCTTCCCCCTTTAGGGGTTGTACGAGTCGTCTAGACTCCTTTGTTTTCTTCTTAATATAATGATACGTAGTTCTCCTGCGCGTTCGAGAGAAAAAATATGAAACTGTTGCTGTTTGATGTTTATTCTAGAAGATATTCCTTTGTATTATTATTTTTTCAGTCATATCCATCACTTCAGGCGTTGTTAACTTCTTACTCATAATACTTTTACATGAATAAAAAGATTTGCCGCCAGGAGTACAGTCAGTCGATATGTGGTGTTCTTGGTATCCAGGCAGGATTGTCCTTGTTTACTGCAGAACTGACCATGGTATGTCTACACACTAGACAAATCTATTTTCTGTTAATGTGAATATTTATTTGCCCATGTTATGTATATTTGTATACATTGACTTGTGGTGTATTCATTACCATGTGAGTAGTTCCCAACTTCTAAACATTTAAACTTTTTGCTGTTTCAGATTTCAGGCATAGCAGTTGGGTTCAACCTTGTATTTGAACACGATGACCTTATCACAGGCATTATTTTTGCAAGTGTTTTAGTTAATCTGCTACCATATGTTGTCTCCCCTCTGGTAAATTTATTATTAACCCTGGAACTACTGCATCATAAAAGAAAAGGGCAACCTGCTCGTATGTTCTTTTGTTATCTTACTTCTTCTCATGCTAGTGCGAGGATGGCTGGAACGTTAAAAGCCTGCATAGCAGGCTTTGGACTTCTTTGTTTTGTGTTTGGTTTATTAGTCTGTCAACCAAAAAGTCCTCTCGATATGAATGCGATGTTCCCCAAGTTGAGTGGTGAAAGCGCTTACTCACTGATGGCACTTTTGGGTGCAAATATAATAGCACACAATTTTTATGTTCATTCGTCAGTTGTTCAGGTAAATTCTAACGTCTCTTGTTCAAGGGTAGTTAAAATTGTTCAGATTTTGGCTTCCAGATTTTCTGGTATTTTGTTTACTTGATGTAGGGAATCCTTGATCCCGCATTTTCCATGCCTTGGAAACCCCTCACAGGGTGCACATGCCTTGAGAAAGCAGGTCCGGTTGCCAAGCCCATCTCTAGCACCTTCACCGCTGCAGCTGTGATCTTGGAGGTGATTGAGGATGTGGAGCAAGCCGTTTCTGGCCGCAAGGGTCGAAGCGGCACAGCAGCAGGAGACGTCGCTTTCCCCAAAGGGAAGGAAAACATAGCTTCTGTGCTTAAGCGATACAAACGTAGGCTCTCGAGCAAGCCGTCTGCAGGACAATAGCACGTCACCAAGCATCTTTTTGCTTGTTATTTTGTAGGGTTCTTGGCACTGTTCTTGGTGGTGTCATTTGCTGCTGCTCAAATCTTGGGTTTTTTCCCTTGCATGACGGGCGCAGGGCCTGAAAGTTTATTGGCCTTCGGTTCTTTCCGGCTTTTGCATGCGATGTTTTACTAGGGCCAAGGGCGAACGGTAACTGTGATTGCCTCAAGAGCTAGATGTACAAAAAATGTTGTAATTTGCTGAAGCAGCAGTGAAAAGTTTAGTGTAACTCAACTCCTTTTTTGGCCTTATATGCCCTATGTTGTTTTGTAGAGATTACAACTTGCTACAGACAGCAAGGAGCCCGCTTTAGCGTCTAAGTCGTCGTGTCTTTGAGAGTTGCCCTGGATTCATCGCCCCTTTCACAAAGTTATTGAATTTTTTGTGATTCAAGAAGTTAGTTCTGACGTGATGCGGTGGTGATTCTGGGTATATTATATGATGCTTACTGATTAGAGAACCTTAGCGTTTCCATTTTCGGCACTGTTCTGAGTTACCTGCTGTTTTCTCTTCCTTGCCTTATGTTCAGGCTAGATTTTTTAATCTGTGTTCTACTGTTCTGCTAGTTTAGAGCTAGGCAATTGGCTTGCTTGTTGGGATCAGTTAGAACGTGTTCTTGCTGTTGTCAGGTGAGTTGCTGCTGCTGTTTGCCGCATGAACCTTCTTGTCCATGGCATGAGCCTCTTCAGAACCTCCACATTTCCAACTTTTCCGTTTCTCAACACATGCTATCGACGGATGAATCATGAACCGATGGGCTCCCACACTGCATGTGCCATGATCAGCAGAACCAAAGCCTTAAAGGAAGTGTCAATTGGAGTGGAGATGTAAGCAGGCATTCCATGGATCAGCTCAGCTGACATGCATGAGTAAATGAAGCAACGAGGGTTTCAAAAACCGGTGGTTACTGCCGGTGACCAGAAATCCCGATAACAACTGGGATGGAAAAATCGGTCAAAAATTTCAATGATTACAAATATACTTTCTAGATTGGTTTAGATATTTTTTTATATTAAATTACCTATTGTTTGAAATAAATGTGTTATTTCTAAAATTTTGTACTAAGTTTTCTCTAGCTTTCCCAGTTTTTAGATGGTTTTCTGGTTTTTAAGCAGGTTTCAGTTTTTTCCAGTAAACAGTTTTTAACCGTCCAAATTTAAAACTTGAAGTATAAATTTTATCTATATTTTTTTAAAGATTTTCAGTAACCAACCGGTTATCGTTACCAATTGCCGGTTAAAAATGCCCCGGTTCTGAGATTTGAAACCTTGGCAACGACAGACTAGGGTGGGCGCCGCAATACCTCTTACAGATACAGGTCACGTCCTCTCGTACATTTTAGCGTCACGGGCACGGGTGTTGAGGGCAATTCATTTCCTTTTTTTTTTTTTGGTCCTTGGAGCTCACATACTCCTTTACTCTTCTCTTACGTGTGCCCTTGCGTTTGCATGCATAATATCCTGAGCAGAACCGCACTGTTGCCTCTGCCCCATATCTGAGGCAGTGAGGCAGTGATCTGAGGCTGGGCACGTCCGGATCGAATCGAACTCCGCTCCTGTTCCAAGTTGGAACTGGCGCAGGTGATCTGGAAAAGCCTGTGCGTTTCACGGGCGCGGGGGGGCCTCCGCCGTCCTGCGGCGCCCTTTATAGGCGATGGCGTCCACCGCGCGGTCGTTTTCGCGGCCGTCCCATGGTATTGGGCTATTGGCTACTCGCTCTGATTACGTGCCGGCGCCGGTGCCACACGAACAGGCGAGCGTTGGCGTATTTCGTGGCGCACACGGATTCAGAAAATCGCTGCGTGCATCATGTGCCTGAAGGACGGCTGTACTGTTCATCAGTTAGGCGGAGGCCGCGCTCCTGCTGAACTCGGCAGGGTTGGCTGCCACAGCCCCGCTAGCGGCCTTGCTTGTTTGAGGTTCCGTTTATGTCTTCTAATTCTTTATTTTTTATCTTTTTCTAGCGTATAGTTTTTTAGTCTAATTTTTTTCTTAAAATTTAATTATACTAAAAAGTTACCAGCATCTACAATACATTTTGAACTGCATAGTGCAAAATAAACTATAAGTTAAGGCTCTTAAGCTCATATGAGCACCACAATATTAGTTGGCCTATTGATACTAATATATTGGTACTGTCTTCGTCTCTACAACCGTCTTATTAGTTATACTTGTTAAGTGCTGTGAACCAACCATACAATCAATCGACATAACTAGAAACAAAAAACAATACAATTAGACAATACAAAGTAGAAAAATAAATAGACATAAGATTAGTGCTGGCCAATGGGCCGTGCCGGGCCGGCACGGCACGGGCCCGGGCTCGGCACGGCCCGTTAAGGCCCGTGTATTAAACGGATCGTGCCGTGCCGGCCCGCGGGCCGCGGTGGGAGCCCAGGCACGGCCCGAGGCCGTGCCGTGCCGGCCCGGGCACGATTTCGGCTAAACGGGCCGTGCCGGCCCGCTAGCCCGTTTAGTCGGGAAAAAAAAAGAAAAAATGAGAAAAATTGTAAAAAAAAATGTAGAAAATTCAGAAAAATATAGAAAATTGTAGACATTGTTAATCACAAAAATAAATATTTCCAATGACATAATGAGCTTTATTAACTTATTAAATTACATATGATGGCTGCCTCATTAAAAATTTTACCAAGTAAAAACTCAATTTGAGAAAACCTTGGTAAAGAAAAAAGAGTACAGCCTATAAAGCTCATTAGTGAGAAAAATATTGAAAATCCTATTCATTGCTATCTAAATACAAATTCTCAAAAGACTCTTCTAAATCTTTATTATCTACAGTATGTTGGAGTCTTGATTCAGTTTGTTCCCAGTCTTTGACGGTCATAAGTACTTCGACCATCTCGTTGGAGAGACTTGTTCGTCGCTTCTCGATTATTCTTCCGGAAAGACTGAATGCTGACTCCGAGGAGACTGTAGAGACAGGAACAGTCAACACATCCCACGCTAATATGGATAGCACTGGATATGATACCTTCTGGGTTTGCCACCATGAGAGGATGTTCAACTCCTGCTCGAAGCTGACGCTATCACTGTTGAGATAGCTTGATAGGTCTCCAGTGCTTTGTCGCCTTCCTCCTCCTAACTGCTGTGTACCTGCACCTGCACGAGAACTAGACGAAGAACCAAAAATCTTGCTCCATTGCATAGCCCCCCTAGAGGTGCTAGGGACTACCGGGGGTCTTTCCAAACGCACAGATCCAAACTTATTTTCATATTTATTATATACCTCATATAATTTATCCTTAACTAATGTAAAGTATGAACAATAGTATAAATCGGTAGCCTCACTTAAAACTTGTAAAACATTTATAAATCCTTGGAGTTTAGCCCTAGGATCCAAAATAAAAGCAAATGCATATAAAATAGGAATTTCTCTCCAATATTTTAAAAACTTAGATTTCATGGCAACTACAGCATCCCGTAGTATAGGATCATTTTCAAAAGCCTTTATGTGAGTGGCAATTTCAACAATATTATGAACAATCATAGGAGATGTAGGGTAGTATACTCCAGAAAGATAAACTGTAGCTTTATGGAAAATTTCTAGAAAGGAAAATATTTTTTTACTAACAACCCAATCGTCCTCAGTAATTTCAGGGTCTCTAACTTGGGTTCTACTGGAGGAGCTACGAGATTGATGACTTTGGGTGTGAAGGAAAACAGATAAAGTGCTCTTATATGGCAATATATGTTTAAGCATAAGGTAAGTAGACTCTTATATGCATGTCTAAACCAAATTTTCTAGGACGAACATTCATTGCTACGCAAAAACTCTTATATGCGGCTATTCGTTGGTTAGAACAATTAATAAATGAAATTGCATCTCTAAAAGAATCAATACAAGCATTTAATCTTTTTAAACCGGATTTAACAATAAGATTAATAATATGACAAGCACAACGTTGATGCAATAAGAAAGAGTGTGCATAAGTATTAAACAAAGGAGTAAGAATTTCCATAACTTTAGTGTTTGCAGCTGCATTACCTAAAGTTATAGAAAAAATCTTATCCGTGAGGTCAAAATCTTCTACAACTTTAATAATGCTTTCTGCAATATTTTCAGCATTATGTTAAACATTAATTAATTTAAATCCTATAATTCTTTTTTCCATTATCCAGTCATCATTAACATAATGAGCAACAATACTAATATAATCCTCTCTAGCCCTACCACTCCATATGTCGGATGTCAAAGCAATAGAGAATGTACATGTATGAAACATTTCTTTTAATTTATCACGATAATTGTTATAATATTTAATTAAATCTCTAGTTGTTATTTGCCTAGATACAGTACTAAATCGAGGGTTATGAGCAGTCGTAATATATTTTCGGAAAGCATCAGATTCACCAAAAAATAAAGGTAAATCTTGAGAAGCAATTAATCTACAAAGAGATTCCCGAGCTACCTCTAGGTTGTACTCCCACGTACGTACCGAGCCGTCGGGGTTATATTGCAGCTGTGTCTGGCGCATTTGTATTCCTTGCCTTTTCTTGCAGCTTGCAGCATGTCGTTGTAGATGACCCGTCCCACCTGAAGATTTTGCACTCAATTCATTACCACAAATTTTACAAACAGCATACCTCACTTCAGTTCCATCATTGTCGGTCTTGATCTTCTTGTCGAAATCATTCCAAACTGTTGATGTACTAGCTCTTGTTCTTTTTGCACCCGTGCTTTGGGTCGTGGATGCACTTGTTGAGCCAGCAGAAGATGGATCGATTGGACCCTACGCCACCGGGGCCGTCGGTTCTTCGGCATCTCCAGTTTGTACATGTGGACCTTCCGCGGATGGATATGCTTGTTGAAACGATTGCATATCCTCCGCCGAGAGGCCAAATTCGGAGAGTTGAAAATTGTAGTTCTCCATTAAATTGACTGCAAATTGAAATAATAAAGAACGATTAGCAAAAAATTAAACCAATAAATAATACCAAAAAATTAAAATAAGAGTATAAGACAGCATTATTACCTCCTTTGCAGCTCTCACAAAAATCTTTGAAGATTTTTGAATTTTCGGAATTTTGCCCGAATTTTCACCAAATTTGCACAAACACTTTCAAATTTTTCAGAGCTAAACTGAGAGAGAAGAGTGAGGTTTGAGGTGTGAAGAATGGAGGCTGGATGCCCCCTATTTATAGAAAAAATTTCAGATTTTTTTCGAATTGTTTGCTATTTTTTCCGGATTTTTTTACACCCAACGATCACAAAACGGCTAGTTTTTGAATTAGCCGGGCCGGGGCGGGCCGTGCCGGGCCGGGCGTGCCGTGCCGTGACTGGCGTGCCGCCGGGCCGTGCCGTGCCGTGCCAGCCCACCGTGCCGCACCCTCGGCCCAGGCACGGCTCGGTCCGTCGTGCCGTGCCGGCCCGGCCCGCCTATTTTTCGTGCCGTGCCTAAACGGGCCGGGTCTACAGTACCGGGCCGTGGTGCGGCCCGGGTAGGCCCGGCCCATTTGGCCAGCTCTACATAAGATATAGAGAGAGCAATATGATAATCTTTTTATTTCAATAATCTTTTGTATAAAATACAATAGCGTCCCTTTGATATTTATAGTCTAAAACTTATTTTGATATAAGACTGTATTTCTTTCAAGATAAAGTTGAAACTGCAAAGCCCACCAGGGCTGGCGCACACCCCAACCCTAAGGGGTGCCGGTTATACAACACCACCCATTCCTTTTGCGCGTTACTGGTCACCGTCTTGACTCTTCGAAATATGAGTTTTGCACGTGTTACTTTTTATATCCATATATGTGAATAGTTATAAATGTACATTTTTTATTAAATTACTTTTTTACCAATTTAGCTATATCATTTTAGTAAAGGCACCTTTATTACTAGTGAATGGGGGGGGGGGGCAGAAAGGGCTTGTTTATATTGGTTTTGATAATAGTTTTTAGTTTTAGCTAATGAATAGTAACAGCTTGTAGAGAGCTATATGGAGAGAAAGAATCTCGCATGCATTTTTGACTGATATAAATGAAGTCACTACAATGTGTACTATAATCAACTAATAGACCCCACCTTAAAAAGACATCTCATTTGAAAGCTAGATACTATAGAAGCAATTTACTATAGAAAAACAGCTTTTAAAGCTAATATAAACAGGGATAGTAGCATTGCTTTTGCACATGAAACATCGATTAATTCTACCGCTTTTACAATGGAGCATAGAGGTGGCCAATGGGCCGAGCCTTACCATGCCAGCCTATGGCCCGCTACTGTTGGCTCGAAGCATGGCATGGCCCGTTTAGCTCATGGGTCGTGCCTGCATGACCCGATGGACCGTGTCGTGCCTGGGCCAAGCGGGTGGCACACTGGGCCGGCACGGCATGGCCCGATTTGGTTGGCAATGGGCATAAACAGGTCGTGCTAGCACGACACGACATGTCCCATCGAATATAGCCGTTTTTTGACCGTTGTGGTGTAAAAAAATAAAAAGCAAAAAATTCAAAAAATATGAAATTTTTCTATAAATAGGGGGCATCTGGCCTCCATTATCCACACCTGAAACCTGACTCTCATCTCTCTGTTTAGTTGTGAAAATCCGGTAGTGTTTGCGTAAATTTGGCAAAATTAGTGAGAAATTTGTGCGAAATTCAAAAATCTTCAAAGAATTTTATGAGAGCTATAGAAGAGGTAATAGTTCTGCCTTGTTTAATTTTTTTGCTATTATGTGTTGATTTAATAGTAAGTTAATTGTACTTTACTATTACAATTTACAGTTGATTCAATGAAGAACTACGATTTTCAACTCTCCAAATTCAGCCTCATGGCAGATGATATGCAATCCTTTCAAGAAGCATATCCATCCACGGAAGATCCACATCCACAACAAACTGGAGAGACAGAAAAAGCGACGGCCCCGTCGGCACAGGGTCCAATCGATCCATCTTCTGCTGGCTTGACGAGTGCATCCACAACCCATAATACGGGTGCAAAAAGAACAAGAGCTACTACATCAGAAATTTGGAACGATTTTGACAAGAAGTTCAAAACCGACGATGATGGGAATTCGGTGAGGTATGCTATTTGTAATATTTGTGATAATGAATTGTCTGCAAAATTTTCAAGTGAGACGGGTCACCTGCAACGGCTTGCTGCAAGCTGCAAAAAAGGGAAAGGAATACAAATGTTCTAAACACAGCTGCAATATAACCCCGACAGCTCGGTACGTATTTAGGAGTACAACCTAGAGGTAGCCCAGAAATATCTTTGTAGATTAATTGCTTCTCAAGATTTACTTTTAAATTTTGGTGAGTCTGATGCTTCTCAAAAATATATTAGGACTACTCGTAATCCTCGATTTAGTGTTGTATCTAGGCAACCCACAACTAGAGATTAAATTAAATATTATAACAACTGTCGTGAAAAATTGAAAGAAATGCTTCATACATGTACATTCTCTATTGTTTTGACATCAAACATATGGAGTGGTAGGGCTAGGGAGGATTATATTAGTATTGTTGCTTATTATGTTAATGATGACTAGGTAATGGAAGAAAGAATTATAGGGTTTAAATTAATTAATGTTTCACATACTATTGAAATATTGCAGAATGCATTATTAAAGTTGTAGAAGATTTTGGCCATACGGATAAGATTTTTTCTATAACTTTAGACAATGCTGCTGCAAATACTAAGACTATGAAAATTCTTACTCCTTTGCTTAATACTTATGTATAATCTTTCTTACTGCATCAGCCTTGGCGTTGTCGTGCGTCCTTTTTCTCTCTCCTCGCAACCTCACCTTCTTCCTCCACGGCCGACGGCCCACCTAACTACTCTTGTTGGCACCGTTGCCCTCTGGATTCGTTCGCCTTGGTCCAGATGACATCGCTATCAACCATCTGTCGCTCGTCCTTAATGCCGCCTTTGGCTCTACGTCACCGGCTATGGTTCCAAGGTGTGCAAGAGGCGGCGACAACTGAGGTGGCGTGTGCGGGAGGATGTGAGTCCATGGGCCGCCCACCTTCCTTCTCCATCGCCGGAGCTGCACTTCTCCGGCTTCTCCATCTTCGTCCTCCACCTTTAGTGTTGGCCTGGCGGTGCCATCACCCTCTGGATTTGGCCTCCCAGGTCTAGATCCCATTATCGTCTACCACCCACTGCTTGTCCTCAATATTGCCTTTGGCTCCATGTCGCTGGGCTACGAGTCTGAGGTGGGCAAGCGACGATGACGGTCAGGGCGGATGGAGATGGGCAAGCGCTGTGTGCTATGCTCGTGTTGAAATGGCTCGACTACAACCCGGCATACCTTGGGCCATGCCTGGGCCTCGCCAAAGGCGAGTCGTGCTGGCATGGTACGGTGGGATGGCCGTGCTTGGCCGGCATAGCTCGAAGTGTCTCGAAGCCCGTTTGACCCATGTTGTGCCGCCCCGGCCTGACCCATGCCGTGCCAGCCTATACCTTTGATTCCATCATCTCCTTACTTTCGATTCAGCCGCCTCCCCTCCCCCGGTCTTCCCCCATACCTCCTCGCTGCCTCCACAGCCACCTCCCTGTCACCCCTCCCATGGCCACTAATATCACCACACCTGCTTCTCCTACTGCTATCTCCCCTTAATGCGTCGTCACCATAGGACCTCCTGCCGTGCCTCTTAATTCACGCCTTTGCCTACAAAGACACCGTTGACGCCAGCCAAGATTTTGACATGACCACGCACCGCTTCCCCACAACAACAACTAACACTAGTAAGCTTAGGGCCTGTTCTTTTTGGCTACAACTTGTGGCTTTTGGGCTATTTGTGCGAGAGATTACAGAGTAACAGAAACTCACGTGCAGTTTTTACCGATATAAATGAAGTCGGTATAGTATATACTATAATTAATTAGTAGACTCTATCTTAAAAAGATATTTTATTTAAAAACTAGTTATTATAGAGAAATCGAAAAGCAGTGAAGCCAATAAGAAGAGGCGCAGCAGATGTGAGGCAACGACTACCCCTCCTATGACTGCCAACAGCGACTCCTCCCTGTGTCCTGGGCGACCTCGGTGACGGCAATGACGCCTCCAGGTGTACATCTGACATGCCAGCCCGAGCAATTTGTTTATTGCTTGTAGTTGATGCAAGTTTTAGGTTCGAATCACGATTTTTTTTTGTCAGAATCCTCCAATGCAGCGAATCATTCTCTCTCCTCCTTTGTATCGGCTTAAGCCCAAATTTGAGGATACCATCTTATTTTTACAAAAAGGTTATTATAATATTTCATCTTTTTATAATGCATGTATGATCATATGTTTACACAAAAATTTACATGTGCAAATAAATATTCTAACATGTTCTACATGTACGTAGTTTTTATACAAGCGCATAGACCCAAAACACGGGATCATAAGAACCTAGGTCCACTTCTGAATTTCCCGGGGCCTTGTAAATACCATACCACTGTGTGACAAAAGTTAGCATTATCAAAATTTGGTCATGAAATTCTTGACCTATATGTTGGCAAAAAAGAAAAAGAAAGGAGAGTCCATGTAAAAGATATCTTACCAAATCTCGATAATAACAATACCAAACAAAAGATCTGGTCGAAGTTACCGAATTTCACGAGCTTCAAACGAAACAGCCCCGGCGAAAGTCTGAAAGCAACACGGAAAGAAAGTTTTACTCCTAAATCGAGAGACGATGGCATAATTAGAAGCGGTGAGCTGTGGCGTGATTCCGCTCTGATTTTGATAATCATCCCGGGCCCACCGCTCATGGAGCAGTAGTACTAGTAATAACTCGGCTCCCTGGGCCCTGGGCCCCATCTCCCAGCACGGCACCACCCTCCAGTGTCCGCGGCCCGCACAGCTCCGCTTCCCCGATACCGTACGCCACGCCCCCACCCTCCGCTCTCCGCCTCTCTCTCCACTTCTCCGCCCGCACTCGCCTCACCGCGCCGCTATTGTTCCACCGAAATTCCCCTGCCTGCCTAGCCTAGCCTAGCCTTCCCCCGCGAAACCACCCACCAAAACGAAAAAAATCCCGCGCGGCGGCCCGAATCCCACCTGTTTTCACTTCCCCGCTCACCGCGCCGCGCCGCCATGGATCCGCACGCGCAGGCGCAGGCGGAGGCTGATGCGGCGGCGCTGCTGGGCGCGGACCCGGCCGCGCTCACGGCGCTGCTCGGGGACCTGACCTCCCCGGCCAACGAGGCGCGGTCGCGGGCGGAGCGGGTGTTCCACTCGCTCCGCGCGGCCCACCCGGACGCGCTCGCGGTCCGCCTCGCGCACCTGCTGCTCTCCCCGGCGCACCCCTCCGCGCCCATCGCCGCCGTGCTCCTGCGCCGCCTCATATCCCCGGGGTCCCAGTCCTTCGTCTACCCCGCGCTGACCCCCGCCACGCAGTCCTCGCTCCGCGCGCTCCTCCTCTCCGCCGCCTCCGCGCCCGCGCTCCCCAAGTCCATCTCGAAGAAGCTCTCCGATGCCGTCGCCGAGCTCGCATCCTTCCTTCTGCCGTCCAACTCGTGGCCCGACCTCCTCACCTTCCTCTACAAGTCCATCGCCTCCCCGTCCTCGCCTCCGGCCCTGCAGGAGTCGGCGCTCAACATCCTAGCCCGGTTGGCCTCCCACCTCGCCGCCGGCTTCCCCAACCTCCACGCTCTCCTCCTCTCCGCGCTTTCGCACCCCTCGTCCGCCGACGTCCGCGTCGCCGGGCTCAACGCCGCCATCAGCCTCATCCAGTCCCTCCCCTCCGCCGCCGACCGCGACCAGTTCCAGGACCTCCTCCCCGCCATGATGCGCGCCCTCGCTGAGTCTCTGAACTGCGGGAACGAGGGCTCCGCGCAGGAGGCGCTGGAGATGATGATCGAGCTGGCTGGTGCGGAGCCGCGGTTCCTCCGCCGCCAGCTGCCCGACGTGGTCGCCTCCATGCTGCAGATCGCCGAGGCAACCGGATTAGAGGACGGCACACGCCACCTTGCCGTTGAGTTTGTTGTTACGCTTGCCGAGGCACGGGAGCGTGCGCCTGGGATGATGAGGAGGCTGCCACGATACGTTGGCAGGCTCTTTGCGGTGCTCATGACGATGCTGCTTGATGTCCAGGATGAACCGGCGTGGCATGCCGCGGTGTCAGAGGAGGAAGATGCTGGGGAGACCGGAAGCTATGTTTTCGCACAGGAGTGTCTTGACCGACTTGCAATTGCTGTTGGTGGGAATACGATTTTGCCTGTGGCTGCTGAGTTGCTCCCTTCGGCTTTCTCTGCTGAAGAGTGGAAGAGACGGCATGCAGCACTGGTGATGATAGCGCAGATTGCAGAGGGCTGTGCTAAGGTGATGATTAAGAATCTGGAGCAGGTAGTTGGGATGGTGCTGAATTCCTTCCAGGATCCTCATCCTCGGGTGAGGTGGGCGGCAATCAATGCAGTAGGGCAGCTTTCGACGGACCTGGGGCCTGAGTTGCAGAACAAATTGCACCATGTCGTACTGCCTGCATTGGCTTCAGCGATGGATGATTCCCAGAACCCACGCGTCCAGGCAAGTGACTGTTGAGCATTTGCAACTAACTCATCTGCTGCATTCCCCTTTCAATATCCTTTCTTCTATTTTAATGTCTTAGAGCAGCGATGATCATGTAACCCACATGCTTGCAAATATTACCCCACAGTTCATTTAATCGATACATATTGCTACCCTAGCATGTGGCAGGTATTCGAGAGCATTATTGACAGTTGTGTAATTGTTCATGTTTGCCCATGCACAACTCATGTTGGTTGATTAAGTTGGGGCATGGTTTGTGGTGGCTAGTTTTGGATTTGCTGATGTGTATTAGAGGACAGTTTGGGTATCCCCGTCATAGTTCTTGTATTAAGGATTTCATCATGTCCTTTACCTGTTTGTGTGTGCTATATGTATGCACTGAGGTCAGTCCCACTGTGGATTTTGGGTCTATCTTTGGATAGCACATAACCTTTTAGCACCAAAACATATAAAATGGAGTACCTTTGTGAACCCAAGAATTGGTACCTGTTGGGCATTTCTTCAATTGATGTGTTAGAGTCTTGGATATTGCAGTTTTGTTGCGAAGAAATTTACACATATTGCTTGCTGGATGTCTGTGTGTGTCATGCATTTGGAGACAATTTGCATCTACCTAGTTGATCTGGATTACATGATGGCATTATGCTTTATCAATTCTTGAGATGTCCTGTATTTAGATTCCTTGCTGCTTCTTGTTTTTACTTTCGTAAAGAACATACGAATTACATAGATAATCTATAAGGTTAAAAATTGTTCTGCACCAAAATGATGACTACACTAGAACATTTTCAAGTTGTATTACTAGTCTGTTCGACACATTAACTGCGTTTTTTAAGTCAAGTTAAATAAATTTCAAGAACGTCACCAATTGTAATATTCATATGTGTATCTGATATTTGAAATGTGAAAGTCGAGTTCAGGGAAATTTGAAATTTAAAAGACATTACCTTCAGTTATGCATTTGAAGGAATGACTAGAAACTGGCTACATTTTTTTTTAAAAAAAAACTTCAGTGCAAGCAAAGTATATAGCATGAATCAGGGTCCAAGGCCTCAGGCTGGCCCTTGTAGTTTTATTATAAAATTCTAGGGAAACTTTGCTCACTAACATTGCAAAGATGTGTAATATTGGAAAATAGCATCAAACTTGTATGGGTTTATAGTGTAACTGTCTTACTGAGCAATCTGCCCGGAAATTTTATTTCTTGCTGCGGTCTGGGTAGCTAAATATTTTAACCAAAATTTTATTTGAACTGAAGAAATCAAATGGAATGTTGCATCTAAATAAATAATATTGTGTCACATAGGGGCTAGGGCAAGTGAATACTTCAGTTAAGGTAAACTGCATTGGTAGGCTGTGTTTTTTTTTGTGACCAAGTTTCATGATAAGATGATTCAGGAAGGTTTATATGATGCAGCTATTTGTGCCTAAGATGTGTGATGTCTTCTCTCTTAGATTAAGCTATTTGTGCCTAAGATGTGTGATGTCTTCTCTCTTAGATTAGCAGTAGACTAGTAGGTCAAAGTGTCAAACAGTAAGCATTGAGGTAACAATTAGGTACCTGAAGTTCAATATGAATGTTTCACAAACATGAATCTGAGCAACACCAATGGTACTGTTTGAGTGTAAAGAGCTATTTTTGGCTAGTTTTCTGAATTTCTCCTTGAAGTTTGAACTATCCCTGTACATTATCTCAGTCAGTCGGTAATCTCCAATTGATGTAGTAGTCAAACAACAATTTTTTTGTTGATCCCCTACCTATGCTGCTGATGCAAAAGATATTTCATATAAGAAGCCATAAGGCCCAAAGCAGATCTTTTCTAGGAGACTGATTTTTATTTCTTATAGAATTCAAGTCGATACTTTTACAGTTCTTATGCACCTTTATATCCTGTAGGATTAGTCCTATACTTGAGAAGTTCTCTCTTTCAAGGTTGATTGTTACAATTAGATTAGATTACCTAATACTCCCTCCAGTCACAAAAGAATGTCGTTTTGGATATTGACACGGTCCCCAAAACGCAACTTTCACCACTAATTTCTATTATAATAGATTTATAAAACATAATAAAATTATACTTTTATGAAAGTTCTTTTCAAGATAAATCTATACATATCATTTTCATGTGTTCATTCCAAATATTGGAAAAGATATCAATAGTCAAAGTTTAGAAAGTTTGACTGCACGTACCCCAAAATGGCATTCTTTTGTGATTGGAGTCATTGGACAGAGTATTTTGTAGCAATTTCCTAGAAATTCCACAATAATTTTTTGTTGGGTTCTCCTAGGCTTACAAAAGGAAAAGGCTTACAAAATCTTCTAGATCACAAATAAAAATTCATGTTATAATATAATTCCATCACTCCTATAGTTAAATATTTGGATTCATTCTAGTGTTAGACCCATCCTATTTGTAGTCGGATTCTTTCACCAGAGATTGTTGGTTCTTGTTTGTACAATGTGTATACTGGTAATGAGTGGTACAATGTATTCAATCTACCGGTTTATGTTGAAGTTGATGCTAGTTCAGTTGCCTACGAGATATTTAAGACCTTGTCTGCTCTGATTTCATTTATCACAAGAATGGTTATACTGTTTGTTTTTTTTATAGTTACCATAAAATGCCACTTGCCTTTTTCTTTGATAGTTTGATGTATAGTTATGATTGAGTTGTCATGAATGTTCTTCCATCAAGTGATCAAGGCATGCTCTAATCTTTGTTTTATTTTCCCAATGAGCTCAGGCACATGCAGCTTCTGCAATTCTAAACTTCAGCGAAAATTGCAGACCTGATGTTTTGACACCATACTTGGATGGGATAGTCGCGAAACTTCTACTGTTGCTTCAGGTAAATCTTGCATCCAACCTTTGAACTTTCATTGCATACAATATACACATGAGCATAGTTTCTATTCCATGTTTTGGAAAATATGTTTGTTTTATTTGTAGACTGGAAACCAAATGGTGCAAGAAGGTGCTTTAACTGCTTTAGCATCAGCTGCAGATTCTTCTCAGGTAAAGAGAAAATACTGTTGAAGTTTTTTTTCTGGCCAATAGTCTTGCTAACAGTTTTGCAATCTTATTGATTCAGGAACACTTCCAAAAATATTATGATGCAGTCATGCCATACCTCAAGGCTATACTCATGAATGCAACTGATAAATCAAATAGAATGTTGCGTGCGAAATCCATGGAATGCATTAGTTTAGTTGGTATGGCTGTTGGGAAACAAAAATTTAAGGATGATGCTAAGCAGGTAATGATTTGCTAGTTGCTCTGATACATAACTATTTCATGATGTAAAAACATTTCAAGTTAAATGCCATTTGTTCTTAGATATCAAAATTATATTGTAGAGATGTTATCTGCAATTTGTCCTGATTCTATTGCTGATGGGTTCATTTGAATGTTGCCTGCAAACTTCATTGGTTGGCCCCTTAAGACTGAATACATTTTTCTTGTTAGGTGATGGAAGTTTTGATGACACTGCAAGGATCTCAGATGGAGGCTGATGATCCTATAACAAGTTACATGCTGCAAGTACGTTGGAAGTTGGAACCCTATTGGCATTTTATGCCATCACTAGTGTGCTTTTTTTTTTGATGAGAACAGTAGGGGACTTCCCTACTGAAAAATATATTACTAATAAAGGTTATATATTACAAATACAAGAGATATAAAGGATCATAGATCCTAGATAAAACATTCTATAACCAATCATTTAGGGCCTGCTGCATAGTGGGAGGCACTCTGACTTTGAGAAGCTCCAATTCAGCAAGCAGCATATTTTTCCATCTAGTTTTGCTCTTAGAAATCTGGGCAAATATGCATTTGTTTCTTTGAATCCAAATAAGCCAACAGCCCATGGTAATTAGTTCCTTGAAAAAGATATTAATGTGCATATTTTGACTTCTAGCCAGATCAAGCATATCCAGAATTTCCAAAGAAGTATCCCAAGATAGACTGTTTGAGCTCCAGCACTCTTTACTGAATTGACATTCAAAAAATAAGTGTTTCCACTCTTCTCTGATCTGTGCATTTCATAGCACACAAGAAACATCATCAACATGTAAATTTTTTCTTTGCGATCACTAGCGTGCTTCACTTTTGCTTAATCTAATTGCATTTGTAGGCATGGGCAAGACTGTGTAAATGCCTTGGCCAGGACTTCTTACCGTACATGAGTGTTGTTATGCCGCCTCTACTCCAGTCCGCTCAGCTTAAACCAGATGTGAGCGTCACTTCTGCTGGGTCAGGAGATGAAAATGGTGAATCTGATGACGAGGGGTATGTTTTTAGGGTTTCCTCCATGTTTAGTACAGTGGCATTTTATCATATATTGTTTTCCTGTATTGATTTTTCATCTGTTGGTCACATTTACATGATGAAATGGTGAATCTGATCATGTCAGGTGTGTTTTCCGTAGTTTCCTGCATGTTTTGGCATGATTTCCTGTTTTGAATTTGCATGTGTTGGTCTGATCCATACAAATCAATACAAGCAATAAGCATAAACTTGTACTCCCTCCGTCCTGTAATATAAGTCCAAAGCCCATCATACATACAACCCAAGGAAGCACTAATTCTAAGAAAAAGTTAATATCATTGGGCCATGCATACCCATATTAAATGGTAGACTACAATTACTTATACACTTTGTCAGCATTACAGGAGGGGTTTATGGTGGAAATATCGCAATAACTATACCTTTGATTTCCGTAATGGACTTATGTTGTGGGATGACGCTTTCCAAGAATAGGGACTTATATTGCGGGACAAAGGGATTATTCTATTTAGTTCAACCACCTTGTATTGAAGCAGTGTTAGGACTATTACACTGGAGGGTTCTACTTACCGCCTGTATGAATTGCAGTGTTGAGACTATTACACTGGGAGATAAAAGAATTGGCATCCGGACCAGTCTTCTGGAGGAGAAAGCAACAGCATGTAATATGTTGTGTTGCTATGCTGATGAGCTCAAGGAAGGGTTTTTCCCATGGATTGATCAGGTTATGTTACCATGTTCTGAACTCCACTCTGTGCGCGCATGCATGCGTGCGTGTGAAGAGCTACAGCTGAATCTGGATTTGTGCAGGTTGCAACTACTCTGGTACCTCTCCTCAAATTCTACTTTCATGAAGAAGTTAGGAAGGCAGCTGTTTCAGGTCTGCGACTGTCATTTTCGATGTATTTTTTCTTCTATTTGGCATGTTCTCGAGTGTTATACATTGTGCAATCTCTCCAGCGATGCCTGAGCTTCTACGTTCAGCAAAGCTGGCAGTAGAAAAGGGTCAAGCTCAAGGTCGGGATAATTCTTATCTTAAGCAGCTATCTGATTACATAATTCCAGCTCTTGTGGAGGCTATGCATAAAGTAAGTGCAACATGCTAATTGATACTTCTTGCTTCCTTAGTACTTGTTGTGTTGGCTACTATTCTTTGGTTTAAGCGTGTTATTGGAACTCTATGCAGGAACCCGACACACAAATTTGTGCAAGCATGCTGGAGTCATTGAATGAGTCCATACAGGTCTTGTGTTACTGTACTATGGTGACATTTTTTTGTGCTGTTGCACTGAAAAAGAGCTTTGTTTTTCTTCAGAAGCCTCAATATCTTTACTTTGTGCACAGCTAGCTCTTGCTTGTAGTTGTCTTCACATGTTTTTGACATGATTATTCAACCTATATGGTTTTTAAACTCACCGACCTTACCAGACTAGAATTTTAAACACCCTGTGAAATGCAAATACCATGTGGACATGGATTGTGCTGCATTGGATGGTTTAAGATGCGTGGTTTGAATTACTAGCAGGGTTTGAGCGATTTTTAAGTATCAACTACTCTGTACCATACTACTTTCGGTTGTAAAACTAACCTGTTTACATTCCTAGTGCTGTGCCGATTGGCTCTTCTGCCAAAAATCCCACCCTTTAGTGAAGCTACTCTGTACCAAACTACTTTTATTAACAATAAAATCTAATAATTTTTATATCTATAATAGTAAACTTAGCTGCAGTGCATGTCATCAACTTAGAAGCATGTTTGCCTTTTTAGTTCGGTAAAGATCCAGCTAAGCATGGGTGGACCTACACCTATTAAGTTTGGACATGATTTTGTGGCATTAAAAATGTACCAAAAAATCTAAAAAAAATCATTGATGTAGTACATCATGGTACAATGGTACACGCAAAATTTTGGTACCAAGCTTGGTAGTATGTGGTACATACCCCAAAAAAAATCCCAAGCTGCACCAAAATATGTGAAATATATATTTGCTGGTGCCTTCTCTTTTTGTTTCCCCTGAATGGTGCCACATATGGCCATGAAATTTTGAGGGCACCCATATCTTAAGTAGTACCAGATGTAGGATTTTTTCTCCAGATTTTTGGTACAGTACAATAAGCCAAACCACTAGTGGGTGTAGGTACACCCATGCTTAGAAAAGCCACACTACTGTAGAAACATATACTCTGTATGGGTCACTCTAATAATCTGTCCATTTTCTTCATTCAGATATCAGGAACACTTCTTGAGGAAGGCCAAGTTAGATATATAGTGGATGGAATCAAAGAAGTAATAACAGCAAGCACTAATAGGAGGAGAGAACGGACAGAGAGGGCAAAAGCTGAAGATTTTGATTCAGAAGAAGAGGAGCTACTAAGAGAAGAAAATGAACAGGAGGATGAAATCTTTGATCAAGTAAGCTATTGAAATACTAGACTGTTTGTAACTTTTGGACAAAGCAGCATAGCAGATCTGCCTATATTTCTGATACATATAGACAAGTGACAATTGTGTGCACTGAAACTGAAATATTTGCATATATGCCTAATTACTTACCAACATGTAATTGAACAATGAAAGGTGTGTGCACGATTGTGTTGTACTTTCAGCTTATACTAGGGCAAACAGAGCACTAATTGCTAAGCTTCATTAGAAGTAGTTTAAACAAGTTTACCCTTTATGATTGTGCAGGTTGGTGATTGTTTGGGCACTCTGGTCAAAATCTTCAAGACTTATTTCCTTCCATTCTTTGATGAACTCTCTGTCTATTTGACGCCTATGCTGGTAAGTGAAATGATGAACTGTCGGATTTGGAGACTGTGTTTTATTAGCCTAAGAGTACAAGGCACTGAACACTGAACTTCACACCAAAAGTTGATTTAACTAGTACTAATGCCAAATCTTGAATCTTTTTTCGGGTTACTTTCAGACCCAACTCTTGCATAGTTGTTCAAGGCTTGTCATATGTTATCGTTTTCTTAGATGTTTTGAAAAGGAAACTTTTCTGGGAGTACATATCTCCTGTTATGGTTTATTTTCAGATCTGATGACCGGTGATAATAACAGAACATCTCATTGCACAAATTGTAATGTTCTATAATCACAGAACATCTCATTGCACAAATTGTACTGTTCTCACACAGAACATTATTTAGATGGACCTCGTAAGTAAATTTCTATTTAATTTGATCAATTATTAGGGAAAAGATAAAACAGCAGAAGAAAGAAGGATTGCCATATGCATTTTCGATGATGTTGCAGAGCACTGTCGAGAAGCAGCAGTTAGGTAACAGTTTTGTGATCCTTCTAACCTTTTTTTAGAAGAAATGATTTTTTGAAGTTTTTTTCCCATGAAGCAAAAGTTTGATCATGTCTGGTTCTCAGGTATTATAATGCATATCTTCCTTCTCTGTTAGAAGCCTGCACAAGTGAAAACCCAGATGTTAGACAGGTCTGAATCTTTTATGTTCTACTTCCCAATCCACAAAGGTTCATTGTAATAGTATGCAATATTTCATTTCTCACAAAAGTTTTTTTAAAAGCTTGTGGTTCATTTTTAACTTGCTATTTTCAGGCTGCAGTTTATGGTATTGGAATTTGTGCTGAGTTTGGCGGTTCTGCATTTAGTTCTCACACTGGGGGTATGTGTTGTATGTACCATGAATTAGACTAGTTTGTAGCTGTGTTTGTCTTTGATGTTGATAATTCATTTCTACAGAGGCCCTGTCCAGATTATACAACGTAATCAAACATCCCAATGCATTGGATTTGGATAATGCAATGGCATATGACAATGCTGTTTCTGCTCTTGGAAAAATATGTCAATTTCATCGTGATAGCATTGATGCATCTCAGGTATTTCATGAGCCATATGCATTTATATTCTTACTCTGAAGTGTATTGCACATAACTGAGCAGGCATGCTTGAAATATAGGGTGATCAAAATAAAGGAAATGTTTACCCTAAATCCTGCATTTATTTCCTTGTCAATCCAAATAGGGCCTGGGAAAGGGTATCCTTGTCTCGTGTTAATTCGATAATACTGTAAGTATCAGTTAGTATTTCCATTTGGAGTCACAATGTTGCAATTGATCAATGAAACTCTCGTCTATAGAAACTAAAAAGTATTCAATTTTCCTCAAGAACTAGCTGTGCTTGGAACACAAAGCAGGCACCAGCACCTCCAAGCTCAAAGCAGCGTGTACTGTATGCAAACATTGAATCAACTAGTTGAAAACCCTATGCAACCGTGCAGTATGATCTAAATAGTTTTAAACTAACAAAATATGTTAAATTATAAGATAAAACCAGCCTTCATGCAATCATGCCTAAAAAATTAGAATTGTATTCATTTGGGGCTTATGCCTTAATATAACCATTACAATCTAGGTCTACCAGGCAGGTTATATATGCATATTTTTCCCCTTTTCCTTCAAACTAGTGTGAGAACTATTTTTATTGTAGTAGTAGTCGTCTTGTTCTAGGTGAGTAGTAGTCTTATTCTAGGTAGGGAAAAAATCTACTTAAATGTAATGATGCTCTCTTGCAGTCGCTAAAAGGAATTTTAATTAAGATATGCATCTGAACTCAACAATACTAAGATATTGTTACGTATTTCAAAAAAGGAGTGGTTCTTCCAGAAATTGTTATAGCATCTGATGTAGCCATCTGTCGTTTGCTTCATCGAATCTTTAGGGATTTGAATGTCACTTCTTTGTGCCTTCTTGCCCCAAAAGTCAAATAATGGGGCATTACCTTTTAATAGTTGCGTTGTTACTGTTAAGGGTATTAGCAAGGTTATTAAGGCGGTAAGGCGAGGTAAGACGACCCACCCCCCTCACACCTTTTAAGCGATAAGGCGTGAGGCGAGGCGACGCCTTAGAAACATCATAAGGCGAAGAAAACGGAGTTCTGAGGACTAAATTAGAAGAAATCCAAAGAGATGAAGGACTTAAAAGGATCTAATTGTAATTTCGTAAACCTCTGGGGAATCAAATGTAAAAGTCTAACCCTAATATTTCTTACCCCAGCGGCCAGCGCATTCGAAGTCGTCGCCGCCTCCTCTCTCCTCCCTCACTCGAAGCCGCCGCCTCCCCTCTCCTCCCTCACTCCCATCCGCCGCCGCCTCCCTCCCTCCTCCCTCACTCCCAGCCGCCGCCTCCCTCCGCCCTCACTCCCAGCCGCCGCCTCCCTCCCTCCGCCACGGGGATGGACCGATGGAGGCGGCGCTAGGGTTCGACTTCGGCGTCTCCGCAGCTCCGCTTATGCGACAGCCGACAGGTTCTCCACTGGCCCCTCATCCCGTGTCGTCTCTTTGTACTTGCTTTTTCCGGTTCTTGGGGCGTCCGCCTTCGCCGTCGCCTCGCGTTTCTTCGCCTCACCGACGCTTAAGCGACGCGTTAGGGTTTGAGGCGGACGCCATACAGCATCGTGGCAAGGCGAGGCCGACACCTTACGGTCCTTCGCCGCCTTACCGCCTAAGCGTCGCTTAAGCGACGCTTAGGCGACGCCTTAATAAGCCTGGGTATTAGAGATAAGGGTATTAGAGATAGAGTTTGTATTCTATTCCATATATGCCTTATCTCTATATGGCATATCCCCTTGTACTCTCCTATATATATGGCCCTTTGGGTCTCATATCTATACACACAATATTCATAACAGTTACTATAGTAATCTTTAACCATGCAATGCTTCTGAGTTCTGACCACGCAGCACTTTTTTAATGTTAACAGGTCATTCCTGCTTGGTTAAGTTGTCTGCCGATAAAAAATGACTTAATCGAGGCCAAGATTGTCCATGAACAACTGTGTGCAATGCTTGAGAAGTAAGCTATAGTCAAAAATTATTTCTATGGAATTTTGCAGTTTTGCCGAGCTATGGTGTAGAAACAATATTTCATCAGTAGCATGCTTATTTTTTTATTTCATTAAAAATTTTCTTACTACCTTCGTTGGCTAACTAACAGGTCTGATAGGGAGCTGCTGGGTCATAACAATCAATATCTTCCAAAGATTGTCTCTGTTTTCGCAGAGGTACTCATTTATGTTTATTATTTTTCTTGATTTTCGTTGTAACTTTCCCATTTTTGTTTTTATTTGGCGGTAAAGATATATAAAGAAAACTGCAACACTGCTACCTGCACTCTTGGAGTAATAGAGGATTTGTACCTACATTATTAAAGTATGCAATTTGATGCCTTAACTCTCCAAAGTATGCACATCAATTAAAATTTAACACCAAATGGTATGGAGCTAGTATTGAAAAGTATGTGTATTAAAATTGCACATGTATGTGCATGTTGAGATCTTAACAAAAAATATAAGTACATCTTGGAATATTAACAAGCATGGGTTGAGAGTTTGGTCAATCGAACTCCATTACCAACAAGTGGATGTCTAGTAAACCGCTCAACCTCTAGGTTGAGCCCTGAAACAGGGTAGCTGCAAGCTACCATAGATCTAGATGAGGGTACTAAATACGAGTACCTATTTCTGAATATCGGCAATTTAGGGTTGAAACGCTACCATCAATTTCATGTGCTTCCGCAACCTTTTGTCACTCCAATGCTGAATCGTCTGTCACCCTATATATTGTGGGCACTTACTTTTCCTTTTTGGTGATCGTATTTTAACATTCAATACTTAATATTTCCATAGTTCCACTATAGTGTCTTCCATTGGAAATCACCAGTCATACCATAGTAACGCAAGCATTCTTTCGTCCCTCAAGACAATATTTTGTGTTGGCTATCTACGAATGAACTAATGAAGTCCTGGTTTTTGACACAACATTTCAAATTACATCTATTGCAAATATAATATGTGAGCTCACCGGACCCTTATCTAATTTTTTTACATGACAATGTGAAGATCTTTAAAAAAACTTAGAGATAGCCATTTGCTGGTCTCATTTACTGCAATCACTGTGTCATGGGCCGCATTGGCTTTAGAACATTGTTTAGCTGTTTAACGTCATACCTATTTTGTGCTAATGCAGATATTATGTGCGGGTAAGGATCTGGCAACAGAACAGACTGCTGGCAGGATGGTCAATCTGCTAAGACAGCTTCAAACAACATTGCCCCCGTCAGTACTGGCCTCGACATGGTCTTCTCTGCAGCCACAGCAACAGCTTGCGCTACAATCTGTGTTGACATCATAGCTGATCAGTATAACTTCAATGGTTGTTAAACATATGGCCTTCACAGCTTGCCTTTTTGTGTGTTATTCATGTAATTTTGTGCTTGGGTTCCTGGGTTTGTGCAGCATACAAATGTCCTGAGCTTTTGTATGAAGGGCAAGGTTTGCATCTGGTGTGTATATTATTGCGAAATGGCATGGATGTGTATGAGGCTGAGCTATCTCCACATCACCGCAGTGAACTTGTAAAGTTACATGTTTCATTCACTAGTGATTTTAGTTGGATTGAAAGGATTGTAAATTAAAAACAATTTTGATTGCTGATGTCATATTTTTTTTCTTCAATTTTTTGTGCCTGCCTTTTGGCTTGTATTTCTTAAGGATAGAATAGGAATGTTATTTATTTCTTTATATGCTATGATTTCCTTATCTGTATATGGCATATTCTTCTGTATATTCTTTTGTACTCTTTATATATATTGTCCTTTGGGCCTCATGAATATACACACAATATTCATAATATGGTATCAGAGCTAGGGCTCTGACTTTGTTCTTCCGTTGCTCTGCTATCGTCGCTCGGGCCACCTCTGCCTGTGTCGTCGCCGCCGTCCAGGCTGTCTTTGCCTGAGTCGCCGCTGACGCCTAGGCCACCTCTGCTCAAGCTGTCGTCGCTGTCGCCTGGGCCGTCATCGCCTAAGCCACTGCTGCCTGATCCGGATGTTGCCAGATCCGTCGTCATTGTCGGGCTGTCGCTCCCCATCGTTGCTGCTGGGTAGCAGCTTCGTTGGCGGCCGCTCCCTGTTGTCGTTGCCAGGCTGTCGCTCCGTCGGCAATGTCACCGGTGCATGCCCTTCTCCGCCACCGCTGATTCAGCCTCCTCCTAGGCAATCTACTACTGCACCTCTTGGAGCAGATGAGGCTGCTAAAGAGGCACATACTGCTGCTGACGCTGTTGATGAGGTTTTTCAGTATGCCATTAATGCTTTTGAGCGTTGGTGTGTTGACGAGGCTTGTGTTCGTGCCATCCTGGTGGTTAGTGTCGATGACTTTATTCAGCCAGACATTGTTGGTCTACGGTCTACTCAACAGACCTGAGAGTACTTGCGTGAGCGATACCAGCAGAGCAGTGATGCTCAGTTCTTTTCGCTTCAGCGTGAGTTGGAGACGCTTCGCCAGGGAGATTCTTCTGTTGATGACTTCTATCGAGCCTTGGCAAGTCTCTAGCGCTAGATCGATGAACTGGCCTCTCCATTTTGTCAGAAGTGTCACAAAGTGCAGAAGGCGGATCATGATCACCTTCACCTTTATGACTTCGTCTGCCGCCTTCGTCCAGAGTTTGAGCTTGTCAGAGCTCAGCTGCTGAGCCGCTCTCCACGGTCGACCGTTACAGAGGCACTTTCGACGCTTCGGGCTGAAGAGTTTCGACTCGGGTTACCAGCCTAGTCTGTTCCGACTGTGTTTATTGCCCCTTCTCCGACTACGACACTGACATCTGCTTCAACAACGACCTCTCCCCAGGTGCCTGTTTCTGCTCCTGTTCTCGCACAAACAGGAGTTCAGTGCAACTACTGCAAGAACTCGGGCACGATTACAAGAGTTGTGCGGTGCGGAAAAAGCGGAACAAGACACGTGGGGGTGGGCGACAGAAGGGGGCATTGAGGCCCTTCCTTCATAGGAGGACAGACCAGCTCATCAGTTTCTGCTCAGAAAGGTGACTCTGTTCAACAGCTCTGCCAGGTTCTATTTCAGCAGCTCTCTCACAATTCAGTAGGTTCTACTAGTTTAGCTCAGACATCTCCTTCAGGTATCTCTTGGGCTCTAGATTTTGGTGCCTCCTTTCACATGACACCAGACTCCACATCTCTCACTTTAGTATGACCACCTAAGTTTTCTAGCACTGTTCAGACAGTTGACGGTACTTCCTTGTCTGTTAGCTGTCAAGGCATTATTTTGTCCATTGACTTTTCTGTTCCAACTGTTTCTCATGATCCCCACTTTACCATGCAGCTTCTTTCAGTGGGACAGCTCACTGATCTTGATTGTAGGGTTGTTTTTGACTCTCACACCTGTTTCGTCCAGGATCGACAGACAGGGACGGTACTTGGGATTGGCCGGCGCCGTAGGGATCATCAGGGTCTCTACATTCTCGACCGCCTCCACCTTCCGTCCACTTCAGTTGCTCCTGCTACGTCTGCTCCTACCGCCACTGCTGCCACCACCTCTGGAGCTTTTGCGTAGTGGCATCATTGTTTAGGACACCTGTGTGGTTCCCGTCTTTCTTCATTACTTCGTCAGGGTGTTCTTAGACGTGTAACTGTTGACACGTTAATGTTTTTGTCAGGGTTGTAAGCTGGGCAAGCAGCTACAACTTCCTTATCATTCTAGTGACTCCATGTTTTCTCGTCCTTTTGATTTAGTTCATTCAGATGTACGGGGCAAGTAGTTACAACTTTCTTATCATTCTAGCAAGCCTGTCCCCAGCCCCCCAAGCGGCAGGTAATTAGGCCGGCTAATTAGCGGCAATAATATATACCACGATTGTCCAATACATGGCACTTCAAAACAAACGTTACGATCGTTAAATTCATGGTTAAGTTAATCTAAATAAATGTGGCTATTTTAAACTGTATAAAATTACCAAAAAGTTACATAATAATTATTACTGCATTGGGAGGCTTCACATAAAATTTCGTAATTTTTAGAGCTCGTTTGCTATATGTAAAACTCGTAAAAATATCAAAATTATATGATGTTTTAAGCAACATTCACCATGGATAAAATTTCTCAAAAATTACATTGCGAGAAACATTGTGTGGGAAGGCTGTAAATAAATTTTTGTAATTTTTTGAGCTCATTTGATATATTTAAAAATTCAAACAAACACTAAACGTAAAAAAAATTCATACAATTTTGAACATCACGATTACAATTCATACAATTCGGACCACATAAAATTCTCAAAAAATTACATAATAGCTATTACTATATCGAAAGGCTTCATATAAAATTTTGTAATTTTCAGAGCACGTTTGCTATATGTAAAAACTTATAAAAATATCAAAATTGTACGAAGTATTTTTTAAGATGAGGTCTACTAGTTAATTACAGTACATATTATATCGACTTCATTTATATTGGCGAAAACCGCATGTGAGCTTCTATTACTCTGTAATCTCTCATATGAACCCAAAAACCACAAACCACAGCAGAAAACTATAAATCTCAATCAAAAAGAACAAACCCCATATTATTGTCGGTTCCGAATTCTGATCCGAGAGATCGATTGCATACGGATAGAGCCTGCCGTCTGTAGATGGGTGCTCTCGGTGGGCACTGTGTCAGACGCTTGGACTGTACTGTTCCTAAACCGAGAGGGACAGGCATGTTTACGGGCTGTTCTTTAAGTCAAAAATTGACGGCTTTTAGTTTTTATTACAGTACCTAACTTTTAAATGGAGTATTTTTCTCAAGACAGGGTCTACAAGTTAAACGATCTACACGTTAAAAGTCCAACATCTGTACCAGCCAAAATCGCAAGTGAGTATCTGTCTCTCCGTAATCTGTACCATAAACAGCCAAAATTAAAAAATTTCAACCAAAAGCCATGACGATGAAAAAAAGGGCCTAAAGTGAGTCATGACGATTAAGATAGCATATTGTGCTTGTTTTGTTCAGCCGTAGCCAGTGCTTGATTGATTGTTTGCGTTGCTACAGTGCGTTTTGGCCCGCCTCTTCTTCGTTTCTGAGCTGGATTGGAGATCATGCTCCAGGGCACGGCGATATTTACCGGCTACCTCCTATCCTAAACACCTATCGCTCTTGGTCAATTCATCTGTACCAAAAAACCATATCTTTGGATAAAATGCAACCAAAATGCACTCCGATCACACAACAGGTGCAAACAATAAGGCAATAAAGTGAGCAAGATGGTGGAGAGTAAAACGTCTAGTCTCAGAAAGTGTATACCTAGCGGATGTAAAAGTGCCGACTACAGGATATTTTTCTTTAGCAAAAAATGGCAAGCATCTGAGAACACACGAAGATTTTAACTTTCAGGGATAGTTCATGATAGAATTTTTTTGTACGGATAATCCATTTTTTATTCGAAATTACAGAAATATACCCGCGGGAATTTTTTTTACAAAAATAGGCTCAAGTCGCTCAATGGGAGGGCGACTGGAGCCTATCGCCCAACCAGAAGCCGATTCTATCCCTGTCGCTCTACCATCAGGCGACTGCATCCAGTCGCCCTCCCATTGGGCGACTTTAATGCAGTCGCCCAATGGTTAAGCGACAGGGACCAAATCTTCGCCAAAAATAGTGAAAATTGGTGGAGATATTCTTCATTGATCCAAAAGCCTTCAGAAAAAAATTTGAGCAATTTCGGCTACGGGATCAAAAGTTATAGCAGTTTCAATCACTCCCCGTTTCCTCTCTTTGTGTTCCTCGATTGCTATAACTTTTGATCCCGTAGCCAAAATTGTTCAAAAATTTTTCTGAAGGCTTTTGGATCAATGAAAAATATCTCCACCAATTTTCACTATTTTTGGCGAAGGTTTGATCCCTGTCGCTCAACCATTGGGCGACTGCATTAAAGTGGCCCAATGGGAGGGCGACTGGATGCAGTCGCCTGATGGTAGAGCGACAGGGACAAAATCGGCTTCTGGTTGGGCGATAGGCTCCAGTCGCCCTTCCATTGAGCGACTTGAGCCTATTTTTGTAAAAAAAAATTACTGCGGGTATATTTCTGTAATTTTGAATAAAAAATAGATTATTCATACGAAAAATTCGTTCATGATATATCATTTGAAGGAATGATGTGGCTCAAAATATTACTTGAAAGATTGACTTCTATTATATACCATTACAAATATATTTAGATTCAGAAAATACCATTACTTAACTTTATTACAAATTAAAGCTTTTCCCTTTTTAGACATAGAAAATGACCATTTGGCCCATGGATGATGCTGCTAGGATGGCTGACAACTGCAGATGGTTAGATGTTGTGTTTTTTTACATGAAATGGCACAAGACTTTGATACCATTTATGTAATAACTTAGATGATGGTATACCCAAGATGGTGTTTAGTACTTATTCATCTTCCTGAACTATTATTGTTATGTCAAGGAAAACTTAGGTAGAATTTTGAAATAAGAGTTGTCGCAAGATAACTATCGTGAACAGCATATTAAGTTAATTAGACAACCATCCATTGCAAAAGCACTTGTTCATGACACGTTAACTAAAACTATCGCAACTATCCATAACAACAACTTCCTAGGGCTAATAGATTACATAGGACATAAGCAGTGGTTCATTACAACACCCAACAATTGCCAACATGAAATCCCTTTCACATGCCAGCGCAAATCTCGCATAAGCAATAGTTCATAATACATAAGCATCGGTATTTTCTAGAAGTGCGAAAACATAGATCATAAGAGCAAAACAATTATTTTTCATGGCCATAGGGGGGGGGGAGATTTAATTCGTAATAAAATCAAAGTAATGGTATATCCTAATTCTAAACATCTTTGGAGCGGTACATAGTGAAAATCAATCTTTTGAGTGGCATTATGAGACATGTCTCTCTTTCAAGTGGTATATCATGAATTATCCCTAATTTCTAATAGGTTGTCGGGCCGGGCCAAGTTGGGCTGGAACTTATGGTAAACTAATGGACTGATAGGTTCGGAGTGTCTGTAGAAAGGCCCACTTAATGGGCCGAAAGTAATATAATCTCGCGGAATTGGGCCGTATTTGTAATACAAACGCTTTTATTTTTAAGCTATCAAAATTGCACGCAAAGCAAACACTGGCCATAACTGCAACATCGGAAGCCGCAGTAGCGGAAGCACCAGGAGGCAGCCGCCGTACGTGAGCGGAAGCCAAGATATGGGCGCGCCCTGCCTGCTCCCGTCCACCGCGCCGTCCTGCTCGTGCGGCGCCGCCCACTCGCGCCGGCCCAAGCTCGCGGCCATTTCTTTCCCGTCCTCCACCGCCGCTTCCGGTGCGCGGCTGCGGCTCGCGTGCAGGCGTCGGAGGCGCGCCGGCGTGGCGTGGGGCGGCGGCGGCGGCGGCGAGGGGGAGGTGGGCAAGAACAGCGCGGCGGCGTTCTTCGGGGAGGACGGCGTGGTGGAGGACATGGATGGGTACCTCAACCACCTGTCCCTCGAGTACGACTCCGTCTGGGACACCAAGCCGCCTTGGTATGGTTTCGTTGGCTCCTTTCTCGTTTCTTGCACTTCAGCAAAATATTAGCGGTCGGAATTAAGCGGTCGGAGTTGAGAAAAATGTTAGTAGAAACTGAAATTTACGACCATTATTGCGTAAGCATTTGATTTGCTTCCTGCATATATCAGGGAAATATCTCAAATTTGTTATCATAGTTGTTGTAAATTGTAGGTTGCAACCAAACGATAGCATACGGTAATACTGTTGTAAACCTCAGTTTCTGTCCAACGTGAAAGGCATGCCTTCAATTGTCCACTGAATCTTGTTATAGAGTCTGCTCCATTACAAAATTTTGCTGTAAACAAGCCATGGCTTAATCGATGTGCACCAATTTATTATGAATTTTCTTGCTTGTCGTTTCTTACACAATAACTCAACCGCCAGAACATATGGTACTGGAGCTAAGCAAGTGATATCAGTCCGTCAGATTGGTAAAAAGCAACTTTTAGATTTTCCTCAATTCTTCTTATGTTGTCTTTTTGTTAAACATTTACAGCTTCAACTCCTGCAACTACACCCTACAGCTATATCTTTCGTAATATTTGTTCGAATGGTTGAGTCTGGTGGTTATAACTATGTTGTGCCCCTTTTCAGGTGCCAGCCTTGGACAATCTTGCTTTCTGGAACTATTGCGATTGCCTTTAGTTGGGTGCTCATCCACTCGATTGTAATTACTGCAGGAGTTTCGTTTGTAATATGTGCATGGTGGTACATATTTCTCTACTCCTATCCTAAGGTTTGGGTACCATATTCGTAGCCTTTTTTTGCCATTTTGTATTGTGTAGATGTTTGGTTAGAGGTTGGTCTTATAATGTGTAACACAGGTTTCAATTTAGTTTGTTCCACAATCATGAAAATTTGCTGACTGTTAGTCAAGAAAGATAGAAATAACACATTTATTTGATTTTAATATAACTCTTATGCAACTCATGAAAATTTCCGGACTGTTAATCGTATGAAGTATTGGCTTTAGCACAGGGTGTTCTCAAACTGCAAATGCTACACTTCAATTTCTTACCCCAATTGCACATCCCTGAATTTACTGGAATATACGAGATACAACTTGCATTGCATTATATTCAGCACAAGGAATATGTCTTGTTGATCTGATGGCTTGGTGTCAGGCTAGCAGGTACCAAATACAAAGCCTTGATTTTTGCTTACCTGTAAATGCGAGATTTTCCCACCATTTGAGGTTTAACATAAGTGCATGACTCCTAGCGGACTGGCTCCTAAAACGTTCTTCTAGTTCATATATCAAAACAAATATGAAGTTAGGAGCATTGTCTGTGCTAACACTTCCAACTGCAGATTATCAGTTATAAGCATCAGGCATTTTCTAATTTTCCAGACGTTTATTTTAAATGACTGTTCGGATTTTCATTAACGAGAACGGAAACAAAATACAGTGTTCTGGGACCCTTTAACCACCTAATAATTCTTTCATCCAAATCATCTGTGATCTGACACATATTCTTAGCATTATTTCTGCGGTTTTTTGTATTACATGATTGCAAACGTTGCGCACAGAACGAGATAGGACTAACCCTGTGACTTGTCAGGCATACACCGAGATGATAGCTGAGAGAAGAAGAAACGTGGCCAGTGGTGCTGAAGATACCTACGGGATGGATAAAATCCAGTGAGGAATTTCCAGCAGTGCTGCCGCAGACCTGTCTTGTTCCTAGTGCTGCTTCCAGAGATAGATTCAATGGTTGTGCAGATAACAAACACCATTGATTTGCAGAATTTCATTCATCAGAAATTGCTACATGGAATCATGCTACTCTGTTTGTTCAGATAAATATGGTCAGATACTCAGCTCTGTATATGTGTTAAATTCCTTGGCTCACCTTGTAATTTGGGCGGCCTGTGAGTTTGCTAGGTAATCTCATCCGGCCCAACTAGTCGAGGCCCGGCCCAAATGTTCCTCGAAGCAGCCCAGCTTTGTCTCTGTGTACGCTGCCTTGCCATCAACAACCGAAACGCTCTTGGAGTTCAAATCATGGGAGGATGAGAGCGGCGCTCCGCACGAAGCGGCGGCGGCCGCAACCTCCACCGCCGGCAAAGCCTCCCACAAGGACAAACTCGGAGGAGTCCACCTCCCCCCTAACCCTCCCGCTGAAATCCTTCAAGCTCCGTTTGGCCAACGGCCCGCCGCTCGCGCCCACGGCGAAGGCCTTCAAGTCCTACGCGGAGACCTGCGCCTCCCTCCTCCGCCTCTGCCGCGCCACCGCCACCACAAACAACGCCACGCCCGCTTCCTCCTCCTCCTCCTCCATCCTTCCTCTCTCCCTCTCGCTGCACGCGCACGCCGTCCGCTCCGGCGTCGCGGCCGACCGCTCCGTCGCGTCGCACATCCTCACCGCCTACGCCGCCTTTGCCCGCGCCGCGGACCGCGACCGGGCCTTCGGCGACTGCGTCGCCGCCGATGCCTCCTCCTCCTTCACGTACGACTTCATGGTGTCCGAGTACGTCAAGGCCGGGGACGTTGCGTCCGCTCGCAGGCTGTTCGACGGAATGCCCGAGAGGAGCGTCGTGTCGTACACCACCATGGTGGATGCGCTCATGAAGCAAGGGTCAGTGAGGGATGCGGTGGAGCTGTATGAGCAGTGCCCGCTCCGCTCGGTTGCCTTCTTCACCGCAATGATTGCGGGGTTTGTCCGCAATGAGCTCCACCACGATGCTCTCGACATGTTTCACGACATGCTCAGCTGCAGTGTGTGGCCTAATGAGGTCACTTTCATATGCGTGATCAAGGCGTGCGTTGGTGCAGGCGAATTTGATCTGGCCATGTCTGTCGTGGGGTTGGCGATTAAATCAAGCTTTTTTGAGAAGAACATTGGGTTACGCAATTCTTTGATCACGTTGTGTCTAAGGATGGGAGACGCAGCTGCAGCCCGCAGGGTGTTTGATGAGATGGAGGTGAGGGATGTGGTCTCGTGGACTGCATTGCTTGATGTGTACGCTGAGTTGGGTGACCTTGAGGGAGCTCGACGGGTTCTCGATGCAATGCCTAAGAGGAACGAGGTCTCCTGGGGTACCTTGATTGCTAGGCATGAGCAGAGAGGCGATGCATCAGAAGCAATAAGGCTATACAGTCAAATGCTGGCTGATGGTTGTAGGCCAAACATTTCATGCTTCTCTAGCGTGCTCAGTGCTTGTGCTAGCCTGCAGGACTTCAGAGGAGGAGCAAGGATCCATGCTCATACCCTAAAGATGGGTTCTAGCAGCAATATGTTTGTATCCAGCTCTCTGATTGACATGTACAGCAAATGCAAGCAGTGCACAGATGCACAATGGATTTTTGACACCCTCCCACAAAAGAACATTGTGTGCTGGAACACTCTCATTTCAGGTTATAGCTTCAACGGGAAAATGGTGGAAGCTGAGGAGCTCTTCAAGATTATGCCTGCAAGGAATTCAGCTTCATGGAATACAATTATCTCTGGTTATGTGCAAAATCGACAGTTTGTTGATGCGCTAAAATATTTTAGCGCAATGTTGACTTCAGGGCAGATTCCAGGGAAAATCACCTTCTCAAGTGTTCTTCTTGCTTGTGCACACTTGTGCTCTTTAGAGATCGGTAAGATGGCTCATGCTAAGATCATCAAGCTTGGAATCGAGGAACACGTCTTTATGGGGACTGCGCTTAGTGACATGTATGCCAAGTCAGGGGATTTAGAGAGCTCCAAGAGGATATTTTACCAAATGCCCGAAAGAAATGATGTCACTTGGACTGCCATGATTCAAGGACTTGCTGAAAATGGTTTTGCAGAGGAGTCTATTATGTTATTTGAGGATATGATGGCAACTGGAATAGCACCAAACGAGCATACTTTTTTAGCTATTCTATTTGCTTGTTCCCACTGTGGCTTGGTGGAGCAAGCAATACATTATTTTGAGACGATGCAGGCATGGGGCATTTCACCTAAAGAGAAGCACTATACGTGTATGGTTGACGTCCTAGCTCGAGCTGGTCGTTTGACAGAGGCAGAAGATCTTCTGACGAGGATTCCAAGTAAATCAAAAGCAAATTCATGCGCTGCTCTTCTGAGTGCTTGCAACATTCACAGGAATAAGGAGATCGGTGAGAGGGCTGCAAAGAGGCTTCATAAGCTGGAGAAGGATAATACAGCGGGCTATGTGCTACTCTCAAATATGTATGCATCTTGTGGAAAATGGAAAGATGCCGCTGAGATGAGGATAATGATGAAAGGGATCAGCCTTAAGAAAGACGGAGGGTGCAGTTGGGTTCAAATAACAGGCCAATTTCATGCCTTCTTTTCTTGGGAGGCAAAACATCCACTAGCATCAGAAATTTACGAGATTTTGGATCTGCTGATGTTTGAATTGACTACTTTATCTTGCAGTGCTACCAATGAGAACCTATGACCAAAATGTGAAGTCCTATTCTCCAGTATCATCAAGATGAGATAGCAGGATGGAGTTGTTTCTGAAAAATGATCTCAAGAAAGTTGAATTTGGCTCCCCAACAGATAGGTGGTCATGTTGATGCATTTGAGTTCAAGAAATAGTCAAAGGGTATCCGCTTCTAAAATCAAGCGCCAAAATCTATGGGCACTCCAATGAATTCATTCACAAAAGATTCGTTGTGAAAGAAATGTACCATACTCAGGCAGATTTTGTTGGTATGTTGATTTTGAGCAAAATTATCATTATCTTGCTACTTCACTTTTCAGATACCACTATGACATTGCGTATAATACATATAAGTTGAAAGGCAATTTTATCCGAGCCAAAAAAAGGTCATTTAACAAGTCTTGTGTACTTTGGACACCTCTGTTCTCAGATTCAAATGAAGATCACAGAGGTGATACTCCAAAGGATGTAAATATGCTACTTTGTTGAACTTCAGGAAAATCTTCAGAGTTCACATTCTTTACAATGATGTGCCTTACATGTCAGGTAAATAGTTTTAACACTAGAATGCTGCTTTTCCATCTTGCAACCTGCTCGTGAATCATCGAGGGATAAGACGAGTATTCTTACTCAAGCAGCTTTACCTGATTCCTAAGTCATGTGATCGTAACTGTCTTAAGGATCTTACATTTGGAGGCTAACTGATGTACTCATGAATGTAGGTGCTATTTAGCCGAACATTTGGACGACGTAAAAATTCGGATGGGTTCTTTTTAGCTACGGCTGATAGTTTATGGTTGTGATTGATGGCTTTTGACCGAGCGCTTATGCGAACGTACTGAATGCTGATAAGTCATTTCGAAAAGGCTATCCCGATAAGCCACGTCGAAAAGGTGGATGTGACGATCTGTACCATCACTACCTTAGGTAATAACACTAATCTGTGGTTATTACCCAACAAAATAGGATAATTTCCTATTTTATCAAATAATAGTCATATCAGAGTGTTGCGATAGAACAATGGCTAGAGACAGTACAATATTATTATAATACCATTGCCACATAGAGCTAAAGTCTTTAAAATGCCATAAGCGCCTGAATACTACAACACTAGAAGGTAGAAGTAGTACTAACTATTAATTATACAATTACTAAAACTACTACATAGCGACATACTAAAATACTCAGAATCTCATAGACGACTGTTGTCGTCGCCTATTCCTCTCAATCTCCATAAGGGGCCTTCGTCTTGTACATGTCATATTTCGGACCGATCTCACTTCCCTCGGTATAGCTATCCTCAGCATAGACCTTAGTATAACTGTGTAGATTATCATACTAACTCACCTCTAATAAGGAGAATTAGTAGTAAATGTGAGTACAAAGTACTCAGCAAGCAATAATAGTAAACATGCAACTTCATGCTAAACATCATCAAATCAAAATCCATATATCTTCTCACCATCATTACTAAAATAAGTTTTTAAGTTTTGATAATGTTAGGGTTTTAGTTTGTAAAGCTACTAGTCATTCGTATCGGCTCTGTAGCCCCTAGTCTAGGAGATAGGCATGTATTTACAGTTTCTTTAGCGCTGCGCAGGTTTATATCGCTTTACCTATAGCCACCTCGACTTTGACTGCAATAGATTCGTTCATATTTTCTTAGATGCGATGCTCAAGTCGGAGTTCATAATGTTTTATTTACTTTAGTATATTATAACTCCATCCAATTATTATGATCTTGACCCCTATGTTGAAAAGACTTTTCCATCGTCCGACATGTGCTAGAGAGGCATATCTATCATCTAGCACCCACCTTAAGGGTATCACCTTGCTAACCGTGTGTTAGGGAGGCTTTTCTATCACTCGACACGTGCTAGGGAGGCATATCTATCACCCAACACTCACCATAGGTCTTGCCCTTCTCGGCCTTACCTAGTCTCTTGTATCTAAATGGAGTATATAATAAACTTTGATAGAGTAACATATTATGCCTGTCCTCAATGAGACCATGGCCAATACAATAATACAACACGTACACGAGTGAAAGTTGGTTGGTCATTTTATTATAACTATATGTAAAGGGCCCCAAAGCTTGCCCCTTTGCTTTTCCTGACACGGGCACCCTCCACCATGTGTTATTTACCTGTAGGACAGTGGCTTCTCCAATTGCATACCTTGCCATATTCATTATCATTAATCTCAAACACATAGTTACCATTATTGCCATCATGCACGTGATTTCTTTCATAAGTTCACTTTATGCAGGGAATGATGTTAATCTAGCATAAAAAATAACTTTTAAGTGAATTACTCTAATCCAATGATCAAAGGCACGCTTACCTGAGATTTGGTAATAGTTCCTAGTTTTTAGTTCGTTTAGGTGAAGTCCTTCTCTCTGATTCGGTTCGTCGCCTACAGTTAATATGTAGGCTATAATTTAATTTACGGACATATAAAAACATGCTACGTTGAGGTGTCTCTATGGTGACCTACTATCGATTCACGATTTACTGTGGTGTTTATATTTAAATCCTAATTTTTTGTGCACTTATTGTTGATTGCTATTTTCATTGACGTGAGAATTTATTAGGTTAATAATTTAGTGTTAGGATTAATTAGTTGTTGCTGGATAGATATTGTCTTTACATATTTGTGTATACACATGTGCATGTGTATATAAATATATTTTTCATACATGGGTATATACTTGTTTACATATACATATATATTATTAAAATTTCTTTTCTTCTTTCCTTTTTCTTTCTCATTCTCTTGCTGCAATATATTTTCATGCCCTTGTCTGTCTTGCTGCCTTCTCGGTGCCCTCCGGTTGGCTGGTGCTTGGTTTGGTTGCTCTCCTCCTCCTGGCACCGCTCTTCTTCTCCATTGGCTTCTTCTCCTTTAGGGTTTGTCGTCCTCCTCTGGTCCAGTCGCTGAGCTTCACTCCATGCTCTCCTTGGAAATGGTTGGTGGTGATGTTTCTTGCTCTAGCTTGACTGTGGCTGTGGTGGTGTGGGGAGCACCAGCCTCTCTCTCCTTCTCTCGGCCTGTAGCTTCTATGGGTTGGATTGTTGGGGGCAGTGAGGTAAGGATGGGGATGCGGATAGGAATTGAGCTGGAGAGGGATGTGACTGGAAATATGCTCTCTCTCTCCCCCTCCCTTTCCCTCTCCCCTCCCCTCTATGGTCTCCCTCAGTCTCATCTCCTTCCTCCCTATGTCGAGTGTTGAGCTGTGGGTGGGGAGATCTTTACTGCATAGGGGGATGGGCTCTGGTAATTCGGTAAATTCTATTTTTACTGGGTTGGCTTGCAGTGAACAGGGGATTTGGAATGGATCCATGTTTGTTACTAACACTGAATGATGAAATCCTACGATTGCGAGAGATGCTGACTGGCCCTAAACGGTCTGGTATCTCAATAAGTGAGACACCCATTTTTTATATCCTAACGAGGGTTTTGATGGCAATTTGACTTTTGATTAATTGTTTTGTTCTATCTTTTTCAGTGTCTCGCTATTGGTTCTTCTCACAATTATTAAATGATGGTTACTCCAGTTTAGAAAATATTGATGTATTTTACTTATGATGTAATTATTTATATTCTAGAGACAATTGTCTTGATTGAGATCAAGACTTGCAAATTGACGTAATTGAACTGCAAATGATGTCATATGGGCCGTTATATTTTATTTGATTTGAAGAACATTTTTTCCTAAAAAAAGAATATTTTCAGTTATCTCTTGAATGATGTGAATATTTGTTGTAAAATGGACTGTAAAAGTTTCAATTTGACATGCGCTTCTTGTAATTGTGTTGAGATGTATTTGTATCTATATTTGTAATTTGTGAGGTGACTTGTATTTATTAACCAATTATATTAATTCAATCTGCTATATAATTAAAGGAAATGACTCCCTTATAATTGATTTAGTTAATTGTTTAATTGATTATGTGCAGTCGTAATCCGTCATTTAAAATGAATTAGAAATTTTGGGTCCTCACAACGGCGGAAAAGTTGTCTCGTTTGTTTGTTTAAAAAAAGTTATAAGGTATCGGAAGTTATTAAAACCCAACCCATTCTCCTCGCGCGAGAGCGCTCCACGCACCGCGCGTGCGTTCGCGCGGCGACGCGTGGCGAGCGCTGCCTCGCGGTCACGCCGAAGCTTGCTAGGAGCAGTCGGTATACTGACCGGTGGGTCCGACCTCGGCGGGCTATGCGGGGGCTCTCTGCAGCCACGGCGAGCAGCAAGATGAGGAGGGCCGGAGAGACAGGCGACCGTGCGACGAGGGCCTGCGGGAGGCCGGCCGACGGCGACAAGGACGGGATCCCTGCCTCCGCTCCTGCATCTCACTTCCATCCCAGGTTTGTTCCTCTCCCTCACCTTGGGTGCGCCTTCCCCTTCGCCTTCCCCTTCCCCTCGCCTGCCATTCCCTTCGCCCGTCCCACCCTAATCCCCCTCGCGCAGGCACCGGTGCTGCGGATCGGGCGGGGTCGAGGTGGATCTGGCTGTGGGCACCACATCTGGGCAAGATCGCGAGGAGGGCCGGAGAGACAGGCGACCGTGCGACGGGGGCCTGCGGGAGGCCGGCCAACGGCGACAAGGACGGGATCCCTGCCTCCGCTCCTGCATCTCACTTCCATCCCAGGTTTGTTCCTCTCCCTCACCTTGGGTGCGCCTTCCTCCCCCCAAACTTGAAGGTATGGAACCCTAATTGCTGAGATTACCAGATTATGTAGTTGATCTGTAATGGATGTTGGTATATCTGGTTGTTGCGTATGAACATTGGTATTCGTGCTTATTCCCCGTTGCTGTTGTTGAACCCTAGCCCGGCGGGTTCCGATGCGCTGCGGGGTAGGTTTTCCCTCTCCCCATCTTGCATCTCCCCGTTGGAAATTAGCTATTTAAGGTCTCATGCTCTAGCAATTTTTACTTGATTTTAGTGAGTGTTCAATGGAACAGATCTGGTCCTTATGTGAACTTTTTGCCTGCTGTTTGTGTTAAAAAGGCATATATCTGGTCCATGTTGTCTTGTTATTAGTTCAGAATCATCTAGATCTTGTGCCTCCACTAATTTTGTGCTTGCTGTTAGTTCGGGATCGTCTACATCTTGTTCCTGTACTAATTCCACTAACCAATTGCCTAGCAATGTTGGTCACATCTTTCTCAATCCATCGTAATTCTTTCAAGCAATTGTCACATGTTTTTGCACAACGTGAAGGATCAAACATCTCTCCAAAGTGGATTAGTTGTAGTAGACGTCTGCAGTCCACATCATTTTCACAGTAACTAACCTATAGAAAGAGAATGTGACATAGTTATGATGGTTTCCAAACTACAACGCAACAAGCGGAAGCATGCATATAGAATTATATATACCATGTGCAAGAGATTATCCTTGGTAAAGTGTTCCATTCTAACTATATGAAAATTACCAGCACAATGGCCAACTTGCGGTCCTCTTTTGGTCTGTACATCTGATCAGCTACAGCTGCCGCTGCAACAGCTCCTGCTACTGCTGGCATGCCCTGATAGTTACAGCTGTCAGAACTTCAGATGACAGAAATTTAAACAACATATTTTTGACAGGTTCAGAAACTATTATGGAGTACAAAAAACATCGCAGGAGATGATTTTTTTTTTAAAATAAGTGTCACAGATTCACAGGAGATGAGTTTCCATACATGGCTTGAAACAAAAGAAACTAGGTATAGTGTATCCTCTGCATATGCTGCAACAGTTCAGAAGTTATGAAAGTTCCACTTTGGCAGTTAAAGCTTAAAGCCTAATTAGCGCATATCAATTAGCTCAATAACACACATATCACACTTGCCATAAGCCCATAATCACAAAGAATTCACAATTCAAGCATAGCATAGAGCTTTGCCATGCATATTTTAGTAAATTTTACAATGTACAGTGCTGTCTGGTACAACCTTGGCTTCAGAATCCAACTTGATGTTGCTCATTGAAATGGTTTCATTCATTGGTCTAGCAAACTTTGGTGAGCCAACACCTCTATCAACAAAGACCACCCTTTGTTCTTCCTGTGATGGTGCATGTCTCCCATCTGCATCCTGAGGCATAAATTATAATTCATCTATTGGTTATTTTATCAAAACTGCTAAATGTAGATATTGATAGGACCTCCTCTATCCAAAATGCAAGATAAAAAAAAGTTTAAGTGTTAACGCCATCTCAATAGAATACAACGACCATCTTGAGTTATTGACCATGCTACAGGAGATATTAATCACAAAGTAATAAAAGAATAAATATAAACCCAAGCTTCTTCAATTGCTACCAGAAAATAATGGCATTTTTCAGCTATTAGGCATAGAAAGCAAGAAATCTACAGTAGAAGGAACTTGCAAAGATTAAACGAGTTTCAGCTGATGACAGATGCAAAAAAGTCCATCCATAAGATTTATGTCCATTATCTGGTGTGACTCAATTAGTAAGGGTCTCAAGTGACTTCACGAAGAAATTTAATTCTGATGTGGATTAAGATCAAACATGTAAAAGACAAGTTGGTAGTGCTTCATAACCATAAGCAAAAGTCCAGGCATGTTAGTAACCAGTTGTCCAGTTGCATTTTGTAATATGACATATATAAAATAATAATTAATAATAGAAACATTCTTCCAGTTCGTAATCTCATTGAAATCAATTCAACTTAATTTTTATTTCCTAATGAAAGGAAGACCTAACAGAAAGTAAATCGAAAAGGAACAAGAGAAAATTGGCAGAATAGAAAAGGAAGCAACACCTGTTGTGCAAATAGAAACATAGGCAAAAGCTATGCGGGAAGACAATTCTTTTGAAAGTGTGCATGGACCCGCACTGCTCTTGCCATAAAAAAGGACCCTTTAACTCACTTCTTTACACTTTGATATATTTTACCAAATGTGGACGTCACACTCTATAGAAAGACAACTTTGGACATGGGACGGGCTGTTTTCATTAGTTAGGTAGACCTGTTTAACTTTTGGTCATATATGTGCTTTTCATACTCATTAAATATTTTTACTTGAAGTGTCTTTAGTGTTTGCCCGTAGATATATACTTAAGAAAACTTGTGGTTTCTCTCTTCCCATTATATTTGCTGCTTGGTTTAATATAACTTAAATGCTTGTAGCTCCTCTCAAGGTAAAAGAGTCATCATCGGATATGTGTAAGCATGCTGATGTTATTTGCTCTATAACTCCTTGTGTAAGCATGCGTTTGACATGAATCTAGATAGTTTTGCAAGAAAATTACTTTTTTGTGGAGAGATATGAAGATAGTGGGAAGCTGACAATACAGATGTTCTTATGATTTGTAACTCTGCAGTCTTAGATATTTGTTGTGCTAAGCTTACTCGTGTATCCCTGATGTGCTGTTTGTGCTAAAACTGCAGGTCCTCTGACAGAGCCTGAGTTTTCTTCTGGTGATCATGGAGTGATCGTGGACTGATCATGGAGGTGGGTTGGTAGACCGACGTTTTTGAGACCACATCCAGGAACCTGGTATGTAGTGGGAGATATAGTGACATTGACTGTGCATACATTTGTGAGATCGTTTTTCCAGTAGCCTAAAACGTTTTTGTTGTCCATTACTACAGCCTTGCTTCGTTCTCTTCTGTGCATCAACGGGATACTGTGAGGGTATGTGTGCCTTCTACGCTTATTGCATCTTTTTACTCTTACAATGATTATATGCTTTCCTTACCTCTCTCTAAGTGTACTTTCTTTACTTATCTATTCTGTCATGAGAAGATCTCTTAGTTCTTGCCCTCGCTTCTCAGTCCACAGGCTCCCTTCTTACCTTATCTTCTTCTTACCTTTTGTGTTTTCTGATGTTTGTTATTATTTATTTCTCTCAATTCAAATTAGATTAGTCATAACAAGTGTTATTGTTGTCTTGTTCTGATCCATTGCAAAACTGATTAATTAGTCGAATAGTATGTTGTAATCTGAGAAGTATCATGCTAAACATCTACTTATGTTAACTGCACTATGTCATAGCAATTGAATTAATTTCTGCAATTGATGATATGGCAAGGCGCGCAAAGCGCGCCCGATTTTCTAGTAAGTTGAAAAGAAGGGATGCACACGTGCAAACTACGTGCAGTGCAACGATGAAGAACTGGCTGTTCTGTTTCCTGTGTCTAAGGTAAGCAAAGTAAGCACTGGTTCTCAGTAAATGCTTTAGGAGCAGTCAGGTTGCTCGGTGTGTCGTGCTCCCTGAGAGAGTACCAACATTTAAGGGCCTGTTTGGAACAGAGGAATTTCACAGGAATTTTACAGGAAACAGTTCAATTCCCGCAGGAATCGGGAAAAATTCCCGCATTCCAAACAGGGCCTAAGCTTGCATGCTAGCAGAACAGTTGAATAGTCATTGTTAAAAGGATTCCATGCTAAGCTCTTGCTTTGTACTACAATCAGGGATTGAAGCGCTGTCTCTCGCCCTAACTGACTGAATTGAACCATGAGTCGGTCGGTGAAAACTGACAACCGATCAACTAATGGCTCGGATCTGCCCTCGTGTAGGCACGACTTCACTCTCAAGCTGTCGGCCCAGCTCACCGGAAGGGAGGCCTCGGCGGCTCAGCGGTTCACATCGGAATCTGCTTTATTTCTTCCTAACCTCGCCCGTCCACCCCTAGGCCCTTCCCCACCCACGCGCAGTCGGCGTCGCCCAAAGCGCGTCAGGTGCGTCTCCTAGCTCCTTCCCTCGCTTTCCCCCTCCACTCATCCTACGACACTTGTAGCGCACCAATTCACCTTTACCAATCTCTTCTGGTTTCGGCTGCAATCGGTCCGAGTTCCTTCCTTTCCGCTGTGTCGTGCTTGATCTATCGTTTCTAACCGGGCTTGGGCTTGGGCTGGTCTGGTCTCACCGGTGCAGCGTCGAGGAGCGGGGACGGAGGCCGGCGACGGCGATGGAGCCCCTGGAGATGGCCATAACGATCATCTTCGACGCGCTGCTGCTGGTGTTCATGGTGAAGCTCTTCTTCGCCATGTTCCAGATGAAGCTCGTCGTCATCCTCTTCTACCTCGTCATCCTCCTCTTCGCCATGTCCTTCTCCGGGCGAGCGCCCAGTAGCTTCTAGCCAAGTAGGAGGTGCCGATCTTTTCTTTTCTTTGATTTTCCTTCGGTTCTTGAAGGATCTGTGAAGTTGTACAGCGCTTCATCTTTGAAAGAACCGATCGTCTCGGTTTTTGGTTAAGGTTTAAGAAGGGAAAGTTATGGGTCCAAGGTGCAAATTATGTAAACTTGGTGAAAGAAAAACTATGAGCCCTAGGTGCAAATTATGTGAATTTTCTTGGGAGTTTCTTCTATGGTTCGATACTGGTTCCAAGTAGAGTCGTGGTGCGCGCTGTAAGTTTGCGGGGTGTTCTTTTCCTCCTTTTTTGAGAATCTGTGAAGCTCTTCCAAGTAGATCATACATAGAGCAGTCTTAAGGATGAATACTTCTAGTCCCTGGGAAAAAGGTAAACGGTGTTGCTTGCAAAAAAAAAATCTTTTTCATTAAAAAAGGTCACGAGTTATAAATTTTGTGATTAAGTTGTAAAAAAAATTGTTACTGCATCCGCTATGCTTTAAAATAGACGCCATTTTACAACATGGTTTTAGTTTTTTCAAAGCAATGTTTTTCGCCAGATACATCTAGCAATTGCTTATCCGTAGTAGAGTTAGAGATTATATATATATATATATATATATATATATATATATATATATATATATATATATATATATATATATATATATATATATATATATATATATATATATATATATATATATATAGACACACACACACTACTAACTAAGACTAGCAAAAAAAACCTTTTATAAAATTAAGGCATGAACTCTTTTATTCAATACACACAAGTAATTATAGGACCGAAGGAAACACGTTGCATTTCATCATACTATGACCTGCTTTTTCATATCAGCTTTTGTTCGAGCTTTCTTTTTGTATGATGCTAATAATATATAAGAGTAAATTGTATTTTACACCAGGTAAATTATCACTTGTTTCACTTTATATTAGGATTTACACATATTTTTATTTTGCACCAGAGTGAAAGTTGAAGCCGTGTCCGTGGTCGAAGCTGTTGTCGACGTTGAAGATGTGGTTGAGAGGCCATAGTCGAAGAGGGTCGTGCTCAAAGCCAACGCCATGGTCGAAATCGAAACCTTGGTCGAAGTCGAAGTTATGGTTGAAAAGGGCCGTAGTTAAAGTCGGGGCCGTAGTTGAAGGTGGTCGAGGGGCTATGGTCGAAGAGGGTCGTCCTCGAAGTCGACGCCATGGTCGAAGTCTTGGTTGAAGTCGAAGTCGTGATTGCAAGGGGCCGTAGTTGAAGTTGGAGCTGTAGTTGAAGGAAACCGAGTTAGGACTCCGATACAAAGTAAAATAAGTGATAATTTAACTGATGAATATATATTGGTTCCTATTGCTCTCCAAAAAGAAAAAGAGAACATAAAAAATCGTCCTAGCAATAGCAACTGCTGATGCTGAATTGACGACACACGCTCACTGAAGCAAAAACTCGCAGAATTTACGTTACAAAGTGGAGGAATCAATCAATAAGTTACTGTCATCCATTCGCCTACAGCAATTCTCACATCAAGATTGCGATATGAATGAAAGCTTGTTTGGAAGAATCAAATCATATACTACAAATTAAAGGCCATTGCACTACAAATTAAACGAGCCTAATAAAATCCGTTAGAATTAAGCTCACTATGGCATTGTTCACCTCGTCAGTCTCCTTTCCCCTTGTTGTTGCTGCTGCTCTTCTTGGCGGCGGCGGAGGCGGCGCCGTGGAAGTCGAGGAAGGGCGCGAGCAGAGACGCGTTGAAGACGGCGTTGAACGCCCACCCGGCCATCCCCTCGCAGCCGCCGGCGGCGAAGTGGAGCCACAGCATCACCGCGGACGCCGCGAAGCTGAAGAGGAACTGCGCGATCTGCAGCTCCGTGACGACACGCTTCCACCGCGGCGGCCACCGCAGACCGAGGCTGCAGCAGAGGTAGTACCCGTACATGACAACGTGGACTGCGTCGTTGGTGACGAGCGCGATGGGCATGAGGGACTGGCGCGTGGCGAGCCAGAGGTAGCACATGGCGATGACGACGGCGTGGTGGTAGACGTGGAGCAGCGTGAGTGGGCGGCGGGCGAGGAGGATGAGCCGCGTGTCGCCGAGCTCGTAGATCTTGAAGAGGTAGAACACGTGCGCCCAGAAGAAGACGGGGCCCGACGGCGGCGTGGCGCGCGGGAAGCAGAAGGGCCACCTCCAGGAGGGCGCCGTGGCCGCGGCGGAGAGCGCGCAGCCGGCGGCCATGGCGGCAGAGAGGGACAGGAGGACGGCATTGTGGAGCGCGGAGGCGGTCCGGAGGGCGCGGGGAGTGGGGGACGGGAAGGGCAGGACGCGGCGGTGGAGGAGCAGCACCGCGGCGAGGTAGGCGCAGACGGCGGCGGCGGGGAAGGACGGGACGCGGCGAAGGTGCGGCCCGGGCGCCAGTGAAAGGCGGCGACGGCGGGGCGCTCGACCAGCAGCCACCGGGCGTGGCGCAGCAGCGCGGCGGCCATCGGGCTAGCTCCAATGACGGCGCCGGCTTGTCCTTGTGTGGTGGTTTGGGTGACACGCAGAACAGGAAGAACCTTGTCAGCATGGTGGGCCGTGCTGCTAATTGTGGCTTGGGCCGGAGCCCAGAGGTCCAATACTCGCATCGACATTCACTTGCCGTGGGGACGTTCAGTGCTCTCACACACCTTTTTAGCCTGATTTCCTTTCACAAATCCAAGCCCAAAGGCCGGGTTTCCTTTTCGATCTGTTTTCTTTTCAGAATGTGTTCTCTGAAGTTCTTGTGTTCATTTAACGAGAAAATTGGATATTTGCCACCACTAACAGTGGGCTTCGCAAAATTGTCATCGCTATCGTCGACTTCACAAAATAGCCACTCAGTACGTGTGTCTCTCGTATTCCCTGCCATTGCACCCTTTTTCCTCATTTTCTTTTCTATTTGCCTTATTTTTTTCTCTTTCCTAAAAATTGGCACCTCGAGGGACCAAAATGCCCCTGAGGCATTTTACGTATGGGACTAGAGCTGCGACTCGAAAGGTCGCGTCTCTTCCTCTCCGCGCGACGCTTCCTCTTCGGTGCGGCCTGCGTGAGACGCGCCGCCGCCATCGGCTCCGTACGCGACGGTGGCGCCAGACGTACTACCGTGGCCAGACGCGGCGCCACCGCCGCCGCCCGACGCGATCGCACTCGTGAGAACCATGCTGCCCCACGCAATTTAATGAGGTCAAACTTCTCATAGTCCAACAGCATGACAAGGCGATTCTCGACATCTCTGTCGTCACCCTCGGCAATTATCTTCAAGATCTCCTCGGCAAGCTTCTGGTTGTGCTGGGGATCAATATCTTCATATGCTTGCGATATCTTCCTCTGAAGCCAGTAAGCATCAATGTCTTGCACGTTTATGGTTAGCCCCTCGTTGGAGTTCTGCATATCATCGTCATCTAACTCACCACCCATTTGCGTGGGGCAGCATGGTTCTCACGAGGGTGATCGCGTCGGGAGGCGGCGGCGGCGTTCGGGCGGTGGCGCCGCGTCCGGCCACGGCAGTACGTCTGGCGCCATCGTCGCGTACGGAGCCGGTGGCGGCGGCGCGTCTCACGCAGGCCGCAGCAAAGAGGAAGCGTCGCGCGGAGAGGAAGAGACGCGACTTTTCGAGTCGCGGCTCCAGTCCCGTACATAAAATGCCCCAGGGGCATTTTGGTCCCTCGAGGTGCCAGTTTTTAGGAGAGAAAAAAATAAGGCAAATAGAAAAGAAAATGAGGAAAAGGGGTGCAATGGCAGGGAATACGAGAGACACACGTACTGAGTGGCTATTTTGCGAAGTCGACGATAGCGATGGCAATTTTGCGAAGCCCACTGTTAGCGGTGGCAAATATCCAATTTTCTCTTCATTTAACATTCCCTTCAAAAGGGTACATGATGATCACCCTCGCTTCATGGTGTTATTGTAGCACCCTCTGGAATTGTAAATCCTGATGGTTGTAAGCTGATGACCACTGACCAAAATTCCTTTCCCTGCACAAAGATACAGGATGGTTCTAAATACTGACTCTAATTAATAGCTACAAGCGAATTTCCATGCGCCACTAATGCTTCAATCCCAGCTACATCAAGCATGTTGATACTTGCAAGACATTGTTCATTGTTCTGCCAAATCTAAAACTTTACAGCACAAGAAAATGATGAAAGATAAATTTTGTTTTAACTTGAGCTACAGATACGCCCCTCAATCTAAAAACATTCGAGAAACATCGGCATGAAAGGATATCTACAAAATTAACAGGAACAGAGCGAGAAACAGGATGGAATGCAAATGATTAGCTTGAACTGTACCAAAATTACATCGCAAATAATCATTCATCACTCAGGTTATCAACACTAAAGGTCTAGGGTAGTTCTTTTAGTTTTTTGGTTTATCTAGGGTAACTAATTTTCAAATGAGGTGTTTTTTTTAAGATGTGGTCTATAAGTAAATTGTACTAGAAACTATACTGACTTTAGCTATATCAGGCAAAATCGTACGAAAGCATCTCTCTGTATACTCTTTCTCACAAACAATCAGAATTCAAAATTTTCAGCCAAAAGGTATAGTCCAAAAGAACAAACCCCCTACTCATCTCTTTCAAGTAGCAAGGCAAAATATATTTTGTAGTCGGGGCACATGATTCGCACTGCAGTGACAAAAAGTTCTTCAGGTAATATAGAAAATAACCCCGTTTGGTTCTCCGGAGCAAAGACTTGGGTATTTCATAAAACATGTCTGTGGAACATGGCTCAAGATATTTTTGCATTCCCGTTTCAATCAGTTCAACTATCATATGGCTATGTCACATTCTTGTTAGCGTAATTTTGATAGGCTAGAACATTACAAATTTACTTAAGGCGAAATACGCAAATAAGAATTTGATCAGCCGAACCTAACTTTCAAGCAAATTCTTTATGTCCCAGCCAGTAAGAAGTTGCTTTTAATTTCAGAATAATTTCAAATCACGTATGCAGCGTATGCAGCATCATGAATGGAGCCATACACAGCCTTCTTGATGAGGGTACGCACATGCTTAGCACTTTTCATTTAAATATATTATTTAACTGAAAAGAATTATTGAGCCGCATTAAATACTATCAGGTGAATTTGTTTCTTTATACATTACTTTCTATAATAAGAATAATATACTACCTTATACGAATGAGGGCCGGACGCAAGGCGTTGGAAGGGCACCAAAAGAAGACTGTATGTGGGACTGCCAAAAACGGAACGCGAATTAACACACAGGTTGCATGCATGCAACAGTCCACGCCCATGTTCAAAGCCACGTAGTCTCAAATCATATAATTTATGGATTAGTTACTAAGTTGATTAAAGAATTGAACTGATCTATCAGCCGGCCCAATGCCCAATAGTTATGCACGTGGTTGTATTGAGTATGGAGCCGTATAAATATACATGCCGCCGTCACAGAACGGGATTGACAGGAGATTAGATGGAGACGACTAGATAATGGATGAACACAATTCTGCATGGTTTTTTCTCTTTTGGTTAGCCAATCAAATTCAATAAAAAATTTAAGAGTTTTTGTAAATTAAGATTGTTCAATCTTTTCGCTGGAAATTGGGAGTGCGATAGGGCGTTCGCTTGGTGGTCGTGAAGTCTGGCGCGTGTGATCTTACGAATTAAAGAGCGTTCATTTTTGCATTGGCAACGGATGATCGCTATGATTCAAGAGAGGGCACGTGAGTATCTTGATCCTACGACGAGAAGATTGAGCGACCCCGTATCATTTTGGTATCAAAGCGCGGTTTACTCGGTATGATTATTTACCCTGTTTTTAGATTGATTTATTTCTGTCCTATAGTCTATTGAACTGAAAATTGCCACAAAAAAATCCAAACCCTAGTTTTTGTATCTGTTAATTTTGTGAGTTTTGTAAATTTTGATTCATTAGAATTTTTGTTTATGTGTTGATTATCGTGTTTTTTCGCGTAGCTTAATCGCTGTGTCCATAAATCCTAGAAAATTTTACTAGTTGAATCCCCTCGATTAGCAACAAAAAAAAGTAAACTTCAATTCTTGTTGTTCGGAATCAAGTTCTTGCGCCTTTTTTTTTTTTTTGCTGTTCGGGATCAAGTTCTTACGCCAACTTCAAGAAATAGAGACTAGAAATCACCTTTGGGTCTTCAGACTTCCTTGAATCCTGGCAGCACCTTTGGTTGTTGCGCCATCTTGCCTAGCTGAAGTCTGGCCGAACAAGTTTGGAGTCATCACGTGATTCGGTGCCTTAGCTGTGTTTTGTTGAACTCCAATCCGAAGGCTGGTTATCTCATGCCGTCCGAAACCACATTGGGACTTGGGAGTGTGTGTTCGGTTCCATCAACTAATTCCGAACCAAGTATCCTTCGTTTTCTGGTTGAATTTTCAGCACGTTTGCGTCACTAAAAAAACCGAACACAATACAAGTTAAGCTTCACTTATATATTTCTTTTATCTTGAGACTAGCTGTTAAATATTGCATTCAGAATTGCTCTTAAATCATGGGCGGATCCAATGGTATTCCTGGGTATTCCCGGGAATACCCAACTTTTTTGGTGTAATCTGTAGTATATATGTATGTATACTTATATATATAAATGTATAATGATGTATTCTGTGATATTTTCGCTATTCTAGCCTACTAGCACCAATTTAAGAAGCCTGTAAACACAGAATTGCTTATTTGCATGGCTTCATTCAGTCCTATTGATTCATTTGCTGCTTTTGACAAAGACAAATTAGTTAAGCTTGCTGGATTTTATCCTAAGGATTTCTCAATCTTCCTCCTCAACTCAATTTGTACATTACTGATATGCGCACTGATGAAAGGTTTAGAAATGTGAGAAGTCTTGCTGAGCTTTCCATTAAGCTTGTTGAAACAAAGAAGCATCTTAGACATGAAGTTATTTACAGGCTTCTCAAATTGGTGCTAGTGCTTCCAGTAGCAACTGCAAGTGTTGAAAGAGTCTTTTTTGTCATGAATTATGTGAAGAACAAATTGAGAAATAAGATTGGGGATCAATACTTGAATGATTGTTTGGTTACATTTATTGAGCGAGAGTTCTTTCTACAAGTTAAGGACAAAGACATCATCAACCGCTTCCAAGCCATGAAGAATCGCAAGGTTAAAGCAACATTATAGTATTTTGTAAGTTCTCTTTATTACTTATTAATTTGTTTCATGCATATTTTAGAGCGGAACAATTTGTTATTTGACTATTTTTGTGACTTTAATTATCGATAACGTACTACTCTGAACTATATTTTAAATCTATGGATTGGATTTTTTTATGTGGGAATAGGAATACCCAAAGTTGAAATCCTGGCTCCGCCACTGTCTTAAATATTTATACCTTGCTGAATATTTGTGACTTTTGCAAATCAAGGGACAACTTAAACCTATTCGGCCTTTGAGTAAAAAACAAAAAGAGAGAGAGAAAAAGGTCAGCCGAATTTAAAAAAATGTTTTGAGCAAAAAAAAAAGAGAAAGGGATATATGCGTGGTTGTATGCACTAAAATGTATAAAGGAAATATGCATCTCGTGCCATGCTGGCCGAGTGAATTAAAAGGAACGTACATGATTTGGAAGGCACCAAACGAAGAAAGGAAAAATAATACTGCATCAGGAGGGAATACATGTTGTGCAAGGAAACAATAGAAGAGAAATATCGTTCTAAAACTTCCCCATGTGGCCAGCTCATCCGAATCTGCATGGAGTGTGATCTTGTGAATTAAAAAATATTTATTCTTGCATTGACAATAGAAGGTTACTACGATTTAAAAGAAAGCACATGAGTATCTTAATTTTATGTCGAAAAGATTAGGTGACCCGTATCACTTCTGATCCAGGAGCATATATCAATAGCAAAGAACCAAAATTTCGTTCCATTGAGCACAAATCTAAGCACAGTGGCCATCGAATTCATCGAGCATTGCAAAACACGCTGATTTAACCTGCGGAAATAACCTCCGGGCAAGGGAGACCCCCGAAAAGGCTCTAGAATAAACTAGTGAAAAATAATACTAGCAGAGAACCCTGTGCACCTAATTTTTTGGAGACGAACCCTGTGCACTTCAGAAAGAATGCAATACTAGTAGAATGAAAACGCCACTAAGCTACCACCGCCGGTTGAAGACGATGTGCAGGCCATGGAAAGGCTTCCCTAAATAGTGTGAGATTATAATAGAACAAGCTGATCTATTAGGGTCACACACCCCCCAGAATACGCAATTCGCTGGTAGGATGCTACACAAATGCAGCAAGTTAGTGTTGTACCCACAGCAGTCTGCAGTCCCATATGCTATACATTATTTGTACAATGTATGCCAGCTACCACAAGAATAATCGCAAAATTAGAGAGAACTAACGAGTGTCCCTAATTGATACTATGCTGTCGATCATTTACAGTAGCTCATAGCCTCATACACTTCTCTGGTAACGAGATTTCAGACAAGGCAACCCTTTCTCTTCGATAAGAGCCTTCGGATTCGGAGCAGCAGAAGCAGCATCTCCACTGCTTGGCCAGACTGGAGGCATCAGCTGCTGATATGTGTTTGTATTGTCGCATATGCCAAGCTTGATGACAAACGTAGCTGTGCAGCCTCTTCCTGCTCCTTCACTATCCAGCCAGATGTGCCCGCCCATCAGACTAACAAACCTGCATAGGATTTTTCGGAAAAGTTGCCGAGTTTTAGAATGAGTGAATCACTAGGTTCCTATGAACCCCTACACAACAAAGTAAAAATCTTTGTGTGCTGCTTCAAGAGAAGCTGAGTTACCAAACACAAGACCACATATAAGTGAAAACTAGTAAGGAGATGGAGGTTTACCTCTTACAAATGGCAAGGCCAAGACCACTGCCACTGTATCCTCGGTTTACTCCAGGCTGAGTATGAGCAAATTTTGTAAATACATGGGGTAGATCCTGAGGGCTAATGCCACACCCTGTATCTTTTATCTGCAAAAGAAAAGTAACAGATGCTGTAAAACAATCAACAAAATTGGTAGATAATTACCTGATTATACACAAATTTGTAGTTAGATTTTGTTATCAACCAGTGTTCTAGAAAACTCTAGAGGGCCTGTTCATATTAGCTTTTGCTGATGGCTTTTGATTGTGCCTGATGAATAGTAGTGGTTGATACAAACGGCTGATGAATAGTAGTGTATTATGTAAGAAAGACGATGCAACGAAAGACACTACAGCATTCGGATCACCATATTACTTACAGAATTGTGACATAATAAAATACAAAGTGCATACAACATGTGAAAACGCAAAGCGGTAGCTGATGAATAGTACTGACTGGTATAAATGGTTTATAAAAGCTGGGACGTTCATATTGGCTTTGGTTTCTGGAAGTAATACCCAGAAGCCAAAGCCAATATGATCAGGCTCTCTGTCATGCGTCTATGACATGTTTACAATTTGTAAGCATAAAACCTTTTCCCCGTTCTATTCTCCGGAACACCGTTATCAGCTAAACCAGAGTTTTTAGTATTGTAAGTATGGGTGCTTTTGTGATGAAATGGTTTGACTACATGTGATATCCATTATCATATGTACTTTATGTTTCTGTTTAATGCTGTCTGATTTTTTGCTAACGCAATTTAGGTCCCTTTGGCGTAGTTCCACTTAGGCAAACTCAAGCAAGATGCGTTGGACCTAGACAGAAGTGATGCAACAAGTCATATGGACAGCTAGAGGATGATATGATGGAACAATCCAGCCAAGCTTTATGATGCAGAGCATGCCAATAGTGATCCGTAATGGCCAGAAGTGGGTAATTTCATACATGCAGTACATGTTGAGCAAGTTTTCCCATACGGGGTGGGTTCGGTAGCACTTAAGCCTTGGCTTTAGCTTCCGTTGCTACAGTAACAAGCTTTTAAATGGCGTGTTTTTTAAGATGAGATTTACAGGTAGATTGTAGTAGACACCAAGGTTGCCACGGCGTCGCCTAGGCGACGCTAAGTCGTCCTGGCGGCCGGATGGGGACATCACGGCTCGTCGCCCAGGTTTGAAGAGTTAAGGTGGGCACCTGAGATTGCTGGGCGACGCCATGGTTGCCTAGGCGTCGTCTAGCTGTTTCTGGCGGCCACCTAGGGGGGGTGGGGTCTTGAAAGGGCGTCGCAGGTTTTAACCCAAGCCCACTGTTGCGTGCTGCTACGTGCTGGATCTGGTTTCCTCCTGACCAGTCTCTTCACCTCTTTGTCACCGATCTCATGACCGCTGCCTAGATCCGGCCACCTCCAAGCTGGATCCGACAGCCTTTGGCTCTCCCTGCACGGATATGGCAGCCGCCAAGCCGTCGGATCCCGTCGGCTGCAATTTGGAGCCGACCGCCTCTTCCCGCGCTGCCATTGCCTCATCCGGTGCTCTTCCCGAGCCACACCGCGCCGGCCCCCATGCTGGACTCTATCTCCGCGTCGGCCCTCTCCGTCGCTGGCCTCTTCACCACCGGATCCGCCGTCCTCGAGCCTTGCCACCACTGGATCTGGCCTACGCCGCCTAGATTCAGCCACCGCCGACGCCTTCTCTGGCTTGTTGGCCTTCTCCTCACAAGCCGGCTTCTTCTCTGCCTTGTGCGCCATCGTATGCTCCTTGCCGGTCGGCTTCCCCTCCTCTAGTCATGATGAGAGGGAGAGGTGCAGCGAGGGAGGGAGACGGGAGGGAGTGGAGTCATTGTGTTGGATCGTCTCGCACTTTATGTGTGCGAGATTGTGGGGGACGTGCTTTGTAGGTGCTAGACTGTGGAGGATGGGCAAATGAATTGCCCGTCTTTCTTCTTCCTTGTGCTGTTTGCGATGTTGTGTGCTCTCTGCCTTAGCTGACAAACTAGGAGGGTTTGCTCCTCAGCAAGTTACCAGTTGCAGCTATTGTGCTCGATTTTTCCATGGAGAGGGTGAGAAGAAAGTATATTACAAGTTACTGGAACCATAAACATTGACCATTGTGAATTGTGATTGACATTTTGGACATATAAGTTATTACTTGTATTTATTACTATCGTCTAACTGTCGCCGTGGTGGGCGCCTAGTTGACTAGGCATCCAGGCGCCTGGTCTCACCGTGACTCGCCGAAGCGCTATGACAATCTTGGTAGACACTGTACTGAGTTCAACTATACCGGCCAAAATCGCATGCGACTATTTTGCTCTGCGTAGTGTCTCTCGTGAACAGCCAGAATTCAAAAACCATAAGCCAAAAGCCATAAGCGCAGCCTAAAAGAACCCACCCATGATTGTGAAGATGCATGATACATTGAAGTGTTTTATATTTAAAATCTTCTTCATTTCTGGATCCTATGGTGAGAACATGAGCTCATACCCTTGCCAAGGCAAATCATTCACACAAGTCTCTAGAATCGTTACCTGAACTTTCAAATAGAAATGGTCATCACTTGCAGCTGGATGAAAATCTGGGGTTCTGAACTCTCTTAAAGAATCAGGCTTCACAACTGAAGCTAAAAGTGTGATGTGGCCCTCCTTGGTAAACTTAACAGCATTGCCAGAGATATTCAGAATAGTTTGCATTAGCCTCTTTTCGTCACCAATGGCACATAATGGCAAATCTGGTGCCAACATAACCGACACAGACAGCCGCTTGATAGCTGCAATTGGTTTGATGAAACTCATCACCTGTGAGACCAAAGAAAAAAATTCAGGCAAGCGCATTATGCATATAGACATTAGACAACCAGAAAGGATAATGTTGCAGACCTCTTTGAAGACAGCATGAAGATTGAATGCTTTAATCTCCAATTCAAGGCTACCATCCTCAAGTTTGGAAAGATCTAACACATCATTGATGAGTGTTGCTAAAAGATTGCTGCTTTTCAATACCATTTCCACCATTAGACGCTGCTCAGGAGTGAGTTCAGTTTCCAAAATTAAGGAGGAAAGAGCTATTATTGCACTCATCGGTGTTCGCATTTCATGATTCATAACAGCAAGGAAATCATTGCGAGCACAGATGGCCATTTCAGCTTCTCGTCGAGCTAAATCCAGGGCAACATTTTGCTCCATTAGTAAATCACGTGCACGCATGGACTCTTCAAGAATAGCTGCATGGGAGAGTGCAACTGCTACCTAAAGAAAAAATGAAAACAAATAAAAGATCTGCTTACAATATTACATTATCATTTCATACTGTATTTATGTTAGATGAACATGTATTTGTCTTAGTATCATTTTTTTAAAAGAAGGTGCTGAAATTGATAAACCAATAGGGGAATCACTTTTAGCTAGCAAGTTGGTTTCAGTATCCTTTGCTTTCACAGAGACAAAATTCTTAGAATGGTCTGGTGATATTTGCAGAAGTCCCTGAACTATTCATCGGTACATCGTACTTGTGAATACATTTCGCTTTACAATTGAAGGTTGTTTATTAATAAAAAAAATCATGAATATATGACTTTGAAAAGATATTAAACATCATTCTTTTCACTCCGGTGAATATATATGTTATAAATAACCATAGCAAAAAGAAAGAGCATTTACCTGATCGGCAACAACCTCAACAAGCTCCAACTCATGCACATGCCAATTCCTTGCACTATCAGGTGGAAGCATCAGAATCATAATTGCATAGCTTTTTGCTGAAAGCTCTGGCCAATCATTTATTTGGAAGTTTGAAAGATGTAGAAGAGGTACTCGCACTGCAGCCACTTCTGGTGGAACATAGCGTCCTGTAAGCGGTCGAATACGTGCCAAAGGAGATGTGTGGGGGATTATAATCGCTCGATTGCTACTGAACACTTGATTGACAACAGGAAGATTAATTGATATAGATGACCCAACAGTAATCTGGTGGCGCAGAGTATGAGAAAGCTGAAGACTCGAACCATTTCGTGATGGCATCCACAGTGCACATTCTTCCAGACCCAAGGTCCTTCCTAGCTCAACAAGAGTGGTTTTCAAAATCGTATGTCTATCAAGTGTGCTTCTAATTTCATGAGTGAGCATCCTAACATGTCTCCCGGTCTCCTCCTGTGTCCTTATCAAGCCCATTTCCCTATCAAGCTCTTCAGCTTTATTCTTCAGAAACAGCTCCCTTGTTTTCACACTCAGCAGGTCAGGGATAATATGAACAAGCATCAAAGCTGTTGCGCATGACACAACAGCCGTTGAAACCTTTGCTACTGTCATGACTATAGCAACAGTTTTCGTGTGCGTGGTGAAAGTCCACAGGTTTATGAGATGCGTTGCTCCACAGAGGACTATAAACGCACCAAACTGGATCAAAACCCATCTGTATGGGAAGAAGGACGACTTCTTCACGAAATAAATCAGCTCCAACGGGATTGAGAAATACGCGAGGGCTATGAAGAAGTCCGAGATGTACTGATACCTGATGAGGAGCTCATCAGTCGGCCATAGTGGCTCGATGCAGTCACATCCCTCCATCCCCAAAGCTTTAGTATTGCATCAGTTCTCACAACATTCCCTACAGAATAACAAACATACATTTGAGTTTCCGTCCAACCCAACCATACCTAGCCCTTGAAGAGTCATAGCGTTTCGCGTTTTAAAAGAACAGGAAACACATAACAATTAAGAAATTGTGGCAGCAAGCTGGCCATGAACACACCGAAGATAATTACAGAGCATGCAAATCCCACAAGACGAATCAAACACAGTATCAATTACCATTTCCAATCGGCCATCAGCCCCCATTCCCATCATCCAAAGCAAGATTCAGTGCTCCCACCCCCCATGTTAGCATAGCATGCTATCTCAAATAACTTCCCCTTTCCCCATTCCAGCAGCACAGCACGACCAGCCAAGGCCGCGGGCGCAGATACCACCAATCAGAACCAAGACTCCAAGAGAGCTCAGAAACGCAGCAGCAGGCTGCCGCACCTCCGATGCCTCCCGGGGCCTACGCTAAACATCCCTCTCCCCTTGACCACCACTCCACCAGTCCCCACTGCTCCTGCCTCCCGATCAAACCAAGAAAGGAAAAGAAAACCCAGATCTGAACAGGGCAGCAGGACACGCCAAGAAGAGAGCACGAGCAGTAGTGGTACCTCGAGCGGCGGCGGCGGCGGCATCAATGGGGTGAGAGGACGGCTGCCGAAAGGTTGGGGAAAGGAGAGGCGAGGAGGAGGAGGAAGCGGCGCTGAAAAGGGAAGGGGAGCCAGATGCGCAGACAGGCAGCCAGCCAAGCCGGTGGAGTCGTCAAGTCCACGACCACCACCCGGGCAAAAACGTCCGACCGCGGCTGGTGCTAACTAGCCTCGCACGCACCCTTGCTGGTCTTTCTTTTTCCCCTCGCTTTTGTCTCCACGCTAACGTTAATCTGCCTGCCTCCGGCGCCGAACGTCCGCGGCTACGGCTACGGACCGGACGACGGCCAGCGCGGGACTGCGGCGGCTAGCTGTCGTATGGCGCGCGGTGTGTTCACGCGGGATGGCAGCGACAGGGTGGGGAGAAGGTGGTGTTGAGGCTATTGTGCGGGGCGGGGGAAGGGTGTGGTATCCTGGTAGGGGCACGGTCGCCGTCGCCGGCGGCAAGGGGATTGGCCGGATTGGATCATGTATGCATTGCTTGGGAAGGGGATTTTTTTTTTGGTCACGGGGGGGAGGTGTTTGCGATGCGGCAGAAGTTCGGAACAGGGGCTTTTTTGCCTTCTGGGCCGGTAATTAGGATTTTTAACGATATGTACGCGTAGGGGTGGAAACCAATTTAATACAAATTGTGTCTTTATCACATTTATATTCATATTTTATAAATAAATATAAATATGAATTTAAATATTTTTGAACATGAATCAAATATTGTAACAAATTCAAATCAAATATCTGCTTAATTTGATCAGATTAGATATTCTCGTAACTTATATAATATAAAGATATTAATAATATTTTATTTTTATATAATCATACTAAATCATTCTAATTTATTTATTTTACTAGAAAAGCACAAATTCACATATGGCCCATTTAGCCGTCTCTAGTCGCTAGAGGTCACTAGGGAAAGCACATGTACAGCAGTACAACTACCACTGCTTTCCTTTTTCTTTCCCCACGGTAATCCTAGTATTTCCTCCGTTTAAAAACACGGAGAGAATCTCCAATACTTCATACTGAAGTAGACTTTGTCAACGACTAGCCAACATGAAAGGAAGAGAAGTTGCATGTAAAAGCAACCGCATGGACGAAGCAACAGAGGTGACGGCCCCAAATGAAACGGCAATAGAGGGCAAGCTGGAGATGGTTGTGAGGATGTGGGAGTAATTAATTTTATGTTTAGAGTTTATAATGCAAATGTTTGGTCAGGACTATAACCTAAAAAAACATATTTGGAATGCAAAAAAGTCTGTAGGTCCAAGTAAAAGGCAATAGGGTGGATCTAGCGAGTCTGTAAAGATGATGCGGACTCGTTCCTTCGATAGAGACCATCTTAGAAATAATACATTAGGGATGCCTTACCACTCACATGAATTATTGTTTTTACTTGTACCCTACAAAATTACCGTGTGGATATAAGATAACATGAAGTTGTTAGTTGTTAGTAAATAGTAATAGAAGTGTCTAAGTCTCTTTACTTGATTCCACCGTATCTTAATTCTTTGTGAAAATTAAGCAAGGGAAATTTGAGGATTTACCACTGTAAAGATCCTCACTTAAGTATTTGTCACTTGATATCTCATTGACATGTAAATCATATGACCACATGCACTGATACACCAAGTGACGAATCATCAATAATCCCATTAAGCAATGGCTTATAATTTTGCAAATTGAGGAAGTAGTAGTATTTTTAAAAGTGTAGAGTTGTAACTATGCGTCTTTATTGATTTATACTTATTCTCTAGCTACTTGCATAATAGTCCGAAGTGTTGTTTGATTTGTTGTTGTGCTTTGAATAAATCATTGGTCAGAGTTTATTGAAAATTTGTAAAAAGAAGTTTTTTACAACAAGTGGGCTAAAACACTAGTACAGTATGACCCACTAACTAAAATGGGAAACACAAATCTACTCTTAGGATCACATGCCCATTTGTTTTGTTCAATGGCAAATGAAAACTAAGGCGTCGTTCGACCTAGCTCTAGAGCTTGGCTTCTAAGCTAGGGACTGTTCTTTTCGACTGCGGCTTATAGTTTTTGGCTGAAATTTTTGAATTTTGGCTGTTTACGGTACAGATTACGGAGAGACAGATGCTCACTTGCGATTTTTGCTGGTACAGATGTTAAGTTTTTAACGCGTAGATCATTTAACTTGTAGACCCCGTCTTGAGAAAATACTCCGTTTGAAAGTTAGGTACTATAGCAGAAGCCAAAAACCGATTTGAAAAGCCCAAAAGAACAGGCCCTAAAGTTGGAGCTTTCTGGCCAAACATTTGAGCTTTGAAGCTGGCTTCTAGGGAAGTCATAGGAGCTTGAAGCCCAAAATGAACTAGCCAAGAGAAGTAAGGAAAAGTGACTTCAATGGCTCCTATGGATGTTCTTTAATGTGGGGATGTGGTTTAAATGTATTTGCCATTGGAAATAGATAAGGATAACGGTAGAATTGTCTTTAGGCCAAATATTGGAGTTGGAGCTCCTAATTGAACCAAACACCTCAAGTTTTTTGTCTTCTAGCTTCTTTCAAAATTAGGCTTTAGATAAAAAAACTAAAAATAGAGCTCGGTCAAACAAACTCTAAGGTGGTGATCGGTTCTGCTGAAAAGCTCGTGGCTTATGGCTGAAAACACTGTAGCTGGCTGAAAAAAACACTGTAACTGACAGAGGCTTATTTAGCATAATTAAATTTAAAAAAAATAAAAAATAAAAAAATATATGTTAGCCCAGTACGTATAATACAAACAAATACGGGAAAAAAGAACCGGCAAAAAAACTCAACAAAAAGTCAAAAGTTCAGAAAAAGACGAAACTTATGAATAGTAAAAAATAAGCCAGAAGTCGAAGCCGAGTTGATCAGGGAAGACTAACTTGCTAACTTCCTGTTTTAGAAATACTTGGCTAACTTGGATACGAGTACGCGACCACGGGGCATACTACCCACAACCAAAATCCAAACCTTTACTTTCTCTCTCAGCCAGCTCCTACGCCGCAGTAAACTGAAAATGGGCATACTACTATAGTAGTCCTTTCTCCTTTCAGCCAGCTCCTACGCCGCAGTAAAATAAAAATGGGCCCCAGCGCACGGCCGCGGATCCTCTGTCGTTGCTGTTCTAACGACACCACCTACTTTCATCCAGCCGTTCATCACGAATCAACGAAGAAGATTACATGTTCCTAACAAAGTCATCTCTCCCCTCCGAAATACATCGTAGTCGCTCTGATACCTAGGGCTGTGCAATCGGTTTTTTCGGTTTAATCGGTTCGGTATATACGGTATATACGGTAAATACGGTGTTTGTAGTTCGGTAATATACGGTATTTTTAGAAGTACGGTTCGGTATCGGTAAATCCCAATTTATTTCGGCGCGGTATCGGTAAATACCATATTTACCAAAGTTGACGCGAATTGTAAATGATATAGCGACTAACGAGACGAGTAGGCGATAATATCACATGGACTAGACGTCACAAAAAACTTGGTGGCTCTGACTGATCAGAGAACATGCTTAACAAATTGTTGCATTAAGGAGCAAACTTTCCATTTTGCTAACTTAATTAAGTAATGTGCAATTAAGTAATGTGCAAACCTCCCATGCTCGGCAATCCACGTACAAGATTTCTAATTGTACGTACGTCAGTACGTGGCAAGCAAAAGGCCAGCAAAGATCGGGGGGCTCGGCCTCCTCGGCGTTAATTAACTGGACCGCGCGTACGTCGTCGCGTGAGGAAAGCCCGGCACGCCCCGCGGAAAAGCGCGCGCGCGGCTTTTGGGACTTTCCATTTGGCACGGCCCACTCACTCTCAGCGCCTGTTTCGGTAGATCGGTTTTTTCGGTTTTTAACCGGTTTTTCCCGAAAAAACCGAATACTAAAAAAACCCAAAATTTGAAAACCGAACCGAATACCGAAAACCGGTCAAACCGAGTTGACCGGTTCGGTTCGGTTTTTTCGGCTCGGTTTTTTTGGTTCGGTTGAAAAATGCACAGCCCTAGTGATACCTCGATGAAATAAAACAAGCTCATTCTCTGCGAGTCCCGACTAGATCTTTGCTAGCAAGATATGCATCTCACGTGCAGGCCCTAACAGAGTGGGCTTTAGTGTTAGATGCACGAATATTAGGCGGTGATTATTTGGACTTATTTTTGGTGGCTTATGGTTGAAAAGTACTGTAGTTGACTAAAAAAACATTGCAGTTGACATAGGCTTATTTAGCATAATTAAATTTAAAAATTAAAAAACATAAAAATATGTTAGCTCATTACGTATAATACAAACAAATACGGGAAAAAAGAACCGACAAAAAAGCTTAACAAAAAGCCAAAAGTTCAGAAAAAGACGGAATTTATGAATAATGAAAAATAAGCTAGAAGCTAGAAGCTGAAGCCAAAACGATCACATCTACTGTAGTGTATAGTCTAGATAGTCTCGGTTCAACCTAAAATACGAGCGTATAGTATGCAGTTCTAAAATATTAACCTGTTAGAATTCGTTATGTGATGCGGCGAAATATTAGATCCGTCACTGCACGTACCAATCAAACGCTACCGCCGCCGTCTTTCCTTTCTTTTGCGCTGTGCGTTGGTTATGATGGGAGGATCGAGTGGACCAACCGGGCAGGCGGAACTGGAGCACCGTCCACCATGAAAGTATAGTTGAAGTTCTCGTTTGCCAAGTCAAAGTACAGTAGTTTCTTTATTCGGAGCTCTGCATAGATTTGAAGAAACACTTACTCACTCGGACGGTACTTGGGGCAAGATCATCTCAGTATTTTGTTGGGAAGGAAGCAATTGAGAACATATCTAGGAGAGGGAGTAGTTACGCTAGAGACGGTGGGCCAGCAAAATCCTGTCGCTGCATTCCAAAACAATGGCCAGATAATTGTGCAGTTATAACGGGAACGGCAGACGATAAGCTTCCCAGCAAGCCGGGATAAAGCTGGGATGTGCAAGGAACCCCTGCTGCACTGTGCTCTAAAAAGATCTCCAACGAACGCTCTCTCGCAGCATAGCCTATGGCCCAAGCGGCCAACCAGTAAATTATACTCCGAGCCGAGGTCCGAGCTTGGAAGCGTCCCATCGGTCCAAGATCACGCCGAGATTAGATTCCCCGTCGCCATCCGCCACACCGCCGGCGGCGGCAAACTCGCACGCCCACGCCATCGACAAGATAAACGGGAAAACAAAAACAAGATAAGCGAGCCCATCCGGCGGCATCCGACGCGAACACGATCACACGACAGCGCGCCGAAACAGACGCACCTGCCCGCCTGCATGCGCGACAGCGCGAGCTTACGGTGACATAACGAAACGGACGACGCCACTCCCCGTTCGCGTGGGCTCGCCGACGGCTCACCTGGCAGGTTTAGGTCCCGGTCTAAAAATTTTACCTTTTGAATTTCTGAATTTAGTTTTTTATTTTTTATTATCTAAAAAGATATAATGATATTTTTAATTTTTCTTATCTTTCATTATTATTATTACTTAGAAAAAATTAATATTCGCTAAAATACATTTACAGTTAAAATACATATTAAATAACAAAAAACCACAACTTTAAACTGTTTGGAGCAACTATCGCGGGGAGGGAGGGAGGGAGGGTTGGTAAAGGGGTTGGGGAAAAAAAATATCTGGGGCGAAGTGGGCGGGCTGGGATTGGTCGGCGCCAGCTCGCCCGCGCACCCGCAACGTCGTGATCCCGTCCCTTCCCATCCCACCACTCTCCCCCACCCGGCCCCAGTCGCCTTCTCCCTGTCCCCTTCCCCTCCCTCGGCTCCTCCCCCTTTCCCCCCTCTCTCTCTGGAATCGTGATTTCATTTGCTTCACCACGTTATCGCGGAGGCGGATCGGATGGGCTGCGGTACGGGCGGGGTCGGTGGCGCGCGATCAGCTTCAGCTGCTGGTGAGGTACGGCTTCGTGCTTGCTTGGTTTGGTTTGCTTTGGAGAGCTTTGGGTTGGCGGGGGGAGATGCTGTGAGGGCGTGCCGATCTGGCGAGGCCAATTGAGCTAGGATTCAGCTGGTTCGGAGCTTTGGCTTTGATCCGTCTTTAGATTGATTGGGTGGTGATCCCAAGTAGAGTAGAATTTCTTGGGGTGTAAGTGCGAGGATGATACTGTTTTTGGGGGCAGATAGCGTTCCTCCGGTTTGCTGGAAAGGAAATGGCTGGTTTAGGGGAATGTTGACCTTTTTGTGCTTTGATTTGGGTTGTGATCGGGGCTCCTTTTGATTCATAGCTAAGTAGCTAACTGTTTTTGGGAGCCAGTGGTGGACCCAAGAATTTCAGGATAGGTATTCAAAGTTACAAAAATATTGTTCAATAGAAAACATAAAAGTCCACAGTAGGGAAAATTATAGTATAATTGTTCGTACTACAGACAACAACTGAAATAATATAAAGAAATTACAAAATGATTAAGAACTAAATATCAACGTGACTAATGCCTTGGAAGCGAAAAAAATATCATCATCCTTAACTTGCAGAAAAATTATCGCTCAAGAAATGTAACTAAGCAATCATTCAAGTACTACTCCTCCATTCTATTTCTTAGTTTATTCTTCACGTAATTCATTGAAGAAAACACTCTCTCAACACTAGCAGTTGCTATAGGAAGAATTAACACCAGTTTGAGAAGTTTGTAAACAATTGCGTAATTAATATTCTTCTTTGTTTCAACAAGCATAATGGAAAGCTCAGAAAGATTGTTCACTTTTCTAAATCTTCCATCTCTACACATACCAGTTTGAGAAGTATGCAATTTGAAATGGAAGATGCATCAATTCTGTGCTTGAGAAATCTTTAGGATAAAACTGAGCAAGCCTAACTAAGTTGTCCTTGTGATAAGTAGCGAATGAACCAGTAAGATTAAATGACGCCATGCAAATAAACAAATATGTGTTTACCTCATCAAACCTATCATTAAGCTCTTGAAGCTGCCTGTTAATAATACTTAAGAACATTTTGACATAGAAGCGATGAAGATTCTTGATTTCTTGAAGAACCTTTTGGATCTTGCAACTGGTTTATAGAAATCATCCATTTGAGGAACTTTGATGCCATGCCTCATACAAAAGGAAGTGACATCTTTAAAAAAAAGAATCACACCCATCATCTTCCCGCAATAGCTGTAATTGAGTTTTTGTCAAATAAATGAGATCAATATCATTAACAATGGCTTGAGCTCTCTTTTGCAAAGTATTGCTTAAGTCATCTGTGTACCCAAATATAGTTAGCAACAAGTGTGCCATGAAAACAAACTCAAATGATGTCAACATAGTTTGAGCATGTATAGCCTTCGTGCTTGATGAATGATCTTCTCCAATCTTTATAAGAACTCGTCGGATTGAAGGATACAAAGAGATAACATGTATAACAGGTTTATAATGAGATCCAAAACGAGTATCACCCGGCCTACCCAAGCCCATCTCTTGATTCAAACCTCGGCCGGTTTTAATGTCACCCAATTCTAATGCTTCCACAATCTGTTGAGCTTGAGCTACTCGAAGTATTTGTATCTTTTTACAAGACATACCAAGAACATTCAACAAATATACAAGTTGCTGAAAGAACCAAACACAATCACCATTCTCCTTTGCAACAGTAACAAGAGTTAATTGAAGTTGATGGGTAAAGCAATGAGCATAATATGCAGGAGACTCATCTATAATTAGTTTCTTTGGAAAATCATGTGCCCGTGGTTGACATGATCCTAATGCAATGTATCCCTTTCTCACTATATCTTGTTCGTTGACATTATAGTCTGCGATAAGAATTCTCTTTTTAGGATCATGTGATAGCAAATCAACATCATATATGGCCTCATGGCCCTCATCATCTGATGATTCTAATCCATCATCTTCTGTGCTTGGGGACAATGGGGAGTCCATCTCAGGTGTGTGCACTACTAGCTACAGCTCAGCGTCATTGGTCTGATTCCCAATCCTAACTTGGCTTTCATTAGAAATTGGTTTTGGCATTGAGGTGGAAGCTACCTTCTGTGTCTTTCCAACTCTCCCATAAAGATTTCAAATTTGCAGACTTCTTTATTTTTTACAGCTCAAAGATCTACAAAATCAAACATATGAAATATAAATGAGAATCCCTTAGCTGACCTTTAGCAAGTACAACAAAACTGAAATATAAATGACAACTGGAGCTATGCCTTTTTACAGAGGCAATCAGGCAAATGAAGGATAATTTTACAAATAAGACCACCAGATAAGCAAATTAAGCACAACAGATTCATTAGATATAGCATGGCATGAACCCAGGTGTTAGCATTATCAGAAAGATAGCAATTGAATATAGAAATCTGAATGTAAACAAATCCTGAAACACACTGGCTTTGTTTTGGTAATAGAATCATGAATGGATGGATTACTAAGCATATGTCATAGCCTGGATTATAATTCCTTTCTCAAATTGGATGATCACAACTTGTATAGAGACAGGAAACAAGGCAGGACAATCAGCCCTAAAATTAATGGCTAAAGGTAATACTAGTATAGAAACAATATAACACTTATCAATCTCTAAACATAGATGAACCGCAAAAAGAATTTTCAGATTTCAGTACACCAAGCTCCAATATAAACTATTTGATGGAATATGGATGCCCCCCCCCCCCCCTCCTTCACCTCCTGATAGCTACTTGAGACAAAAAGTTCTAATTAGCATGCGCCAACAAACTCCCCTTTAATTTCCCCTCTCACTCTTCCTCCAAAACACGCCTTTTTCTAATTGACTGACTGACTGACTAGTGAGTAGTGACTACCTGCAAACCAACGCTGGCGGCCTCGGTTGCCGTGGGGGCGTCGCGGTCTCACGGAGGCGACCTCGGTGGCTCCGCCTCGACGAGCTCGTCCCGTGTCTTGGGCTGGCGATGCCGCCTCTATCTCCGGCTTTAGCCCCACGCTGGCGATGCTCACGGCACCGGCGCGCAGTAGGTCCTGCACGCCGTAGGGGCATCGCGATCTCGCGGAGGAGGTCGGCGACCTCCGCGGCTCCACCTCGACGAGCTCGTCCCGCGTCTTGGGCCAGCGACACCGTTTCAATCTCTGCTAGGGCTAGACGCTACAAGGGGAGACTAGAGTGTGGAGAGGCAGAGAGCCCTCTTCCGGTCTGCCCGTAGCCGGGGAGGCTGAGTCGAGTGGAGAGAGCGGGCTAGCGGGGGGAATGGGCCAGGCGGCCAGCCCATTTGCGTGCGGGGGAGGGGGATGCGGGGATGGGCTATTTAGGCTAATTGGTCTGAAAATAATAAATTCGGTCCAACTAAGTGTGTGTATATATATATTATACCTTGTATATACTAGTTATTTTGCCAAAAAAATTAGGTATTCGGCTGAATACCCGTGAATCACTGTAGGTCCGTCCCTATTGGGAGTGAACTTTTCATAGGTAACTGTGTGAGAAATATGCTACTGCGACCAACAAAAAAACCAAGTAATGTGACGAAAAAGGGGTGTTCCAAAGTAACCTTCATGTGAGGGTAGAAATGCAGATTCAGTTGCACGATAAAGCCTCCATGAAGAGGCACTCTGCACTCTGCCTGCATACTAAGGCTGCACTCTGCCTGCATGCTAAGGGCCTGTTTGGAATGCAGTAATTTCACATAAATTTTGCAGGAGATTTACAGGAAACAATTCAATTCCCATAAGATTTGGGAAAATTTTCTGCACTCCAAATGGGTCCGATGTTTTGCTCACATTAGAATGTTTCTATGATTTATGTCAACCATAGTTCTATTAGGACTTCTTTTTTCACGATTAAAAAACAGCTAGATAAGTCCGGCTGATGGGGCAAAAATGGAGACTTGGGCTAGAATGATGATTGGATCTTGCTGGGATGAATTGGATCTTGCTGGGATGAAGTCTGTTTTTCCTTTGCACTGGTGTCATTATACTTGTATACTGTATGACAGCTTTATCCACCTTGTTGCAGATCTTCTAGAATGCATTTTGTGGCTTTTTGAGCTATTCTAGTAAACCTTGACATGGCCAGCGCAGAGACAAGCAAGGGGAACATCCAGAGGTGTGCTAATTCCCATTTCTATATTTGCTATACCTTATTTTGGTCAAAACGGGAAGTGCTTCAATGTTTTCCCTGCATATCGAACAGCACATTAAAATGGGGCCCAGATTTGCAACCACCCACTACTCTACTAACTGTGTTGCTTTAAGATTTGTGCAATTTAGTTTTCAGAAAGATGGAAGCACTACTCCATAGAAATTTGAATACTAGTAACGAGTGCTGGTAGCCTTAAACTTTTCTTTCTGATTAGGGGGAATACCCTTCCAAATGGAGACATCTACGTGGGCAACTTTGATGGGTTAGTCCCTCATGGATTGGGAAAGTATATGTGGACAGATGGAGCCCTTTATGATGGTGAGTGGGATAAGAGCAAAATGACTGGCAGAGGAATAATTCAGTGGCCTTCAGGTGCATCCTATGAAGGTGACTTCTGTGGAGGTTTCATCGACGGAACAGGCACTTTTAAGGGAGTTGATGGCTCGGTTTATAAAGGTTCTTGGAGGCTGAACAAAAAGCATGGAATGGGGACAATGGTTTACTCAAACTCTGACATTTATGAAGGTTTCTGGAATGAGGGTTTACCAGATGGATTTGGTAAATATACATGGGCTGATGGCAACATCTACATTGGAAGCTGGAAATCAGGTAAAATGAATGGCAGAGGAGTAATGCAATGGATAAATGGTGATACTCTTGACTGTAATTGGCTCAATGGGCTGGCTCATGGGAAAGGTTATTGCAAATATGCATCACGAGCATGTTACATTGGTACATGGGATAGGGGACTCAAGGATGGTCATGGTATATTTTATCAACCAGGAAGTAAAATGCCTTGTAACCTTGAGGTTTCTGAGTGTGTAACAAATCATGATGGTACTAGTGCTTCAAGTTCTAGTAATGAAAAGATCAGTATTGGACTATTATTTCTATTGCAAAAACTGTGCAACAAATGGAGATTACATAGGTTTTTTCATCGGCCCAGGCGCATTTCAAATGGCACCACACCAATTTTTGATGATAATTCTGGAAACCATTTATCACAACATTTATCGAATAACTCCTTGTCAACTGACAAGTGTCTACAAGACAGTGAAGTCAATGAAGATTTGGTCTACGAACGGGAATATGTACAAGGAGTGCTTATCTTGGAACAGCCAAAAGGCCAAGATTCAGGAATGCTGGACAGCGGGGAAACACAGGAAAATACCTGGCAAAAACAAGCTAGAGGGCCGATGGAGACTATTTACAAGGGCCACAGGAACTATTACCTAATGCTTAATTTGCAACTTGGCATCAGGTAAGCGCTTAACAGAACGAATGCATCACTGCAATTTTTTTGTGTTATATGATTTTAGCTGCGGACATTTACCTTTTGTGGTTGTTGCATTTTTCTGGTTTATTCTGCGTATATCTGTTTAGCATTGGTGCACCTTCCATTGTGATGTGTTGTTACTACTTACTACATCTGAATGAAGCAAGCTATGCAAGTAGGATTGATTGCTTGTAGTTGTAGCTTTCAGACACAAAACACTTATTTTAATAATTCAAGCACAGCATTACAACCTGAAGGATCAGTAGTCAGTGCAGTGGTGAGTTAATAATTAGTTAAGAGTATTTTTGTTATTTGAGTGACAACAAAAGTAATATCTCTTTTGAAGAAAAGAGGTCATATCAGCACCAGGTAATTAATGTGGTCCATGTTGTATAAAACTGGGTAAAAAAAATTTGAGGAGGAAAATAACATACTGTTATGGGCTAGCACCATTGGCGGTGCGCCCGTGCGCCCAGGGGATGGGCAGAGGAGGAAAAAAATAGGGTAAATGATTCTTTTCTTATTTCCAATAGCATGTGGCAGCCTGGTGCTAGCCCATAACAACTTAGTATCAGAGCCACTCACTATGGCTTCTGATGCAGAAGAAATCAAGGCCATGAGGGGCCTCTACGCTGAGATACACTCCGGAATCCAAGATTGCATGAGGCTCGCGATGGAGAGCAAGGAAGAACTTATGGCAAAGAAAAAGATGAGGGACCAGAGCCTCCTGGAGGCGACGTGCGGTGACCTCTTCCACCACATCGATGACTTGCTCAACGTCCCCAAGGAGGACTCTGCCGCTGACATGCTTAACGTCCCCAAGGAGGACTGCTACACAATTCCCTTAGCAGGCATCGACCTTGTCTTAGGGGTTCAATGGCTCGCGACTCTCGGCCCAATCACTTGGGATCTCGGCCTCCTCACCATGACGTTTTGGTATGGCGACCACCAGGTGCTTCTTCATGGGACCAGGGGCGGCGGTCCTACTGTCCACTGCCTCACGAGCAATAACGAGACACTCTTGGACGCTCTTCTCGCCAAGTTCGCGACCTTTTCGCCTTGCCAAGTGGCCTACCCTGGAGCGGCGTATGATCATCGCATTCACCTCATGGAAGGGACAGAAGCCATGACGGTACAGCTGTATCGCTACCCTCAATTGCAGAAGGATGAGCTGGAATGCCAGTGCCAGAACATGCTTCAGCAAGGCATCATTCGAGTCAGCACATTGGCGTTCTCATCACCAGTCCTGTTGGTGCACAAAAAGGATGATTCATGGCGATTCTGCGTCGACTACCGTGCCCTTAATGACAAGACCATCAAGGATAAGTTCCCACTCCCGTGGTGGAGGAACTCCTCGACGAACTACACAGCGCCCAATTCTTCACCAAGCTTGATCTCTGGTCTGGGTATCACCAAGTTCGTATGCACCTTGACGACGTGATGAAGACGACTTTCCGCACCCACCACGGACATTATGCATTCCTCTTCATGCCATTTGGGTTGACGAATGCACCAGCTACTTTTCAAACACTTATGAACGACATCCTCGGCCGGTTTCTGCGTTGCTTCGTCCCTGTTTTCTTTGATGATATTTTGATTTACAACCTATTGTGGTCCGAACATCTTTGTCATATCTGCATGGTGTTTCAGGAGCTACACCGTCATCACTTCGTGTTAAAGCAATCCAAATGTTTGTTCGGCACCACGTCGGTGGCCTACTTGGGGCACGTCATCACGGAGGCTGGTGTCACAATGGATCATCAGAAGGTGCAGGCTGTTGAGGCGTGGCCAATGCCCATGTCGGTGCGCGTAGTCCGCGCCTTCTTGGGGTTAGCGGGCTATTATCACCGTTTTATCAAGAATTACGGCTTCATCACCGCACCCCTCACACGCCTCCTCCGCAAGGAAGCATTTAGCTGGTTGGACGAGGTGACAATGGCATTGGAAGCACTGAAACGGGTATTATCCTTCGCTCCCGTCTTGCAGCTGCCTGATTTCAGTCGCTTGTTCATTGTGGAGTGCGACGTGTCGAGGTCTGGAGTTGGCGCGTGCTCCACCAGGGCAACGCCCCTATTGCCTTCTTCAGCCGACCCATCACCGCTCGTCACACCAAGTTAGCAGTGTATGAACGGGAGTTGATTGGCCCGGTGCAAGCCGTCCGTCATTGGCGTCAATATATGTGGGGACTTTTGTTCCTCACTCGCACAAATCACTACAGCTTGAAGTTCCTCCTGAATCAGCGTTTGTCCACCATTCCGCAGCATTAGTAGGCAAGCAAATTGGTCGGTTACAATTTTTCGGTGGAGTACCGGCCAAGACGTCTCAATACGGTGGTCGATGCCCTGTCTCGCAGCATCGGGGAGTCGGTCTCGCCTCCTACTTCTGCCGGTTTTCATGCCCTTTCTGGCCCGACTTTGAGCCTCTTTTAGGAACTGCGGCAGACGCACACATCAGATTCGGACTTGGTGGCTATGCAGATGGAGATTGTTTCTGGCAGTTGTGGAGCACCATGGGATGTGTGGGATGGGCTGGTGCAGATGCATGGCAGGATATATGTGCCCTGTTCCTCACCGTTACTTCCATCTATCCTGGCAGCCGCACATTCCACAGGACACGAAGGCATACAAAAGACCTTGCAATGACTTCGTGCTGACTTTCACATCCCGCGTGCTTGACAGCTCGTTTAGGAATTCATCAAAGAATGCACAACTTGTCAGCGTAATAAGACCGATCATCTTCATCTAGTTGGCCTTCTTCAGCCCTTACAGGTGCCATCCCAAGTTTGGTCTGATATCGCTATGGATTTCATTGAGGGTCTTCCTAAAGCAGGTGGTAAAACAGTCATCCTGACAGTTGTCAATCGCTTCTCTAAATTTGCTTATTTCATTCCATAAGCTCATCCATATACAACGGTTTCTGTGAGCCGGGCATTTCTTGAGGAGATTGTCAGGCTGCATGGCATTCTAGAGTCTATCGTCAGTGATTGGGATGCTGTCTTCACCGGCCTATTTTGGCAAAAGAGCTTTTTCGTTTGGCGGACGAACGGTTACATATGAGCTTAGCATATCATCCGTAATCGGATGGTCAGTCGGAGGCTGCCAACAAGGTAATTGCTATGTACCTCCATCGCTTCACAGGAGATGCCCTAAACAATGGTTGCGGTGGCTACCGTGGCGGAGTATCGTTATAATACGTCATACCACTCCGCCCTCTGGACAACACCTTTTCGAGTGGTCTACGGACACACTTGTATATATTGAGCTCGTAATGGACTAATGGTACCTCACAATTCAAAAGTCTCTCTACGGCTGAAGAATGAGTGTGTTCTTGGGCCATCGTAGAAACATAGATAGGGTCAACGTGACCCTCCATATTTGCATTCGTATGAGAAAGGTGATTCTCGTGTCCCAGCTGTTGACAATATTATGCTGGATCGAGATAGCTTTTTGGCTGAGGTTCGTGATTGCCTTATTCAAGCACAACAAATAGTCAAGCAAAATTACAAATTGCATTGGGTGGTGGAGTATGCCGTCGACAATTGGGTATGGCTGCGCCTCTTGCATCGGCCGGTTGCCTCCCTACCGGCGTCTTCTTCTAGCAAGTTGCGTTCGCGTTATTATGGGCCATATCAGATTGTTGAACGCATTGGCTTCGTCGCATATCATCTTCGCCTTCCCGCCGGCACTCATATACATGATGTCTTTCATGTCGGCGTTCTTAAAAAAAATTTCGGCACCCCACCAACTACACTACCACTCTTACTGCCCATGGTCCATGGCCAGGTTTTGCCTATGCCGATCAAGGCAGTCCGTTGACGTCTGGCGCAAGGCAAGTGGTAGGTCTTGATTGAGTGGCAAGGTGCTTCGCCTACAGATGCTACTTGGGAGGATGTGATGGACTTTCAGTAGTGTTATCCCGACTTTCAGCTCAAGGACGAGCTATTTCTGGAGGACGAGAGAGATGTCATGTTCGGACGCTATTATGTCCGCCGTGGCGCGCAGCAGCAGAGCAACCAGGGGCGAAAGGCACAACCAGCAGCAGAGCAAGCGGCAGAGCCAAATGTGCCGTGCCGAACGGGGCACAATCCGTGCAGGATGGGGCACAGGCCGGCGCAGATTCGGAAGGAGATTAAGCTAAGAGTTTCCTAATAGTAATATTACTTCCCTAGTATTAGATATGGTATTTAGAGATAGAGTTGGATTCAATTTAGAAGGATTTTGTTAGGGGCTGACCAATATATGGGCTGGCCGCACTGTTTGCAAGAAAACAAGAAAGAAGTATTTCCTTACCTCTTCTTAACACCCCCTCTGCGTGTGTGCTCTGTGCGCACCAGCGCACAGACTCTTCCTGTTGGCTGGCGCCTCCCAAACGCCGGCCAGTCAGGACTCGTCCTCCGGTGATCCACTTGTACTACCTTCGCCGTTCCACTCTGGGCCATAACACATACTACAATAGGATACCACATACTAACCCTCCATACATGTACTTGGCACTTCTAGCAAAAAAATTCATTAACAAATACTTGTCACTGTCACATTTCCTTGATATATTTTCCAACACTGCCTATTAAATATGTCTATACCCATCCAATCATCTCTTTAATTTCACTGCCTTGTTGTTTGTCCTTGTGATATTAGCTATTAGAGGGTACATTAGTCGTATTTTATTCCAAACATGATTATCTTAGTACATGTAATTTGGTGGTGTTTTCCTAGTAACAGTCCTTTCTATCACTTGACTACACAATACTGCTGTTCAGGTATACTGTGGGTAAAATCACCCCTGTACCTTTGCGTGAAGTTCGTTCAAATGATTTTGGACCTAGAGCACGGATAAGAATGTATTTCCCTTGTGAGGGTTCCCAGTATACCCCTCCACACCGCTCTGTCAATTTCTTTTGGAAGGATTATTGTCCTATGGTCTTCCGGTATGTCTCTTTCCAGTTTACTAATTATACAAGAATTTAGCATTTCATACTGTTCTCCTATTATTTCATCTTATTGGTTGTCACAACTGTGAACTGTGGTTCACCCATCCCTAATTGAATATGGGGGTGAGCTCCTTTGTGGTTCACCCCTCCCCAATTGACTGTAGAAAATGGCAAGAAGTTGATTTTAAAATATTGCTCATTTTTTCAACAAAAAAGAAGCAGAATTTCATGGTTAGACACCCTGTAATTTTAAGTACAAAAGATTCAAGTTAATCAGTTGCTAAATGTTCCAGAACTAGCAAGAATCTTGTGGTCAAAACAATTATGAAGTAGTGGGGCTGTTCTGGAGTAGGCAAGTAGCAGTCATAGCATAAGAGTGCAGTTCAAACTGAAGGAGAGTAATATTTTGTCTATTTGTAACACGTTTCATAATTAAACCATTTTTAATTATTTTAAGTATATAAACTGTAGTGGTACAATGTTTGTGGAAACAGTGCAGGGTGGTACAGAGTTACAGATGTTATAAATATTATGTGTATAGATATGAGACCCAAAGGGCCATATATATAGCAGAGTACAAGAGGATATGCCATATAGAGATAAGGCATATATGGAATAGAATACAACTCTATCTCCTAATACAACTTTATCTCCTTAACACCCCCCCTCAAATGCAAGGCGTATGCAATAGCATTGCATTTGAAAAAGGGTTAACACTAAAACAAGATAAATCCGAAGTCCGAGTCTTGATAATATCGTCGTTGCGTGCAGCCTTTGAATAAACTGTCAAATCAAGCCGAAGAGGAATAGATAGAAGCATGACAGCGCAGATCGAAGCCTGAGATGGCGGCGGCGCAGTGCACAAGAAGCGCAATGGAGGCGCAGTGCAAAAGAAGCGCGGCGGCTTTAGAAACTCGGGGCGGTGGCTTAAAGAGAAGCGGCGGCATCATAAAGACTTCTACGATCTGCACGCGGCTCAGAGAATAGAGCGGCGGCTGCTGCCATGCAAAAGAAAATTCCTACAATTATATGACCGACAATAAATTTGTGGACTCGCACGGCTTGGACGAACGAAAGATTAGAAACTACGGATTTGGATGGACGCAACGAAAAGATTCACGAAAAATAGCTAAAGACTGCCGAAAAGAAACCAGCAAAAGAAAACGAAAAACCCCTTAAAATCCACCTCTCCCCTCTATTTCTCTCTGCACACCCGATCCCCTCTCCCCTCTATTTCTTTCTGCACACCCGATCCCCTCTCGCTCGTCACACCCACGCGTGACTCGAGGCGAAGAAGAGCCAGCCCGAGCAGAGGGGCGGCGAGAGAAAAGGAGTCGGCGGCCGGCGGTCAAGGCGGAGAGGTCGGCGGCGAAGCTCACCCCTAGCAGCGACGGATCCGGTGGCGGGGATCCCGGAGGGCAGCGGCGACCCGAGAGTGGCGGCGGCGGAACACCCCGGCGTGAAGAGAGCCAGAGGGAGGCGGCGCCGCGCGGCATCCGGTGGTGATGAAGAGCCCGGCGGCGGGATCCGGTGGCGATGAAGAGCCCGGCGGCGGGATCCGGCGTGTAGAGGCAGGATCCGGTGGCGATGAAGAGCCTGGCGGCTCGGATCTGGCGCAAGGAGGCCGGATGCGTCCGGAACTGACGCGGGCTCGCGGGATCTGGCAGGGGGACGGCGGCGCCAAGCGGAGCAGCGGCAGCCCGAGATTGGTGAAACCTGTTAGAGATATATGTATAGTTTGTTATTCCCCATTGTTATGAGGGGTTCTTTGCATATTTACCACATGTACTTTGTGTATATATACCGGCCCATTGGCCTCATATGAATACAAGCGCTATTCATAACATGGTATCAGAGCCAAAACTAGGGTTTTGGCTTACCTAGGGTTCCGCGCACCCGTGTGCCGCCTCCGCCGCCGTCGCCGACTCCCGGCCTCCGCCGTCGCCGGCCTCGGCGCCTCCCCCGCTCGGCGTCTCCCCCCGCTCGGCGCCTCCCCCGCCGCCGTCCTCTGCTCCCGCCCGGTCTCCGCTGCCGCCCCGCCGGCCGCCTGTTTGCCTCCCCGCGCCTGTTGCCGTCGGCCCCGCCGACTCCCCCGTCGGGCCCGCCGACTCCCCAGACCGCCGCCGCTTTCGCCGGGACGCCTCCGCCTTCCGCCCGGCCCCGTTGGTCCCACCGACTCCCCGGGCCGCCGCCGCCTTCATCCGCGCCCGCGTGAGGTTGCTCCGGCCGGAGATCGTCCCGCCCGAGATCTTCGCCGGCTGCTCATCTCCCGCCCGAGGCCGCCGCCGGCTGCTCCTCCCCCGCCAGAGGTCGCCGTCGGCTGCTCCTCCCCCGTCGTCGCCGCCGCCGGCTTCCCCGTTGCCGCCGCCGCCGCCTCCGCTGATTCTGCCGCCTCTGCCCGAGTCCGACTGAGGCTCGGTCGGCTCTGAGGTTTAGTCGGTTTTGTAAACCGACCGAAAGAAAAAAAAAGCAAAAAAAAAGCAAAAAAAAACGTCGTTCTAACCGCCGCGCCGTCCAGCGCCGCCTGTTAGACTTTGTTGCCTTGGTCGCCGCGCCGTCCAGCGCCGCCTACCAATGGGCACCGTTTCCCTCCCTCGCTGCCCGGTGATTTTTTATGGTGTTAATTACACCGACTTCGTGTCTCACATGCGCATTCACATGCGTGGTCTTCGTCTCTGGGGCGTCCTCTCTGGCGATGTCACCTGCCCGCCTTGCCCTATTCCTCCGACGGAGCCTACGCCTGTTGCATTGCCTCCGACAGCCGATAAGGCTGCTGCTGATGACGCTGATGATAAAGCTGCCTCTGCCTACCAGGAGGCTCTGGATTCCTACAATGATCGTCTGACTGTCTACACTCAGTGGTACGATGACGACGCTCGGGCTGCTGCTGTCTTCATCGCCAGTGTCCAGCCTCAGTTTTCTTCTGAGGTTGTGGGACTTTCTTCGGCTTTCCAGATGTGGACTCATCTTCGTCAGCGCTACGAGCCCTCTGGTGATGCCCTGTACCTGTCCGTGGTCCGCCAGGAGCACTCTCTTCAGCAGGGTGATGCTACTGTTGACGCCTTTACGCTCAGAGTTCTGCTGTCTGGCGTCAGTTGGACTCACTTCGCACTGCTGGCTGTCGTACCTGTCCGTGCTGCCTGGAGGTACGTGCTGATCTGCAGTTTCAGCGGGTTTACGAGTTCCTTACTCGCCTTCGTCCTGAGTTCGAGCAAAGGCGTGCCCAGCTCCTTGCACGCCACCCTCGTGTCACTCTCCTGGAGGCTCTTACCGAGATACGCGCAGAGGAGACTCGTTTGAGTGGTGCTGGTCTGATGCCACTCCCCTCTGTGCTCGCCGCTCGTCCGCCTGCTACACTGCCTCCTCCAGCGGCTACCACAGGTGGTGGTGGCCGTCCTCAGTCTGGAGGTGGCCGTCCTCACTGTTCCTACTGCGACAAGGATGGCCACACTGAGTCCCAGTGCTACAAGAAGAAGCGGCATCTTTCACGCCGTTCTTCTACTGGCACTAGTGCTTCTACGACGACATCTGCCTCGACTTCTTCAGCAGCTTCTCTCACCGAGCAGGAGATAGCCAGACTTCGACGCCTGCTTGCCGCTTCAGGTTCTCCCTCGACAGGTTCTGCAGGTTCTGCTACTGATTCTTCAGGCACTGAGAGACCACCTCCTACACAGTCAGGTACCTCCCCATGGATTCTTGATTCTGGAGCATCTTTTCACATGACTCCTGATTCTTCCACTCTGTCTTCTATTACACCTCTTAATTCTCCTGTCAGTGTTCTTACTGCTGATGGTACATCTCTTTCTGTCTCTGGTCGAGGATCTCTTAGCAACTCATCTTTTCATGTTCCTTCTGTTGCTCATGTTCCTCGCCTTACCTTGCAGCTTCTTTCTGCTGGGCAGATTACTGACCTTGGTTATCGAGTTATTCTCGACTCTGACTCTTGTTGTGTTCAGGACTGCCACACGGGAGCTCTGGTTGGTTCTGGCCCTCGGCGCCGTGACTCACAGCGTCTCTGGGAGCTTGACTGGCTTCATCTTCCTTCCGCTGCCACCACCGCCGCCAGTCTCTCCGCTTCTGCCACTTCGTCTACCGGCTCTTTCCAGCAGTGACATCACCGTCTTGGCCATCTGTGTGGATCTCGCCTGTCGTCCTTAGTTCGTCGTGGTCTTCTGGGGTCTGTCTCAGGAGACGTGTCTTTAGATTGTCAAGGCTGTAAGTTAGGTAAACAGATTCAGCTTCCTTATCCTCATAGTGAGACTGTGTCTCAGCGTCCTTTTGATCTTGTTCATTCAGATGTTTGGGGTCCGGCTCCCTTCGTTTCGAAAGGGGGTCATCGTTATTATATTATTTTTATAGATGATTTCTCTCGCCACACTTGGATATATTTCATGTCTTCTCGTAGTGAGGCCTTGCCTATCTATAAACAATTTGCCACTATGATACACACACAGTTCTCCACTCCTATTCGTGTCTTTCGTGCTGATTCTGCTGGCGAGTACCTCTCTCGTCACCTGCGCAGCTTCCTTGCTGAGCAGGGCACTCTCGCTCAGTTTTCTTGTCCTGGTGCTCATGCTCAGAATGGTGTCGCTGAGCGCAAGCATCGTCACCTCCTTGAGACGGCTCGTGCTCTGATGATCGCCGCCTCTATTCCACCTCACTTTTGGGCCGAGGCTGTTTCCACTGCCACCTATCTCGTCAACATTCAGCCCTCTTCTGCTCTTAAGGGTGCGATCCCTGTTGAGCGTCTCTGTGGTCTTCTTCCTGACTACTCTGCCCTTCATATGTTTGGCTGCGTTTGCTATGTTCTCCTCGCCCCTCGAGAACGTACCAAACTGACCGCTCAGTCTGTTGAGTGTGTCTTTCTGGGGTACAGTGCTGAGCACAAGGGCTATCGGTGCTGGGATCCTGTTGGTCGTCGGATACGGGTTTCTCGGGATGTGACTTTCGACGAGTCTCGCCCATTCTACCCACGTCCTGCCTCTCCTTCGGCTTCCTCTGTGGAGTCTCTGTCTTTCTTGACCTTTCCAGATACTCCTATATCTGTTTTGCCCTCGTCCACCTGTCCTACTGAGTCTCCACATATTCCCCCTGTGGCCTCTTCGCCGTTGTCGCCGCCTGTGTCGTCTCCTACGACTCCCCAGGCTCCTCCCACTATCGTCTACACTCGTCGACCTCGTATTGAGGATCTTCCAGATGAGTCATCTTCTTCTGATGTTCCATCTTCTTCTGATGCTCCATCTTCCCCTGATGGGTCATCTTCTCCTCGCTACGCTCTCCGCGATCGCCAGTCGATTCGGCCTCCTGCCCGTTTTGCCTTTGCTGGCGCAGCTACTCGCGAGCCTGTCTCCTATCGGGATGCTGTTACTCACCCTGAGTGGCAGCTTGCCATGGCCGAGGAGATTGCTGCCCTCGAGCGTACTGGTACTTGGGATCTTGTTCCTTTTCCATCCCATTCTCATCCCATCACATGTAAGTGGGTCTATAAGATTAAGACTCGCTCTGATGGCTCTCTTGAGCGCTATAAGGCGCGTCTTGTTGCTCGTGGTTTCCAGCAGCAGCATGGTGTTGACTACGACGAGACTTTTGCTCCTGTGGCCCACATGACCACTGTTCGCACTCTTCTTTCGGTGGCGTCTGTTCGCCACTGGTCTGTTTCTCAGCTTGATGTCAAGAATGCCTTTCTTAATGGCGAGTTGCGTGAGGAGGTCTACATGCATCCGCCACCTGGGTATTCTGTTCCTGAGGGCATGGTCTGTCGCCTTCGTCGCTCTCTCTATGGCCTTAAGCAAGCCCCCCGTGCTTGGTTTGAGCGCTTCTCCTCTGTGGTTACTGGTGCTGGATTTTCAGCTAGTGATCATGATCTTGCGCTCTTTGTCCACACTTCGTCTCGTGGTCGGACTCTTCTTCTCCTGTATGTTGATGATATGATCATTACGGGAGATGATTCTGAGTACATTGCCTTTGTTAAGGCTCGTCTTAGTGAGCAGTTCCTTATGTCGGATCTTGGTCCTCTTCGTTATTTCCTTGGGATTGAGGTTACTTCCACTCCAGATGGTTTCTTTATGTCCCAAGAGAAATATATTCAGGATCTTCTTGATCGCGCCTCTCTCACTGATCAGCGTACTGTTGAGACTCCCATGGAGCTCAATGTTCACCTCCGCCTCTCTGATGGCGAGCTTCTTTCTGATCCGACTCGCTATCGTCATCTTGTTGGGAGTCTTGTCTACCTTGCTGTTACTCGTCCAGATATCACTTATCCAGTTCATATTCTGAGTCAGTTTGTTTCAGCTCCCACTCAGGTTCACTACAGCCACCTTCTTCGAGTTTTGCGATACCTTCGTGGGACTATCTCTCGCCGTCTCTTCTTTCCACGTTCCAGCTTCAGGCCTATTCGGATGCTACTTGGGCCAGCGATCCCTCTGATCGCCGATCTATCTCTGCTTACTGTGTTTTTCTTGGTGGTTCTCTTATTGCCTGGAAGACGAAGAAACAGACTGCAGTGTCCCGTTCGAGTGCAGAGGCTGAGTTGCGAGCTATGGCTCTCTTGACAGCAGAGATTACTTGGCTACGGTGGTTACTTGAGGATTTTGGTGTTTCTGTCACTACACCGACCCCTCTCTTGTCAGACAGTACAGGTGCTATCAGTATTGCTCGTGATCCTGTGAAGCATGAGCTCACCAAGCACATTGGAGTTGATGCTTCTTTCATGAGGACTTGTGTGCATGATCAGGTGATTACTCTTCAGTATGTGCCTTCAGAGCTTCAGATAGCGGATTTCTTCACGAAGGCCCAGACTCGAGCACAGCACAGCTTCTTCCTCTCCAAACTCAGTGTTGTTGATCCACCATGAGTTTGAGGGGGGGTGTTAGAGATATATGTATAGTTTGTTATTCCCCATTGTTATGAGGGGTTCTTTGCATATTTACCACCTGTACTTTGTGTATATATACCGGCCCATTGGCCTCATATGAATACAAGCGCTATTCATAACAAAACCGACGGCGAAGAGGGCCAGCAGCGTGGGCACGGCGACCGGGAGAGATGGCCGCCCAAGGCGGACGCGGGGCGCCAACGCAGATGCAGATCCAGCACGGATTCGCCCACAAGCCGGCGTGAAGATGGCCGCCCCCAGGAGCAGAGATCGATCCTCCCGGGGGCAGCGGCAGCGGAAGACGAACGGAGGCTAGGTATGAAACATAGACTCTGATACCATGTTATAAATATTGTGTGTATAGATATGAGACCCAAAGGGCCATATATATAGGAGAGTACAAGAGGATATGCCATATAGAGATAAGGCATATATGGAATAGAATACAACTCTATCTCCTAATACAACTCTATCTCCTTAACAACAGACTGCAGAGAAAATTGCATCAACTTTGTACTTTGATAGATTCTGCTGATTAATTCTTCGATTTTTCTCCATAGATTTCTTATAATTCTAACAAATCTATGTTTGCCAGGAATCTTCGAGAAATGTTTCATATTGATGCTGCAGATTACATGATGTCTATATGCGGGGGTGATAGTCTAAAGGAGCTTTCTTCACCTGGGAAAAGTGGCAGTATTTTCTATCTTTCACAGGATGAACGCTTTGTCATAAAAACATTGAGAAAAAGTGAGCTGAAGGTACGGCCCTCAAGGTTGTTTACGAAAATGCGGTTTTCCTGTGTATTATGTGGACGAGCCATTACTATATTTACAACCAGGAAAATTTTCTTGCACTTAGTAAAAGTGGTGTTACAGGAAACAAAACTGATTTATATCCTCGTTGAGTGATAAGATATGCCTACTGCAGATTGGTTTGATGTAATATGTCCTGCAGATACTGTTGAAGATGCTTCCAAAATATTACAACCATGTCAAAGCTTATGATAATACGCTTATCACAAAGTTTTTTGGCGTGCACAGGATTACTCTAAAAGCTGGAAGAAAGGTACATGATCATATTCATGTTGCACTATTGTTGTTTAGCTCGTATGCATTTGCCATAGTTAATGCTATGTATGGTTCCATTGCAGGTTCGTTTTGTTGTGATGGGAAATATGTTTTGCACTGAGCTTCGAATCCATCGTAAGTACGACTTAAAGGGCTCTACACAAGGTCGATCAACAAAGAAGCAAAATATTAATGAGAACACGACACTAAAGGATCTTGACCTATCATATGTTTTTCATGTGGATAAACCATGGAGGGAGGCACTTTTCAGGTAAGCTGCTATTTTCTCGATCCATATCTTTTTCTGAAGATCTTAGTATAGTCTCTTTCCTGGTTCTATCTGTGGTAATAGTTTCAAAAGCCGGTGTTAGGCCTTATCTTTTATGACGTTACCCCGCTAGAGATTATTTTCACTGGGAACTGGCTCGTTGAAAATACAAAAGGAAAGAAAGTAAAAGACTTGTACTAGATTGCTACTTCATTCCCAAGACGGTGCCTATTGAAATTGTTTCTACTATTTGAATTTCATTGCTTGATTTATTTTTCTTGAGATGTGAAGAATGCAGACATTGAATAGTTTTTTTTCTTTTTGGAAAAGAGAGATCAAAGAGGGACAGTAAATGAGAACAGTGTTTGTGCATATATAGATGATGGAATGCCAGCTCTCTAGTTGAGTTTTGACATATTCTGCACCATTTCTGCTGTGGTATTTTTTTCTGGAACCAGTTGGGAACTTAGGAATACATGGAATTATTGATGATGAAATCTTGAATGTTAATAAATATATGATTTCAATGATAAGTTCTGACTGCTAACTACTTTTGCCGACCATTTTCAGGCAGATAGCTCTTGATTGTATGTTCCTGGAATCCCAATCTATTATCGACTATAGCATGCTATTGGGAATCCATTTCAGAGCTCCCCATCACCTGAAGATTGCCGCATCATATCAGAACACCCTTGAAAGCAGTGGAATTTCGGTTGCAATGGATTGTATGTACCCAACCTCAAGTACAGCTGAGTTCTCCTTATGTTACATTCTTCTAAAATTGTGACATTTTCTTAAATTGGTAGTTGGAACAAATACCTCAGATTGCACTCACTTGTACCCTCCATTTTGTTTCTTGTTTCATTGTATTGACACTGATTTCCTACCTTCAGCTTTTGACTTCCATCCGCTGCCTAAGAGTTACAGCTTGTCTTTTTCGCCTTAACCAGATAGTGTTCCTCTTCAATATGAGGAGAAAATTTCTTCAAAGGGATTTCTACTAGTTGCTCACGAGCCAGGTTCAACAGTAGGTGGTTCCCACATTAGAGGAAGCATGGTTAGAGCATCAGAAGGTGGTTACGAAGAAGTTGATCTTGTTTTGCCAGGCACCGGAAGGTAGATTTGCTTGACTTCGTCTAAAACATTTAGATTTGCTTGATTTCATCTAAAACATTTCACAGTTCAACTCGACATTGGGTACATATGTTGCTGCACAGTCCTGGAACTTATAATTCGGAATCCAAATTGTGAGATACTATCTAGTAGAGCTATTACACTGCTTCAGGAAACACGTCTAAACCTGCAAGATCACTGTGTTGAAGTGCATTGACTTGCTGAGTTAGGATGTTCTTGTCTTCTTGGCCTACTATTTATCTTTCAAACTTTTTTAGACATCCTTTAACACTAAAACCTTTCTATCCAATATATACCAAGGCACCGCCGCCCTATGAGCTAAATGACATTATATAACTCCACAATATAGCACCCACATTGTACTTGGCCAGTTTTCGTATGATATTTGTCCATTGAAGTATACTTTAGTTATTGGCATTACCAAAGATTAGTTCTATCTTGCATTTCCACATTTCAAAAAATTCTCAAGACATTAACAGATGTAGAACATGTTAGAATATGTGCACTTGCCAAAAAAAAAAAACTGTGCAAAAAGATGACCATATGTGCACAGTACAGAAAACACACGTTTGTGCACAACAGCACATACATTTTGCAATGTAAGTTTGTCTTGCTTGTCTTTTTTGTACAACGCACATATGATCATATTTTTGCACAAATTTTCGCTGGTGCACATGCACGTATATGTTCTACCTCTTGATGTTTTTGAGAATTTTTTGAACTGTGCAAATGCCCAAACCAGAATGGATGCAGGTGCACATAAGTGCAGAAAAATAGCAATTTTTTGTTTTTGTCAACATGATTCTTGATTCTTTTCCGTTTCTTGAAACCTAAGTTGTAAGTTCTACATTGTCCTTAACCAAGATTAATTATGTTTCTGATTCATATGTGATGTACTTTCAGGTTCCGTGTGCAGTTAGGGGTGAATATGCCAGCTCGAGCTCGGAAAGTGCGTGAGAACACGAACATGGAACCAGAAAGTACGGACAGCATTGAGGAGTATGATGTGGTCCTTTACCTTGGTATCATAGACATACTGCAAGAGTACAATATGTTCAAAAGAGCCGAGCACGCCGTCAAATCACTCAAGTTCGATCCCCTCTCAATATCGACTGTTGATCCGAATTTGTATTCGAAACGATTTGTAAGTTTCTTGGAGAGGGTTTTCCCTGAGCAAGACTAAATATACCATGAACAGTAAACAGCAGTAATGCCCATGTTCGATTTTTTCCTGTAAAGTCAAAATGGTTGCTGTGCAGCTCCAACAATTATTTCTTAGTTTATTGGTGATTATTCACTTTTGTACGTCACACACTGCAAATTGATTATATGATCTTAGAATGACCATGGCATTCCACTGAGTCACTGGTACATGGTCGCGTCCTTTCGTATGTTACCTTACATGCTCCGTAAGGCGTTCTCCTCAGCTAGCTCAATTTCGAAGTGCGACGTCGTGCGCCCACTACGGCGTGCTGCCTGAAGAGTCCACGGTGGTGGATCATGCATTAATGCGCTGGGGACAACAATTAACCCGGCGCTAAATTGACCCCGGATAGAAGTTTTGTTAGAGGATGTCACGAGAATTATTTACAATTGGTATATATTTATTTTTTATTGGTCATCTATTTGTGTGTGTGTGTGTGTGTGTATATATATATATAGGAAAATTACATAAGGCACCATGGTGCCTAGGCACCAACATCCGATACACGTGTATGATTGATAATTTTTTTGAGTTTGGGTATGAAAATGTTTTATACCCTTGATATATTTATGGTAAGTAAGTTTTGAACTCAGTTCAAATTAGTTTGAACTACTTTTGAGTTCAATGCAACTACAGTGAGTATATACCATAAAAATAGTTCAAACTAATTAAACTGAAGTTGAATTTAAATTTTTTCGGAGTTTGACATCTCAAATATACTTTCTTATGGGTATATGAAGATACCCACATCAAACGTTACGAATCTCGAAGCAAATCAACGGGTATTGATATTGGTGCCTAGGCACCATGGTGCATGAAACACTCGTCATATATATATATATATATATATATATATATATATATATATATATATATATATATATATATATATATATATATATATATAGTGCTAATGGCTATTTCAGTGCTAAGGTGCTAATGGCGACGTGGACCATCTGATCTAGATTGCGTGGCTCAGATAGAGATGGGTGGAAACTCCATTCCACTTAAACACTTTTGTAGAAAACTCTCTGCGCTTTGCACTTAAGTAAAAACGCTACAATATACAACAACAATGGTGGACTTGATGGGTTTTTGTTAATAGCGCAGGGGGTTTTCCGTAAAAGCGTTTAAGTGGGATGAGGTTTCCACCCACCTCCATCCGAACCACACAATCTAGATCTGACGGTCCACATCACCATTAGCACCTTAGTACTGAAATAGCAATTAGTGCTGATGTTCCATGCCAGAACTAAATATATCGATGTGGACTATATATGTGTGTGTGTGTGTGAATACTAAGTATTATCTTTAGTGGGAACATCAGCACTAATAGGAATACTAAACAATAGTGGAAACACACACTAATGAAAAATACTAAACAGCAGTAGAAACACAACTATCCTACTTGTTTAACACTCTCCCTCAATCACAACTGGTGAGATTGAGATTGTGTCATAGAATCTTTAGTTGTTGTATTACAATTGGGTTGGTGAGACTATCGGCTAATTGATCTCGTGATGATATGAACCGAATATTCAAACCCTTCTTGCCACTCGTTCTAGGACAAAATGAAAGTCCACATCGATATATTTAGTTCTGGCATGGAACACATGATTAATAGAAAGATACGTGACTTTAAGATTGTTACACCACAGGACAAGCACTTATAATTGATAAATTCCAAGTTCTCCCAGTAGTGGCTGTATCCAAATGATTTCTGCTATGGCATTTGCAAAAGCCTTGTACTCTGCCTTAGTACCGGATCTAGCCACTGTGGCTTGCTTCTTTAAACTCCATGATATGAGATTGGAGCCAAAGAAAAAAGCAAAACCATTGGTTGACCTTCTGTTATCTGTTGATCCTGCCCAATCTACATTAGATAATACACTAACCAAACTAGAAGTAGACTTATGAATACGGAGTCCAACAATCACTGTGTGTCGTACCTACCGTAAAATTCTTTTCATCATTGTCCAATGATGTTCGATTGGCATATGCAAAAATTGACACACTTTGTTGACCGCATATGATATATTTGGTCGTGTCAATGTTAGATACTATAAAGCACCTACTATACTCTTGTACCATGTTGTTTCTGTAGATGATAACTCTATCCCGTTAGACTGACAATTTTTCAGTTGTTGACATTGGAGAAATTACTGGTTTGCATGCTATCATATAGGTCTGTTGCAGAAGGTCGATGGAATATTTAGACTGAACAAGAACAAGATCCTCCCCTGGTTGACATAATTCGATGCCCAAGAAGTAATGAATATCACCGAGATCCTTGAGAGCAAATTTTGACTGCAATTTCTGAATTAAGGTATGAATAACCTGAGGAGATGAGCTAGTGACAATAATGTCATCAACATAAACCAGAATATATGTTATCACGCCACTATAATTATAGATGAACAGGGACATGTCAGCTCGGAAAGGAACAAAACCAAGTTCTTGTAAATAAGAACTGAGTCGAGATTACTAGACACGAGGTGATTGCTTTAACCCATAAAGAGTTTTATCCAATTGCACATATGATGAGGAAACTGTGGATCATCATAACCTAGTGGTTGTCGCATGAACACATCCTCTTCCAAAACGCCATGCAAAAACACATGATGTACATCCAATTGACGAAGCAACCATTCGTGTGACATTGCTAATGATAGAATAAGATGAAGTGTAGCGGGTTTCACAACCGAACTAAGCATTTCTTCATAATCAATCCCGTATCATTGTTTAAATTCTTTTACGACCAATCTAACCTTATAGCGTTCAATAGAACCGTCAGCTTTCTTCTCCCTTTAAATACCCACTTGCAGTCAATGATATTGCGACCGAGTTGAGATGATACCAAGTGCCATGTCTTGCTCTTTAAGAGTGCTTGATATTCAGTGTCCATTGCCTCATTCCAATTTTTGTCACAAAGAGCATCCTCAAGAGTTGTCGGTTCAGTTGTAGCAATAAATGCGTGTCGACGGGCATCATATTGCATCGTGCCATCGATGCAAATCTTTGGTTGGCGAAGTTGTTCCGCAGCCTTGTTTGTATAGGATGATGAAGTGGTACAGGAGGATTAGGCGGTGGAGACATAGCCATGTCGAGTTTCACAGTCGTGCCATGGACACGTGAAGCGGGTACCCTAGTATTGGTATTGTCCATGGCCACCACCTCGGCCGCATCCACGTCCACCATCACCGCCTCACCCACTCCTTTCTTGATTGCCCCGAGACACCATGTTCACGGAGGGCTGGAACATGAGATTGCTTTGCTTGTGACATATCTCATAGTCTAGCATATGTGAGTAGAGATCAGTGAGGGCGATCGGCTCCGTTCGGGTAGTGACGGATGTCACTAGCGTATCGCAGGAGTTATCAAGGCCGGTGAGAAGATAAATAGTGACTTCCTCCTCTTCAAGTGGTTTGCCCGTGGTAGTGAGCTCATCGGTAAGCCTCTTGACTTTGTTGAAGTAGTTGATCATTGTCATATCTTGCTTTTGAAGCATAGCCAACTGTCGTTGGATTTACATAATACATGCCCTAGATTGAGTTGTAAATTTACGCTCGAGGGCATTTCAGGCTACAACCGATGTTGACAGAAACAATATCTGCCCCAACACCTCCGACGAGAGGATGGATATATATATATACAGGATTAGGAACGTGTGCGGCTCCATTTTCTATCGACACTGTGATTAACTAGGGTGGCGCTGGATCGATTCTTTCTACGAGACTAAGCCACTGTACGCTACAAATGACAGGAAGAACCTACGCCTTCAACAGCAGATAGGTGTCGTGAGACAGCTTCACATTGATAAAATTAGCAAAGAATGGGTGACCAGTTGACATCAGGCCAACGACTTGAGTGCCGAGCGATTCTGAGATTGACGATCCTAGGCTGGTAGGATAAGCAGATGTATTTGTAGAGGTTGTCATTGGATGGGAAGAGTAGACTGATACTATGTCAAAAGATATCGAAAGAATGATTTGTAACTGACACACATTTATCTTTTATTGATCATCTATTTATATACAAGTACATGAGTGTAAAAACTCTCACGTGTGAATACTAATCATTACTTCTAGTGAAAACATCAACACTAATAAGAATACTAAATAACAGTAAAAACACACTAATGATAATATTAAACAACAGTGGAAATATAACTACCCTAATTATTTAAATGGCTTGTTGGCTAACGCAGCTGCGTCGAGTTCGAGCCCGAGTCTACGTCTCGCCTGCCAGAGATCTTCGGCAAGCCGGTCATCCCTCTCGGCCTACTTCCGCCACCTCCCGTCGGAGGCGGCCATGGCCCTGGGACCGACGCAGCGACCGCTCGACAGCATGACGATACAACTATGTCGTGGCTCGACAAGCAGCCGCCCAGGTCTGTCGTTTACGTCTGTTTCGGAAGCGAACTGCCACTGACCGTCGAGCAGCTGCACGAGCCGGCCCTTGGGCAGGAGCTCGCCGGCACGCGCTTCCTCTTGGGCTCTGAGGAAGCCTCACGGCGTCCTTGACGCAGACATCCTTCCTCCCGGTTTCGAGGAGCGCCCGCACGGCCGTGGGCTCGTGGCCATGGGGTGGGTTGTCCCTCAGGTCAAGATCCTGGCGCACGGCGCCGTGGCCGCGTTCCTGATGCACTGCGGGTGGAGCTCCGTCATCGAGGGGCTCCGGTTCGGGAACCCTCTGATCATGCTGCCATTCTTGCTGGACCATTGCCCAACAGTCGGGCCTTAGAGGGGATCAGAAAGGTGGGAGTCCAGGTGCCGAGAGATGAAAAGGACGGATCTTTCGATCGTGACGGCGTCGCGAGAGCGGTCCGGCCGTCGTGGTTGAGGAAGAAGGCAGGACGGTGTTCGCAGCCAATGCCAAGAAGCTGCAGGAGGTCGTCGCGGACAGGGAGCGCCATGAGAGGTGCATCGACGGGTTCATTCAGCAGTTGAGATCTTACAAGGTAACAAGGGGTGATGGTTGCTGGAAACGCGCGACTAAATGCTCGCAAATCGCAATAAGCATTGGAGGAGAAACTAAAATTGTTGGGTGCGCGTGCTCGTGTTCAATTTGTTTCGTAATTGATTACAAGCGAGCTGAAACAAACACCTGTGCTGTCATTAGAGCCAGATTCCCTCTTCTCAGGTGTTCTAATTAAGGTGGTGTTTGGTTCAAAAACGGTAACACAAATACTATACGGCGTTTGGTTCAAGAGAGTTATACAAGTGTGAATTGTTATCCAAAACAGAAGTTGCAGAAGAGTAGCATGAATAGCAACTCTCCAACCCCAATTCGCACGGTATCGGAAAAATCATAAAAAGGAGACGGAAAACTGATAAAAAAAACTAAGATAAAAACCAAGAATAAAAAACGGATCGGAGGGAAGATTCAAAACAAAATTGATGGGAAAGCTTTATCTTGGTTACAGATTAATCATTGCTAAGGGCGGTTTATATTACCAGAGCTTATCTAATCTACTCATCAGATTGGATGATTCATTGAAGAAGTGGTGCAAAGTTTATTGATTACAAAAGTTGAAGATCCCTTATGTTAACAAAAGTTGGCTAACCTACAAGCTACTTTTCGAAAAACAAGATACAAACTAGATGACAATATGTTAACAAAGTCAGCATCCAAAACGATCTAGTTGCATGAATAGAGATCATGGTGAAGCTTCGAAAAATCTTATAGCAGGATCAACATACACATATGCAGATTAGCTAAAAGTGGGTCGAAAATACTTATATGAACAAAACTTTACGAACATGTCATCCCTATACACACTTATATGCCAGATAGTCTCGTAAAGCTTTTGTTTGGTCTGCTCTGGCCAGCTGACGGCAGCTCAACTCTGCAGTGATCTACGTGAGCCGGAGACCCTCCAGGGCCTTGCCGCCGCCGCGCCGACGCTCCCAAAGGCTCGGCGCGTTGTCGCAGACCCTCGCCGGCCGCCTCACCACTGGCAACGGCGGGTCAAACTCGCGCACCGCCGTGGCTGCACCGCCACTACAAGAACTCCCCGACGACGATGAGCCACTCGGCACGTCCCTGACCTTGGAGCACGCACGCGACGTCCTACCCCTCCGCCGCCCGAACAACCCCATCACGAGCCTCCCCACCTTACAGCCCGAACCCCTGGCGGCCGGAGCGGGCGCGCCTGGGCATCTCCTTCTCCCCTTGACCTGCCCCATGCAGCTGATCCTCGGCGAAGCCGGGAGGGTAACGTCGGCCCGTCCGGCGTGGTGACGGCCATCGGCCTTAGTCTTCTTGTCGTTCTGCGCCTTCTGCCACACGGACGGCGACAGCAGGAGCGGCGAGTAGGCGGGCACCGCCGGCTTCTTGGAGGCGTCCCTTGACGGCGGCGGAGTAGCCTTGATCAGGAGCCATGTTGGCGTCGGCGCCTTGATGTGGTGGTGGTGGTGGTGAAGTGCCGCCATGGAGATCAATGCTGCAGCTCCGGTCACCGGTGCAACACCGAGCAACTGGCGTTTGATGCGCTGGGCTACGAATTAAGAGCTCGTTTATATGCCGAGGGAAAGGGGATTCGGTCTACTAACCTGTACAATATTGATGAGAAAAAAACAAGTGCCAAATTAAAGTTGTTCCAAGTCAAGTCGTTGTAGCGAGCCAAGCAGCTAGCGATCACGACTTGAACAGGGTCGACCGCGCGTGTGATTGGCCGTACTATTTACTTGGTCGTTAGCTTATGTGGAACGGTTACGCCGTCTCTCTTGCTCCAGACGTGAAAAATTCGGAGGGCACCGGACTTCCTCGCGCTCGCCACGTCAGTCCTGCTTACTTTTGTTGTCGAGTGATTAAGACGGTGTTTCAACTGGTTTTTAGTTTAAACTTTTAGCTATAATTTTTGATTTTTTTTCTTCTAAAATTATACTATAACAGTTGTTAACTTTTTTTAAAAAAATAAGAAAAATCGAAAAACCGTCATATCATTACAAACAATACAAAAAATAAGAGGGGAAAAAAAGAAAAGTTAAAAAACTAAAAATGCTAAAATTAGAAATCGATGTGTTCTAAGTGATTTTCGATTTAAATAAGTTGAAAGCTATAAAAAAATTAGAAACTAAAATCGTTTGTAGGGAGCCCTAATTTTGTTTTGCTGCCTCCGTGATTCAAAGCCAGTTGGCTCAAATGTAAATAAGTCCACGTACGTCGGTTTATAAATCGAAGAAGAGATGGCAGGCTGTATTAATATACCACGATTGTAGCATCACTTTGATCAGCGTATGTAAATTGCCTCCCCAGTGCGCCCAGAAACTGACGCCTATGGACCTATGAGGCTTTTAATCGGTGCACTGCAATATAGACTTAGGATGAACTTGCAATTTTCTTATGGCCACACCTTTTTTTCGCTGGAAACCGTGGGGTACGTTTTATAAAGTGGACAGCTTGACTGCAGTGTTTGACTGCCAGTTAGTCCATACAGATTAGCTAGCGGGAAAGAACAGAATAGAATAGAATGATACGACCTTGAGAACGAACGCGAAGAATATCTACAGTCCTAGCTAGGACTGACCAAATCCAAGCCGTGGGGTTGTAGAGTGCGTAGACCTGGAATTCCGGTAAGAAAAATTGATATCTTGTTTAGAACACGGAATATCTTGCGTCTGATGAGAGCGAGAGAAGTAGAGTACATGATATACTTGTACCCCTCTGTCTTATCTTCAGAGTAAAACCGTTACGAGAGAGGTGAAGGAACCTAGTGTTCTACTGATTTTTAGATTTTTTTTAACCAGAAGCTAATACAAACATCACTAATCACTCGAGTAGGTGACGTTGCTATATAGGCCCCGTTCTTTTCAACTTCTAAAAACTACTTTTCGGCTTTTTTTTTATAGTAACTAACTTTTAAATGAAGTATTTTTTTAAGATAGGATCTACCAGATAATTGTAATATATACTTTACTAACTTCATTTATATCGGCAAAAACCGCACGTGAGTTTCTGTTATTCTATAATCTCTCGTACAAACAGCACAAAAAACACAAGCCGCAACCAAAAGTCACAAACCGCAGCTAAAAAGATCAGGCCCATAGTCTTACTCATTCACCATGGCAGATGGTGATTTCTATCATGCATAAAGTTTTAATATTCCTTTGGATCTATGGAAATTCCTTCTTCGCGTTCATGTCATGCATAAAAGTTTTGGTGTTTCATAGACTATTTTTTGTTGCGATACGGATAAACAATGTGCTAAATCTACTGTGCTGTGATCAATCATCATCAATTTGTGTGGCGGGTCGCAAGTACACCAAGTGTTGGAACTTAGGTGCGACATTAGTAAATTCATCATCAGCCCTTTCTGCAGAAAATTTTTCTTATTACTTTTCATATTTGCAGAAAATTAGTTTCGGACACAATTATATATGTGAAATTCAACTATTACCAGCCGGATTACTAATTAGGGAGAAGGAGCAACTTCTACTACTTGAGCTAGCAACTAGAATTATCTACTTCATCACTATTACTATGTCCTTAAAACATATATAGTTTGGATTCTTTTTTGTTAAGGTCGTCGTAAGAAATACAAATCGGACGCCAGGTGAAAGAGATATATGTTGATTTGAAGCTTGTGATAAAAACGAATAAACACATTAGTTGAGTTGCCACGTTCCCGTCCTCCGTACACAACCAGTTCGTTGCCATCATACCATAGAGCCGTCACGATTAGAGGTGCAAACGGATTGGATACGGACGGATATTACTTATTCTGTATCTGTTTCCATATTTTTTGTCGGAGTCGGAATCGGATACGGATAGTGCCGGATACGAATACGAATACGGATATTCTCGATCACGAATACGGATCGAATACATGCCGCTTCAGATACGGTTAGTCTCGGTCACGAATATTTAGTTGAATAATACACGGAAGCAAATTTTACATAATGACAGAGAAACATTAAGCAACTAGTAAATTCTAGCTAGCAAAGTAGCAACTAGCAAGTAAATTATAGGGGCTAGTTAAACAAATAGTAAGCTAGTAAACAAATGAAAAATCAGGATGTAGAGACTTGATGAAATCAATGAAGTACTCATGCTCTACCATACAAAATGGATATTCGTGCATAACCATTACCACATAGAACTTCCTGAGGCTAGCTTCAGCATCATACCTGAATATTTGAACAGTTGCACTATCTTCACCATTCTCATATTGGAGTTGTTGCTGTCCTTGCTTTACGGCATGCTTTAGCAAATGATTCCACAAAGCCTTCGTGCCCCTTGAGGTCTCACATCGAGCTTTATGAGGGCATTTGTTGCATTGTGCCCAAAGTTGTTTCTCCTTTCCACCTTTTGGTGTGTCAACAGTCACCGTATATTTAACAAAGTGGTCCCAAACCTTCGAGGTACACCTTTTCTGCTTCTTCTCAGCAGGCTCAACTTCTCCAGTGCAAGTCGCTTCATCCACATCAACAACCACATGTTCTTCACCTCCTGTGGCTGTGGTTGTTAGTGCACAGGCATTCGGTGGCGGTGGTGTTGGTGTTGGTGCCGAGTGGCCCATACCAGCTGCTGTGGAAGTGCCAGCAGGAGATGCTCCTGTGCTTGCACAAATGCTCACACTTCCACTTGCAGCAGCCATCTCAAATTATCAATATTCTACAACCAAATCAGAAGAAGGTTAGTTTTTTAACACTATCCAGTAGTTGCATGAGCTTCATTACATGTGTTACCTGTTAAGGAGATAGAGTTGTATTAGGAGATAGAGTTGTATTCTATTCCATATATGCCTTATCTCTATATGGCATATCCTCTTGTACTCTCCTATATATATGGCCCTTTGGGTCTCATATCAATACACACAATATTCATAACATGGTATCAGAGCTTAGGTTAAAACCCTAACCGATCTACTTCCGCTGTTGCTGCTGCCCCTAGGAGGATCGATCTCCTCTCCCGGGGGCGGCCATCTTGTTGGGGCGGTCATCTCCTCGACACCGTCGCCGACCGCCGCTGTCCTCGGGTCGCTGACCGACGAAGAAGCCGCCGACCTGGACGAGCCGCTCCTCACGGCCCTGCTCGTCTCCAGATCGCTGCGCGGAGGTGACGCCATCGCCGGTGCTGGGTCCCGCCGACCGCCTGGATCCGGCCGCTGGTGCGCCGCTCGACCCGGAGCTCGATCTGGCCGTCTTCACAATCGAGGTCAACCCTGTCTCGATCCGCCGCTGCTCGGGTCGTCTCCGCCCGAGCCGCCGTCGCCGCCAGATTCGACGCCGTTCGCCTTGCCGCCGTGGTCGCCATCTCCCGCCCGGATCCGTCCGCTCCTCGCAGGATCCATCAGATCCGGCTGCCTCCACGCCGGATCCGACGGTCCAGCCGTCGTTGCCCGCGCCAGCGCCCGCCCGAATCTGCCAGATCCGATCGCCGCGCGCCTCCGGCCGTCGTCGCCCGCGCCAACGCCCGCCCAGATCCGCCCACTCCTCAAATGCCGCCCGGATCCGGGGCTCCCCGACCGCGCCACTGCCTTCGGACGCCGCTGTGCCTGCGCCGCCGCCTCCTGGCCGCCGTGCCCGATCCTCCGCACCCAGCCGTCGCCGGATCTGGCCGCCTTCTCCCGGGCGCCGCCTCCCGCTGGAGCCCACCGCTCCCCTCCTCTCTGAGCGAGGGAGAGAGACGGGAGGCAGGGCGAGATGGGCGAGCGTGCGTGCGGGAGTAAGGAAAGGGGGGCCAGCGGGCCGCATGGGCCAAATGGGCCGTTCGGCTCTTGTTGCGATATTTCTTGTTTTCTTCCATTGCGTCCATCCAACTCCGTAGTTTCTAATTTTTAGTTCGTTTAAGTCGTGCAAGTCCATAAATTTTTTGTCAGTCATAGAAGTGTAGGAATTTTATTTTGCATGGCAGCAGCCGCCGCTCTACTCTCTGAGCCGCGTGCAGATCGTAGAAGTCGTTATGATGCCGCCGCTTCTCTAGCCGCCGCCCCGAGCTTTAAAGGCCGTCGCGCGTCCTCTGTGCACTGCGCCACCGCCTCTTGGGCTTCGATCTGCGCCGTCATGCATCTATCTATTCCTCTTCGGCTTGATTTGACAGTTTATTCAAAAACTGCACGCAACGACGACATCATCAAGACTCGGACTTCGGATTTTTCTTGTTTTAGTGTTAACCCTTTTTCAAATGCAATGGTATTGCATACACCTTGCATTTGAGGGGGGTGTTAAGGAGATAGAGTTGTATTCTATTCCATATATACCTTATCTCTATATGGCATATCCTCTTGTACTCTCCTATATATATGGCCCTTTGGGTCTCATATCAATACACACAATATTCATGACATTACCTACTTGAGATATTGCCTTCCAGTTTCAGAATTTGATTCACTTGGTGAGCCGAAATCAGTCCATCCGGCCCTGCTGCAAAGCCACCACCAGGATACAAAAAAAAATCACAACACTGCAACAGCAAGGGTAATGTACGTACATTAATCTGATCAAGAAGCTAGCACAAAAACATGCATGGTATATATTAATTGTATATGCTCACAGTCACAGCTGAGGGCCCATTTATTGGGAGATGCATGATGCTTTTTCGACAGAACATTGAGATCGATCGAGATGATGCTAACAAAATTATCTAGTCTACTAGTATGATTCTTCAGGACCTCCAAAGAAGTTTCAGACTTGGGAATGCCACTAGCTCTCTGTGCCGCTCAAACAGAAATTGAAGCCAGCCTTTCTTGCCATCAACATTAATCAGGCAAACATCCATCCAAATGTTTGCAGTGCTACATCTACATGCATGCGGTAATCAGTACTACTACACTGCCCACTCCTAGAAGGGTTTTTTTGTTCTTTGTTCTCACTCCTAGAAAGGTCAAGAACCTCTTGTTCATCGAAGATATCGTATCTTATTGTGGTAATTAGTCCAGAAGCAGGATAATGACAAAGCGAAAATAACAATAGTAAGAAGGAGAGGCGTTCTGCACATTAGCAGTTTAGCACATACCAGGCCGAAGGAGAGGCGGCGACAGTGGTGTCGGTGCCGTCGGGATTCCAGAGGAGAGGCGGGAGCCGACGGTGGCGACGTTCCGTGGCGGCGGTGCTGGTCTATGGGGGCGAAGGCAGGCGGCAGCGGCTCCGGTTTGTGGGGGAGGAGAGGCGGGCCGGCGGGAGGCGTCAGTCTGTACCTTTGTGGGGACGGAGAGGCAGGCGGCGGCGCCACCGCCGGTCTGTGAAAGCGGAGAGGCGGCCGACGCGGATCTGTGGGGGAGACGGTCGGACGGCGGTGGAGTGGAGGACCGAAGGCGGCGAAGGCGAAGGAGGAGACGAAGACGGAGAGTCGGAGACGAATTCCGCGATCCGGATTTTTTCAGCCGCCGCAGCATCCGGATTTTTTCGGTCGCTTCGCTAGGGTTAGGGCGGCTCGACGCGTCGCTCGGATTGGGCCAGCCTGGGGATTCCACGATGTATGGTGGATTGGTGGGCCACTGGGCCGTGGGCATTTCTGGATAATTCCGTATCCGTCGGATACTGTCTTTTCCGAATCCGAATCCGAAAAAAATATCCGAATCCGTATCCGTATCCGAGAAAATATTCGGATATCCGAAAAAATACTCCGAATTCTATCCGAATTAAAACGGACGGTCGGTCGGAAAATATCCGCTCCGTTTGCACCCCTAGTCACGATCGACGTGTCTCTGATCCGAATGGATCTGCACACCACCCATTGCATCGAACGGCTACGCGTGCCGTAGCGCATGGTGGCAAACACGTGTAACAAAGCAATATTGTTACTACAAATTGGGACTTGATCGAATTTTTAGTCGCAGATTTTGCAATCTGAAACGTGGCATACGAAATTAAAAGCAGGATTATATCTTTAAATACTTGCGCTACGTTGGGGACCACCTGCTAAATGGTTAATTAAATTTAAAACCCAGCTAATGCGACAACTATCCGCGACAATCCTCAGCACAACGTGTTTACGCTTTACATTCCCCTATTGTTTAAACCGGAAACACTAAAAAAAACCCCGCAAAAGCGGTGACTGACATATGGGCCCGAAATCCCACTCCATAACATACTCCCACCTTTTGCAGAAAAACCCCTGGGTTCTCCGACCATCTCATTTTCAGCCCTCGTGTTGATTCCCCTCCCACAATCTCTCCAAGCCAGGAGGCACGCGTGCCAGATCTATGGTTCGCGCGCCGCCTTCACGCCCCCACCGCAGCGACTAGCCGGCGCCCCACGGCGGACCCGGATCCGGCCACGGCATCGGCCTGGCCCCGCGAGTGACCCCACAGGACGCGAGACGCATCCACCCCCGAGGGGCGAGGCGGCGAAGATGGTGATCAGCAGGCAGCTCGTGCTGACCTACCTCTACCTGCTAATCTACGTCTGCCTCTCGTCGGGAGTCATCCTGTTTAACAAAGTAGGGTTCTTCTCTTCTAATGCTGGTTTTGCCGCTGGAAGCCCCGCTATGTGGTAGAGTAGAGCAAACGCTCTCATGATGAACTTAAGATCCATTTTGTTCCTAATGTCATTTACGAAGTGTTTGTTTCCTTCTACAGCCTAGTGTGGTTTACATAATTCTGATATGAACGCATGCTACATTGCTACTTTGATTGGCCATATTACAATGCTTGTTTTCTGTGGGGGGTTTTTGGGTTGTCTGTAGTCTGTAGTCTGTAGTCTGTAGTACAATGTGGGCTTAAGGTGTAAACAATTCGAGGAATCTTGTATTCGCGTGTTGATAATGCAGATCCATTTCTTTGCTTCTTTTGCGTGTTGTATGCTTGCTTAGATATTAGTGGACCTTTGATTATGAGAGGTGACATTTGACTATGAAATTAACGCACTCAATTTTTTTATTGCTACAGTGGGTCCTATCTCCAAAGTACTTCAAATTTCCCTTCCCTATTACCCTTACAATGATTCACATGGCGTTTTCTGGAGTCGTGACGTTCTTCCTTGTCCGTGTTTTTAAGGTATACTTCTCTATGCCATTTTCCTGTTATAGCCTTCCATGGTCGTTGTATACCATGTTATCTTTTGTTTAACGAATAATGACGTGCTTGTTTCAACCAAATGACATGTAAAGTGTTAGTTTTCAAGTGGCAATCATTCTTGTGCAAGAACAGATAAGGAAATTTTGGGTTGCAAGCTTTAAATTAAGTTGTTGTTTGTTTGGTGACGTCATTTGTTTTTTTCATAGAGGAGCTAATGGAGTCATCTTGCTATTTTGGTAATGCAGGTTGTTGCACCTGTCAAGATGACTTTCCAAATGTAAGAGCATTCACTTTTGTCCCTTCATTGTGTATGAATTTGATTCTTAATCGTTATGCTCCCCTTAATGCAGATATGCCACATGTGTAATTCCAATTAGTGCCTTCTTTGCCTCAAGTCTTTGGTAAGCTAACCGTAGACAAGATGGAATTGATATTTCATCTCATTTTGTTTTCTCAAAGGCTTCTTTATTATATTCCTTCATGCAAAAGCATGCATATGCAGGCATGTACAAATGTATGCGGAATAATATATGGCTAGAATGGGAAAACATCTTAAACCAAATTTCACTATCAATATTGCACAAATCGTATGATATGTGCAGTGTTGGTGTTTTGCGATGACCTAATAGATTGCTTTGAAATGATAATGGGTTGCTATTGAGGTTGTTTGCAAACCTAACTGGTGTTGTGGAGTTCTTTCTTTGGGCATGTCTTTTTGAACTATTTGCCTGGTATACCAGTTGTTCGAATAATATGACTTTTGTATCATGTGAAATTGGTGGCATACAGTAGCGATCTTTGTTGACATGGGTTGTATGGACAAAGGAATGCTTTCTATATGGGCTTTAAGTCTTTAACTTAGTTACAACTTCGTTAATGCCTGACACTGGTATGTGAAGTATAATTTAGTAATTTTCAAGTTTTCTATTCTTAAGTCCCATATTACTGTGCATGGCAATTTGCTACTTTACTGTAGAGTTGTCTTGGATCAAGTGTGCGAAGCATGCCTTTCCCTCGCATAATATTTATACTGTACTTTGATTGATTTTGGTTGTCTATTTTACAGGTTTGGCAACACAGCGTACTTGTATATTTCAGTTGCCTTCATTCAGATGCTCAAGGCCTTGAGTGAGTTACCATGCACTTCCCTTTAATTATCGAAAAAATTATATGGTACTTATCTGAGTTACTTTGAAATGCAGTGCCTGTGGCAACATTTGTAATGGCTGTTCTATGTGGTACTGACAAATTAAGATGGGACCTTTTATTGAACATGGTGTTGGTCAGTGTTGGTGTTGTAGTTTCATCATATGGCGAGATTCATTTTAATGTGATAGGAACATTATACCAAGTAACTGGCATTTTTGCGGAAGCCCTCAGGCTGGTTCTAACACAGGTCCTCCTCCAAAAGAAGGGCTTAACTCTAAACCCTATTACAAGTCTGTATTACATAGCACCTTGCAGGTACCAGATACTATATCTGAAATTCTGAATACTTGCTTGCTTGGTTGATATAGCTTCTGGCAACTATCATTGTAGGAGATTACAATTTTCTCTCTTACAGAAACCTTGTATAAAAATACGTGGATTACGATTTCTGTCTTACAGAATACTTGTACAAAAAATATGAGGACTGTCATTTTCTTAAATTCCTTCAGTGATAGCAACGACTTAGAAAGATATATAATTATGTTGAAAGGAGTTAATGGCACTTTGTTATTTTAATATCTTACAATTAACATTGCACTATTCACTACTATAGAAAACAGTTGGATCACATTTGTGTTTGTTGTATACTTGTATTGTCATTTTAGTTTATCTGAATGTCTCTGAAATGTCCGACAAATATGATTGCAAACAGGAAGTCCTAAATAACTTAGTTGATGAATTTGTTTAGTAACAAAGGACAATTTTGGTCGTGTGGGCTTCAATAGGAATGCTTCTTAATGCATGATAGATGATTGGATAGGTATCTAACCTAAGAACTTGAGATGACAAGAGATTGAGAATTTGAGATCATGCAGGTACTATTGTAATATATACACGCAAATAAACCTTGTATTGTAATTTGTTTTCGTATGACATTGACAGCCAAAAACACTATATTCTTTATGTGAATCAATAGTTTTTGTACTCATTGTTGAAACGTTTTTAAAAAGCATATCAAAATCATATATGGTCCTCTTAGGCACATGCTCAAACTATGTAATGTATGAAACAAACACATTCCAGAGGTTTATGGCAACTTTCTCTAGGACTCTTGTATGCGTAATTCCTTGTTGAGAAGCATAAAAGAGGTTGTTAGGAACAAACATTTGCTGCCAACGTTTCTCGAGGACTCAGTTCAAATGAGTTGTCAAAATTAATTAATGTGCTTCATTTACTGAAACTCCCTTCACTTAGAATTCATTGGCGAATTTAGATTCATAAGAAATATCGACATTTATTAGAAACAGATGTTTACTAAACCATATGTGTATGTCGAAAGGCTTAGGTTAGATAGGATGACACATTTACTCAAGTTTGGCTTAGGTTAGATAGGTTGACACATTTACTCAAGGTTTCAAAGCATAATGTTTCACAAAGTACTCTACTGTACAAGGGTCTTACACTTTTACTACTTGATTAATATCCACAAACTTCTTGTCAGAGGTGCTTTACAAGGACCATTTGGTTTTAAAGCATAATTTTTTTCATAGGAACCATTCAGGAAAATTATGTTAGAATGTTTTACGTTGTTGTTTAGTGTTGCTTCTTTCAATCAAGAAGTTAGTCCAGTTGAGTCAAGTTTGTTTTAAGCTTTGTTAGCTGATTTTTCGTTTCCGTGTAATGTTAGCATGATACACTATCTCTGTTAGTCTAGTCAGGTTTGTTGTAAGCTTTGTTAGCTGAATTTTCGTTTCCTTGTAATGTTAGCATGATACAATATCTCTGTACCTTTTGAAGTACATACATCTAAAATCATTTTGCTTTTGGAGGCATTAGAATACCATTCACTCATAATGATTCAACTTAAAGTATGAACTCTCTTAGCTTGTTCCACAAGAATCTCTTATATCATCAGAAATCCAACCATATGTGCTCTAGTTCCCTAAAAGGTCTCAAAGTTTGTGCTAGCTCAAAGATGCTGTGGACATATCCTTGAGATTACAAAATTAGGGCCTTCATTTTATCGTTCGTTGCCAGTTACTGCTATTTCTTTCCAGCCTTTGTGATTTGGGATTATTATGCAATCTGTTCATCAATAAAATATTGCATGTTCTGTATTTCTCTAAAATGCTTGAACCTTTTTTCTGCACGCAATTTCTTAAATGTATTGTTCATTTATGCAGTTTCATCTTCCTGTTTGTTCCGTGGTATTTACTGGAAAAGCCAGAAATGGATGTCTCTCAAATTCAGTTCAACTATTGGATATTTCTCTTGAATGCAGTTTCTGCATTTGCATTGAACATATCCATATTTCTAGTTATTGGAAGAACAGGAGCAGTTACTATCCGAGTTGCAGGAGTTCTGAAGGACTGGATACTTATTGCCCTCTCAACCATTATCTTTCCTGAATCTATTATTACAAGCCTCAACATAATTGGATATGCCGTTGGTAATTATGTATTCAGTTTTCTCTAGAGATAGAATTTGCATCTGAATTCTGGAACAATAAGTTGATAATTTTACTTTAAATATGTATGTTGCGATTAAAGTTCTAGTTGATAATTTTACTTTAAATATGTATGTTGCGATTAAACTTCTTAATAGTATTGATTTAATGTGTAGCTCTCTCTGGCGTTGTCATGTACAATTATTTGAAGATGAAAGATGTCAGAGCAAACCAACTTCCAGCAGATAACACTCCTGATAGAGCTACAAAGGTCAGGGTACGACTCTCAATGGTCACTGCACTTTTTGTATTTAGTCTTTTTTTTTTTGAAATTTTTTAGGTCTTCCCCTTGTTCAATACGTTCATCAGACATCAAGGGAGATCTTTATTGTATCACTACTTCAAAGAAGTACAGTATTCCATGTTTCATTTTCTTCACATTGTTTTCTCCTCTCCCTGCTTTTGTTTTTCATTCCGTAAAACACCTCTATTACAAAAATCGAATTGTCTTGCCCCGGGCATGTGCATCGTGCTGTTGTCACACAGGACATACGAGGTTTTGGACTAGAATTGGTTTTTTTCATTCCTATGTTCTCTTGCCATTTCATACATATCTTGCCTCTTTTATCTCCTGTTTCTTCAGCTTATCCTTGTTCTTCTATTATCCAACTTTTGCGACCATCTGGGTGTCAGACACACCTGACGGGCGGTTTCTTCCACTTAGCTTCCACTAAAGTTGATAGCACCTACAGTTCCAATTTGTATCATACGGTCACAAACACCTTATTAATCCATGAAGTTTACTTTTGGAGTTTGGCTCTCTTGGAGATTACAAGTTGGGTACCTCTTTAATATAGTTTGGGAACTCCCCCATGTTGTTTACTACTTGACATAATCCAGGAGTGAGAAATAACAGTTGTAACCAGATGGTTGCCTTCAATTTCTAATATTTCCACGCAACTTTTGAAATGTGCTTTTTTTTTGCAGGATAAGAAGATTTCAAACATATACAAACCTGACAATTCCATGGACAGCAATGATGAAACCGTCGTTGGAGGTCTGGCATCAGAAGCTGTGGCAGTTGATGAGGAAGCCCCTTTGATTCCTTCGTCACGCCTCTCCTATGTTACCCGGACACAAACAGGCAGCTTCAATAACAGATGACCTTCATTTTCTCAAGTTTTGAGTTGGTTGAGGGAGCAAACTTCGTCTTAGATTGACCATCCTATGTTTTCCTCCAGGGGAGTCTCAAAGAGTTGTGTACGCATATCAACTATGAGAGAGCCCATTTTGGAAGCTCTCGCGATTAGTCTTGTATGCGCCTTTTCTCCATGACATGTTGCTCGGATCTGGAGGCGAATTAGCGAGAGTTGCAGAGATAGGATCATAACTTTTGATCAGTATTTGGAGACATTTGGTAGTTTATGTTAGATATACCATGTTTCTTAACCCAGCATGTCAGACCATAGATGGTGTAAAGCATTTTATAGATGCTAATTTGAATTGCAGTTTTGTTTCTTGTTCTCAGTCAATGTATTTTTGCAGTTTTGTTTCTTTTTCGCAGTCAAATGTATTTAATATGCTAGAAGTTGGCCAGGAACTTTTCCAATGAACTGAAGCCTACTGCACCACTCTTTCCGTTGGATATCATATTTACATGTCCAGTATGGGAGATTTCTGTCGAGTTTTGTCAAATTTACGAGCTTAAACACGTGAATTGAACTTACATTCGTATATTAGCAAGAGGATCCCGTTCAATCTATGCGCTTGGCCAGTTTACGCAGGGTTACTGCAGTAGTGCCGTACTGGCTTCGTTCCTACACTGAGCCAATGTGTTGTCCCATTATTTGCCCCGAATATACTTTACGGTTGTTGTCAATCAAAGGGAATACTTTTCACTATTTTTAAATTTTGTCTTTTTCTGAAATTTTGACTTTTTGTTGAGCTTTTTTGTCCGTTCTTTTTTTTCCCGTATTTGTTTGTATTACATGTAATAGGCTAACATATTTTTTATATTTTTTAATTTTTTAAATTTAATTATGCTAAATAATCCTCTGTCAGCTACAGTGTTTTTTCAACCAGCTACAATGCTTTTCAACCATAAGCCATAAAAAAAACCCAAATAATCACCATTGCGTCCATGGTGGCTGATGGCTTATGGTTTTCTTTCTTCCTACGAAGTATGCTGTTATTTTGCTTTTGCTTTGGGTTCTAACAATATGGATCCGAGAAACCATTTATTCCCAGGCAACTCTTGATTGAATCGGTCAGTGGCAAGATTGAATTGGATTCAAGTGTTTCTTTTCCTATTCATGTATCATCACAACATTCTACATCGTACCCCAAAAAAAAAGTCAGTATGTATTCTACATGCATGCATGGATGATGGATCATGATCATTTCTTTGGCAATGCCTTCTCCCACCCCCCACATGAATCATCGCAGCAGCTCTCCTGACCGATCACCCTGTTGAGCTTCCTCCCGACGCAGCTCGCCGACGCGCACCCGCCGTCCCTGGCGTTGTCGAAGTCCGGCACGAACCCCATGAATATCGGCGGCTGTGAGTCGCGCCGCGGCTGCCCGCCACCGTCTGTCCCGTACTGTTTCTCGACGCCGCCGTCCTTGCGGAACCTCACCTCGCACCCGCCGGCGTGCTCCGCGCAGAAGAGGTTGTCGTGCCCCGGGTTCCCGAACACCCGTATGCCGTGCGCCCAGCACCGGTTGGCGCCGCGGTACGAGCACAGCACCTCGAACACCTCGTCGCCGCGCACGGCGGGCAGCGTCATTCGCGCCGCCGTGCCGCTGGGGATGTTGGCGCGCGCCGACCACACCGAGTGGCTGCGGTTGTGCTCGCTGAACCCGTGGCATACCAGCTGCACGTTGCCATCGGCGAGGTCCAGCTCCTCGCCGACCTGCTGCTGGTTCGTCACCACGATCAGGCGCCTGCCCCCGCCGGCCAGGAAGGGGGTCGGCAGGTGGCGGCACCGGAACCGGAAGAAGAAGCTGAACGCAACCGCCGCGGCCATCGCGGCGGCGAGGGCGACGATCTTGACGGGCGCCGTGGCCATGGCGATGCGATGGCGGACGGTGCTGCTGGCGCTTAGGATTGCGGAGACCGAGCAGTGGGTACGTGTTTGGACGAGGCTGGCATGCGAAATGGCGCGTGTTTGGTTCATGCATGTTTCGGTATGGTTTTTGGCTGAGGTCAGAATGGATTTGCCCAGGAGGGCAAACTTAGACAGCGGACAGACGTGAATGAGCGTGTTTTGTTCTAGTTTACGAGGCGCACGCGCTGCCTAACTTTGGGGTGCTGCTTGGCTGGTTAAATTTGCTTGCTAATTAAGCTGTACGGGCGAATCAACCCGTTTTTTCTGAGAACAATGACGTCAGGCAAAACTTGAAGAAGGTGGTGTCTCGGGAGAATTTAAGTGTTTTTTATGTTGTGGCTTCCGACGACACTAAACAAATTAATTACCTTCTTATCACATTGTTGACAAACAAAGTCAAAACTATAAAGTACAAACAAGCGAACGAGCCTCTAGCCTAGCGGTTAGAGCGCTCTAGTAGCACCCCTCAGGTCCTAGGTTCGACTCCCACTGGGAGCGAATTTCAAGCTGGGGGAAAAAAATCCCCTCGCTTGCCCCATAAGCCAAAGCACAGGTCTAAGGCTGGCCCAGGTCGTTGGTCGCGCCAGGTTGTTGGTCGAGGGATCACCCTGGATTGATCGTTCTCACATGGGCTGATGCCGCTGTGTCAGGGTGGGGCAAGGGTTCGGGGATTTTCTCGATCTGCGTGAGAAGATCTTCTTCTTAATATAAGCCCGGGGGTTTCTTCCCCCCCCCCTCCGCAGGTCGAGTTTTTTATAAAGTACAAACAAAGCAATATCTAATGGATAAAAAGTTGAGTGCTCATAAACAAAAAAAACACTCGAGCAGCAGCAAGAAAAAAAGGATCAAATTTGATCAAACATGAATACTCAGGATCACACTCTCCTGATCGAGCACTTAACAAGATTTAGTCAATAAGACAACCACAGCTCAAAATCCATGCAACAAACGGATGGCACTCTGACCATAAACATGAAATGTATGATTGAATCGTTGTGCCGTCTTTTATTTGGGACCATTTGGTAGCCTAGAACAGAGCTGGCTCTGAATCATGGCGCCATCCGAACAGTAGCCAAAAACTGAACAGGATGATGATAACTTCAGGTTGGCCTCAGACTCTCAGTGCTTCCCCTGTAGCATGTCCCTGAACCAGTAGGCCGACGCCTTCGGGTGCGGTTCGAGCGTGTTGAAGTCGACGTAGACGATGCCAAGCCAAACTTGGACGTGTAACCTGACAGCCACTCGAGGAGAGACCACGCGAAGTAGCCGACCACGTTTGCGCCCTCGTCAATGGCTTTCTTCAGCACGGTGAGGTAGCTCTTGTAGAACCGAACCCCCGTTACGTCGCGCAAGTACTGGTCGCGACTGAGGTTTCCAGGTTGATCCATTCCTGGAAACATGATGACAAAGATTGGTACAAGCTTCTCTTGATATGCAGCACATTCATGTGAAGTATTGAATATCAAATCGAGATATGGAGTTGTATCGAGTACCATTTTCAGATATGACGACTGTTGGATTTCCATACTTGTGCTTGATGTAGTTTACACATCCGTACATCCCCGTTGGGACAATGTAAAGCCAATTAGAATTTGCCTGTAAAGATCCACGCGTTAACAAGGATTTATCGTGTTAGTTTTGAACTTGTCAGTACAGATATTGGCTGGTCCGATTGACGTCACCTATTCACCTCTACTAAGGGATCGTGAATGGTATCTTGAAAGAAAGAAAAGGATTTTCGGGACATTCATGTAGTCTAGCGGTGACATCCAAGGTTAGATCCAAAACTATCGTGCCCGCGCGCAATGCCACTGCCTAGAGCATTTTGTTGTTTTTGTTTCACCACCGCCTCAGATCGGTGCAGGCAAGCAATCCAGGCGTGTTTCTTTTCCTTACTTCTCCTTGTGGTTCTTTCCTTGAATCCCGCTCCATGTTCTAGTCTCGCTCATGCTTGCTTCCAACTAGTGCTCCAAACTTTTATTCTTATCCACGAACCAAAATATGAACATGAACATAGCACATAAGAGACAACCAACTTGATTCCCGGTCTTGATGGGCAATGGCGTCTCAGATGCAAAAGTTGGGCCCAAATTTACCCCTTCGGCCCTTCTCAATTCCTTCCATGAACCGAGGAGCGCTTTTGATTCATTCGACATGTATTAACCAACCAAATTTTAGTAAATTAAGCTCATCGCATCTCATCCAAGGATCCGGCCCGTACATTCACAATTTGTTACGGAACAGTCCTATTAACTTGCAAAATACTTACGAAAACATCAAATAAAGTAGTAGCCAAATAAAATCTCTAGTACTTAAAAGAGAGAGTTAGTAGTGATGGTTCACCTATCCCTCCCAACTTTCCATTCCACACGCGTTGACAGGTGAGCCTTGGCTCTCAGCACCTCTGCCTGACACCCCCACGAGTCCATAGCTCCCTCCCGAATGGGGCTTCCCTATCCCCATCTCCCTATTCCCCTCCCTATCCCCTCAATCTAAACCATCCATTCCTCATCCAATGGCTACTTTTTTATTTATATTTTCACCATTTCTCATCCATCATAAATAATAAACAAAATACAGAAAAAATTAAATTTATTTTTTCTATATTTTTTATTATAATTTTATTTTTTCTGTAAAAAATTATAACAAAAAAATACAAGAAAAAAATAAATTTAAATTTTTTTCTGTATTTTGTTTATTATTTATGATGGATGAGAAATGGTGCAAATATAAATAAAAAGTAGCCTTTGGATGAGGAATGGATGGTTTAGATTGAGGGGATAGGGAGGGGAATAGGGAGATGGGGATAGGGAAGCCCCATTCCTCCCTCCCACCTTGCGCCCCCATCCTCTCCTCTCTCTAACTCACCTCTCCCTAGCCACACGCTCGCCTCGTCGTCGTCTACGTCCTTGCCGCCGCATCCCTACCCTAATGCCTAACTTCCATACCGCGACACTTACATTGATGTTCTCGCCTCCCCCTCTTCGGCTTGCATCCATTCGGTAGTAGAGGAGTGGAGGCCCGGATTCAGCCGCCGCCGATGCAAACGAAAATGATGTAGGCTAAGGTGCAAGCCAACGGTGGCGATGACGTGCACGCTGACAGCGGGCAAGATGCTCGGATTTGGCTGGTGGCATGGGTGAGGCCCAAATCCGGGTAGTGGCATGGATGAGGCCACACCTCACTAACGACGACCGCGACTATGCACATCGGCGCTGGAGGTGGAGGAGCACACCAGCACAGTCCAGATCTGTCTAGCTAGCGCCATCAGAGGGGTTGACATGCATAGCCACTGCCTTGGCATCACCATCGCCACCAGATCTACACCGCACCCTCATCCTACCACTCCCTCCCCCGAAAAATTGTCGCACCTATTTCCTCGCTCGTGCCCCTTCTCCTCGGGCCCTGCCGCATCGCTGTTGCTATTGACTAGGCGCAACTCTGCTGCCAAGCTCACACCTCCGCCATGTTTCCCCCTCCACCATGGTGGCCGCACGCACAAAACGAGGGTAGTCTGGGTAGGTGCCGCGCAGTGGACGATGGTTGATGCTCGGGAATGGACGCTGCGGGTGCTCATGGTGGATGCAGTCGTGGTCGATGGACGCTCTCTGTACTAATGTTGTACAGCCTCGAGCCACAACCTCACCCTCCCCTACAATCTACTACAATTTAGGTTCATTCTTTGCATGTTTTTCACTATCGATTTGTTTGCTTGCTGGTGATTTGCTTCATGAATCAATGTGGATCCGTTCTCTCTTGACATTGGTAATTGCAATCCACCTAAAACAGAGGATGGCTCAATGATGGAGAGGAATCTTGTCAGGAATAGAAGAAGGCAGCGAGGCACGATTGGAGACATTGGCATCTGACTCTTAGGACGACAGCAATGCATCGGCTCTAGAGGTAAGAGGTCTAACCTGATACATGCTAGTGCATTAATGCCTATCCAAAGGTGTTTGATGAAATGCATCTATGGGTTGGAGATAATAAATAGATGTGATTTGCAAGATGTTAACGAGATAGTTTTGGCTTGTTTTCTGTATATTTGATTGTACTAAAATTTGCCTTAATTGCTATAAATATTTCTTAGTCTAATTTAATTATACCGTAGGGGCCTCCTTGCTGGTTTCACTTTCAAAATAAAAAAGTTGATTTGTTAAAATGATGCTCGTTCTTTGCTATGTCATTAGCCATTTTCCAATTAATATTTCTAGATAATTTTTATATATATTCTGATCTTTTCTCATCGAAGGAAAAAAAAGTATTCCCTTCTAGAATTAACAAAGTGCTGGCTAGCAAGCCCAGATTTTCAGTGCTTTGAGTAGGAAACTGGTTAGAGTTTTTTTTTCTAAGTATGTCCAATCACATATGGTTAATCTTATCATGAACTTTCATTGTGGGAACTAAATGTAGTACTTAAATAAGAGATGGGATTTGGCAGTGATAGCATCATAGTTGTGTTCCCTTAAGGCCAAAGATAGGTAATGAGTGTAGGGGATTATTAAGAAGGTGTGGAACTCGGTCATGATTCATGAGTATAGGAGAACTTTTTTTTATATATAGGAGTATAGGTGACGGTTGATGTTGTGGAGGTATAGCGGTTTCTGTATCCTATCCCTTGTGTAGCTTTAAGAAAACTAGAACATTGGGCGCGCTTCGCGCGCCTTGCCATGACTTCAATTGCCATGAACATAATCCATTTTCCCCACTCGACATGATTAAGAATGTACAAATATGTAGATGGTTGCTTCAGTGTATAGTGGAGCCTTTTAAGGGACAGGCTAATCTGGTGAATGACCCTTGTTTTTTGAAAGAGACATTGACACAAGAGCTAAGAGCTCAAGAGGTCTATCCTTGGAACTTATATAAACCATGTTCGGTGACAAAGATTGATGGGACAAAGCACTGGACAAAGCGTGAGCAGTATCAGGCTAACTGTTACAAGAGTTGTGGCAAAAATCAAACCTGACGCAAGAGGTGTTGCAAAATACTGAAACTGAACAAAGGAATGCCTTGACCAAAAGCAATGCTAACATAATAGCGTGCTGGACAGGAGAAAGCAAGTGCATTGCAGAAGACATGGCTCAAAAATAATCTTTCAAGCAGCAGCCAAGAAACTTGGTTGGCCTCAGACATCGCAGCCGTGTAAAAATGTTTGAACTCACTAAAAACCGTGGGCAAAACAGCATCAGGGTGGCCTCAGTGTTGACATATGGCAGACCTTGTTCTTTACCATTCACAACACATTAGTTGCCCAAGGCGACAATTGAACCATGTATGCATCATCATTGGTCTCATGCTGTGTAATAGCATCTATTGAGCTGATTCCATGCATGCACCTGGGCCTCCACGCGTTGAGGCCATGCCCCGGAGGGAATCTTGCACGCGCCCAGCCGCTCGACCAGGCAATCAAATAAGCGGGAAGTTGCATCCACTGATGCGGGTCAAGCCCATTACATACAATTTGCATATACAGGGAGTTGATTGGTTGGCTGCATTGGTCCATGCTTGTGGGCTTGCGGCATACCACAGCGAGAATTGTGTTCCTCAAGGCTATACAATGTAAAAGCCTTGAATCATTACGTTGAGCAAGCATGCATGAAATGGTAATACATTGGCAACAAACTATATGGCAATTTTGCATTTCTATGCTTAATTTGTTTCTTGCTTAACAAAGATATATCACGATACTGTAAATAACACAGAAAGTTGTAATTCAATATTATGTAGAAAAACACACTATCGGCTTTCTATGCTTTGGTTGTTACTCAACAAGATATACTCAAGATATGACAATATGGTAGTACCTGGAGCTTCCTTTGAACATTGTATTACTTGCCTGAAGAAACCTTCAACTAATCATACATTATCGGTGCAGGGGCCGACATCCCAACCTAGCTTTTTTAGATGGTTGCATTACCAAGAAGGCAAACCACCCAATGAGAAATGAGTCAATCTAAGCACCAACCTGAAATGTGCAATCGCCCGAATTACAGGAACTGCATTTTGCTGGTCATGAAATGTCAGAATCTTTTAAAATTTTCATGTAAATGTGGTTTGATAAGCAATATTTCTAGTTTTCATTGGTAATCAGAGATGAAGTTTTCTGAAGATTGAACTAAAATAATTCAGCATATATGGTGGAGTGTGGAGTTTTAGTATTCTAAGTTTTTAACACGTCCATTGACATATACATGAAATACCTTATTTTTGTTTTCCTGCAATCTAATAACCAATCTATGCAGCATGGAAACACATTCTGAATATCATGCTTTGTTCTTACTGATAGGTACTTTCAAAATAAACACTTAACCTGCAACTCGTATCAGTAACTTGGAAGAGCTGCAGTTCTTACCATGAAGAGTTGCAAACCTGTCTTGTAGGAAACAAAGACGTTTCCATGTTGGAAGGCCAACCAAAGGCTGAAACTTTCGAGGAATCCTTCAGCTGCACTAATCTAGAGGCCAAAAAAAGCAAAAAATCTCCTAAGGATTTTAAGCAAATATCAATATGGAGCTAGGAGTGCCTGAGATGTAGTGATGGCAAATATCAATATTCATACAATCCATTGGCAACTTCGGTTAAAAGGAAAAAATCTTTAATATAAGGACTAATATGGCTACAGGAATGGCGAATTGTTTATCTAAGATAAGCGTGTAACAGTAAAATTTGTCGGATTTACTTTTGTGTGCCTGAAATATAGTGTTCCCAAGCATAACATGATGAGAAGGCAGTCCCCAGAAGTCACAGCCTTCACCTTACCCCTGCAATCAAAAGGAAAGAAGAAACCAGGAATTCTTTATAGCCGTGGAAGGGAGAGAGAGGCCATGCGGTGAGCTGTGGCTGAGCTCAGCGTGGCATCGGCGGTGGAGTGGACGGCGCATGGCCGGAATGGCCGAAGGGAGTGGGCGCGGCAGGGTATGGGAGACGACGCGATGGGGACGTGAGGAGAGAGAGAGAGCAGGAGCGCAAGGGGGCGACGGAAAATCCGGGGGAGGCGTCGACCGGATCCGGCCTCTGCGGCTCCCCCTCCGCCTTCGTGCCGACCGGATCCGGCCTCCCCCTCCGGCTCTGGGCTCTGGCCTCCCCCTCCGGCCTCCGCGGCTCCCCCTCCGCCTCCGCGCCGACCGGATCCGGCCTCCCCCTCCGGCCTCTGCGGCTCCCCCTCCGCCTTCGTGCCGACCGGATCCGGCCTCCCCCTCCGGCTCTGGGCTCTGGCCTCCCCCTCCGGCCTCCGCGGCCCCCCCTCCGCCTCCGCGCCGACCGGATCCGGCCTCCCCCTCCGGCCTCGGCGCCTCCCCCTCCGCCTCCGCGCCGACCGGATCCGGCCGCAGCTGAGTCCATCCACCCCCGTGAGCATCCCATCCCGCGGCGGCGGCGGGGGATGGGGAGGCGGCGAGGGAGCGGGGGAGGAGGGGGTTGGGGGGAGGCGGCGGGGGAGCGGGGAAGGGGGGGACCGGGGGAGGAGGAGGCGGCGGGGTAGGAAGGGGGAGGGGGGAAGCGGCGGCCGGCGGGTGACCGGGGGAGACGGCGGGGGAGGAGGGGGCGGCGGCGGGGGAGCGGGGGAGGAGGGGGGAGGCGGAATGGGGGCACGGGCGGCATGGGCAGCGCGTGAGGGAGAGGGAGGAAGGCGGGGTTCGGGCGGGCGCCAGCGCGTGAGGGAGCAGGTCGCCAGCGGGAGCCTCGCCACGCGTCGCCGCGCGAAGGCCTCCCCGGGCGCGTGAAACGCTCTCGCGCGAGCAGACCGGGGGAGGTTTTAATAACTCCGATGCATTGTCCATGATCTTTGGTGTAGCTAAATGGAAATTAAGAAAGAAAAATAGTCATCAGCATCTTGCTTCCAAGGAAATACTCCTTTACTTTAGTTTGTTTGCATGGAAAATTCCCTTGGATGAAGTGTTGCAGACAAAGTTGTTGTTTTGTCAATTGGCTAACTTTCTAGGTTGTTACTTGATGTTATACATTTGTCATCACACTACTCTGCCATATCATTTACTAATGTATTATTGTTCATAATGTACAACTATTGTTCAGTTGTGCACCTACTCCCAGCCCTGTTGTTGTTCTGGAGCACCAGTTAGACTCCTTTCTATTTTCTCTGAAATTGTGTGGTTAATTCAAATGCATAACTAAGATATTTCGATGCATCTCCAATTATGGTCCACAGTATTTTGTTGGGCTTGTTCTTGCTAATAGCTTAACCGTTCAGGAAAAAAAAAGATGATACACTATTGCCTTAGAAATGAGGATGAGGATGTGACATTAGTTGTACGTTTTTCATCTCGGTGAAAAAGTCTACCTGCTCAATTATATGTATACACATTGTACTTCTACAATTAGAAGCCGAGGCAAAAAAGATTAATTCTTTGTATTATCATATTTACCTTGCGTGTTATGATGTTCACAAGACATGGAAGTATCAGCAATTGTTATCTGTGTTTCATCTACGTTTTAAAAAAGTATAGTTACATCCTTGATGCATGCTCCTATAAGGTTTAAGAACTCCGTCACAACAACGCACAGACACTTTACTAATTTCGCCACGAGTGGTAACACTAGAACAGCAATTTCTACCCACCAAAACGGGGAAAAAACAAGAACAGCAGGAGAGCCAATGCTCCGGTCGCTGTAGGAGCAACAAAGCATGGGGACGAAGAACGATTTGGTCAAAAAGCATGGGGACAAAGAACGATGAGGTCAAACATTTACAATAATGGGCTCACCCTACATCACAGGCAATTCCACATTTTTTCCTACCCAGTTGCACAAAATCTATTGAATGTCCTCAAGAAGAAAACCTGTGTCTAAAGAAAAATACCCAAACAATCCAGCAAACGAAGTCGATGCTGAAGCTCACCAATCCTATTTGACTATACATGCTCAACTATATCCTAAACAAGCCCACGCAGTTCCTTTTTGGCACCATGAGTGGAAATCATGATCTGCAAAACATAGGCCGTATGAATCCAATGAAACAATACGTATGCAAATCAGAGTTTAAGTAAACTGGAAAGCTAAGATCTAGGAAGGTTGATCATTCCTCTGGCAGAAACAAACAGCTTACCGGCTCAGGAGCTGACCAATGGTTTCACAAACAGAAACACCCCGCTGTCATATCAATACTACGAGCTGATGGCAGGAGGAGATGAAGATTGAAGTGGCCTGTTAACAAATGGGTGCGCCAAAAGCTGTGACGCAGAAGGCCGTACGTCTGGATCAACTCTTACACACTGGCCAATGAAATCTTGAGCCTCTTTTGACAAGTAGCTGGGAATAGGAGGTTGTTCTCCTCTTCCAATCATAAAAAAAGCATTTGTCTACAAGTAGCGAAGCAATATTAGTGGAGAGCTGGAGATCAATATTGGGTCCAAGTAGGACACAATTCAAGAGTTACAGAGCATTATTTGGAGAGAAGTACATCTTATAGTGAAATGACCTCACACACTAATCACGTGCAGTTCCCACCAAAATAATATAGAAAAAAGAAAAAGAGAAAGACAATGGATGAACCACCAGCAGGACCGATTTATTTATTTCACAAAACTTTGCAGCCACAAGTTTATATGTACCAATTACAATTTACCAGAGCTATATCTGATATATACAACAGGCTTGGAAGAAAACAAATGATGGTTTTCCCTTGTTCTGCAACAGGAAGTGCATGAGCAGTTCCCAATAGGGTTAAAAAAAACCAACGGTTACCGGCTAGTAACCGAAAAAACCAGTGGGTACCGGTAGCGAAAATACCAGCCGGAATTTCTCAAACGCAAATTTGAATTTATGACTGCGTAATGCACTCCCTAGATTGGTTTAGTCATTGTTTATGGTAGATTAACTATTGTATGAATTAAAAATATATGAATTATTGTCCTAGAATAACCTCACATTTTGTAGGACATCCAGGCTAGTTAGTATATGCTAGTTTGAGATCATCCTCGGCCACAAGATTTTCTTCCTACAAATTTCATGATAGCTCAAAGTCTATTCCAACTTATGGACATCAAGATACCAACCTATTATCTTCCGGTGATGATTCTTATTTCTACTTAGACATCTCTTCTCATCTTACTTACCATTATGGAAATCAAGCCAATGCAAAATCTGTTTACCAATAGGTTGACCCCACATACTACCAACTAGTTTATAATTATTAGGTACACTTTCTAATTAATATTTGTATTATTCCATTTTCTAATTACCAAAAACTTGTTTTCCCGGTTTTTGGACGGTTACCAACCGTCAAACCGAACAAAATTCGAATTTCGTTTGATGAATTTTGCCCGGTTTTTCTCTAGGTTTTCCGGTAACCAGCTGGTTACCGTTACCGGTCCCCCCGGTACCAATATTTCCAACCTTGGTTCCCGAATCCCAAAATCAACTAATCTAAAGGAAAATGAGAATAATCTGCTAACATCGTACTGCTTCTTTATTGCAAAGTCCAATAGAGAATAGGTGTTTTTCTGCATCTTAATTTCAAAATTCTTACCATCCCAAAGTTTAATATCCTATACATCAAACAAGACCTAACATATAAAAGAGGGCTAACAGCGCGATGTATTTGGAAAATTTTGGGTACAAATAAATATCACACAACTATAAACTGTCAAATCGAATTATGACGTACCCACTCCACGTTAGGATATGGTATTTGACGGGTTAGCATTTCCAAAACAGTGCAGCCCAAACTCCATATATCAGCTGGAGGCCCATAAGTTTTTCTAGGATTAACAACCTGAAAAGGAGAAGGTGTATTTAGAACTTGGGGGCGATTTTCTGGTTAAGGCATAGCACACAAGTATCACTCAAATGTTCCTAAATAACATCAGAATTGAATAGTCTGACTGGCAAGGATGATGGATAAAAGTAGGTAGCATGGGTTGAACTGTAAATTTTACCTCAGGTGCCATCCAATAAACACTTCCTTTGCATGATCTCAGCATATTAATTTTTGACATCTGAAATTGTACAACAAGAAAACTATTACCATAAAAGAATTTGTCATTAACAAAGCACAGATAACTTTGTGGAAGAAAAAAGGCTAACCTCCTTTGCCAGTCCAAAATCTGCAAGTTTTACCGATCCATTTGCATGAACCAATATATTGGCACATTTGATATCTCTGAATATGAAGCAATTGTTTCAATTAATCAAAACTATTGTATTAAATGGAAGCATCAAATGATGGTATCGCAAGCAAAAAAAGGATGAACACAGACATCCATAATTATAATGTGCAATCTCATTTATAATTTTGAAAAATTATTGTACCAAGTTAGCTTGCACAGTTAGTCCCTGTATTTGAACAATCCAGAAAAGGCGCCTTTTTTCCAGGTTGAATACTTGCTGTGGAATGGACTACCCAAAATGCTGATGGTGGATTAATTAGGTGCTCCTTCCAACAGGAGTAGTCTATAGATGCTGACTTGTGTATGATACTTGTTTTTCATACAGGTTGTACATCTCAGACTGTGTTTGCTTGTCCCTTTTAGGGTTCACAATCCCAAACTACAGCACTGAAGATACTCATAAACCAAGTAATACCATTAAAAATATTTTAAATAAGAATTTTGAACCAACTCTACATCTCACCCTCTCATGCCACAAAAAACACACACACACAAAGGAAGGATAAGGTCCTAGATACAACGAGAATTTGCTTGTGAGTCAAGAGGACCTATATAGCCTCCAGGACTCTATGGCACATGCCACTTTCTTAAGAAGGTGGAGCAGTTCGTGGTTAGTTCCAGAAATACATACTGACTTCAGGAAAGCAGATTTGTTCCCTCATATGTGCTATTCACATTAGAAATGCATGACAAATAGGCACAAAAGCTCAACTTTCATGCTCCACATTATTCTTTATTGGAAAGGAGGTTCAAAAAAACAATCTCTTATTATGGCTGCAGCATCGTAAGCATTGAATTACTTTCAACAAAAATTAGAAGAGCAGCTTTATACCTGTGGACCACATTTCGCTCATGGAGATAAACCAATCCATTAAGAATTTGTCTTGTGTATGCAGAGACTTGTGAGTCTCGTAGTTTATACTTTTGATAGAGGGAAGCAAGAGAACCTTGTGTAACAAGCTCGATAAAAATGTAGAGTTTAGATTCTTCCTGCATTGAAGTGTTGAACACATTACATAAGAAATGAACATCATTACTAACATATACAAATAAATCAGTTTGGTACATGACACAATGATTACTTCAATCAAATCATTTCTAGAATTGAAATGCATAACCAAGCAACAAAAAGAACTGTGGAGTACCTTGTCAGTTCCATAATACTGGACTATGTTTTCATGTTCAAACTGACTTAGAAGAGCAATTTCCTGACAACCAAACAGTTTAAAATTAGAGCTGTGCATAAGTAAGCAATGAAAAACATAGCTTTAGAAGATGTCAAAGCATGTGATGATGTGATATAGAAAGCATTGCTATCCAAGATTAATTAAATGGTAACAAATCAAGAACAGTAGCTATAACCTGTTCAAGTGCAAGAATAGATTGTTGTGCGTTGCTTCCTTGGTCAAGCAAAGATACTTCCTTCACAGCAAAAAATGCACCCTCGCTGTAGAGATATTCAACAACAGTGCATTGAAATACATTGCATGCTATTCAATTGATATAACAAGAAGAAGAAGAATATACTTAATAGTCAATACTTAACAATACACTACGTGGTTAGACTAAACTTCTCCTATAATCAGGTCAAAGATATGCTCTATACCACTCCTAAGAATCCTCCAAGATGAATCAGCCATTAAGTTCCTACAATATTTCCATATACAGTGCTCACTGTATATGGAAAACTACAGCTTCACAAGGTTGCAACTTGCAACTACCAAGGTTCGTTTCAGGACATGTTACCATCATGTTGCGGTGTTGCCTGTAGCAGGTTACTAATGGCATTATGGCAAACAGTTTGTATTAGCTTCTAAAAGTTACTTTTCTACATTACCTAACTTTCAAACAGAGTGTCATTTTAAGATGAGATCTATTAGTCGATTGTAGTATACACTGTTGTAACTTCATTTATATCAGCCAAAATCACACGTTTCTCTTTCTCTACAAGCTTCTCTACAAGTTGTTACTATTCATAAGCCAAAATTAAAAGCTAATATGAACAGGCCCTGATCAATCACACTCAGTAACTAAAGGTCAAAAATGGTATCTCCCATTTCTTTTTGTATATGTACCACATGTACCACATGTAATAATTTTTCCCCAAACTCAACCTGATTCCCTCAAGGCCCATCTTGATTCTCCCTAGATCAGCCAAACAGTGACTAGAAAAGGCATTCTCAGGTTACCGTGAGCTTCTGGATTTATCAATTATCATGGTCACAGCGTGCACAGAAGTATGTCACTGTTATATGACTCCAAAAATCAAGTCAAATCAGCAATTTCCTTCAATTCTAGCAAATAAAATAACATGAAAACTAGTCTGGGTGTCTAAGGTGAGTTTTGAAGTGCAACACACCGTTTGGTATGATATGTTACCCTGCACTTTATTAGGGCTTTGCACTTAAAAGGGATCACAAAATGATAGTTTGTTAACCACAGCTGCATTACTCCTTTTTAACAATTTGAACTATGCTGCTCATAAGACATAAATATTATTTCTAGTTTCATATTCTATTCCCCACCCCACAAACAAACCAACACACACATTTTCCCAAAGGGATGTTTGGCTTATACTTGTAGAATTTCATGATGTGATGCCATGCAGTTGTAAATTCTAGGTGATAACGATGCAGCTGTGCCCATCGGCTAACAAAGGGGCTCAGGACTAGTTAAGCTTATCTTTATTCAAAATAACCGTAAGCTAAGGCCATATAACGGGTCAGTTTTTAAGATGTGCCTAAATTAGACAGGAAAAAATTGATCATATACCCTCCATTTAGATGGAAATTAAGAATTTACCCTCCTGACCCACGTGTCAGTGACTTATGATGACCCCACGTGCCATTGAGATGTGTAGGGTAAATCCTCAATTTCCTAACTAAAAGGAGGGTATATGATCTAATCTCCCATTAGACAGATGGCTATTGTAATTTGTACATCTGTGACAAATAATAATGAAAAAGACATGGGAAAACAATCAAACGCCAACTAAAGCATTTGTACTTACTCACTGATCCCCTCGTACACCATCCCAAATGAGCCGCTTCCCAGAAGAGCACCACGCATCCATGACTTAATCTTTCGCTTGAACTTGCCATTCGGCGAGATGATGAACATAGCCTCCGTATTAGTGCTCGATGCGTCATCATCATTCGTCGTCGACAATGAGGACGTCCCGGTGAACCCTTCGAAGGTCTCTCCTATCCTCAACCCTTTCAGCTCCCCCTCAACCCCCGCCACACCCTCAACCTCCTCCTCCGTGTCCGACATGTGAGACGTGTCCACACGTTCATGAGCCGCTCCCAGTTCATTTTTCTCTTCCCCGGGAGCAAACGACTGCACAATGTCCCAAGCCGACCCGCTCATGTCCTCAGCCACAAACGACCGCCCCGGCGGCGGCGCGAGTGCCGTGATCGGCGGAGGCGGGGAGAGCACGGGCGGCCTGGCGCCTCGGATCCCGACCTCCCCGCCTCCCCTCCTCGGCGAGAGGAGGGGCAAGCCCGCGACGGGCGCCACAACAGCAACTTCAGGGGCAGCCTTAGGGGATTCTTTGGGCGCTGCAACGGTGGGCTCCTCCGCCGAGTCAGTGGCGGTGGAACTGGAGGACGAGTGGAGGGGCTCCTCGGGAATGGGGGCAGAGACGGAGAGAGGTGCGGGGAACTGGGCCTCGGGGGCGGAGACGGAGTGGGCGAGGGGGGAAGGGTCGTCCACGGGAGGCGATGAGACGAGGCGGGAGCGGAGTAGGAGGTCGGAGTTGGAGCGCGCCTTGCGGGCCTCCCAGGCGGCGGCGGGGATGGCGAACTCCTCGGGCCCCGACAACCCCAGGCTGCGGCATAGCTCGTCGATCTCCCCCTCCCCGCTTCCGCTGATGCGGAAGTCCGTACCGCTGTCACCCCCGGCTGCCAAGTCGAGCGAGCGCGACGGGCGGAGCCCCATCGACCGCTCCGCCGACGAGGACGAGGACGACCAGGACGCGAACGCCGACATGGACGACGTCCCCGCCCCCGCCTCGTAGTCGATGTGCTTCGCCGCGTTGCGGCGCTCCAGCCGCGGGCTGCGTCCGCGGCTCCCGCTGCCGCTTCCGCTCCCGCCGCTGCCGCGGCTACTGGAGTCCATGGAGGCGTCCCCGCCGCGGCGGCCGGAGGAGGATTGCTTACGGCCCCACGAGAACATCTGGATCCATAAGACGAACAGAGCCACGCCTAGATGCTCAGCTCCATGGGCCGCGCCGGAATTCGCGAGGAATCTGAGTTCAATTCTGCAGCCGCGGCCTCGCGCCGTAGGATTTGGGGATTGGGAGCTCTCGCGCTCGGCTGCTTGCGGGAGGGGAAGTGGCGTGCGGGGTGGGGTAGTGGTAAATAATTTTCAATATATGAGGAAACACCTATAAATTCAATGCCCGGTGGGTCCACGTTTTAGTGGGGTTCAACTCCAGTGACGTGGAGGTGTTTTGCCCTCCCGTGGGTGGGTTTGAGGAGGGGTTACGGCCTCGCGGGATGCGGTTGACTGCGACGACGAGCGGGGGTGGGGCCCGGGTAGCAGTGGGTGGTCGGAGTGGTACATAAGTGGCTGCCGTTGGCGTGGATGTGAGGTCGACGCGGGGAGAGGGGAGCGCGTGAATGGGCGGCGTTGCCTGTCCACCGCCTGCCAGCGCAAGCGGCGCGCACTCACGGCCGTTGCCGGTGAGCCAGGCGTAAGAAAATTTTAACAACGTCTGGCTCGGGGACTGGGGCACTCTGGTATTAGCAAATGGTAAATGATACGCACACTGCAACTCTCGATCGGTGTCGTCGTCACGATCTCGACCCTTATCACCGGACGTATATGGTATTCTCTGTACGATCATCGCGACCTCGAACCTGTGAAAAACGAGGTAGCCTAGAATCATGGCATGCCACTGCAGCAATTGATCTTGGCGCGTTGATTTGCTGATTGAACAGCTAAAAAACCGAACTAGCTGTCACGACTTTAGCCTTTTAGCTTACCCTTAGCACTTGTCCCTCACTCTTTTTTGCGTGAGACTGATCGACTGGATTGTGCTGAGCTTTCTCCGGCGGCGTTTATATATGTGTGTGCGTAGTCTATGCGCTCGACGGCGACGTGGAAGCGCCTCGTGTGAACGGCGATGCGCGATAGTCATGTGCGCATGTGCGCGCGTCTCTCGTGTTTCTGATGATGCTGGTGGCGGCTAAGCAGCGAGGTAGCAGCACATGGCGGGTCGGCTATTGGATGAGTTCTTCTGTACTTATAATTTTTCACTTTTAGTTTATACGACGGTAGCTAGTTATGTCTTTTTAAAATAGAGTTTATAAGTAGATACTATACTAATTTCAGCTATATCGTCTAAAATTGCACGTGACTGCCTTCTTCTTCGTACTCTCTCTCTCAACAATCAGAATTTAAAAGATATAAACCAAAAGCCATAAGATACATCACAAAAGAACCCGACTCTTTCTTCTTGGGGCACTCAGTTTGACGATGACTTATAGCTTTTTAATTATAGCTGATTTATTTTTTACTGTAACTGATTGTGATTTATTTAACATAATTAAATTTTAAAAAAATAAAAAAGAAAAAACAGGTTAGCCCATCATGAACAATACGAAGGAATACGAGAAAAAAGGAAATATAAAAAAGCCAAAAAAATAAAAAAAACAAAATTAAGAAATAATAAATTAAAAATGAGACGTCGGAAGTTACAACTGAAACAAGCGGAACCTACCTCTTCTTCTCCGGTGAATAGTAGTTACTTCTGCCAAAGGCAGAGAGGCACAGTTAGCCAGTTAGGTGCCGTTTGGTACATTGGGAGCCGTCGGATTGAGCATCGGACAAAGCGGATCGAGGTCAGTGAGAAATTCCAAGCGTCCAATTTCTCGTTTGAGTAAATCTAGTGCGTCGAATCCGGATCAACCAGGTAACAAAGCTTTGCCGTTGGTGCCTTTCCCACACAACGGCCGAGGATGTGATTCCGTGTTGGTTTGCCTGCATTGATAAAATGAGAAGTAATTTATTTATGGACTGCACTAGCTTTTACACGAGAGATTGATATTCGGGAATATCAGCTTAATGAAAATGAGAGCAAGCCTCTTGCGTATTCTCGAAATAAAAGGAAAAAGATATTTGAGAATAGTGATGATTGGGCGATGGATACGCTCCACTCGCATCCATCACGCAATGCCAATCCTTTGTGCTGTGCAATAGGGATACCTTTTTTCAGCGTAACCAAACACATTGTACACACCTACGTCCCGTGTTAATTACGAGTTACTATATGGTGCAACTTATTTCTTTCATGTGTCTTGTCAACCTAAATGTCTTCTTGCGTTATCATGCGACTTTTTTTCACTTCTTAGCAACTTTTTGTGGAAGCAATGCGATCTTTATTACAGGAGTAACACTCTTTCATTTTTTTTCTATATTATTCTGGCTTCTTCTTTTCACAAATTTAAAAACAGTAAATAAATACCGGGTCTAAGCTGGCATATTCCGATGTTAACATATACTCATTTGTTCTTTTTTACTGGACTTCTTAGCATCCGTGCCATCAAACTGACCGTTAATAATTTAAAACTATCTAGATTGACTATACTAAAATTATATCATTAGATTTATCGTTAAAAATACTTTTATAATATTATAATTTTATAAGTATATCTTAATGTAAAATTATAAAAAGTAATAGTTAAAGTTACATCTTGAAAATCGTAAAAAATTAAAAACATCAAGTAAAGTAGAACAGAGTGAGCTAAGAGCTTCCTTTCTGAATAGATTGCAGACAAGGAAAGGGAGTAAATTGAGTGGGCCCACCTACCGAAGACCGTTCAAGAGATCCTATGTTTTCTCTTGCTAGTCAATGGATCCCATAACACTAGTCTTCTCCTGGCTGGAGCGCTGCATTTGTACTAACTGCATGCCTCGCGCGTCCCTTTCAGATTAGCCCGTGTTTAACAGCTTCCTCTTCCGTGCGAGAGCGACCGAGCTGAATTGTTCTCGCAACCGCGCGCTGTTGCATGCCCGACACGTACGGCTACCCCATGCCTCGCCGCGCGCGCGCCTCGCTGATTCCAGCCACAGATTTGCGCATGCGAGGTTGGGCCGGCCGCGCGAAGCGCTCGCGCGCGCGCTCCTCAGCTAATCACCCCTGACCCCTCTATATCTACCCTTCTCGCATACGTGCATGCCAATGGCGCCGTCGATGGAGGCCACCAAGAAGGTGATCGTGACCGCCTACGAGGAGCTGCCGCGCCGCCGTCCCGGCAGCCATGGCGCGTCGACGTCCACGGCCGCGCGGGCCAAGACGCGCGCGCCGTCGGCGTCGACGCAGGCCGCGGGCGGCTACAACCGCCGGGCGCTGCTGCTGGCGTACGCGCAGCAGCTGCGCCGGCGCGGCGGGCAGCAGGTAAGAGGGCCGCGGATGCTGGAGTGGGGCAAATGGAAGGCAGACCCAGTAACCGGAGCCGGCGGCGACGCTGTAAGACAGATTGGCAAAAATATATCTGCTTGTTTCCACGTTGGTTAACCTGCACAAGCCAATTCAGGGATTGATTGCTTCAGTTACATGTTGGGTGTCTTGGTGTCAGATGGGGATCAGGAGGAGAAGTTGGTGCTCCAGGTTCCGGTTCCGAGTCCGGCTCTGGATCAGGACGTTTCTTCGGCGAGCTACGAGGGTCAGGGAGAATGCCTCGTGCCGGAATCAAAGCAGATCACACTGCAGGTTAATGTAGTATGGTCGGCTGCTGCTACGCACCGTTGATTTTCTTTCGGGAAGGTAACGCAAAGTTCCAACCAAACACCACCTACATGGAGTACTGTTTTACTTTACGTGCAACTCACAATGTCTCAGGAATTTGAGTGTTCGGCTTGCAGCCCAGGTAGGAGGAAACGGGCTCGTCATTCAGACAGGTGCAAGCCTGATCGATCGATCTGTGATGCGGCAAATGATAGCACGAGCAGCCGTGAGAGGGTTAGACGGAGCTCGGCAGGCTGCATATTGTGAGCTTGAGCAGGGCCACGGCCTCGCCACAGCCGATGTCCGCGCCTGCCTGCCCCGCGCCGGCGCCGCAACCGATGCTCTCCCTGCGACGCCCAGGCCAGCCTTGTTGACCCTGACGGCCCCGTCGGTGGCTCACCAGAGTCTGTCCGATCGATTCGCGTCACCACCACACCGACTGCGACAGCACGCAAAGCCGCAAATTGGATGCTGGGGTCGGCGCCTGGTGCAGGAGAGGTGCAACATGCTATTCTTGGGAGAAGGAACACAGCAAGTCTTAACAACCTGCTGCAGCCAGACATATGCTGGAGATATGGCATGGACTAACGACGAGCTGTGTGCTCTCGTGATTCTTTCATTTTGTTTCTACGCATGCTAAACTGAAACCATAACAAACTTTTGTTTTCTGACAACTCGTGCAGATACATGTTTTTGGTACCATGTTCAATATTTGCACATTTTGAATATTCAGCATGCTACCTCACGGAGTAGCATCTAAATGTTAAACCATCTCAATTGCCCATCGATCCAATCGATTCACCCCCAGAAGCAACCAAATCAAGCAGCTAGCATACACACACCGTGGTCACAACATGCATAAATATCCCCTCCTATCAAAAGTAACTAACCAGACCAGTAGATCGAAAGTAGACGAAACGGAATACTCCAGATTAGTGCCCAGAAGAAGAGCGAACTAGTAAAAGGAAATGAACTGGCATGGGGACCAACAGAATATCATACTACTTTCCATGCATGGAGGCAGCATGATGCACTCGATCGGTACCCGTGAAATTGACAAACTATAGTTGACCTCACAAGAATCGCAAGAGAGACTGAATATACATTGCTAGACTGGAGATCAAGTGGCCGATTTGAAGAACTCGGCAGGGTCTCGGGCAGTTCTCTTCGTACCCGGCATCAGATTGATATAAAAGTTAAGCTTTCTTGAACATGAATGCTTAGTTTATCCGAAGTAACTAACGCACAAAGCTTTCAAGCAGTATCGTTCAAGTCGCACTACTAGTACCAAATAGCCAATTAATCCACAACCTCACTCAAGTAACGACTAATCCAATGACTACATCACAGAGTAGGTAGTATATATTCCATTATCACGCAACAGCATCTAAATGTTAAATCATCTCGATCGCGTATCCAATCGAGTCACCCGCAGCTAAACCAAGTAGTACACACCGTGGTCACAACATGCATAAAAATGTCCCCTCTTAGAATGGCCATAGAAGAACGGGTGAGACAGATGTATGATTCATGTGAAGGAAAAGTGGTGAAGCAGAGAGAGACTGAAATGGGAAAGGTTTTGGGAGTGGGCATGCAGGGGATGGGAAGACAGTCTGATTATGAAAGAGAAGCACCAATCAACATCATATATACCAATACTGTACCTTCAGAAACAAAAGAGACAAGTTAGGGAACATTTTTTTTCTGTTCTAGGACAATCTGACAAACTGTCTTTTGCTTTTCAAGGTGGTTGGTCCGTTCCGAGGGCCTGTTCTTTTTAGCTACGACTTGTGACTTTTGGGCTGTTTGTATGAAAGATTACAGAGTAACAGAAACTCACGTGCAGTTTTTGTCAATATAAATGAAGTCAGTAAAGTATATACTATAATTAACTAGTAGACCCTATCTTAAAAAAATACTCCATTTAAAAGCTAGTTACTGTAGAAGTATGGCTCTTGAATATGCTATGTAGTTGGGCCTAGGGACCAATTGAGGTCTTGTAGCCATTTGTTTCTGGTTAGGGCTGCGTGCAAGGAGCAATTCTTTCTTCTGGATGTGACAAAAATGTTTGGGACAATGTCACGCGGACGTCTCCCATCAGCTCAGGCCAAGTTTCAAAAGCTCGTTGTCTTGCCATCATCAAGTGTAATGGAGGTGGCTGCCGCAAATAAGATACTATTGTGCTCATCGCATGGGGTTTGCATGCATTTCCAACGCTTGTTTGTGGCTGCCCACTCATACCAAAGCCATCTGATTTGCAGGGCACATGCAAAGCGCTAGAGGTCGAGAAGGCCGAGCCCCACAAGATGTGTGGGTTTGCACATATTGTCCCAGCTAACTTTGCATTTACCTCTTGTGAGTTGATCCGACCCCGTCCAAAAGAATTGTCACGTATGCTTGTTTAGGAATTGAAACACTCCGGCTGGTGGTTTGATAACCGTGAGGAGGTAGGTAGCCCGAGCGTTCAGAACTGATTTAGTTAAAAAAAATTCTCTCTACAAGTGTCAATAATTTATCGCGTTAGCTCACGAGGTGTCCCGTCACTTTGTCTTGCAATCTTTGGAAGTGCACATGTAATTAACAAGATCAGTTTACCGAAAGAAGCGAATTAATCCATCAGCCTCGCTCGAGTAATTAACAAACTATTCCAGTGACAATCACGTCGCGTGGAGTAGCTAGTAATCACGCAACAACATGTAAATGTCAAACCATCTCAATTGCGCATCGATCCGTTCGAGCCACCCCCCAGAAGCAACTAAGCTAAGCAGCACACACAAACCGTGGTCACAACATGCATAGGTATTCCATCCCAGCAGCAGATAAAAAGGTAGAGCGAAACGGATTGCCCCAGACTAGTGCCCAGAGCAAGAGAGGCAAAAAGAGCTGATGCTTCGATGCACGATCGAACGTACCATGGGCGAGTCCTGCAGATGTGAGCAGCCGGCACTGCTGCTTGAGGAGACACCTTTTCTTTATCCTCCTCCGCGCTCGAGAGCCTCGTCTCCCCCACGAACAAACGCCACCCACCTCCGCTTCCTCCGTCTGCTTCTGGCGTCAGTGCCTTGTCTCCCGCAGAAACAAAAAAGGAGAAAGCCAGATTAACCCATCGATCTCATGGATCATCGGCACGGATGTACGTAGGAGCACACGATTCGACGCGGGGGCGAATAAATTGCAAAAGAAACCAGCCGATCATCTCTACTGGGATCAAAACCCGCAAAAACCCTAGCCGCGGTAATGCACTAGCACAAGCACTGCTGCACCCTGCCATTACCGGCCGATCAAAAGCATACGAAAAAAAGGGGGAAATGTCCCAAAATACAGGGATCGTTTGCGCACGCACGGCATGAAAAGACTGACCAAATTGATCAGCGAACCAAAACTGAAACACCAACCGCGCAAATGAGCAAGCAGCGGCTACCTGCGAGCGTCGCTTTTTGCGACTAAATCAAAGTAGCTTTAGGCATATACGCTGCAACGGATCGCGCAGAGACTGATCCGCGCAGGATCTCCCATCTGTGCCCTGGCCTCGAGCAAAAACCAAAGAGAGTAGTAGCGAGAAAAAAAAAACGAAGAATCTCGCTGCTAGGGCTGCTACCGGCAGGGAAAAATGTTCTGGTTTGCAAAAACTTTTGGAGGGCAGCAAAAATTTCAGCTAAAAATTCGGATGAAATATTTAAATATTATTTAAATTTTGACAAAATTTAAATAAAATTTCGACAAATGTTAAACGAGATTTTAGCCGAATGCTTGTTTAACCATGACCGCTCCATCTCCTGCCCCACCAGCAATGCAAAGCACCCCGTCGGCATAGATGGCACAAGGAGACATCAATACCATTGTACCAAGCTAGCAAAAAGAGAAAAGCAAGAAAGATCACACTTGCCTAATTACCCACCCTTGTCTCCTCCCTTCAATCCCCCAATCCTAAAACGCTAACTCAAACTTTCATCTCCTGCGTTCTATCCCTCAATCCCAAATCATAACCTTGTAGATTTTGCCTCTGTTTGTCCCGATTCCTCCACTGCCACCGAATAGATTCTAGGCTTTCTAGCCATGAATATCCGAGAGCACTCCTCTCTCTTTTCAAGTAACCACGTCTGCTCGGGCTCTTTCCCTTGTCTATCGGTGCCTTCAATGGCTCTGGGTGAAGCAGCAGCTCCTGTGTCTGTGAGATGAGAAAAGTACTGTGACTCCCACCGACCAATGAGGACCAAAACTTTAAAAAAAAAGATGGTGGTCTGTAGCAGTAGTACCCTGGGCCAGAGTGAGCCCATGGTGCAGCGGCCTGTTATCCTTCCACCGTTGGAAGCGGGCAGTATTCGCCGCTCTGTGAAGCCAGCCTCACGCTATGCCTGCCACTTCAGGGACAGAGAGACCAAGGCTTTCGCCAAAGACCCTCCGCCCACTACACAACTTGGAACGGGCAGGCCAGCAAGTTGCACACGAGCCCAGAACCAGAGCGCGCACCGAACATCCACACCACCTTATTGCCCCCACATGGGTTACAAGCCCCCACGACTGAGCTCGGCGTGACAAAGCCGTTCGGTTGGGTATTTAAGCTGATGTTTCGCAGCATGAACAAGCGAGGTGGTACTAAAATGGAGTGGAAGAACCACACTGAACGAGCCTAGTGCTTCTGGTGATCTATTTTTTTCTTATCATGGATTGGAACTTTGTTTATGAGAGCAGTGGATTTCTCTTGGAATCTGTGGCTGCTCAACAAAGCTGCAACGTCATTTGGCCTGTAGAACTTTGACACAATGGTGTTCAAAGATTGCTTTGTTCAACCATCCGATCAAGACTATCAAAATGATGTCATTCATAATGATGGTGCACATAATTTGGCCGAAAGTTAATCTGTGATAATTTAGGCCATGGTTTGTCACAAAATATGCTTGCCTCGTCGAATTTATGATTTGGTGTACAATGTTGCTTTTGTTTTTTATTGTGACTCCATAGATGATTTATATCTGTTGTGTGTAAATGTTTTGGTATATTAGTTTTTGAGTATTGACTGTTACAGAAATTGCCACGATCTAAAACATAATTGGTGTATTTTTATCACTGAAATTGCCAGTACTAAGCGGCCTGTTGCCAACCTGCCAGTCTGCCACCTACACAATTTGGCAACGGGCCGGCCACGAAGGCACCCCGCTCTTTGTTGGGCTTGGAGAATGGGAAGGAAATGAGGAATGGGGATTAGGGTTAGTTGCCATTCGGTAGAGTGGCTTGAATGTGGGTGCTGCTGGGCCTGGGCTGTGAGTGTGGCCGTGTTGGCCAGCTGCGCTGTAGAGTCTGTGGGCTGTATGCGCCAACGTTGAATTCAAACGATGGTGAATTATTTTGACCGAGCTGCATTTCTTTTTAGTGGGCAACAAAACGAGCGGAAATGCCGAAATTTCAGTGAAATTGTTGACCCTGGTATAGGTAATCCAAATCTATACCTAATTTTATACATACTCATTTAAAGTGATATGTGATATTACCTATATTGAAATAAAAAATATATCTAATAGGTTTGGATAACCCAGTGGGTAAAGGAGAAGGAAAATGAAGAGTTAAGTCAAAAAGACTTATAAAGGAATTTTTGTTAAATTTCGGTATTTAAAATTTCAATCTTGCGTTTACACTACAAAAGTTTTTCGAAATCGGTTGAAATTTATTGAAAATGATTCTACGTATAGGAAAGCTGCTCTATACAAATTGGCATGGCTAAACACACATGTTGGCCCCACGTGTTTTTATAGGAAACTTTTATAAAACTTCGGTATTTGAAATTTCAATCTCGTGTTCACATTACAAAAGTTTTACAAAATCAACTAAAATTTATTAGAAATGATTCTGTGTGTATAGAGCTACTTTGTACAAATTGATACTCACATGTGCACAGATGACTCCCACATGTTTTGTAGGAACTATAACTAATTATGGCATTTTATGGCCATGGATAGTCCAAGTACACTCTCAACCCTATATTTGAATAGATATAGATAAAAATAGGTAAGTAGGTATTACCCTTCCTATATCTAAATCTAAATAGCTATTTTATTTCTTACTTATAACTTATCCAATAGTATAGGTATAAGTTTGAACAAAGATGGGCATGTTTGATATGGCTATGGTTTATAGTTTTTAGCTGAAAATTTTAAATTTTAGCTGTTTGCGATAGAGATTTCAGAGAGAGATAATCACTTGTGATTTTGGTTGATACAGATGTTAGGCTTTTAACGTGTACTATAATTAACTTGTAGACCCTGTCTTGAAAAAATACTCTGTTTGAAAGTTAGATAATGTAGCAAAAATCAAAAACTACTTTTAAAAACCGTTAAAAATAGATCCATAGAATACACAGTGGTAGCCCTACTCGCTTCCTTTTGAATCCAACAGTACTGAAAATCTCACACATAACCAGACCAAAAAGAAGAATCGCGCAGAGACTGGTCCGCGCAGGATCTCCCATATGTGCCCTCCAGCAAAACACACAAAGACCAGAGAGTAGTAGCAAGAAAAGAACGAAGAATCTCGCTGCCTTTTGAATCCAACAGTGCTGAAAATCTCACGCGTAACCAGACCAAAAAGAAGAATCGATCGAACGGAGATCGGCACATGCAGAAGAAGCCGAACGTACTCCAAATTAGAAAGGATGGAAGATCGAATCCGTGCGTGCTTGAACCATCACTCGCCGCGGCTTAATTTGCTGCTTACGAGGATCGGATGGAACTAAGGTCCAGTTTGGCACGGCCCCACTTCACAAGTGGAGCTATTTTTTTTGGCTTCAGCTCCACGAACAGCTCCACCGGTGGAGCTGGAGCTGTTTTGGTAGACTGTTTGGCAAAACAGCTTCACCTGTTTTATCATGCATAGTTGAAAGATGTCAATTGTCTAATATACCCCTGTCTATTTGGCTTGTAGTAACATCAAGAGTTGTATGTTTCTACATGATTTTTCATCCGAGTAAATTTGAATTCAAAAAAAATTTTAAATTTTAAAATAACACAAAGTATTAGCAAACAATATTTAATGGCGGCGGCGCTCCCTTCACGGTCGAAGACGAGAAGACCGAACAGAGAAACGGGAACGGGATAATAGAAGAGCCGGTGGCAGATCGTGTAAATTCACGAAAGTACAAGGGCAGTGGCATGCGGGCCTGCGGATGGAGCCGGGTGGAGCTACTTTTTTCAGCTCCATCTCGTACATATCTTTTGTCTCAACATGTTTTAAGGGACTCCTTGGGTGGAGCTATTTTGTTTTACCCCGTTTGGCACAAAACGACTCCAAACAGCTCCAGGAGCCGGTGGTGGAGCTGTGCCAAACGGGGCCTAAATAGGCCGAAATGGGGCGAAATTTTGTGGGGAAAAACTAGATCTAACGGGCGAGGTGGGAGCTTTCGCCACTCGGGCTTACCTGAGTTGTTCAACGTGGAGGGGATGAATCGATGGAACAGTCGGTCCTGGCTTCTCCCACGTCGATATCCCGTTGCCTCGGCTGGTTTTAAGTCTCCACACATTGGGTTTGAGTTTTTGGGTTATTTTTCATTATTCTAAAATTTTATTTTTTCTGATTTTTTGGTTTTTAGCTTTTTTGTCGGTTCTTTTTTCAATATTCGTTTGTATTATCTGTGATCGATTAACATATTGTTTTCTATTTTAAAATTTTTAAAATTTAATTATATTAAATAAATTACCATCAGTTACAGTATAATTTTATTCTATTACAATATAATTTTAGCTATAAACTATTTTTTAAAAGCTAAAATGAGCGGGATGTGTGCGTGCGTGCGAAGCCGGTGAGAGGCGCAGCGCACGTGTGCTGTAGAGAGAAATAAGCGAGGGCGTGACACTATAGCAACGGAACGGCCGGCACCGTCGCGCACTGGCACGTACGTACACGGAGCTTTCTTGGCGAGGGGGTCACTGACATGGGGGCCGCGTGTGTCTCCTACCGGCCACCCGATGTACGTCAGCGTGCTCGCTCTGGTGCACGCCGTTTTCTCGGGATGACGGCTTGTGACGTCAGAGGGGTGTGGCGCGAGGCTCGTGTTCTGTGGGCAGTGAGGGCTCGCGAAACATTTGCCCGTGCGCTTGCCGCGGAGAGAGAAATGTAGGAATGTTTTTGTTGCGTGACTGCTTGGGCAGAAGGTAAACTACGACTTGTAGCAATTACTAGCCTCATAGGCGCGGCGACACGCCGCGTCAGCCACCGTGTGTACCGAAGTAAAAGAGACGATAATTCGTGAGGAGTTTTAAAAAAAAATCGAGGGCACATACGTATTTTCGAGAAAGCTAAAGGGTTTTTTCGGAAAAAATCGATGACTTGTAAGGACCTGTACGTAAGTAAATAAGGGCCTATACGTAATTTTGGGAATCTGCGGGGCGCAATCAAAAATTTTTTTGGGGAAAAAACTTGCAGGGACCTTTTCGCGAGAAAAAAGGACCTATACGTAATTTCCGAAAAACCGGAGGAAAACTCCTCCCCTGGCCGTACGGGAAACCCCCCGCCACGCGCCGGCCGGACGCGCGGGCGGGGGTGACGTGGACACGCCCGGGGGCCGTGAATCCCCCCGGGTTTAGTATTGGTATTATTACCAATGCGGATGTACCACTCCGTTCATTCACGGAAGAATGTTCCTTGTTTTGAACGTGGTCTCTAAAATATAATTTTGATAACTAATTTATATTATAATAAATTTATAAAATTTAATAAAATTTAATATTTTGAGTATTTTTAGACAAATTTATATATAATTTTTATGGATTTGCTTTAAATATTTGAAAAATATCAGTAGCCAAACTTTCAAAAAAATGCGCCGGAGGGATGCATGTTCCGCAGGTCTCTTTTCTCATCTCCCGCTATTACGACCGGAGGGTTTCGCGCGAGGAGAGGGCGGCCACGTCGCCCCTGCACGCGCTGTGGCCGGCGCGTGGCCGCCGAATTTCGGTACAGTCGGGAGACCTTTTTGCGAAAAAATCCCTGTGTTTTCCCGAAATTACGTAAAGGTCCTTGGTCCTCGCGGAAAGGTCCCTGCCGGTTTTTTAGAACACTTTTTTTTGAAAACACCCCTCCACTTCACCGAAATTTTGTATACTTTGCAGGATAGCGCCCCGCGGTTTTCTAAATTACGTACGGGTCCTCGTTTAGTTACGTACATGTCCTCAATTTTTTTACGAAAAAGACCTTTGCCTTTTTTAAAAATACACATGTGCCCTCAATTTTTTTTAAAAAAAACTCATCACGAATTATCGCCTCTTTTACTTCGATACACACGGTAGATGACGCGGCGTAGCGCCGCGCCAATGAGGCTAGTTATTCTTACCTAAGGCAGGCATCTCTCACGCGTACACAGTGTCTAGATCAATATGGCTTCAGCTTCTGGCTTCAGCTTATTTTTGCACTATTCATAAATTTCGTCTTTTCTGAACTTTTGACTTTTTTGAGTTTTTTTACCGGTTCTTTTTTTCCTCGTATTTGTTTACATTATACGTGATGGGCTAATATGTTTTTTCTATTTTTAATTTTTTTAAATTTAATTGTGGTAAATAAGCCTCTGTCAGCTACAGTTCTCTTTTCAATCAGCTACAATGTTTTCAGCTATAAACTATGAGGCTTTCAGCCGAACCGATCACCACCTAAGAGGAAGCTTCTTGGTACGTGCCGTGCGCCGCTGCGTGCGCTTGCATTGACATGCGGTGGTGTGACGCAGGCGCAGCTCCATTAATCCTGGGGTAGCACTAGTACTACTACTACAGTAGCAGTATTAATTTGCATCATGCATGCATTGATCCTGCTGTGGGGTTGCTACTCGAAATAATTAATGGGATAATCCCGTCGCCACACGGTCCCTCCCTCCCTTGTTAACGGGACTTTTCTTTTCAGCTTCTAAACGAATTTTTTTAGTTTGTCTACAGTAACTAACTCTTAAACAGAGTTATTGTAGCGATTTCATTTAAATCGGATAAAACTGCATATGAGTTTCTATTACTCCGTACTCTCTCTTACGCATAGATCTTTACTACTTATAAAGAAGGAGTTGGTGGTTGATATGGCTTAACCCATCCCTTCTCATAAAAAAATTATACTAACTGATGTGTGGTCCCACCCCGCCTCACGAAACGCGCTGCTCCCCCTCCCCCCCGAATCCCATGCCTCCCCCACGTTCTCCGCCGTCTCCCCACGTTCTCCACCCCGGTTCTCCGAGCCGCCTCCTCCCCTCCCTCATCCGCCGCTCCGCCCTCGCCTACTCCTCCCCACCCCGCGTCGCCGCCTCCTCCTCCCCCCGCTTCTTCGCTCCGTCGTCGCCTCCTCCGCATGGCCCCCGTCGTCCCACCTCGTCATCCTGCCGCTTCACCCGCCGCTCCCTCCTAAACACCCCTCCGCCCCCACCCGGCGTGGCGTTCTCCGCCTCCGTCTTGCGGCCGCGCGCCGCGAGACGCCGCCACCCCCCTCCCCGCCCACCACCGACGCGGTCGACTGCATCGGAACGGGCACCAACATCGAGTGCTTCATCAACCGTGCGCCTTCTCACGACCGTGTGCCTACCTCCCCCACCGAATCCCGTGCTCCTGCTTCACAAATTTCTCCGCCGCCACGACGAGCCATTCTCTCCAGCCTCTCCCATCTCTCCAGCCTCCACGCGACCATCAACCTTCACGGCGGCGGCGACTAGCACGGCGATGAAGGCCGACGGGAGGCAACCGGCACTACGGAGGCAGCACAGTGGGCCGAGGAGGGCGGCTACCAGCATGGCGAAGGCTTATGGTGGGAGGACGACGCCGGCGACGGGATCCATCTGATCTGGTTGTCTTCCTCGTTGCCGGCGACGGGATCCGCCAGATCCCGCGACCCTCGTCTGCCTCCTCATCTGGTCACAGAGCAATCGTCTGTCGGAGGCTGGCGAGTGGCGACCGACGGTACGGAGGCGGCGCAGCGGGCAGCTACCAGCATGGCTGGAGGAGGACGTCGGCAACCGGATCCACTAGATCCGGTCGCCTTCCTGGTTGCCGACGACATGATCCACTGGATCCGGTTGTCTTCCTCGTCGCCTGCGACGGGATCCGCCAAATCCCGTGACCGTCGCCTGCTTCCTCATCTGGGTCACAGAGCGGTCCAACACCGACTCTGCCCACGTTGGGTTGGGTTCGGTGCCGTTGCAGTTTCTGCTGCTATCTTGGGCGTCTGCGTTCTTGACAAGGTTTGGGCCTGTTCGTCCAGGAGATCCATGTATAGTTTCTTTGATAAACTGAGGATTATGGTGTGCTCTGTCTTTTTTTTTGTCTTTGTTCTTTTGATTATGTTTTTCTACCTGCATTTTTAAGATCCCCTCAATTGTTCAGCTTCCTTTGCAGTTCAAACGCAGAGGGTAAACAGGGTAAATTCATGCCATTTCTCACTGGAAGAATCTCTATCTCCTTAGCTCTACGAAAAATGTTGATGAAACTGATAGACTTCATTTTAGGATGCACAAGAATGCAAGTGTTACATTTTTTGTGTGTTCATTTTAGGATGCACAAGAGTGCAAGTGTTACCTTTTTGGGAGGTGCTTTAATGCTTTTTTTGAAGTGATTTGCACTTACCTCGCTTTGAGGTCAATGACATTCTTGTTAGAGGGTTATGAATTTCGGGGGATTTCATCCTTGTTTGTGCTATACCATCTGCTTTGGTTAGCACTTAGCATGCTGCTTTGTCTATCTTTAAAGCACTAACATGGTATCCATGGTAACCATACTCTTATTATTTTAAAATGTTATTTTCTCAGTTTTTTAATTTTTCCTCTACGATCATTTACTTGCAGGTGTGATCATTAGACTAACGCATTTGATAAATGCGCGGTTTGGGTGATTATCTGACCAGTAGATGTACAGCTTTTTTTTGGCGTGCAGCAATTCACAGAGATGTGATCTTTTGTCTTACTATTCATGGGATTGTATTGTCCCCTGACCATCTAGCTAATTTCAATTAATATATCTATTGATAGAACTACCTACAAAATAGCCTAGACATGAAGTAGCCTCATTTAGTTTGTTCTTGGCACAACTGCGGCAGCAGAATTTAGCATCTTAAAAGAACAGTTCGGTCAATTACTTTTGTACAGAATACGTTATGTTGCCCCTCTTGCCTTTTTGGATCTATTATTCATTTCATGCTTCCAGTCAACCTAGGCAACAGATTTTTAACTCCTCTGCCAATTGCTTGCGATGCTATTTGTAGGTAAAGCAAATGCTCATTAATTTCAATGCCTAATACTATGCAGGGATTTTACTCTTGTCTTGATGTATTCTCATCAACCACAAAGATCATTCGAGTATGTTCAGTTGAGTTGTATATATTCTTTGTATTTTTAGCAGGTGAACAATGATTTTATGGGTGCCTTTCTTTGTTAGCGTTGTAGTTGACCGGTTGACCCCAAGCTGTTCATTGATGTATAGCACATTGTTATCCAGTCACTGTTTGTAATCAGCTTCAATATCTTTTGGTAGCATCATCAGTTACAACAATTCAGATAGTCACCCTTGCTATAAATCTCCCCTTGCTTAGGAGCATGTCAGTTCAGAGAATAGCAAGTCAAGTGGAAATTGCTTGGATGGAAGACCGTGGACTCGGATTGCAATAGGTGCAAGGTGGGCCTCCCGTGCGAAGGTTGTGTTGAGAATGAGATATTCAAGCCTTTGAGGCTTTGTAATAAAATGTAGCCCTGCGTGGCGATAATATTGTAATATCGTGTTTTGTCTCTAATTATTGTTCCGCTGCAACACTCTGATGGCTTATTATTCGTTAGAGCGATGTTTTATCGGCTAAAACGAATAATAATCCGTTGACTGGCGTTATTACCCCATGGTAATAATGCGGGTCATCACAGGTGGTATTCCCGCTCGTTTCGACTTAAGCTTCTAGCTTCTGACTTATTTTGTATTATTAATAATTTTTTTAAATTTAATTATGCTAAATAAGTCTCCGTCAGCTACAGTGTTTTTTCAGCCAGTTACAATGTTTTTCAGTCAAAAGCCACGCAAAATAAGCCCTTCTGAGCAGGGCCACATGTAACCAAACTCTCCTGTTTGCTTGAGCTTTGTATACATTATCCTCCTTGCTGCCTGATGATAGTAGCTTGCACCCTATTTATGTCGAAAAGAGTTATATGATCAGCCATCTTTCATTCCAATCGTTGCTTCTATGACAAGGTTCTGAACTGATGAGCTTTTTGTATGAGTGATCATAAAAAGGTTTTAGTTAAAAAGGCCATTAGGATTTATGCCTGTTTTATGGTACTTTGTGGCGGTGAGCATGTCGTAATTACTCCATGTATTTTTCCTGTGCTTAAAATTTAGAGTGCCAAACAATTTCCTCCTGCTCTGATGGAAACAAGTAAATGGTACAAAATTTTCCATTTGAGTTTTTTTGTCCTTTTGCTTTGGTGTTGCAACAAGGATATATTTACTATTATAAAAATGTGAGTTAGTGGTCGTCGGTCTGTTTTTCCTCCTCTCCTCAGCCGTCCGATACCAATGATGGTCGACTGCTCTCGACCTACGATCACACGCTATGGTCGACGGTTTTCGACTTACGATGACGGGGTGTGCTCGAGGGCTCCCGATCTATGAACGCGAGGTGTGGTCGATGTCTTCTAGCTTATGATCACGAGGTGTGATCGATAGCTTTTGACTTGCTTAGACGGATTTAAAAACTTTTAGAACATGTTTGTATGCGTATACTAAAATTTTTTACCATCCGTGAATTTTAAAACATGTAGTATGATAAATTTTAAAAATTCGTAGCAACGCACGGGCATTTAACTAGTAAAAACTATAAACCTCAGTCATAAGCTATTTGGAAAAGGTTGTTATGATAAGTCGCTTCAAAATGGCGACGGAGAAATCATTCTCTTTGTTTGCTTAAAAGAAACTATAAATCAAAAAATTTTAAAAAAAATGAACGTAACTAAATAGCAGGCCTGCGATGTAGCAGTTTTTACTTTACCACTCGTTTAAACAAGATGTAGCCAGCAACGATGACACGCTACTTTACAACGACTCCTCTGTTCGTGTGTGTGTATATATATTAAAAGTTAATTTTTTTAATTTTGATTACTAATATATAAAAACTATATGTAGTAATTATGTGAATCTAGATTATTTCTATGTCGACGAGGCTCTGCTGATTCTCTGCGGTGTAGTCAGCCTTAGTTGTTGGTCATTCAACAGTTGTCGATCTGTTGTGGTCAACTTGCTGTAGTCAATCGGCCATGATTGACCTGTAGTGATTGATTTGCCATGGTCGATCTGCTATAATCGATCAGCTGTGATCGACCTGCAGTGATCGATCTGCCATGGTCGAGTTGCTTCATCCGATTGGTGATTGTGTTGGCTTTGTGAGGTAACACTTGCATCTCGGCTTCATGATTTGGTGAGTACTAATTTGTGAAGTTGAACATTGTATCTCTATTAACCTTTTCGATGATATCCGGGCATACGCTGGTGACTGGTTTTCTGGGACATCGTCTTCGCGACGAGCATTGCCCTTATTGTCGTCTCAGTGGCTTGGATTGCCACCGTCCAGTAAGTTGTTCTTTACATTCTTAATTTCTATTTATGCCTATGTTTGTCGTGATAGTGTGATATCTTTATTTATTTATCTCTAAAATCTGTGATAATTACTAGCACTAAGTGTACTTTGCATAATATATTATGGGCTTTTGAGATTGCTCGATGAGGAAACTAGTCATATTTAAGATCATAGTGATAGTTTAGAGATATTCAGCTAGTTTGGTTTGTTCATTATACTTCGAGTTAGTGCATATTCTTTTCTGTTCTGTTATGGTCTTAGCCTGAAGTTTGTTGATTCAGCCATAGTACATTTTGTCTTTGTTCTAAATATTGTCGACAACAGATTAATACTGCAGTAGTTCATTTCTACCATATGTTTTGATTAGAACATGAAATTGGTTCAATCACTATTATTAAGTAATGTTTAGATTGACAAACTAGCAAAATATAAAAGGATTGTCACTTAGATTGTTGATATATTGACTAGAGTTGAGAAGGCCAAGTGGAGAACTTGAGTAACTCCTCTGCTGAGAGCAAATTCACACTAAATAAACATGTGTGCTATGCATACTTCAATTGCCCACTGTCTTGATCAAGTTAAGCATATTATTTTATTTAAGTGACTTGAATGCTATGTCAGTCTCAAGAGACATTTTCTTCATGTCATTTATTTCCTGCTGGTCATATACTTTATTGTTATTGCTTATATCTATAATTAATCTAAAAATAATGGTAAACCTCCTTAATATCCAACACCTCTAACCTCTTTTTATGCCCAGAGGGAAGGGTGAACTTATAGCGACGGAGCCAAATCCGATGGTGGAGGAGAGTGAGGAGATGACAGCAGCGAGGAGAGAGAGAGAGCGACGAATAGGAGCGAGAGGGAGGGAGCAGCGAGGAGGGAGGGAGCGGCGAGGAGGGAGGGAGCGGCGGACAGGAGTGAGGGAGAGAGCGGCAGGAGAGGGAGGAAGCGACGACGCTTTGGGAGAGAGAAGGAGCATGAGAGAGGGATGGTACACGCAAGGCATATTCCATTCGAGGCACGACTGGTTTTTTTTTTTTTTTGAACTGGAGGCACGGCTGGTTGGAAACATATAACACGGACACCGACCTGCTCATGTGTGTGCCGCCCCGGGCCTTCGTTTTCTCGAGTCAAGCAAAAGAACAAACCCCACCAATCCACCAATTAGAACACCGGATCAAACAAGACACCGAAAAACCAAAGAAAAAAACAACCCAAGACACACGACGCGGCACAGAACACACCACCTTCTGCTCGTCCTCCTCGTCCTCATCGTCCACTACCTCCCCATGAGGCCGCCTCCGAGACATGCCTGTTAGCCCCAGCAGCCTTCCCACGATCTCCCCGTCCAAGCCCTCCGCGTCGCCCCCATGCCGTTCGCGCGCCGCGACATCGAGGCCGCGGGCGCCGGCCAGGACGATTCGCCGGCCGCCAAGAAGGGCAAGCCGGAGGTCGCCGGGGAGCGCCCCGCGCTGACGCGGTCCGAGGCGGCCGCAGCCGCCGCCGTGCTCGCGCTCTTCACCGCCGGGATCTTCTGCGTCTTCCTCGCCGCGCCCCGCCGCGAGTTCGCCCAGATCCTCCGCCTCCCGCGCAGCCTCGCCGACGTCCGCCTCCTCAAGTAAGCCTCCCCGTGACCCCGTCCCCTCCCTCCAATCGGGTCGATTTTATGTTTTGGATCGCAGCTACTCGCGTCTGAGAAACGTGGTCTGAATCGTACAAGCGAGGTGTCGATTGATCTGGTGCGAGTTTTGGGCGTGGTTTGGGCTGCAGATTTCTGACGATGAGGCTTACTTTACCTTTCCAAGAATTTGATCGAGATTTGGGATTCGATGGCGCTGCGGGGTTGAGTTTGTGCGTGTATTAGGATCAAGAGAAACCGTAGCCAATGTTTAGTCGATGCAAAAATAAGACAAATTAGGAAATAAACGGCAAGGTGGATATTAGTTTCTTGCAAGAGGACAAGAGAAGATCGCTTTCCTGGTTTAATCTTGCAGTGGCTGCAACCGGACTTGGTCCATGCCAACATGAATTTATCATTGCGTAGAAAAGAATGACTGTTTCCACCCGTGGTACTTGCAAGTATGGTACAGGTTCCTTATCATTTGTCCTGCGGTATTCAATGCAGAAATCTCATTCTAGTTTGATAGTTGCACTAGTACAAGATTCTTAGATCTAATATGATTTGAGAGCTGCTAAGTTTCTTTTGCAGTTCACTATCAAGATGATGTTATTTAAGCTTGTAAATAGATAGATAAATCTATTGTTAGCCATTTCAACTCCAAACCTGAGTTTTACTCAAATAATTTAGATTCGATGAACGCGACTATAGTCAATAAAGTTCTGTTATTTTGGTGATTGTATTAAATCTTTCACAGACATAACATCTGACTTCCATGCTGTAAATAACATGCATGTAATGTTTATGTTTGTTTTGAGGCTAATAACACCTTGTATTTTCCATATGGTTGCTCCTTTTGTTTTCTTTTAGTTTATTAGCTAATTTGACAACTTGATAAGATGGATGAAAAACTGGAATACTAATTCGTCACTTGTTTTGTGCCTTACATGTCCATTGCAACCACTTAACAAACTCTAGTAAGTTCAGTTATTATTTTAGTTGCAATACAGCTACTCGTGTTTTGTTTTTGAGCTAATTTGATGAGAAGATTGAAACATTAAAAATTACTTTATCACTTGTTTTCATGTACTAGAATGTGGCCATTGTAACCACTTGCCAAACTCTAGTAAATTGAGTTATGTTTCTAGTTATTATTCGTAGTGTTGTTGTACGAAACAAACTGAGTACATATGGTGCTTTTTCCTATTTGAACATTGGCATTACATATTATTAGTTTAGTCATATTAATATAGCATTCTCAGAATATTGAGTCATTTATGTACTTCGTTTGATTATTAATATAGGCAGAATTAAATGGGCTGTCAATTCACTTTGGTTGATTTTCTGTTTTTTTTAATGGGATAACAGGAAAGTCTTGCTATCTTCAAATCCATTAGGATGGCTATGTCTATGTATTTCTCTAGCTATCTTCAAATCCATAAGGATGGCTATGTCTATGTATTTCTGTAGCTATCGTCAAATCCATAAGGATGGCTATGTCTATGTATTTCTGTAGCTGTCGTCAAATCCACAAGGATGGCTATGTCTATGTATTTCTGTAGTAGTAACTGATTGAAATGTGCATAATTATGTATGATAACAATGGATATATGTTTGGAATATGAAATTTTGATTGCTGCTACTTTTCTCTGAAACTTGCAGAGACAATCTCGCTGTGTATGCAAGAGATTATCAGGCAAATTTTATATTGGGGTATTGCTCAATATACATCTTCATGCAGACATTTATGATCCCTGGAACAATATTCATGTCATTACTTGCTGGAGCTCTTTTTGGAGTGATTAAAGGTGGCGTTTTGGTTGTCTTCACTGCTACAGCCGGTGCCTCATCTTGCTATTTTTTAGCCAAGTTGATTGGCAGACCTTTGGTTAGCTGGTTGTGGCCTGAAAAACTGAGATATTTCCAGTCAGAGGTAATCTTCTGCTTTTTGTAACAAACTGACTCCTTTATGTCCATTGGCTGGTTTTCTTGAGATCCTTTCCCCAGATGACAGAGTTCAGCTGTTTATTTATTTGACATAACGTTACTTCTGTTTATAATGCAGATTGCAAAGAGGAAAGAAAAGCTATTGAACTATATGCTTTTTCTGAGAATAACACCAACTTTACCCAACACATTCATAAATATGGCGTCACCTATTGTTGACATACCTTTCCATATTTTCTTTGCTGCAACATTAATCGGTCTCATCCCAGCATCTTATATCACTGTAAAGGTAATCATCTTCTTAATAACAGATGCAATGATCTTGTTGTTTACTCATTTTTGGTTTTGAACAAAGCAATAATCTTAATCAAAGTCCATGTTGCATGTTAAGAAGACTAGGAGCTTAAGCATTGAGACCTCAAGTATCATAACATGTTTTAGGTTCTAGAAACTATAGCATTGTTCTTTTGCTGAAATGTTGGGTAATAAAGGAGGTGTGTCAGGTTTCATTAACTTCCTTAACACTTAGCACATGTGCTATGATGGCTTGAATAAATCTAGTAAAGTATCTTACAATATGGCCTTTGTGGAAGTCGGATAATAAACAACATCATAGGGACGGCTGGGGCTCTGATTAAGAAACAGCCATGCTGGCATATATCCAAGGAATTTGACGGAACCTTGTAAGACTCTATCCAGATAGGCATTAAGACTGGCACCTGATCTGAACAAATTGCCATTGGATGCAATTATTCTGTAATAGTTTATATTAGTGAAGAGTTAAATTGGTTAGGCCATCCTTCACCATGGAACTGCCTGAGGATTAAACACCTGAGCACCCACTTTACGTCTTCTTTTGTAGCAGTTTATATTATTTTCTTATTGGTAGAGACAAGAAAATTTTGTTCCTGCCACTCAAAATATGTGTAATTTCGTTTCTACCATCGAAAATATGTTTTTTTTTCATTTTTGCCATCCTTCTGTCCATGCGCATTTCGTTTTTCCTACGGTCCAATTTTTCATCAAATCAACCGACACGTGTCACCTATCGCGCATGGTCAAAAGTCTATTTACTTGACAGAAAATTGGATGGAGTGGCAAAAACAAAATGCGTACGGACGGAAGGATAACAAAAACGAAATAAGCAGATTTCGATGGCAGAAACAAAATTGCACGTATTTTGAGTGGCAGGAACAAAATTTTCCCGATTTAGATTGCCCATATCCTGACTTCTATTTGTCTTCCCGACTTCGATTTGTCTTGTGTTAAAGTATTGCAGTTTTCATAACAAGTCCCACGTTTGTCGTAAGTTGTTAGCCTTGTTCCCTATCTGGTTGTTTATTGGGGATCAATGTTGCATGCTTTTGGAGTCATCTTCCGTATCTTTTTCCCTGGATGATGAGTTCATACCTCACTAATGATCTTTTTTGCTATTGTCCTGCAGGCTGGTAGAGCTCTAGGCGATCTAAAATCAGTTAGAGAGCTGTATGACTTTAAGACATTGGTTGTTCTATTCCTCATTGGATCTGTTGCTGTTGTTCCAACAATCCTGAAAAGGAAGAGAACATACGAGTGATACCTCAGAACACATCTTAAAATACCGTCCTCAGATGCTCCAAACTGTATTAGCAATTTTTTGGCCTTTCTTTTGTTTTCTTGATATTGTATACCTATTCAATTCTAGCTGTAGAGATGTAACAACCTGAATGCTTCCCTTAATAATAGATGACGCTATCTCTGTGTCTGCTGCCCTGTTGTTCTGAAATTAATATCGTGCCTTAAGTTACCATTGCGAAGGAAATATCTGATTTCTAAGTTTATGCAAAACTTGCTTTGCCATCTGTATTTCTTAGGATTGGCTTCCGCTTCTTAAAAAAAAAGACAATATATGAACATCTGGTTTTTCAAAGTGGTTTCTTCACTCATTCCGTTATCGTCTTGCTCTGGAAATAAGACAATGGGTTATAGCTGCATTACGTACTATACTCATCTCGTTCTTGTCATGTGCATGAATATTTTTCTCACTTTTTTCATTGTTCGCTTTCTCCTTCTAAAATCACTTCTTTCAGCTATTAATATTCATTTTAGCTGTTTTTATAAGTTACTTAAAAATCATTAAGTAAAAGTCAATACAATTAGACACTCAATTTTGACGAGCGACCTTGTGTTGGTGTAATTATAACTAGCTTCATAGGCGCGGCGTCACGCCGCGTCAGCCACCGTGTGTACCGAAGTAAAAGAGGCGATAATTCGTGAGGAGTTTTTTAAAAAAATCGAGGGAACATGTGTATTTTTGAAAAAGTTAAAGGTCTTTTTCGTAAAAAATCGAGGGCCTATATGTAAATAAACGAGGATCCGTACGTAATTTAGAAAACCGCGGGGGGCTATCCTGCAAAGTGGAGGGTAAAAAAACTGGCTGGGACCTTTTCGCGAGGACCAAGGACCTTTACGTAATTTCGGAAAAACACAGAGATTTTTTCGCAAAAAAGGTCTCCCGACCGTACCGAAATCCCCGCGCCACGCGCCGGCCGGAGCGCGCGCGCGGGCGACGTGGCCTCTCCCCCGGCCGGGAATCCCCCCGGGAGTAATAGGGGTATGATTTCGTCCTCATAAGCCCAAAGTATCCTCTCCTGCAAGGCCCAAACCCGAGGTCGGAGCAGAGCCTGCAGCCCCCTTAGGGCATGTACAACCCACAGACGGGGGATCGTCTGCAAGAACCTGGAATCTGACATACAGACAGCTAAAAAGACAGGTCGTACAATGGAGAGTCTGTTTCAATGTCTGCAAGCTGTTTAATGCTTTGCATGTAGCCAAGATCAATCATGAACACTAGTTTGTATACCATTGTGTTGCTATTTGATAGAAAACAGATCAAGCTTGAATAAGATGAACATGAGCAACAGGCATGATGGTAGTTTTCTCCACACAACTTCTATATTGCAGTATATCAAACCATAGGGCCAATCAGAAAACAGAACTAGGATTTTCCAAAACATAACATCTAGAAAAGCAAAGCACGAGGCTCTACATCTTTAAGCACGATAGACGCACATCTAAAATCTTTGAACACCACAGACAACGAAAGAAGCCTGCTGCAGGCAATATATTTCCAAGAACAACTATCCTAGAACCCAACCTTTTGCCAGCGGATCTTCGTTTCAGCATCTAGTTCCAGATGAACTGCATATAACAAAGAATGCTCAATTAGATCTCTGAAGAGAAATAGAAGGAAATTAATTCAACAGGTGTATGGCAAACAAGATTCTTTGAAGGTTGTCATAAAATCAGATGCTAGGGCGTTAAAAATCCTGCTTAAAATCAGATGGAACAACTAATAACATGTTCGGACCCAACTGGGGTTCTCAAGTGTAGCCATGGAGGATGAAATAATCATGTGGCCCAGATCCACGATTGATCACTTGGGAACAATCAAGCATTTAAGCTCCCACAAGATACAAAGATCCATAGTTCATTTAAACTGTATAGCGTGGCATATACTTGTAGTTGCATTACCACAAGATACTTGTAGTGGCATATAGCAAGTTCAAGATCAATAGAACTCGAAGTACAGTTTTCAGTTTTCCAAAGTGTATTCACTCGATCTTCAACAGCAACAATAATTTTTAGATATGTTCAACTAGTGCCATAAAGCTATTTAGGAATATACACTGGCACACAGTTATGCTACAGTATAAAATGGCAGATAAAACAAATATTCCAATACATACCTAATTAGGTACTTTCAGGAAAAAGCCTCTTCCTCAAACACTTCATGGCAGCCACTCGCTTAGCCTTTTCCTCATCGGACATTGAACTTGTATCTTGTGAGATGAGGTTGTTATAAGCTTCCATCATCTTTGATTCTTTCTCAAGCTTCTTAGCCTCTAAATCAAGTTTCTTTCCCTCTTTAGTCGCTTGTGCTGTAAGGTGGGCAAGTTTTGTTGTCTCTAGTTTTTCAGATGACAACTTTTGTTGTAATTCCAATATTTTGATGCGGTTTGCATTTGTTTCCTCTTGGAATTTGCTAAATCTGTCTAATTTGTCCATATCAATAGCCGACTCCTTTGAATTTCCATCATCATCACAGCTGGAAACTTTTGACTTTGCTTTCGCAGCTAGCGCCGCTTTTTTAGCTGCCTTCTGACCTATTGGACGATGTGGCATCTCTTCAATGGAATCATCCTTTCCTCCCCGTTTCCTTCAACGTGAAATGCTTTCCTCTTACGTGCATTCCTCAGCTCTTCATTGTATGTTTTCCACTTTGGCACTTCACGACAAGTTTTCCAAACCTCCATTAAGACAAAAAGGTCCTAGCTTTGCGTCTTTGTTGTCATCCACATAGAACTTGTGGGCTGCATCAATCCACATTTGATCGGAATAACCACTTGTAAATACTCTGCGTGCCTTAACATAAGCACATTCAAAGAGGTCTGTCCACCTGTTAATCTTGTGCCATCTATCCTTGCATTGCTTAAGATTTCTTTTCCGAAGTGACGGGGTAGTCTTGTTGTAAGATTCAACAACATCTCCCCAATATTGGTTACCACCCTTATCGGCTCCGTAGCTTGAGTCTGTTGAATGTTCTATCCAAGAGCTCATCAATCTAACATCCTCTTCTTCAGTCCATAGGATCCGCTTCTCTATCCTTACATTGTCACTGTCATTGTTAACTTGTTCAGGCTGCTCCTGCTCATATAAGATTTCCACTTCAGGCGATGTTATTCCTTTATTGTTGTCGGTCAGTGGACTGATAGCAGGGATGTTATGTGGCTGACTTTCGAAGTATCTCATGAAAGCAGCAGAGAAATGTGGGTCTTTTTCCCTGTAGCAAACAAGCATAGCATTACTATTACAGGAACAAATAAAGGTGACAGCTTTATTTTCCTCAGGGAGGAAGAAATAAATATCATGACGAAGTTAGATTCTTTTTTTGAGTGGATAAGCGAGTAGTTTGTACAACAATCTTTATCTTAGTATAGAGATGCTTCCAAAGGGACGGCCCCTAGCTAATGCTAAATTCTAAATACTAAATTCTTAGTATTGGTGCCTTCCCAATACTAAATACATTAACAACCTTGTTAGACATGGAGAATTTTTCAATATACATGCTAAATGCTAAATTCTTAGTATCTTTTGATACAACTTGATACTGACCTTAGGCCTGTGTTTCATTTGCTTGAGACACAGACTGATGAAAGTAATAAGTCCAATGCTGATGTTACAACTGATGCTAACCAGGCCGTGAGGTTTAATAGGATTGACATTATCCATATGCAAATAGGTAAAGACAAATATAGTGTGAACCTATTTGATTGTGGGAAAGTGCTACAAGACATGGTCAACGATAACCAAGATGAACTCAATATGAACTCAGTTTGAACTCAGTAAATGTAGACAGTTGGATTACCAGGATGGATCCCAGGCTGTTGAACGCCCAAATCCAGGTGAAGGAGAAGACGGGTCACCGCCGGCCGCATCCCACCATGCTGGCGACGGTGATGACGGGGGAATGGAAACCCGTCGGCTGATACGTCGATGCAGGATGGCGCCGTCGCCGCGCCCTTGCCGAGACCACCCATGTTTGGGCGGACCGTGGCCGCTGCTGACCCGCCGCCAGGACCGAGGGAGAAGGCCCCTGTCGTCGATGCGCCGCCACCACCGAGGGAGAAGCCCGTAGACGCCGAGCCGCTGCCCCGACCGAGGGAAAAGGCCGCCGTATTCGCCGAGCCGCTGCCACCGATGGAGAAGGCCGTAGTCGCCGATCCGCTGCCACGGCCGAGGGTAGGGAATGGGGCTGCAGCAGCCGTGGCGGCGAACGCGGACGGCGTCGAACCCTTCCTCTTCCTCAGTCCGGCCGGCGGGGACATGATGGGTACCTTCGATGGGGACCGAGCGAGATGACGAGCGAGCGAGGACGCGGGGAGATTTGGAGTAGGAGGACGATTTGGCGCGGAGGCGATTTGGTGCGGAGTCGAAGGGCGCGAAATCTCCCGCGCGCCATCGGTGACGCAAGGGTCCGCGCGGGATCCGAGCGCGGGGACGACTCCTTGGAGACGAGGCCGTACACCGCTGCTGCGCCGTCGCTTCCGCCTCGGAGCACGGGACAACGCCGTTGTCTCGCGAGGTGACGTGACACCCGTCTCTCCGCCGACTGGAGGGTGTTTTTGCAAGAATGACTACACCGAGACGGGAAAAAAGACGGCGTTGTACATGCCCTTACGGCTTCCCCCTTGGGTTCTCTAGCCGTTACGGACGGATTTGGAGAGCAGCACACACCCACCCTCGTCAGGACAGCGAAAATGGCGACCCTCTCCCTTGTCTCCATCCCCATTTCCACCTCCTCCCTCCCCCTCTCCACCCGAGGCCGCTGCTCCTCCCTCTCCTTCCCCGCTCCCAAGGTGAGTGGTGACTCCTCCCGCTGCCGTCCTCCTCCTCCTCTCCTTCCTGTACGACCATTTGCCCCTGCGGATGGTATTGCTAGGTGCCGCGGCTTGGTTCTTGGGTTTCTATGATATTGGAAAGAAGGGCCTAGTGCCAGTGTAGTGTACCACTAGGTCTAGGTGTGTATGCCGCTTGTGTTATGTGCGCAATTCCATGGTTCTGTTCTGGATGTTAGAAGAAAGGGCTTCCTGTGAATTGAGAATTCTTGGCACAATGGGACGGATTGGTGTCTATGTGGATACTTTCTTGTGAATCATGAATCTGCTGTCCCTTGCACAATGCCGGATAATGTTATCTCCTTGCACAGCAATGCCTATGTTTGATTCGTTAGGGAGAGAAAGAAAAGTGGGTTTTAAGTTGGAACTTGTACGTGTGTGGATGTAATAGCCTAACAGGAGTGGTTCTTTGTAGTTCTCTTTCCTGTCTGCCTCATATGTCCAATGTCATTGCAAAAAAAAAAAAGTCCCTTCATAAGTTCATATGTAGTCATGTAGACATACATTGGTAACTATTTTATGGTTTTGATTCTTCTGTGGGACTTTACAGAAGGGAGGTATTGGTCACGGTGGCCTGCGGATTGAGTGCATTCGTATTGGTGGTGTTGAGATACCGAACCACAAGAGGGTGGAGTACTCGCTGCAGTACATCCATGGCATTGGACGGTCGCGCTCCCGTCAGATCCTTTTGGACCTCAATTTTGACAACAAGATCACCAAGGACCTCTCCGAGGAGGAGGTCATCACCCTGCGTAAGGAGATCACCAAGTACATGATTGAAGGAGACCTTGTAATGGCCCTGATCCCTTTGCTAATACGATTAGCCCATGTTGTTAGCATAACAATGTTGTCCTGAAATTTTAGAGGCTTAGAACTCATTGTGTAGGACCTGTGTAGTTATTTTCACATTTCTTAATCATTTCTGTCGTTTTATTGATATTGCCTTCAAAAGAAATGAAAAATACAGAATTGTGCCCAATTCTCTTTGGCATGCTTTGCAGAAACGGTTCAATCGTGTGGCGATTGAGAGGTTGAAGGAGATTAGGTGCTACAGGGGCATCCGGCACAAGCTTGGGCTCCCAGTTCGTGGGCAGAGAACGAAGAACAACTGCAGGACGCTCAAGGGAAGGAGGGCTTCAGTTGCCAAGAAGAAGTCGCCTGCCTCCCAGGAGGAATAAGTCACATTGCCATGTATTTACCTCCTGTTCCGTACTCCATTTCAAGGTTTTATGCCGTCTTAGATGAATCATGGGGATATGATCAGCTGCTGCAAAGTTTATAGTTGTGACATCACTTGTATAAATTGATGCTAAATCTAGGTTACATGCCTGTTTTGTCACATCCAGTATTTCGATGCCTCTCCCTTTTGCCATATCTCTGCTTTGATGCAATGAGTTCAACCTGCTCCCGATGGATTAGCTTATTAGCACCAGTGTTCTGAGAATTTTTCACCTGTCATTGCAGGATTATATGTCCAGCTATTTTACGAGCTGAACAGAGGAGTGCCAGTGGTAGGTCAACAATATGACTGGCCATGATCTCAACTTAAGTCTGGCGGTTTAGACCATGTGATAGCAACAGTTGCACTTATTTTTGTAGAGATACCAAAAGTTTGGGTTCTCACTAGTGTAGATGGATCAAGCAGCTTTCTGCAGAGTTGTTTACCTCAGTTTTATCAGAACTGTGGCAGCCGAGCTGGTAGCGTTGTAGCAACAGAAGAGTCATTGCAACAAGAACAAAGGCGGCACTATTCTCGGAAAAACAAAAGACAAATATGTGCTAACTGTTTGTGCTAGTAGTGATGTTTATGTTCTGGTTATTTCGTTTCTTCTGATACGATTATTGAATTGTTTAATTGAGCACGTTTCGGAACAGTTCGACTGAGACTAATAGTGCTTGCTGTCTGAACCCTGATTGAGTCTGACAAGTGGATAGTCTGATGGCTGCCTCGAAATCTTGCATGGCTCCCGAACTGAAGACGTCCGGGAGGAAACAGGGGATCATGGACAATCCAGTCGTGGCACCACACCGTACAAGTACCGTATCCAAATACGAACTGAGAAGGTCAGATCCGCCAATCACTAATGTAAGGCTACATATATGATTGCCACCAAAGCCCAAGCAAACTGGTCCTTTATTACAGATCATTTTGAGTTTTTGACCGACATATACAGTAGCCTTAGAGAGAGTATATCACACCTCTGATCCCGCCAAAACCGAAATCAGAGTGCAACCTGAGCTATATTTTTTTTTCTTGGAACTAGAGTAGACAAGAATAGTGCTAGATACTTATTTTTCTTCTTCTAAATGTGCTAGAGTGTACATCATCAATACCTCTCGTGCTATGGAGAGATACAACCAGAACGGATAGAAACAGATATCGTTCATTATATATCATATTTCATCTTTTTTTTCTTCTTAAAATCGAAGTCAGATACAAATAGTATTGGATACCCATTTTTTCCTTTTAAATTCGCTCCAAAAGCTATGGTCAGTCGGTTAGATAGAAATTATCCACTCTCTTTACACCCTTAATCATATATGAAATTATCTATTAGATATCCAACACCTGTTCTAAGTTGATCGCTCCCGGGTTTCTTTTGGTCAAGTAGAGGTAAAAACCTCAAAATGTTGTCCACTCGGCTAGTCAATTTTATTAAGAAATAGTATAGAGTTATTGCGACACATTATGCAGGCAAAACATCGAATCAGATTCTTTTCAAGTTTAGAGATCTATTGCTTAATTTACTCTAGCAAAGAGTGTACCAGTTACTACCACAGGTCGGCAGTGATGAGTCGAGTCCGGCTCCCACCTCCGCAAGCGATACCGGCCACTCAAAAACCGCGCGACTCCTTCGAGAAAACGCAAACGAGCCCACGACTGCAACTGCAATCACACAAAAATTCCACTCCTCTAGCTCCGCTCCCGTGCCGTGCCATGGCGCTCGTCTCGCTCTCCCTCCTGTCGTGCGCGCCCGCCTCGCTCCCGCTGCTCGCCAAACCCAACTCCCCCTCGTCTTTCCACCTCTGCTCGTCTTGCAGGGGAGGGCTGGGCAACGGCGGTCTGGCGCTGGCCGCGGCACCGGCCGGCTCCGCCTCCGGACATCATCAGTGGAGGGCGGGCGTGTCGTCCTTCTCCTTCCTGCCGTCGTTCTTCACAGGGAAGAAGGAGAAGGACGACAAGAAGGCCGAGAGGCTCAAGGAGGAGCTCCTCGCGGTCATCGCGCCGCTCGACCGTGGCGCTGAGGCCACGCCGAAGGACCTGGAGCGCGTCGAGCTGGTGAGAAGATGTCTCCTCCTTCATCCCACGATGCTCCATGCGCAGGACTGATGCCTTGCTTGCTTGATTCAGATTGTTCAGCAACTGGAGGAGGTGAACCCGGTGAAGGAGCCGCTCAAGTCCGAATTTCTCAACGGGAAATGGGAGCTTCTGTACACTACTTCAACATCCATACTGCAACCACAGGTTCATTTTCTTCTTATCTCGGCAATTTACTTTTTGTTCCGGGGTGTAATGCATCGCATCAAAAACCAAGAATTTCTTCTTGATTCAAACTGTTTGTTTTCATTATGGCAATAACCTTCACCTATGCTATGAAGCAGTTTTGCATCCGTTTTTCCAAAGAAAAAGTTCAATTCATTCCCCTTGCGGCCTTATGAGTTATGAGCATATTGCTACTGTCTGGATGAAGACAGCTAGACTCTTCTTCAATCTCCAATTACACAAGAGAGTTTTTGAAGGTAGATTTACTTATTGGAATGTCAAATTATGTTCACTTACTATTGCAGAGGCCAAAGTTTCTGAGACCATATGGGAAGATTTACCAAGCAATCAATGCCGACACTCTACGAGCTCAGAATATGGAGACATGGCCTTATTTTAATCAAGTAATTTCCACCAATACTAATTCCAGTGTGTTGCCACCCTGAAGAGCTTATTTTCTGACATTTTGTAATTCCTTTCTTTGTTATGAAGCAAAGAATTCTCACTTAGGAACTACATGCTTTATTGATTTTATTTGGCATGCTAGCTTTATTGCTTTAGTCTTATGGATAAGCAGCTAGTAGGGTGTTCATTTGCTCTTCTAGACAAAGGAATGTGTCAGCTGAAACATTGATTATACGGGCGAAGTCTTGATTGTAGAGCAAGGTGTACATTTCCTGCTTGCAACCTTTTTGTTTGTCGACTTCTTGATTTAATGCATAACTACATAATTCGGCTGCAGTTGTGATGCATTTTACCCTCGAACAGTTGGCACATTAAATGTAATGTTATCTCACTACAAATTTGTTTGTCTGGAAACATATTCTGAATAGCAGACGCGATGTTGTTGATAATTTTGAATTTTTTTATCTCACTAGTCCCTACAATTATTGCTTTTCTGGAGCGTGGTGATATACTAATATTTGCTTCTGCAGGTTACTGCCGACTTGAGACCTCTCAATCCTAGAAGAGTGGCAGTTAGCTTTGATTACTTCAAAATATTTAGTTTGGTAAGACATTTTATCTCCAGTTTGCATTCTGCACTAGATATTTTATACTTCATAGTCTATCTTTAGGCTCCAATATGCTTCATAAATCACTAAATATAAATTTTGTTTTGTGATTAGATCCCGATCAAATCACCCGGAAGTGGTAAAGGTGAACTAGAAATCACATATCTCGACGAAGAGCTCAGGTCAGCTCATCTCCCCCTCCGAATGGCTTTTTATGTACCCACTATAATTGGTTCATTTCCCCCTCTATTCTCCTTCATTATGATTTTGGATTGTCTCTCATTGGACTACCGTTCCCTAAAACACAAGAAGTCCCTTATCCTACAAATTGAAGTACTGACATATTTGGTACATGAATGCTTTAGCATTTGGAATTATTCCATACCCTTAAAATAGGCATCAGAATGTGCATGGATACATTTCATTTTTGCGTGTAATTTGTATCCTTACAGTGCTCAAGATAGAATGGTTTGGTGAAATAGTGGTCCTCCTGGTGTTTGTACAATTGATGACGTGGTTACTACTCGCTAATGCAGTGATCAGGGATAACATTTACTAATGTTGAAAGAAATCTTCTTGCTGGTTTGCAGAGTTTCAAGAGGCGATAAGGGGAACTTGTTCATATTGAAGATGGTCGACCCAACATACAGAGTTCCGTTGTAATAATCGCTGAATGCTAACGGGTAGTTGTGTACTACTACGAGAATTTGGTGTCAACTATCCGAAATATTCTCTTTTCGTTTCCGTCCTGAGGTAATTAAGACATGTAGATATTAAAATTTGAGCATAGTTTGTATAGGATATAGCACATGTAAACTGACAGAACTCGATGCAGACAATAGAATGGTAAATGCATTTGGTCCAAATTCTACTTCACTGTTTAAGTTCAGTAGATGTATTTGGATTCTAACTCTTGGACTTCAATTGCCAAAAGGACAGGAAAAAAAAGACGCTTCCATCCAATCCCAGTAGGCGTACTCTAGTAGTTCAATCACGGAACCTAGGGCATAAGAAAACCAGGTCTCCATTCTAATTTGCCAAAACGTGATTCCGAGTTTCCGACTGTCATTCTTCTCATAAAAATGAGGCGATCTCTATGTGATAATTTGAGTTAACACAACGAGGAGAAGTCAAGCAAGCCTCAAGAAAGGAGGAACATGGCACCCGAAGAAATCACAGAACTAACTTTGCTACATCATTAACTAAAGTCAACATCTTATCCATGTTACAACAGACAATGGCATACTATTTGTAGAGAACATTCGAACACGGATATATGATCAATTCACCATTCCTGTCCCCATCGCCGCCACCCCTTGACGAAAGCGTAGATCTCAAAGTTGTCGTGACAATGCTATTCTGTATTTAGACATTGTCTACAGGGTCAGGGTGCTATCCTATGTTTGAACATTGTCTCAACATTGTTATTTCCTATTTGCCGTCACGGTGTGCTGCATCTTCTCATGAAAATTGCTCATCATTTGGTTGCTCGTCTCCAGGCGAGAGTTGGTGTGTTTGGTTGCTGGGATGAGGTGGGATGGAATGGGATGGTTCCTTTGACCAAGCCCATCCATGTGTTTGATTTGAGGGATGGGGTGGGATGGAATGGTTCAAAGTGGGATGAGCCTATGCAAATTTAGAGAATATTCTCCTTAGATGCTGGACCATGTGGTTCCACTTTTTTTGTGGAACCATCTCATCCCATCCTCATCCCATCCCATTCCATTCCATCCCAGCAATCAAACACACCTAGCTTAGCAAAAGGCTCCTTCATGAACTGGGATTTTGTGCCATGTGTTATCCCCATCTGCTGCCCTAGCTAACGATTTTGTGCACTCCAGCAAAATACAATGGGAACATGAAGGAGCTTTTTCGTCGGACTGTTTAACGGTACGAAGAAGGATTTACTCAGAAAAGTTGAAAATAGTGGGCCTGGTGTGGAACATTGGACAAAAAGATGTGCTAGTTGTGACTTTTACTAAACAAAAGATCATCACAAATTACAAAAAAAAAAGCTAATGTCAAGACTTAGCTATAGTTTTTGAAAAGGCATATCCTATCATACCAGCGTCAAATTTAACATCACTCTGTTTCAGCAAAGTGCAAGGAATTAATAGCCAAGGCTTATCGTATGGTAGACAACACATGCACAAGGAAAATAGGTGAATACGTAAGAGAATTGCATACCGCGCTTTCCGCGAGTATAGAATTATAATCCAATCATCTCTACTACTTAAAAGAAGTTGATGGTGGTAGTTCACCACTACTCCTGGTAGTGGTTCATCTATCTCTCTTCCTCCTCTCAAAAAGTCGGAGTCCTGGCTCAACTGAATTAATGCTATTTTACTGTTCATACAGCCCAATAGCCCCCCGGACGCATAGTCGCGTGCGCGTAGATTCCCTCATTTCCTCAACCCTAGCTAGTAGCCGATTCAGCGGCCGAAACCGATGCACCATGCCCGCGCACTGCCCCTAGCCTAGCCGCTAGCTCCGGGCACACGCCCATGCCCTCCGTCTCCACCCTCTGCCACCTGCTCGGGCCTCCACGGCTCTACCCTCCACCATGGCACCACCTGCTCAGGCCTCCGCGGCTCCGCCCTCCGCCTCGGCGCAAGCACAAGGCGATCTGCCAGTTGCCCAGTCCTTCGGTCCACCCGGCGGCTGGCGCCCGTGGCCCGCTGCTCCGCCGCCGGTCGTCCGCCTCTACACCCCGCAGGTTGCAGCCTGGTGTCTGAAACTCTAAAGGTAATATATATCTTGTCAAGCTATCAGCTTCCGACTTCTTAGGTTGTGTTTGGTTTAGGGATAAGGTGGGATGGGATGGTCCTGTCCCTGGTTTTGGGATGAGATGATCTCATTTTTTGTTTGGTTGGAGAGATAGAGTCATTCCTATTTTTTGTTTGGTTGGAAGGATAAGGTGGGATGGAATGGTCACATCCTTTGTTTGGATGGAAGGATGAAGGTGGGACATGTGTGGCATTTGAGATTTTTTTAAAAAAAATTGAAGGCTATTGTTGATATGTTTCTACACATAAGCCTTTGAGTTTTTTTTAAAAAAATTTAAACAAAACAGTACTTAAAAAAACAAAGAGGTGGGATGACTCTATCCTATGTGGGATGACTCCGTCCCATGAAAAAAAGAGGATTGCCTGGTCCCGGATCTACAAGGAATATTCCTAGTGGGATGTCCTTGACTCTGCCTGTCTCCCATCCAAACACCTACAAAAACGGATCCATCCCATCCCGTCCCACCTAGTCCTTGCAACCAAACACATGGTTAAAGGCTAGATTACAGGAACTAGAACAGTGGTGCTCTAGAACAACTGAAGAGGTGAAGTAAAAAATTTGTGTAATTTCAATTAGATAAAAAGTAATCAGCAAGAAAGCACCAGACTAATCTTGAGATGAACTGCAACACATTAGGCAAGCAATTGGTTTCCTGTTATGCCTGACAAGATGCCCTTATTGACAATCATAGAAGTTTCATCTACCTACCTACTAAATGAAATCAAATTGCAGGTTTTGCATCAGAAGTCACACAAAACATTGGATGAAATCACGGATGAGCTTTGCCTTGTAAGTCCTGAACAGGACAAACTTGCAAATGCTTGATTTTTTGGCAAACCATCAAGTATCAGATATTGTGAAAATTTCACAGGTTTTCAGCATCACCCAAAAATATTGCATTGGAATAATGTTCTGGAATGACAAATATGGTGCACAAGGTCTATCTCAAGAGGTAAGTACATGCTTGGTAGCTTAGACATGTTTTAATTTCAAGCATGTATGGTTTCGTGAATGCACACAAAACATTAACATGATTTAAGAGAACACAAAAATACAACATTTATTTTTCCTTTTGTAACAATAATGAGCATGGCCTCAGGTAATTGGAAAGATGAGAACAATGACGACTAATGACTCGATAACTACTCCAAACAATTCTTTCTTGCTAGATGATGATTCAAGGTATGACCAGTACCATCACAAAGATGTGAATATGCAACAGTCAAACAAATGAAAATGCAACAGTAGCCATTGATCTAACACCCAGAATGAATGAAATTGCAGCATACCGATATCCTTGGATGATATAGCACAATTGATGCTTAACATCAACCTGTCTGACGTGGAGCCACCGCCACTACTAAGGCAGAACTCTCAATTCCACTTTCTTCTGCAACAAGCTTGGTTGGTCAGCAAACAAGGAAAGGAAAGGATACATGTGCACACCAATGGAAAGAGGCTCATGCAGCTATCAAGTTGGGAAGGCCCATTTAGCCGAACAGCCAGGATAATGAGGTCACACGATCAACAAGGAAGTCAAGAGAAACACACACAAGCAACCATCCCTCGAAGCCATGCAGTCTGCATGCCACTACTCTCGGTCAAAACCGATTGAGGTGTGACCCTGCATCACGTTCTGAACATGAATCCACGTGGCTTGTTCACGGCCATGTAAAATCCAATTGCTTTTGAGTCCGAACCTTTGTTAGTAAACAAGTCTAATTAGAAGTTGGAGTTAATCACGGGACCTTTGGCCCGAAGCTATTTCCTAGTCGGCCCTAGGCTCCTCGCGTGCGAGTGCCCTTAAATAGTCTGACAATCGTCTTATAAAGGGGACGATTTTTTCTATTAAATAACATATGGCTTTTGCTTGAGAGTTCTTCTATAAGACCGGATTCATCATGAGAGGAAATTAAGAGTTCATCAAAATCATAATCGTTCAATCTTTCTGCTAAGAATTAGAAACACGATAGGATTTCACTTGATGGTCGTGAAGTCCGACGCGTGTATTTTTGTAAATTAAAGAGTATCCATTCTTACATTAGCAATAGAGGATCACTATGATTTGAGAGACTACATGTGAGTATCTTATCCTATGTCGAGAAGATGGGACTACCTCATATCAGTACTCATCACATGAGTACTCGACATACGACTTCTTAGTACTCAACACACGAGAACTCGACACCGACCACATTAACCACAACACAATAAGATTAGCTCTAACAGTTATCTGTTCATGAAGATGGAATGGCCTATCAATACAAGCAGTATCAAGTTAACAAAATACAGCCAACTCCAATGCGCAGAAAATACAATGGTATCGTTCACATGATGCACGTCAATCTTGGCAGAAATAAACCAAACCATCCAGTACCTCCTCGTTTTGCAGTTTTCTTCTTATTATAAGTCGCACCATCAAACGAATTGTGGGGTTAAGCATCTTTTTTCTATCCTCCATATGCGTCGTGGTCACTTAACTCTAAGTTGATGCAGTTCCCATTCTTCTTTCTGCGTAACAAGATTTCACAGGAAGAAGTGACATATCTGAAAGCATAACAGTCAGAGAAAAAGAAGGTTCATGCATAGCCGCAGAAATATGCGTTTGCACATCAAACGTAGCAACAACCGAAGGGCAGAGTCGACACCTGGCACGCGCTCCCGCAGCACCGAGCTACTCGACAAACCGAGCACTTTCTCAGGTCGCCGGAGGCGAAACAGTGGTCACAGCTCGACGCAACCGAAACCTTGTTAGGTGTAGAGGCATAAGGTTCTTGGCAAACAATGACTTCCCCTGCAAAAATATGGCAGAATTTCATCACCACCGCGGAAAGCAGAGCAAACGAGCTTGAGCATACACCAGCACCGCAAATCCATCGCGCTAGGCTCAACCCAAGGACGAGTATCATCGCAGCAATGTTCACAGGTGCCATTTGGGCATTTCGTCGAGCGGCTCGCGGGCAGGCGCCGGCCTTGGTTGGCATGAACTGACAACAGTGGTGGTTCGAGGAGAGGGAGGGCGGGATTACCAGGGGAGAAGCTTCGGGTGGCGACGAGGCTGCGGTCCTTGCCGGGGATGGAGGCGACGGCGAGGCCGCGGCCGGAGAGCTCGTGCTGCAGCTGCTCCGCCCACGACGCCATACTTCCGCGCGGACACTTCCGCGGTCCCGCCGCTCGCACCAGAAGCTTCGAGACAGAGAAACGGCACGCTTCACAACTGGGCTGACCGAAGCGAGAGAACGTCAACATGGGCAGGGCCCACCCGACAAAGCCCGCCTAGCCTCAAATTCTAAACCCGGTCCATCCACGAAACTGGGCTTAGGCCAGACAGTATAAACTCGGGTCCGGCTATTCCAAACCAACTCAGCATTACCAAAAAAAAAAATCGTGATTCTTTTTCCTCCGCATCGAGCCGTCGGCCGTCGCCATCACTCCGCCTCCGTCTTCCTGCTTCTCTTGCATTTCAAATTTTGAGGGTTTTGTCCCCATTCCCTCCTCCTCCCCACACCCACTCGCTTCAGCTCCCGTCCCATGGCCGCCTCCCACCTCGCATCCGCGCTGCTCCGCACGGCGAGAGCGTCGTCATCCCGAGGCTGCCTCTGAGCTTCACCCACCGCCGCCGCAGGTCCGCCCGTTCCGGAACCCTAGCGCCCCGGATCCGCCCCTCCGGCGAGATGCCGGTGGGCCCCAAGGCCTCCCCCGCCGCCGTCGATGGAGAGGAGGGATAACTTCCTTCGGCCGCCCGCCGCAGCCGCCGCCGGCAAGAGCCTCCCGATCCCCGCCGCCGGAGACGCGGCCGCCAACCTGACCTCGTCTTCGGGCTCCTCCTCCTCACTCACGCTCTCCCCTCCGGACTTCCTGCGCCAGGTTCATGCCGCCTTCAAGCGGCAGAGGCCTCTCGGTGAGTGGAACCGAGCCCCCCTCCGGTGTTGCTTCCGTCTAGGGTTTTTAGTTTATGTTTGACGCTTTTCCCGTGCAAATCTAACTAAGTTAAAAAAACGCATTAGTGTCAGGACTCGGGAAAGGGGAACTGACATTTAGCTACTAAAGTTTTGAGATTTTAGAAATTAAGTGTGATATTGCTTGGAGTATGTATTTGTATCCAAATGGATTTTTCTGAAATGTGTTGTTGACTTGCTTTGAATTGAACTTGTCTTAGGTTCAATGCAGTCCAACCTCCCACGAGCAACCCGTGTCCTGCTACCCCGAGGTGAGGGACCGAAGAAAGCTGGTGCCAGCCCGTCCATTGTGCAGGATCCTCAAGAAAAGGTTATGAAGCAGCAGAGAGGCGCGCCGGGGGCCTCCAGGTTGCAAACTGTGGCACCTGATCAAAAGAAAGTCGGCACCCCTGTTGGAGTACTGGCCTCAAGTCAAGATGAGTCGTTGTTGACTACACCTTCGATGTTGGGAACCAGCACAGATACCCGTGATCAGAATGTCGGTCAGAACTACCAGCAGAAGAGTGAAATCGATCTGCTAGTGGATAGGAAGAAGACATCGTTGGATGTTTCGTCATCCCAGATGACACCTCGAAATGCATTGGTGGGGGAAGGTTTCAAGAAAGACCAGTTTTATTCTGTTGGTGATGCACAGTTAACTTCTCAGAGTAAGATTCCTTTTTTCCCCTGGCTACTATAATTCAATGCAAAATCGTGTCTGTATTTAGTTACCAGTTTACATTGCAGGTGGTAATGCAGGAGTCACTGTTGATATTAGAATGGACAGTATGTTGTCTTATCTGCATTCTGTTTCATTAACAGCAGGAGATAATTTTCCTGCGGCTCAAGTAGCACATGATCAAGGCAGAAACCATCAGGAACTTGAGGTTGCTGATGCGGCAGTTGAGATGGATATCAAGTATGATGCAGCTATTTTGTCTCAGAGAGGGATTGAAGAGGCTTGTAATCAGAATCATGGAGAGCCAATGACCCGTTGCTCTGCCATTGGTTCATCAGTTACTGCTGTATCACTACATTCAGGGCCAACTGTTCAGAGTATGCAGGCTCCTCAGATCAGCCAATACTCTTCGCCAATGCAGATGCCAGAATGTGCTGTAGAATCATCGGCAGGTGCACCAAGTCATGGCCCTCCGAAACAGCATGGAGCCGCAATGAGTGTTGGTGATTGGAATTCCAATAATCAGCAGGTTCCTAATCTGGCCAATGGTGCCACGGACAAAGCCGTTTCTGGCAATGGAGGTTGTTTGCCATCCCAAGGATTATCTGCAAATGACCAATCTACGTCTGCCAGGGATGATGGTGCTCCCCGACCAAGCAAGGGTGAGAAAGAGCGTCGTAAAAAGAATTATGATCCTGATGTATTCTTTAAGGTGAATGGGAAACTTTATCAGAAACTTGGTAAAATAGGATCTGGGGGCAGCAGTGAAGTTCACAAAGTTATATCAGCGGAGTGTACAATATTTGCCCTGAAAAAGATCAAGCTTAAAGGTCGTGACTACCCTACTGCATATGGCTTTTGCCAAGAAATTGAGTACCTAAATATGTTGAAGGGAAAGAGCAATATCATACAGCTAATTGATTATGAGGTACCAGTTACTAGCCATATCTCTGTTATTTGTCAGCAGAAGATGAAGCTTGATACTACATGTGCAGAATACCTCTATTGATTTTTCCTTTTCTGGTGTTTCAAACAAAAAGATATTATTGCTTGCTTCATTACCTGAACAATGATATCATTATCTTCTCAGCATAAAAATTCTCTCGATTTATCATTCACCTTTCCTGCCTCCATTCAATCATTCGATAATCATATAGCCTTATTTTAGTTTAATTAGTTTTCCATGACTTACGATGCTGGTTGCAAAGGATCAAGGGTCTATCTCGCAAGGACCATATACCTTAAATACTTGTATTTTTTTCCAATGGTATAGTATTAGAAATTCATACAAAATTAAACTAAAAGTTCTTATTTCCTGGGCTCCTGGCTTATTTCTTATCCATGCATATCACAAAATTGTCACTATTCCAGATGTACATGCAAATACTCCCTCTATTACTGTTTTCTGGTACCATTTGCACTTTGCCAGACCATGCACACACATCCATAGGGTCTAGCTGGCATCTCTATCATATGTCTTTCACATAATTGTTTCTATAAATGTACTGCAGTGAGTGTACAACCGGTACCTTCTGATGCACACTTAACATTATCATGTCCTGCGAAATTTCCAGTGCTCATGTTACTTTTTCCATACAAAATCTTTGGTTACAATCTCCATTACCAATGAAACTGCAAAAATCACAGTTTGTGGAACCTTAGCATTTTTTTTAATCAGTAACCAACTTTGTCTGTGATGATTGAGATTCAGCCACCTAGCTGTGTGAAACCCAGCTATAAGCATCTATGGATTATAGTAAAATATGTCAGTCTTGTTATTGTTGAATAATAGTATTTATCTGCGGCCCTGCGCGATGATACTTTCTTGTCTAGAAAAAATATTGTCTAATCTCCCTGTGGCTTTTGCATGTACCAGGTCACTGATAAAAGTTTACTTAAAGAAGGTTCTATGTCACCTCGGGATGGAAGAATTAAGTATGACCACTACATTTACATGGTCCTTGAGTATGGAGAAATTGATTTAGCACATATGGTTGCTCAGAAGTGGAAGGAGAGGAACAACTCAAATATGAAGATAGATGAAAACTGGCTACGCTTTTATTGGCAGGTAACCTTTATTTTATCCAACCTAGGGTAATACGAGAGTCTTGCATATAGGACAGTTAGGTCTTACTATAACTAGAATGAAGGTGAGTAATCTCCTCTGATGTAATTTTTTCCCATCTTCAAATCTTTATTAAAAAAATATGCTTCAATCAACTCAGTGAACTTATCTTAGAATACTGTTCTTAATAGCTTTGCCCCTTTTTTATTTGTGTCATTAGTTTTTCGAAACATGGTGTCATGAGTGAACTGATAAGTAGTGAATTGCTATAATTTTCCCTGGCTCATTTTGACCAATTCTGCATAACGTAATACTTATAAGTTTTACACGGTAATTTGTGTTGATTTGCCATGCTCTTGCAGTGTACTGAGCAAATTCAATGAAAAAAGGGAGGCACCAGAACACCTTTGTGCAATATGGCTTCATTCTTATATGATAGAGTACGAAGTAATGTGGTCAACTATGCTAGATTGCATAATATTGTCATGTGCAGATTTCATTTAAGTTCATTTTAGTTATACTTGTATTTATGCATCATTGTTAGTTTGTTACAGAAGTATTAAGGTACTACCTGCATTATGCTTATGTTAAAATAAAAACCTGATATTTTTTGTTCTGAATTTTGTATATTCCTATGCCTTCTCAGTTTTCTTTTGTTTGTGCTGTAGCAAATGCTTGAAGCTGTCAATACAATACATGAGAAACGGATAGTGCACTCCGATTTGAAGCCTGCCAATTTTTTGCTTGTGAGGGGCTCACTGAAACTAATTGACTTTGGCATTGCCAAAGCTATAATGAATGATACAACAAACATTCAACGTGATGCTCAGGTACTGTGAGATGCAGCCTGCCACACACCTGACTTCTCTATCGTTGCATTCACCTGTGTATTAATAAGAATCTCAATGTGCTCAGGTATAAAGATATTTTGTCTGTCATGCTAATTTGTGATTTCTTGCTGTATTGAGCAGGTAGGAACACTTAACTACATGTCGCCAGAAGCATTCATGTGCAATGAGCAAGATTCAGGTGGTAACATTATCAAGTGTGGACGCCCATCTGATATTTGGTCTCTTGGTTGTATTCTTTATCAGATGGTGTATGGTAAGACACCGTTTGCAGACTACAAGACTTTTTGGGCCAAATTCAAAGTTGTCACTGATAAGAACCACAAGATCAATTATGAACCAGTAGACAACCCATGGCTTATTGATTTAATGAAAAAATGCCTTGCCTGGGACCGAAATGAACGATGGAGAATACCTCAATTGCTGCAGCACCCATTTCTTGTTCCTCTGGTGCCAAGGGATTTACCTCCCATTAGCCATGATCCATGTACATTGCTGATGGAGAGGGCCAGAGTTCACTGGGCCAATCCTGAGGTTTCTAGACTTTGTTCTGAACTCCATAGTGTGATTGCAAAGCTCGAGGAGGATCAATGCAGTCCAACCACTAAGTTGTAATAGAGTGCAACGTTGATGGTATGTGGTGGTGTGATGCACATGTTCAATTCAACTAGCAGTATCTTACTGATACACTGCAAGTGAATAAGCTGACGACTGACCATCACTAATGTTATCGCTTATCATGATGCCAAGGTTGTTCAGTTCACATTCTTTGATCATGGAAATTGTCTGCTAGAGGATTCCATATAGTTTGCTACTGTATGCCCTCCTCTTAGGTTACTTTGATTATCCCCCCAAAGCCATCAGAAGTCAGGCTGACACAACGTTTTCTTCATAGGATCCTTTCCTGTTATGTCATGAACTAGGAAGTGGGAAATGTTGCTGCCCCAGCTGTGTTGCAGCACAAGTGCTTTAGTTTCTGTATCGGTTTGGTTCTTTTGAATTTAGGTGTGCGTGTCTGTTGTAATTTGTAAATAGTACCTGCATGAGTTGAGTCACAGGGAGCACTTTTTGGTGGTGCATGAGTTGTCACGGGGAGCACTTTTTGGTGGTGCCCTGGGCATTCTTTGTTCCCTGGTGTTCGGATGTTGATACAGTAGTATGTCAGTGCCAACTGACTAATGTCAAAGTTCCAAGATATTTTGCTGTATGTTCGGTGCGGGAAGCATTCCCATGCATATTTGAATCCACTTGTGATTTGTCTTTCGGTTGAGCTTGTGATCGAACCGCAAGAATCCTCCGATTCTGAAGCGTGCATGGGATTTTCGCTTGATGGCATTTATTCACCTCGTTCCATCGTTTGGTGGTGCTTCCTTCACTGCGAGCATTGTTCTCTGTTTACATGAACTGCGTGTTTCCTCTGGGCTGATCATTTTTGTGACGATGGAACTGATTACACCTAGAGGTGTTAATGGGTTGGGTTTAAATGGGTTCAATGGATTGGATCTTTAATTGGATTGGTTTTAGTTGGGTAAAAATGGATTGGGTTGTATTGAGTTACCCCATAAAAAGGGCTGGGTAGGTTTGGAATGGTTTCTAAAATTTAGGGTTAAAATTGGGTTAAGAACAGGTTCAACCTGTGGTATTGCAATATAGAACACAATGCGTTGGCTCCACTTATAAAGCTTATCTAGGCATCTAGACCTAATAATTTGTAAATAGTAGCATCTCTATATTTGAAATCATCTGTAATAAAATTCAAGATAATTTATGAAACTTATGGTGTAAATACCGAACTTTTTCAAAAGTTTCCTATAAAATTTTGTTGATCTCATCTATGTGGCTGGACCTAACAATTTGCATAAAGTAGCGTCTCTATACTCTAAATCATCTATAATAAATTTTAGACAATTTTGTAAAACTTTTATAGTGTTAACGTGAGTTAGAAATTCTAAATACCAAACATTTTCAAAAAAATCTATAAAAACATGTTGGTTTCACCTATGTGCTTAGGTCTAATAAATGTACAAAGTAGCGTCTCTATACTCAAAATCATCTGTACTAAATTTTCGAAAATTTCATGAAACTTTTATAGTGTGAACGCAAGTTATAAATTTTAAATATTGAATTTTTTCAAAAGTTTTCCATAAAAATCTATTGGTGTTACCTTTGTGTCTAGGACTAAAAATTTACACAAAATAACGTCTCTAAACTCTAAACCGTCTAAAGTAAATTTCAGGCAATTTTGTTAAATTTTTATAGTGTGAATACTAGTTGGAAATTTCAAATACCGAATCTTCTCAAAAAAGATTATAGAAGCCTGCTTGTTCCACCTATGTGCTTAGGCCTAATAATTTGCACAAAATAGCATCTCTATGCCCAAAATCATCTGTAGTTAATTTCAGAAAATTTCATGAAACTTTTATGCTGTGAAGGTGAGTTAGAAATTTCAAATATCAAACATTTTCAAAAAAATTCTATAAAAGCTTGTTGGTTCCATCTATGTGTGTAGGCCTAATAATTTGTACAAATAGCATCTCTATAGCCGGAATAATTTATAATAAATTTTATAAAACTTTTATAGTGTGAACATGAATTATAAATTTCAAATACCAAACTTTCTTAAAAGTTTCCTATAAAAGCCTGTTGGCCCCAACTTTGTGTCTGTGTCTAAAAATTTGCACAATGTAGCGTCTCTATATCCCAAATCATCTATAGTAAATTTCAGACAATTTTATGAAACTTTTATATTGTGAACGCAAATTAGAAATTCTAAATACCGAACTTTTTAAAAGGTTTTCTGTAAATGCACTTGCACTTGTATATAGTAGATTAGTGAAGAGTGGGTTGACAATAAGTTTAAAATGGGTTGAGAGTGGGTTTTTACTCATTTCAACAATTTGGGTTGGGTTAGGTGAAAATGCCATATATGCTAGGTTAGATTAGATGGTGGAATGTGCTCTTTTCATTGGATTAGATGGTATTTTAAGCTTCTTTAAATAAGAGTTGGATTGGTTTTGAGTTAAGTTTTAATCCATTACCACCTATAATTACGCGAGCCCACACCCTATATTCTCTCCAGAGCCGAAGTAAGGCCATCCGGTGCAATGCTTCCTCATGTGCGTTTCCAGTTTCCGCTTTCCATGGGCACAGCACACGCATTATGCCATACTCACGTACTACGTTTCTCTGCTCTTAAAAGCTGACCCCTGTTACAGTAGCAGAGGCAGTACTCGCCACTAGCAGTCCCGATGGTTTCTATCCTCTAGAAATTAAAAGTTCTTACAAACACGCTGGCTTTTTACAACGGTTTTCTTTCTCTTTTTTTTTCTCCATATTATTTATAAATATATAATGATGTTTTTAAATTTATTATTTTTAATTGAATGTTTTTTAAAAAAACTAACAACCACTATTATTGTATCATTTCAACGAAAAATCAAAATTCACAGCACTTGAGACGGGGCCTGATCTCGCAGCGTGCAGGAGACGGTCAGACGATGGGAGGGAGTCAGCCAGGCATATGGTCCTCCTGCGCTGCTGCTCCCGCTCAGTCGAGCTCGGCCGTCGGGCGCGGCTGGCCGGCGCGGGGGCCCCGGCCCAGCTGCCTCTGATGGCCCGCAGCGCAGCGCAGCCGAGTGACAGAAAAGCGCGGTGGTCCACCCGCACACAGGCTGACCACCACCGTGCGACTGTGCCGCCACTGGCGCCCAAATGTGCATGTCCCGCATACACCCAAAGCTCTGCACGGCCGCAGGGTACAATTAAGCGAGGCCGGCCTGTACTGCTCGGCTCGCTTTTCCGCTCGTAGCCCGTCAAACCTGTCACTGACGCCGGAGTTGAACCGAGCCACTGATGTCACGTACGATCCCACAATCATTCCGAGCCACCTAGGTTAGGCCGTCCTGCGCGGTCGGATCGAACGGGCAGAGATCGCCGCTTTTTGGCGGTGAATCTGCGTTCCGGCCACGGCATGTCGGCATCCCGGCCGCGCTGCCGTCGCGATGCGTCACGAATGGGGCTTCCCTATCCCCATCTCCCTATTCCCCTCCCTATCCCCTCAATCTAAACCATCCATTTCTCATCCAAAGGCTACTTTTTATTTATATTTGCACCATTTCTCATCCATCATAAATAATAAACAAAATACAGAAAAAAATTAAATTTATTTTTTCTATATTTTTTATTATAATTTTATTTTTTCTGTAAAAAATTATAACAAAAAAATACAAGAAAAAAATAAATTTAAATTTTTTTCTGTATTTTGTTTATTATTTATGATGGATGAGAAATGGTGCAAATATAAATAAAAAGTAGCCTTTGGATGAGGAATGGATGGTTTAGATTGAGGGGATAGGGAGGGGAATAGGGAGATGGGGATAGGGAAGCCCCATTCATGCGTCACGGTGTCAGCGCTCGCTCGCTCGATCGATCGCGCGGCATCGCCTCGTGGGTCGTGGGCGGCTACTGTTTCCATGTCAGCTGAGCCTTTTTCCAAGTGCTAGTATGCTCTACTGCACGCGGAACAGGAGCTCTGGTTTGGGGGTTTTCGGAGGGAAGCGCCATGCGTAATGATGGATGAGCTCGTCCCATGAAACCGCATAGCTGCAGAAGATAAAATTATCTGATGGAGTATCGCCAAATATGACACTGTAAATTTGGCGGTAAATTATAGCGCATGGATGGAGTGGAGGTGACTTACATACTCTATAAAAGAACGTGGAAGGCACGATTTTAAATGCAAGTGCTGATTTACAACTATCAACTACTCGAGCAATAACTCTGTTGCCTTAAGATTTATATGCAATTTTGGTGCTAATAGACTATTATACCCTTACATTTATGATTGGAAGCGTCTGCGCGTGGTGGTCTTTAATGAGGGTAAATGGATATTTGTGCAAAAAAAACTGGCAAAAGCTAGGTATCAACAGCTTCTTGATTTTTAAGAATCTGGATAGGTAGATTTTAAAAACTGCTCCAAAAACTGGTCTGTTTGGATCCCACCCAATTTCCAAAAGCCAGATTCTTAAAATCTGGGTGGATCCAAACAGTCCCTTAGCTATTGAAAGAGCACAGTAGCACTACTATACCGTGAATATGTCTGGTCAGTGGATTCCCATTGAAGTAGAACTGGAAGTACTCAATGTAGTAGAGCTATTCACCAATGTAGTAGATAAGGTTCAGGTTAGCTAACGCAAGTACTCAACGTAGTAGAGCTATTCACCAGTAAAACCTTACAAGTACCATTGCCACTCAAAAGGCTCAGCTACAATGGATACACAGTGCACAGCACGAGTGCCAAACTTGCCCATGGCCGGTGAGCGGTGATGACTGACTGACTGACTGACGCACTGTAGCGCTGCGCATTAATGCAATAGACAGATTAGTGATTTACTGGCGATACGCACATCAGCACATCGCATCACGCAGGACCACACATGAATCCATACATCGCCGCTTCTCCCTCCCCCCCAAAAAAGCTACTACATACTACTCCACGAGTGAGCAGGCCATGGGGTCAAGATCGCATTAATCGCCCGGCCACCCAAGTCACTAGCCGGGCCTCACAGTCGGAACTAGAGTACCAGACGAGGCGACAACGCGATCAATCAATGATTAATCCTCCCATCACCGTCAATACAGGATCGAGGTGGACGCTGGACATGCCCATGCAAGCGGAGGCCTACCTGCTCCAGGAGATCGGCGCCAGGGACGGGCGCATGTGAGCGACGCGCAGCTATCAGGTGTACATAGAACCGGACATCCTCGCCCGGCCGTGGGCATGGAGCGCGGTGGTTCGGCAGGGCCACCCGACGGCAGCCCGGCCCCGGCGCACCGGTGCGTGCCGCCCGGGCCTCACCTGTCGCTCCAATGAGCGCGTGCCCGGTGCCTGGTTGCCGTGTCCTTTCGCTGTGGCCACAGTGCCTGCTCAGGGCGGTCGTCGTGGCTCATGCACGAGCACACCCAGCTCGATCTGGTTGGACTATTTTAAAAAAAAAGGAAAAAACACACACACGGATGGCTAGGTGGATTAACTTCTGCTTGGCGCCCAACAAGTAATTAATTATGTGATAGTGGAGAGCTGTGTTAAGTTTTGGAACTATACTTTTACAGCCCGTTTGGGCTGAAAAAAATAATTTATAGCTAAAATTACACTATATCAGAGGGTGGTTTACTGATATAATTAAATTTAAAAATAAAAAATATGTTAGTCCATCACGAATAATGCAAACGAATAAGACAAAAAAACTAAAAAGATAGAAAAAGATAGAATTGATAAATAGTGAAAAATAAGTCAAAACCCCAAACCGAAATGAGCAGAACCTAATTAGTCTACTCGATGGACTTACATCATGGGAACCACACTTTCTAATATCATGTAGTTACATCGATGGACAGAGAGAGTAATTATATAAATAAGTGGTTTTAAAAAAAAACAGGTAACAGCTCTTTCATTCAATTAAGAGAAGAAGGTTACAGAGCGCATGGCTCAAAAGAGCCGCACTGTGTCCTAGTAGCGCTTACGTAGGGCACATGGTGTACGAAGGCACCACACAAGATAAAATAGACAACAGAGATTTTACAGGCAAGGAAAGCTCATATATATTCTTTTTCACCTTGCCTGCCACCTCTTGCACCGACGTGGAAGTACCTTGGAAAACTCTCCTATTTCTTTCCTTCTAGATGTTCCATGCAACATAGATGACAAGGCCATTGAAGTCCCTTGTGTGATCTTTTGGCATCGCTTCTGCCGCTGCGTCCCACCATTCCGCTATGCTATCCAAGTGCATTGGATTTACACAGTGAAGGATGTCACAAGTGTACCAAGCGAGGACGGTTGCCCAAACCAAACCTCTAAGGTGAAGGGATAGGTCTAGTGATGTGGCCATCCTTTGACCGCCACATTGTTGGTAGTGAGGATTTTATTCTGCACTGCACTAGAGTTCAGACGAAGAATTTACATTTCTTCTAGGCTTTAGCTTTCCAAATGGTGCCCGTGTGATAGCGCTCAAAGCATCCATGAAATTGCACCAAATATGCCAAAGATGCGAGTGGGTTGATGCAATGAAATTTTTTTTCTGAGTTGATTCATATTCCTGATTAATCTGTAGAATTAATTTTGCTCAAGTTGTAGCATTACATCTATTTCTGCATGGTACCAATTTGCTACCATGAAATGTCAAAAAAAAGTTTATCCCCAAATAAAATGTAGAAAATCTAAACCCTCTCAGCTAATTGATCCATATGCCTGTGTGCAGAGCTCCAACTTTTCAAGGTAAGGCAAAGTCTAAACATTAAACAATTTTTTCCAAGTGGTTGTAATTTATATTTCTAATCAGTTCCTCCAGCACATGCTTCCAATGGGCGACCGAGGTCGATATTCCTCCGCTATTTTTTTTTCTTTCTAGAGGAACCTTCCACTAAATTAAGTATAGTATGTTGATGTAACCAACTGCCATGTTTGATGTAACACATTACTATAAAGTTAAAAAAATAAACATTGTTGTCCCCAATTTTTCCTTCTCTTTCAACCTTAACACATCTCTTGATAGAGTACTCCCTCTGTTTTACTATAGTTGTTCATAGTTCACTATACATATAGATTAAAAATACTAAAATTGAAAAACATTTAATAAATAATAATTATACATACCCTTATTAAATGACAACCCACAACCATTAATTTAACCCTTTTCAAAGCATTTAAGTAGGAGCAAAGAGAGAAAAGTATAATAAATCATACCCTTCATATTAGCGGGGGGCCGGGGGATTCCCGGCCGCCGAGCCCCTCCACGTCGCCCCCAGCGCTCCCTCGGCCGGCGCGTGGCGGCAAAATTCGCGTACAGTCGGGGGAGCAGTTTTGCGAAAAAGTCCCTATATTTTCTGAAAATTACGTAAAAGTCATTTTTCCTCGCGAAAAGGTCCCTGCCAGTTTTTTTAAAACACTTTTTTGTGAAAACACCCCTCATACTTTGCAGGATAGCGCCCTGCGGTTTTCTAAATTACGTACGGGTCCTCGTTTAGTTACGTACAGGTCCTCGATTTTTTACGAAAAAGACATTTGACTTTTTTGAAAATACACATGTGCCCTCGAATTTTTTAAAAAAACTCCTCACGAATTATCACCTCTTTTACTTCGGTACACACGGTGGTTGACGCGGCGTAGCGCCGCGCCTGTGAGGCTAGTACACTTGAGATTCCGAATGCTCCCGATGATACAAATACAGTGAAATGGAGAAAGCCCCTAACAAGTTGTTTTCAAGACACAAAGAGCAGCTCCAATCGTGGACGGTCAAAAATAGTACATGATGCGGAAGATGCCTTTCAGAGAGCATCATCCGACCCGACGCAGATAATCCCGAGCTCTACCTGCAAAGTGGCAGACTTTGCGAAGTCTCGCCTAACAAAACCATCAATAAGCTGGTCCATCCAAACTTAATCCCCCACCTGTACTTTCAACCCCCAGGAAAATTACACCTGAACGGCTCCACCTGTGCAGAAGTCCCCAGGAAGATCGAGACTCTGGACCTATTATTGCATATTTGCAATGAAGTTACTTTACATGGACACGCAAGTCGCTGGAGATTAAAAAATGACGGTTTAGGTCGACCACCGTGAATACACAGAGTGCACATGTTTTATCGACACCTTAACTCGAATCTTTTGTAATGTGATTGAACAGGTGAGAACACATACTGGTTCAGAACTCGGAATCATGTTCTTCCTCCTACCGAATCGCACAATCACACTGATAGAGAATCTGGGTGGTGCTTCAACTAACTTATGGGTTAAATTTATAACTATAATTTTTGATTTATAAATGAAATTATACTATAGCGGAAGAAAAATAGAGAAAATAAGAAATAAAAAATCGTGTATACAATATAAAGAAATACAAAAAAGTCAGAAAACTGGAAAAAGGCTAAAAATTAAAATAAACTAAAATTAAAATTTAATATCTTTTAAGTGATTTCTGCCTTAAATAAGTTGAAAGAAAAAAGAAAAGCTGACCGATGAAACAGATAGATACGAATATATTCAACCTGCGTCATGTACGTGCCTCTGTTTGTGCGTGGTGTGCTTTTTTTTTTTTTCATGTTGGTCGTTTTGGCCTCTGCTTAGCTTAGCAACGCAGAGTTCCTTCTCGCAAGTCTGTTCGTCGATCGTCCATAAAGGAAGTCCGTGAATTGTACGCGGGGATCGGTAGTCACGGCGAAGGTCACAGGCACACACAACCACGTTCACAGGTGCTTTTCCTCGCACAAAAAACCACGGGTATTATATGCTCACCTTGAAAGAAAATCCTTGAGCTAATCTGCTAAGATGGTACGTACATAGCTTTCTTGTTATCTGTTCTTGACTTCCGCTATAAGAATCGAATCAAGAGCTTCAGTTGGAGACTTGGAGTAAAGCTTTGCTTGTAACCCATTCCTTCGTTCACTTTAGTTGGAGGAATGTGTATATACAACTCCGCTACGATATGAGTATAGAGCCAGAGTAAATGCTACTAATTCTTATATTCATCTTAGCATTTCCAATGCAAAATATTACTCTGTTATGTCTATATCCTCTATATCACTTAGAAATAACTATATATAACCTCTCAAATACATATCTATTAGTAAACTTAATCAATAAATTTATATATTCTCCCACCTTTCTCTCTCTCTCCTCTCCTTCCTCACACATGCCACATATTTAATGAAGTAGACATAACTCTCCTTCCCAATGCATATTTTAGCTATGTATTACTTATTGGTTTTATTGCCCAAGCAATATATCATACAAGACACTACTTTTCTATCTCTATTCTTTTAACTTTTTACCACATCACCTATCATCCTATATGGATAGCTAATTATTAGCTATAGACATTGTACAACATGGAGTAAACTTAAGGTGGGTTTGGGAAGGCTTTGGCTTTTTGATTATTTACTAAAGTAACTAGCTTTTAAACAGTACATCTTTTTAAGATATGGTTTACAAATATATTGTAGTAGACACGGTATTGAATTGAACTAATTGAACTATACCAGTTAAAATCACATACAACTATTTCCCTTTACATAATGTCTCTCGTGAATAGTTAGAATAAAAAAACATAAATCAAAAGCCACAACTACAGTGTAAAAGAACCCACCCTTACTCGTCATTGTGCATGTGAAATTCACATCAAAATAATTGCAGATATAGGGCAATTGGTTTTCCCAATAATAAACCGGTAGTATAAAGTTAATGTGCTAATTAATGGCCTGGGAGATTGAAAGCATCTAGGCCCCTAAAAATATTTTGGTAATTAATGAAATCATATGAATATGGGACTAACGTGTTTTATGAGCATGTGAAGGGTTAGTACACATATAAGTGATAAGATGCAAGCTAAAGAACTCTTGTGAAGATCCAAATTATGGCCCAAGGCAAAGGCACACTTAGTGTAGGATCTATTTTCGTTTTACCGGTCTTGGAGAATGGTGGAAGACCGGGTTATAGGATAGATGATCGTACCATCAAGGGGGATCTTGGGTAGTAACTTGAAATCATACTTCTAGTGCCATTTGGATGATCTTTTGAATCCTGCATTCATGAAGAATCTATTTAGAAACTAAGTTTGTGCTTTGTCTGGAAAAGCGGTAGTACCGCGTATTTCAACGTCGGTACTACCGGCGAGCGGTAGTACCACGCCCAAATGCGGTAGTACCGCAGAACGGTAGCTCCGCTTCCGGAGCAGAACCTTTTTTCCAGAGAGCACCCCTCGAACTCGGTTGAATCTTCGCGGAACGAAAGTACCGGCCGTTTCAACATCGGTACTACCGCTGAGAGCGGTAGTACCGCATACTCAAGCGGTACTTCCGGAGTCCGGAAGAACCGGAAGTTCGAGCGGTATGTTTTTCCAGAGAGTATCTCCGGTCGGTCTCGGATTTTAACCAGACCGGAAGTACCGGCCTTTTCAACGTCGGTACTACCGCAGAAAGCGGTAGTACCGCTCCCAGAGCGGTACTTCCGGAGTCCGGTTGATCCGGAGCCCAAGCGGAATGTAATTTCCAGAGAGCGGCATTTCTGAGGACCTTTCGGGTTTTGGCCAGAGCGGTAGTACCGCGCCGACTTTGCGGAACTACCGGAGAGCGGTAGTACCGCAAATATCAACGGCGGTAGTACCGCGCCGCCAAATCCAACGGTCACTGCTCATGTCTGACAGAGCCGTTCTGACGCAAAGATTTGGGAGCGGTAGTACCGGCCCCAGAAGGGCGGTAGTACCGCTCATCCTAATTTTTGCGGGAAATTGAGCCAAACGGCTAGTTTGGTTGGTGGAGGCTATAAATACCCCCACCACTGCACAAGGGCATTAGTTAGAGACTCATTGCACATTTCTTAAGCCCTAGAGCATTCATTTCACCTCAATTCTTTCTTTGCACATCAAAGTGAGGTGGTTGAGCATTTAGTGCTAGATTTCAATTGCAAATCCATTTGGCACTAGGTTTGCATTCAAGTGAACACCGGTATCCATTACTCTTAGTGTTTGCCGGCACTTGGACAATCCGGTGGAAGTTGGTTCGGTGATCTTCTCAAGGAGATTGTGAGAAGACCCGGCAAATTGTGAAGGTTGGAGCTCGCCTACCCGGAGTGGGGAAGAGCTACATTAGTGATCGAGGTGCTTGGCTCAATTCGTGGAGCCGATCCGATTCATCCGGGCTTACCTCAACATGGACTAGGGGAAACCGGCAAGTTTCCGATCACCACGGTAAAAATATCGGTTGTGTCTCTTGTCTCTTTAGCTCTTGTTTATTTGTTTCATTGTGATCATTTGATTGTTTAGAGCTAAGTTGATAACTAGAATTGTATATGATTAATTGCTTTACATCATTGTCACTTAAATTGTGAAGAATTAATCAAGTGAACAAGAAAAATATAAAACCTCCTATTCACCCCCCTCTAGTCGGTATCCTTGATCCTACAGAGATTTGACTACAGTAATAATTAGCAATAGTAGTGGCAGGATTTAGTTTAAACCTAGGCCATTGGATTTCAAAGATCAATGGCTCAAATTGGCAGTGAATATCAGTATATGAAATGAATAGTATCCATTTGATCAGTTAATCGGAGGGTTGAGAACGTAGCGAAGGATACAAGTCTAGATTCTATAGACAAAACTTATCATGCTTAGCGTTAGGCAAGGTTAACTTGCACCTTGTTGGATAAGTTTTTTTTTCTTTTTTGGGGACCTTATGTTGGATAAGCTTAAGGTGGTGCTCATTTGGACTTTTTTTGGGTGGCTTATGGCTGAAAAGCACTGTAACTGGTTGAAAAAACATTGTAGATGACAGAGGCTTATTTAGCATAATTAAATTTAAAAAATTTAAAAAATATAAAAAAATATGTTAGCCCATTACATATAATACAAACAAATACGGGGAAAAAGAACCGGCAAAAAAGCTCAACAAAAAATCAAAAGTTCAGAAAAAGACGAAATTTATGAATAGTGAATAATAAGCCAGAAGCTGAAGCCGAAACGATCACAGTCAGACGAATGTGTAAGCTAATTCTACCAATAAACTTGTATACCGTTGTTAGCTTTATCACAGCACACCAAACAAGTTTCCCATCATGCTGAGTTGTGATTGGACGATCTACACGAACCTGCAGTCAATGAACAAACTACAGCTAATCTAAGTCCATACGAAAAAGACATCCACACAGAAAAGAGCGAAGAATAATCGGCGGCATGAAATTACGAGGAACCCGCACAGAAGTTTATCGGAAAAGCTTCGGCCGAGCGCATAATCAATCACTAGCTTACTTAACCAACCGGCCCCAAAGAACCAAAGACGAAGAAAAACAGCTAGCAGCAGCATCCATCTGGCGGCAGGGCCAGTGGTGGAGACGGGAGACTTCAGTTGGCACAACAAAAGCGAGGTACAGTGGGGTTCGAACGGACGGTCACACCTGATGCCACAGGGGGTGCAACTTAGGGCCTGTTTGGATGGACTAGGATTAGTTGTTAACTAGGACTAGTTGTTAGCTGACTAGTAGTTAGCTGGCTAAAGATTAGCCCAATCCTGTTTGGATCCAAGGACTAATAAGCGCTACTATCTCAGTGCAAAGTCTGTTATACCCCTATGCATGGTGGTCTGGGAGGGTTGATGTGGGTATCAACGTCTTTTTTCCATTCGGCTGATCTTTTAGCCCTCATTAGCTGGGTTTGATGGACTAGTTGGCTAACAATTAGTTGGGGCTTTGGCTAAACTTTAGCCCACCCATTAGTCCTCCTGTTTGGATCCTCAAGGGCTAAAGTTTAGCAACTAGTTGTTAGCCCAAGGGATCCAAACAGGGCCTTAAACGGATATGGGCAGATATCATTTATCCTATATTTTATTATATATTTTTTCTTGGAGTTGAAATCGAACATGGATAGTGTCAGATACCATTTCTCCTTTACATATTCATTCTATAAACATTCGAACGATCGGACGGATAAAAATTATTAGATTCTTTTGCACCCCTACACATGATATTGAACAGTAGATGTGCAATCAGTGCGAACATGGAAAGACTAATCGTTGAGATGCCGAAAGAAGAGCACTCAATATCTTTCGTCTGTTTAGATATGGTAATCCACATATCTGTTATTTTGTTCATAAGTGAAGTCACAATAAATTTTTTCATATTACTTGACATACGAATATATATGGACGGATATCACTCATTTCGTATCATATTTTGTATTTTTTTTCTTAGAGTCAGATATGGGTAGTACCGGATACCCATTTACCCTTTCCATATTTACTATATGAGTCTTCGATCGGTCGATCAGATGAAAATTATCTACTCGATTTGATCCCTTGATGCCACTGTCCGGCACTCAGGCTTTTGCCGTGCGGGGACGCGAATAGGGGTGGCGACGAGTGGTCCATCGCATGCAAGATAGGCTAAAAAGCCCAAAAGTGACAAGGGATTTGACGCTGGGTTTGATGCGACCGAGTGGCTCCTGGTAAACAATTAAACCAAAGCATGATCGGGAATGCTATGCGACTTCTGTGCCATGGAGCCAGAGCTCGGGACAGGAGTGCAATCGGATCGGATTCAGATAGATATTATTCATACCGTATTCTAAGCAATTTTTTTCTTGAATTCGGAGGCGAATATGGTAAAGACCGGATACGAATACGAATTCGGAGTTTCGGATACGGTACCATCGAGACGGATACATGACGTTTTAGATCAAAAACGGATAATATAGGCTCATAATATGTGCATAAATAAAAGAACCTATATTGAACTATACTACCATCACTTCAAGCCTTCACCTAGCAATAAATTCATCTAAATTACTAAAGTACGATAGTCGACACAAACACAAATTCAACATAATTGATAAATTCGTACATAAGTTCGAGAACCAATAAATCCATATGCAAATTCAACATAAGTGGGAGGATTGGTGGCGACAGGCTAGAATGGTTGTACTAATATATATGAAGGTAAGTTAGGACTTAGGTCAAATCTAGATTGGTTGATATCAATGATGGTTAATAGGTTGGGTCTGTTGGGGTACTAATCTATATGTCGGATATCTGGTCGGATAGTATCCGGTTTATCGTTTATCGAGCTATTCGGTCGAATTTTAGTTCTTTTGTTTTCGCTACCGTGTCTAACAACAATTATTCGGTATCAACCGAATTCAATACTAATACTAAATTATCTTTTCATATTCCGTTATCAGATTTAGTACCAGATAGATACCAAATCGGTCCAGATTAAGTGATTAACCCGTATGTTGCACACCTAGCTCGGGACGCACGATTCCCTCGCGCGCGGGCTCGGCAGCACGGGACGCACGTGTCCGGTACGAATCACGGCGCCGATTTTGCTTGCATTGCCGCGGGCGAGCGCGTGAGGTTCCCACTCAGTGCAGGAAGCCGGCAGTAACCACGACTTTGGTGGGCTTTCCAATAAACCGCCGGTTAAAGTTTAGGCGTTGCGTGTGAATTTCCACCTGTGTGATCGTGTCGTGTCGTGTCGCGTCTTAGTACTAAAAGGACCATTTTGTTCTGGTTAGGTGTCTTTTTCATCGAGGGTCCTTTCTATTTTCAGTGGTTCGTTTCCATTTTCAGTGTTGAGGTATATTACCTAGAACACTCCAAAATTTGTTTGTTTCAATTTTAGATTGTGAAAAGTTAAACAAAAAAGGGGGGAAACGATGTACACTCAAAGTTAAATGGAGAATAGGCTTGATTTACTGTTTTCGGTACATTCCGATCTGGGCCAGTAAGTCACAAGTTCTCATAGATTTCCAGCCAACTCTCATTTAGTATATGCATTTGAGTGTGTGTGTGTGTTTCCAGCTATGTTGTTTCCCTACGTTTCTGCATCTTATATTCTTCTCCAACCACCACCAAATTATAATTTCGACAATTTACAGTAACTATCGGGTCTTTTAAACTTTGGTCGAACTGTCGAAGACCACAACTTCTCAAAAGCAAAGTATTCTGTGGAGAGTTGCTATATATATTTTTTAACATGAAAAAGGAGAGGCAAAACCTCCCCTAGGTCAGTAGTAACTAAATCCGAACAGAGTAAACACACGATGGAGTCAATCCCAATGTTTATGCTCATGTGAAACAAGGCAACCAAAAAACATATTTTTTTTACCAAGTCTAGATGTCGCTTGGGTGGACTGAAATAAGTTTATTTATAGCTAAAATTACACTATAACTAACTGAAATTACATGTAAGTGTAACTGATAGTGACTTATTTTGTGTAACTAAATTTAAAAAATTAAAAATGGAAAAAATATATTACCCGATCATAGATAATATAAACGAATATAGAGAAAAAAAAAAGAACCGGCTCGAGATATCCACCGAGCCAGCATGCATGCGGCTCGCCGTATCATCGTCGTAGCGGTCTGATCTGATGCCACGTGCATGCGCTGCTCCTGCTGTTTCGTACGTCCGCGCTGTACTAGTTTATTAGTATCCAGTGCGTCCAAATCGAGAGTGTTACTTCGGTGGGGCTGTCTTCCGAGTTCGACGGCGGTGAGTCCGTTGTACGTTTGCCTTTGTGCCCGGGGGATGTTGGATGGCAACCAAGGTGAGGAAAGAATCGGAACAAAGAGATGTAAAATCAGGTGCGAGAAAGCGAACGAGGGAACAAAGGGGTTGCTACCTCTAATATGCTACACATGTCACCATCATGTGGTGCTTTAATTTGGTTATCTTAATCATAAGGCGCTTTAATTTGCCAACCATGTGCAGTCTACCGTTTATCCGGGTAAAGAGTAAATTCCTTGTTTGCCATGTAAAGATACCAATTTCCTTTATCTGCTACTAAAAAATGTTTCTTCCTTCTATACCATCAGATGATATTTGCCCTCTCAAGCCACCCACGTCACTCCACTGTGAGAGAGGTGCAAGCCTTGACAGTCTTTTGCACAATTGGGCATTTTGCCCCTCTTTCCCTTGGGCTATCGGCCTGCATCCTAGATGCCACCTCTGTCGCCCGCCCACACCCTCGCGCCTGAGCCGCCACCATTTGTACCAAATCGGCACCACTGCGTCCACTCACGCTGACGCCGAGTGCGTGCACAGGTGCTTGTGTCGTACGCGCCCACCTTTGTTGACCTCTTGCATGCGCTCCACGTCACTAGCCTCAGCCTCGTCCCTATTTGTCATTCTGCACAAGCCGAAGTAGGGAGGGGGAGACAATCACGCTACTCATCCATGTTGTTGTAGGCTTGTAGCTTCACCCCACCCTCTGCAGAAAGGAGTAGCACAGAGCTCTAGCATTCTTACCATCTACTTGCCCAACGCCTTTGCTGCCACCACCCTACCAGTGTCGCCCCAGTGGTCGACGAGTCGTCGCTACCTTCTTGAACATCCACTCAAACCCAGCGCAAATTCATTGTATGCTTTGCCGCCCTCCCCAAATCAAGTCGCATCTTCACCACTCACTAGTGACCCTATATGTGTTGGAACTAATCTTGACTTGTACTGAGTACTCGTGTGTCGAATACCATGTTGTAATCGTGTGTCGAGTACTGTAACAATTGAAGATCCTGGAGTAGAGTGCCCATGTGTTGAGTACTATGTGGTCGAAGATCCCAGAGAAGGAGACTTCAGAGTATAGTACTCGTGGGTTTAGTACTTCGTGGTTGAAGATTCTCTATAGTAGTCGTAGCGCCACTGTAGTAGTCAGAGAGTTACTGTAAGAGTCGGTACTCAGTGGAGTACTGTAGCCAGTGGCGTAGCCAGGATTTGTAGCTATAGTGGTCCATTGTCTAAAATTTATTTAACCGCTATAAATTTAACATGTCGGTACACAAGTATATGAATTACGAAATGCAATTAAGGGAAAAAGGACATACGAACTTCATAAAATAGACGAATATAGCTTTCTTAACATAGAATTGAAATATTACATACCCACAGTAGTTGAAGAACAGTACGTCACTACTTCTTCTTCTTGTCAGGATATAAAGAGAACATCACATTAATTTTATATTAGAACATTAAATACATTCTATATTTATGGACAAAGCTATTTAAAAATACATGTTTATAAAGGAGTAGATCAGAAGAGTTTGCTTGCATGGGTAACTTCCTGAAAGCCGCATTTGGAGCAAACGCAAGCTAAGACAACAAATACCTACCTCAGCAAATTTACGAGACCGTTTACACCGACTTCTGTTCACAGAAGAAAGAAGGTAATATAAATATTTAACTTTCTAAAATAATTTCTCTATTTCTCTCATCCTGAAAATAAGTTATGGGACACAGACATATCACTACCTCACTCTTCTCGCTCCTGTCTCGCACACGCATCTCTTTTTTATTTTCCCCACCACTCGTATCCTCCCACTAAAAGCTTTTTTTTAGTCATTACTATTTATTTTAGCTAAAAACCATCAATTGTCGTTCAATATGAACATGCCAAGCTAGTCATCGATTTTATTGTACATCTAGATGCCAAGCTAGCCAACAATTTTACTGTACATCTAGATTCCCAAGTTGCGTGTCATTAGCTTGACACATATAGAGCAAATTAAATGATTTAGCGGGAGGTAAAATGTAGCTGTGATTCAACAAGTTTTTGCATTATGATCAAATACATGAAGGCCTCATTATCCGAGCGCAGGGTGGTCCGCGGCCCACAGGGACCACCCTGTAGCTCCGCCAGTGACTGTAGCAGTCGATACTCGGCGGAGTACTGTAACAATCAATGTGTCCGAGTGCTACAGTAGATGTAGCTACGGTGGTCGTAAGCTACAGTGAACCACTCGTAAGTCAAGTGATCGGTAGTCGTAGCTACTGTGGTTGAACATGGCCGAAGACATCGTGGTGGAGAAGCCATGGTCGAAGTACTCGTAAATCGAGTAGAAGCCGTGGTCGAACGTGGTTGAGGATACCATGATCGAGAAGCCGTGGTCGAAGTACTTGTAAGTCGAGTAGCAGCTTTGGTTGAAGAGCCATGGTCAAAAACACCGTGCCCGTAGCGGTCATGGTTGAGCAGGCGTAGTGGTCATAAGTCGTCACTGGGCGTCCGAGTAACGATTGAGTCAATGAGTTGTGGTGTAGTAACTGTTTGCATATAACGGAAGTATTAGTGGTTGCATGCATGTAACGGAAGTATTAGTGGTGTAGTTAGTACACCATGAAAGTTTTTTAACCGTTTGTTGTATTGAGTACTATATAAAGAAGACAAAATAGAAAATATGTACGTCATGACGCAGCGAAAAAACTTTTATGTGTCTGGGTTGATCGCAAAAACTCTGTGTGTTTGAGTTGCTCAAAAGTGTTCATGTGTGTTGTATCCACTGCTAATGTGCATTTTGATCCATCTGGGCCAATAGTAAGGACCTTTATTCATTATCTCCATCACTAAGAAACATGTTTTCATTGACGTCCGCCACCGTCGCGTTGGCCGAGTTCTAGCTATGCTGCCATGCACAACTGTCTGCCACCCCAAGCCTTACAACACCCTGCCATCTGCGTCATCTTGACCACTGCCATCTCCCAAACCTCCTCCCGTACTTGCCCAAGCTAGACCACTGTTGGAGCTCATCGTCGCCACCTAGGTTCGCCGCCGGAGTACGGCCATCTTCTTCCCCACCTCTGGGCTCCAAATCTAGCTTCCTTGAGATCCAAATACCCTGACACTATTTGTCTTAGTGAGCTGCAAGGCGCCTCCTCGAGCTGTGGTAGTCGAGTATTGGTGGTCGCTGCTCCCTCTCTCTCATCTTGATTCGGTAGTGGTTAGAGGGGAGGAGGCCGACGTAAGGTGGGGGAGAAAGTTGGTGGGAGAGGGTGGCGGCGATGACTAGGAAAGAGAAGAGAGAGGGAGGTTGAAGAAGAGAGGAAGGAGAAAATGAAGAAAGGCCAGGGCACAATTGTCTTTTTTACCTCTAACTCTGGCACGACGGGGTGACGAAAGTGGCACAAGACGGAGAGGAATGGCCTGCTCTTTTTTTGTTTTTGGTTGAAATTTTTGAATTTTGGATTGTTTGTGATAGAGATTACGGAGAGATACTCGCTAGCGATTTTGGATGGTACAGATGTTGGGTTTTTAACGTGTACTACAATTAATTTATAGACCCCGTCTTGAGAAAAATAATTTGTTTGAAAGTTAAGTATTATAGCAAAAGCCAAGAATCGATTTTAGAAGTTGCAAAGAATATGCCTAAAATTTGACCCGGTGGCACTCGAAGAAAGAGCAAAATTTTAGTGGCATATTAAGAAAACTGGGAATATTGTATGTCAAATAAGGAAATTTCTCCTTGATAAAAACCAAGATTCAAATCCCATAAGGCCGCAACTGACACCTTAAGGTTGTATTTGGATCGCAAGAATTCCACGGAAAACAATACAATTCAAGCAGGAATGAAAAATTCCTACGTCGTTCAATTTGTCTTTATTGAAAAACAAGGAAGCTTTTATCAAATTAACCTTTGTCTACCTCACGGATTCTATATTTTCAAAGGAACAATACCTTCTACTCTTATATGTAGTTATGCTCATCTCTAATATACCACATAAACGATTTGACATATTCCTTTATCATTTTGAGTATATTCATATACTAATTATAAGATACTTCAATATGAATCACACAAAAAATTTTGCATGGGAGTTCACAGTTTTTAGCATATTTTATAAATACCTTCATATTTACACATGAAAAGGAATATATTTTAAAAAGTATGTATACCACATCTGAAAAAGTATACATACCACCTAGACCTAGGTAGTCTTATATACTCATATACTACATGCACAAACTCTCCGTTATGCGAAATAGAAGTAATTACTCTGAGTAGAAAAAGACTTCTATTTTTATGTATGCATGCGCACACATATATATATGTGTGTGCGAACGCATGTGTGTATGTATGATATCTAATCCACCTCTTCAACTCGAAAAGGGCTTAGCCTAAAAATCAATGTAATAATGGGTGTTCAACTTACAATTACTCTATGTGCCCAATTCGCCTGGCCAGTTTTTTTTTTCCGGATGGAATGTCTCTTGGTTAGCTAATGGGTTGACGTCAATAGTTGACGCCATTCTAGATGCCGTTCGTGGACTCTTTTGCTGGCCCAAATTCAATGTAAAATGGCTTCTTCGCCATGTAATAAATAACATAGGTTTGCTATAATTTCACATAAATCTAGGTGCCACTTATTTAGGCTGAAAAAATGACTTATGTTTGAAATTTTACTGTAGCTGACTGAAATTGCATGTAGCTAATAGTGACTTATTTGGCTTAATTAAATTTAAAAATCTAAAAGTAGAAAAGATATGTTAGTTCATCACGAACAATATAAACAAAAAAAAAACTAGCAACAAAGCTTTAAAAAGATTAAAAAAATAAAATGTAGAAATAATAAAAAAATACACTAAAATCAGAAGTTTAAGATAAAATAAGCGACGCCCCTAGTATTCATCCGAAGAGATCAAAATCTCACTCAAAAGCACTGCCAAACCCTACGTATCTCTCTGTATACACTCCCCCACAACGAGTCGCGAGCCGCGCGCGTCGCCTCTCTGGCTCACCGGTGACGGCTCCCTCCCCGTCGTCCCCGACGAGTCGTGAAAGGAGCACCCCAACCGTCAAACAGCCGTTTACCCCCTCCTCCCCGGCCCCCGGCATTTAAACCCCTCCTCCCCTCTGATAAAATGCGTCCTTTCCCAGCGCAACCCCCCTGCCCCCAAAAAAAAAATCCGCCTCCGCGTTCTCCTCCTCGCCGGCCACCGCGGCGACCGTACGCGTCCCCGCAGCGCCCGATCCCGACTGCCCCATGCACCCATTCTGCTGCGTGCCCCCCGTGCCCGTCTCCCCCGCCTCCTCTGCTGCCGCCGCGGCGGCGACGGCCGCGTCGTCCGCGGTGGGTGGCCCCCCCGCCGTGATGCCGCCGCCGCCGCCCCCGCCGATGCCGCCGCCTCCCCCGCGCAGCAACTCGGCCGGCGCTGAGCGGCGGGCGCGCGCGGCGGGGGGTGCCGGTGGCGGAGGCGGCTCTTCCTCGCCGCCGGAGGGGGTGAAGCTGAACGAGATCGTGGGCGGCGGCATCTCCGGGGTCCTCTACAAGTGGGTCAACTACGGGCGCGGGTGGCGGCCACGGTGGTTCGCGCTCCACGACGGCGTGCTCTCCTACTACAAGATCCACGGACCCGACCGCATCGTCCTCTCGCGCGAGACCGAGCGGGGCGCCAAGGTCATCGGCGAGGACTCCCTGCGCCGCCTCTCCCGCTCCTCCGCCTCGTCGTCCTCCTACTCCAACGGCCACCACGTCCCCCGCACGCCCCTCGGCGAAATCCATCTCAAGGTCATCCGTTTGATTCGCCTGCGTGATCCCCAGATCCATTTCATCCGTTTCTGACGGTGAAATGAATAGCTTGCGTGTGCAGGTGTCGACCGTGAGGGAGAGTAGATCGGACGACAGGAGGTTCTCGATCTTCTCGGGAACGAAGAGGCTGCACCTGCGGGCGGAGACAAGGGAGGACAGGGCCGCGTGGCTGGAGGCGCTGCGGGCGACCAAGGAAATGTTCCCGAGGATGTGCACGAGCGAGATGGTGGGGCCAGGGGACACCGCGGCGGCCGTGGCGGTCTCGACCGAGCGCCTAAGGCAGCGACTGCAGCAGGAGGGGGTCAGCGAGGCGGCCATTGCTGACAGCGAGAGGATCGTGTGTGCCGAGTTCGAGGCGCTGCACAAGCAGCTTGTGCTCCTCAAGCAGAAACAGACGTTCCTCCTGGACACCCTCCGCCAGCTAGAGGTATTACCATGCAATCGTACCTGTGCCTCGAACAGAATTTGATTGTGCATGCAGTAGGGATAATTGCTTCCCATAGAATGGTGTGATATTGTGCCGTTTTGTACATGGTTGAATTAATTGAAAGAACAAGTACGGAGTTACTGCTGAACATTGGCGTACAGAAAGCATTTTGCTCTTTTGCTTGCACCAATTGACCCGAGTGTACTTGGAAATTTTGAATTCTAGTGGTCACTCTATGGGTAGTGCTGTAAGTTCTTCATTTCATTTCCTGACTCTGTTGTTTTAGTGACTTCTTCGGACATACTTGAACTCGTAATAATTGAATGTGCTATGAGAACTAACTAGTGCGGTCTATTTAATATATATTTTGAACTCTTTCTTTCTTTTAGTTCTTTCATTCTATTGATGCCTAATATTAATTGATGCACAATATATTCAACCTTAGGATCTAACAAACTGCTTTAGAGTATTTGTTATGTCTTGTCAGGGCTGATGAAAATGAGAGCTTCTATTCAGTAACACATGATTTCAGTTAGTTCAGACTTTCTGGGATTTGGTTGCCAACGAATTAATTATACATTAAGGATTTGATGGGAGGTTGCCTTCATGAACTTTAGAAACCATGAGGCTCCAAAAGTTTGTACAGGTCCTTTATTCTTTGTCAGAAGACTACCACAGGATGAGGTCCCTTAACTGAAAATATATTACACTGTTCCATTGGTTCACCTCCTTGCTATCCAGATTGATAATTGATGTATGCAATGTAGATTGTGAGGTATGCTACCAAATGTAATAAGTATCCTTACATCCTTTTTTTGAGATTTGAACTGCACACACACACGCACACCACATGCACGCGCACACGTGAGTGTGCCCCTTGCACATGCTGAGAATTGCGGAGGCTGGGGATAAATTCGCAACCTCATGGAGCCTGGGCACGCTCTTTCCCACTTAATCGCACTCATATGTGCATAAAGGTGTAACCTTAGTGGGTGGAGTTGTACTCCCACATCTATCTCCGCTAACCGACTCGTGTGGTTCCCATGTATCCTTACATCTAAATATCTGATTCGGCAAAAAAGAATATCCTCCCCTATGCGATGAGTAAAATTTGTTTCTGCTTCCCCAACTGAGAATCTTAAAAGCATTAAATGTTGAGGGAAGCTAGAACCGATTTGTTATGTGCAAACTAGAAAGATATATTCTTATTTTTGCTGAATCATATAAATTCAAGCGTGAAGTTTGGAGAAATCGGCAATGAACATTAGAAGTCAAGGTCTTCTACCGAAGTATTACTCAAGGTGCAACAGCCATCCACTCTAGAAGAATGTCAGTTTCAGCTCATCTACTTGATAAGGCGGTTGACATTGTTCCCTCTTGGTCTAGGCGTTCCTACTTTATATGATTGTGTCTGTTTTGTGACTATCGAACCACCGCATTTCCGACAATGCTACTGAGGCATGCACATAGGGCTGGAAACGAGCCGAGCCGAGCCGGCTCGAGCCAGGCTCGGCCGAGCTCGGTCAAAGATGCGGCTCGGCTCGGCTCGTTTTGGAAACGAGCTACGCGGGAGGCTTGGCTCGGCTCGACTGGCGGCTCGAGCCAGCTCGCGAGCCCGACCGAGCTAAAAAGCAGATACAGTCTGTGTATCTGTATGTCAATTATCAGTATAGCATAACAGAGAGCACATAACAGAGAGCAGCACAGCAGAGATAAATAGCATAGCATACAGTCTGTATGTCAATTATCATAGCATAGCATAGCATACAGCAGAGATAACGAGCCAAAATGGCTTGAACGAGCCAGTTCAAGCCAAAATGGCTTGAACGAGCCAGTTCAAGCCAAAATGGCTTGAAGTGGGGGTCATGGCGGCGGACGGGCGGAGGGAGAGGGAGAGGGAGGGGAGGTGGGGGAGGAGGACGAGCAGCACTAGAGGGAGGAGCAGCACCGCCGGGGTTCTGAGGATGAGGCGCGCCATGGCCGGTGTTGCCGGATCGATGAGCGGTGAATCAAACGGGCCGGGGGACCGCGCGCTCTGGCCTGCCTGCCTCCTCTCCTCTCTTGCCAACGTCGAGTGCGGCCGGCATGCGCACAGACAGATGCCCCCGATCGATCCGACTGGGTGCGAGCTGAGCTGAGGTGAGGCGAGGGTGGATTGGCTTTTTATATGCACGCGCGCATGTCTTCCTTAACTTGTGTTTGCTTTTCTTGGGGGCCTCTCCTCCATCTGTAGGTCAACCGATGTGTGGATGCATGCATGCATGGAGGTGGGGGTCATGGCGGCGGCGGAGGGGGATGGGGAGAGGGAATTGGAGATGGGAGGGGAGGTGAGATTCCCGGTGAAGCAGTGGGGATTCATGACGGTGGAGGTGGGGGAGGAGGCGAAGGGCGAAGGCAGTGGGGAATCTGGGGACTGGGGGGAGGCAGGGAGGACCGCAGGAGTGGGGAGACGGACGGGAGGCGCGAGCCAAATGCTCGTGAGCTGGCTTGCGAGTAGCTCGAGCTCGGCTCGTTTTTTCACGAGCCAGAAAGGAGGCTTGGCTCGGCTCGTAACGAGCTCAAGCCGAGCCACGAGCCTCAAGCTATTTTTCCACCCCTACATGCACATCTGGAAAACATTGGCCATATTGGCACATTTCAGCATGTTGGCATGTGTTGGATGCATTACAACTTGTGTGAGATACAGGTACAGCGCATTGCTTCCTGAATCAATGACAATTTAATAAGGATGTCAAATGAGTAACACCGATTCATTGCTCAAATCTTAAAGAGCGAAGGCAAGGTTAACCAAACGGTGCTAGTCACTCAACAGAGGGATGAGTGGGGAGGAGAAAGGAAGCAGTGACACTGATAATGGCAAGATATGAGAGAGGAGTAAGGGAGGAGAGTAAAATAAGCGATGGTGGTGTCCAGGTTTTAGGAGGAATCAAGGAGAAGCAAAGCTAGATCAGATGGGAGGACATGCGGAAGGATTGCTGCATGTTGGAAGAGTCTCAAATAGAATAGGTGATGCATTGGATTGGGATTTGGTGAATATTTGATAATAAATGTTTTCTATTGGGTGTTATGTTGGATTCTTTTTGCCAGGTCTTGGTGGAAAATATTTAATAACAAATGTATTGAATCTTTTTAGATTTTCTGTGGCTGCTTCTAGATGTACTCTGTTGCATATAAATTTGTGTTCCTGCACATATTGTTTTTTAATAACAAAATCAATTTGCAGTAAGTAACTCCCTGAATCCTTCCCAAATTGGACCCCACGTCTGTGTGGAAAATCTTATGTCAAATAATATGAGCATGAGATACTCCTATAATGGACATGAATAGAAGCCAGTCAGGTGGTTAGAAATTAAGAAGGCAAGTCAGACAAACAATTCGTTGTTTCTGCAGAAAGAACAGACTGTATCCAACTCTGATCTTCTATTGTTTTCCTTTCTTTGTGTTCATGTAAACCATTTTTTGCCATTTGCCAAATCAGTTGTTTTAAATTTTCCTTCCCTGTACTCTCTACTAATTGTATTCATTTGTAAGATTACCCATTCTTATATTTCCTAAGTAATTTTGAATCTGTACGAAATTTATGTTATCGATATCCTCATCTGACAAAGTATTTTTTTTGTGCCTTGCTGTAGACAGAAAAGGTTGATTTGGAGAATACCCTTGTTGATGAGAGCCAAAGACAGTCAAAAGAGTATGGATCTGCTTCTAGATCAAGGAATGAGAAGTATAGTGGTATGATAATTGGTGGAATGGTTTCTCATGTCTTGCTGCTACCTGTGTTATTGCTATGAGCTCTACCTTTTTGGCTGCTAATTTGTGGGTAAAAAAATTGTTGACTATGATGAATCATCCTTGTTTTTACGAAGGGAAAATTTGATACATGACAGTGAAAAAACAGTGTAACTGGGTAAATGACACACTGAAGTTGCACCTTCTTAATTACTTTCACTGTGGCATATACCATCTCTAAATAGCTGTAATACCTTCTTAATTTGGATCTGACTGAGCATTGCTGATTGGTTGACCAAAGTGTAACCATACCATTGCCATGCATGAGTAATTGCAATATACCAGATGGATGTGGTATTTAAGGGCTGTCTTGAATCCAGAATAGACAATCATTCACTTCGCTGAACCACTGTAAATTTTTTAGCACCATATGAAGTTCCATTTTTATTATTGCCAGAGCCAAAATTGAGCTTAGTGGGGCAGTAGTTCTGTTAAGTTATTTATGCATGCAATCTTTTTTTGGTTCCATTTCCCATTTTCTTATGGGGCCACTTCCTTTCAGATGTGTGTTTAAATGCACTATTCTGGTCATCACTAATCATATCCAAAATAGAATTCTTTAAGTGGGTTAATTCCAGTTGAGCCTTCCTCCTATAAATATCTAGAAGTCATTTTTTATGCAAATTCATGGAAACGGGTTTTTGATAAAAATTTTAGTTGATCCTTCAATTTCCATGGACCCTATGAAACCCATGTCTGATTACTTTTTGAGTAGTAGAATAATGAATATAGTAGTTTCTTTAGTACCAGTTTTAGCATCCAATCTAGATTTTTCTCTTTTTTCTCACCATTTCCCTTCCATGATTTGCTCGTCTGCAGTTCTTCAATGCCAGTTTTCTGAGGTCTTCAATGTGCATTTAGATTTGCTCTTTTATGCAGCTCATGATGTTCCTTTCTTCCAAACTGTTTAAATTGTATATCACACATGTTGATTCTCTGTTTGGTTTGCTATTATGGATTCCTCTTTTTCAGAAGGAAGTGCTAGTGAATCGGATGACTATAATGAACCACAAGATCCTGCTGAAGAAGAGACTGACTATGATGAGAACATATATTTTGATACAATAGATTTTCTTTCATCAAGCTCTTTTAAAAGCAGTGGGTCTGATTTCCAAAGATCTGAAGCTGGTTCAGATGACGAGGATGATTATCCGATGGATGGAATTGATCCTTCTATGAAGTCTGTTGGAATTAACTATCCATATGTAAGAAGGCGTAAGAAGCTGCCAGATCCAGTTGAGAAAGAGAAGGGTGTAAGCTTGTGGTCAATGATCAAGGACAACATTGGAAAGGATCTAACCAAAGTTTGTTTGCCTGTGTACTTCAATGAACCTCTTTCATCATTACAAAAATGTTTTGAAGATCTTGAGTATTCTTACCTTATTGATCGTGCATATGAATGGGGAAAAAGGGTATTTCTTCTTCCTCTCCTTTTTTTCCAGCATGTTCATGGGTACATTGTGTGCATTTTTTTTGTTTGTAATATGTTAATATTCAAGTATCTTTAGAGTTTGCTTTCGTTTGATTTTGCACTGTGTTCTCTCCAGCTTGCATCTCTGTTTATTTAATGGATATTTCGTACTGCCTTGTACCATATATCCTTGTTTAGTGGTCAAATTTGATTTTGCACTGTGTTCTCTCCAGCTTGCATCTCTGTTTATTTAATGGATATTTCGTACTGCCTTGTACCATATATCCTTGTTTAGTGGTCAAATTTGATTTTGCACTGTGTTCTCTCCAGCTTGCATCTCTGTTTATTTAATGGATATTTCATACTGCCTTGTACCATATATCCTTTTTTAGTGGTCAAATTCTTAGCGGTCAGTACCATAGAGGTTTGCAGTATGCTTCATCTGGGAACTCCTTTTTTTTTAGGAAAATATGGTAACTACTTAGTTTAAATGTGCTTGATTGTCCGAATATCCAGCTTACAATTGCATCATCAGATGCCATTTCCTATCTTGTCCTACATAGTATGCATTAATGGAATATTTTCCATTTTATTTTAAATTCATTTCAGTGCATCGTGCATCGTAAGTAGTAACATTGCTCAGAATTATTATGCTGAGGCTCTCACCCACCATTGGGTGTCTTTGCAAGGACATCAGAATTTATTTGCATGTTCCTATCATAATTTATCATATTTGATGTATCTTACATCTCTTATGTTGAATACGCAGGGCAATAGTCTTATGAGGATTCTTAGTGTAGCAGCATTTGCTGTTTCTGGTTATGCCTCTACAGATGGAAGAAGCTGTAAGCCCTTCAATCCCCTTCTTGGGGAGACCTATGAAGCAGATTATCCAGACAAAGGCCTCCGTTTTTTCTCAGAAAAGGTTCGTTAAGAACATGTTCTTACTGATGGTTTAGCATAGTCAGCTGTTTCTTTTCAGTTTTCACCATTCTTTCTCTTAAAGTTTGCTAGCCAGTTGGTGTAACTTACCACCTAGAACTTTTACACGAAGCTGTTCTACCTCTATCTATGATGAGCTTGATTATGTAATAGTAAGGTTTGGTGGACTAATGTAACACGAATTCGCCACCTGACTGTTCCCTAACACCAAAGATGTGTTAGCTGTGCCTTGCTTCTTGGCAAACGTTTTTTTGTTGCCTGAAATACCCATTCTCAAATTTAAATGTGATCTCTTAGGTTGATATTTGATAGATGGCTAATTCTATTGTCAACCAGACATTGGGACATTGGGGATTGACGTATAGACACACACACACACACACATATCTATATGTATGTATACACGTGTACGTATACACATGCATGTACATATATACAAATATACATACACACACACATGTACATATATACATGTATATGTATACACACGCGCGCGTACATATATACACGTATACATATATATACACGTGTACATATATACATGTGTGTGTGAGAGACTATATCTAGTGCTAATGCCTAGTCGGTCGGGCACTATCCAGGTGGATGAAACTACCAGATGACTTATGCTTATTTGCAAGAAGCCTCTTGCCGCTCCTTTACCTTCAGTCACAACTCACAAGATCCCTCCCTGGGCGCCGCACTTCCCTGAGCTCCTCCCCTGGCTCCCTCCCTGGCGCTGCCCCCTTTGGCCTCCCTCAGCACCGCCCTCTTTGGCCTCCCATGGCGCCGCCCCCTCCAGCCTCCCTCGGTGCAACCCCCCGGCATCCCCCAGTGTCGCCCCTGGTCTCCCCCGGCGTTGCCCCCTCTGGCCTCCCCCTCCCCCTACCTGACCAAGCACCGTGGTCGGGGAGGGGGAGGCATGGATGGAGGAGGGGGCAGCGCCAGGGAGGAGGGAATTAGGGGAGGCCGAGGGCGGCGGTGGGGGGGCGCCAGGGGAGGACGAGGAGGGCGGTGTGGGAGGCAGAGGAGGGCAGCGCCGGGGATAGATGCGAGGAGATGGAGGTGAGTGACCGGGAAGAGGAAGGAGGGAGCCATCGGTGGTCGGGAGGCCAATGGGTTGAAGGGAGTTCTCCCATGGCGACGCATTTGACGAGGAAGAAGGGGATGACCGAAGGACATTTTTGCGATTGCAATCAACCAGGCAGGGGTGTAAATGCAAAATGCATAAGTGAGGAGTGACCTTCCACCCGCATGAATCGTGACTATTCACTCTAGATCGGACGGCCAATGTTCGCATTAACATGTTAGCACTAGATTATATATATATTTATTTATTTTTAGTCTATTTATTGCTTTTGATTGACTATTCCGTAACTATTGGATCGTCAAATAGCCTATTTTGTATAGACTCAAAAATACTTTAGGCTACTACGAATTTTAAGCAAGTTTAGTTCTTTTTACTTACACATTTCGGTTGATAAAAAATCTTCAATACCTCTTGCCAGGTCAGTCACCATCCTATGGTTGTTGCATGCCATTGTGAGGGAACTGGCTGGAGGTTTTGGGCAGATAGCAACCTAAAGAGCAAGTTCTGGGGTCGCTCCATTCAACTTGATCCTGTTGGCATGTTAACATTGGAGTTTGATGATGGTGAAGTTTTCCAATGGAGCAAGGTATTATTACAAAATTAGCAAGAAATGGTTGAATCTGTGGAAATAATTAACTGGAAATATGCTATCTAGGTGACCACTTCCATTTACAATCTCATATTGGGCAAACTGTATTGTGATCACTATGGTACTATGCGCATACAAGGTAATCGTGAATATTCATGTAAGCTGAAGTTCAAGGAGCAGTCAATTATTGATCGCAATCCTCATCAGGTATCTCATAAAATTGCTTGTATGCTAGGTGCATTTATCTGCTTGTCAGTACTTTCTGATTTATATATTTGCTTCCTTCCTTTGCAATGTGTTTCTCACTCAAATTTGCTTTTCTATCTATGTTAGTTAAAGCAAACAACACATTTGTGCCTTTGTCAAGGCTTTTTTTTCTTCAATTTATATGGATTTCCTTTATGAATAAAAAAGGTAGTTTTTGCTGTGATGTTTCTTTGTAGAACACTAAGCACTGTAGAATCTATCTTGAAATGATATGAACCAGATAAGTCTTGAGCCCTAGCGCTCTTATTGTAGTAGCATCACCGATATGAAAAGCTTGGAACAAAAACACAGATTCATACCCACCTATGAGCTTTGTACTTCCACAGTACGCTACTGAATTCTGATCCACTTGTATGGTATGAGTGTATTCACAGTACTATGCATGCAGAATCCATCAATTCAAATTGGATACACAGTTTGAACTTAAAACCATCACTAATACATGGAGCCAATCCAATGGGGTCCACTAAGAATGGTATTCTTTTGGTTCCTTTGACGAGAATCTGTTTTTCTAGCCCAAATACAGCTCAAAAATTCGATTTATAATGCATCGATGAAAAGTTGTTTCCTGAACTACTCTTGAAAATAACATAAATGATATGATTGCTGATTGTTGTGTACTTTCTTTCTGTTGTAAGAGCTTTGAGACATGTACTGGTTTGAGAGAAAAAAAAAGTAATATTTTGCCCAGTGAAATGGAATGGTCTTTTGGTTCACATAAGTCAACTATTGAATGTGAGGCCACTGGACCCTATAATTTGTTGGAATGGGAACCTGTTATGATAACCAGAATGCCCCTATATTACGTTACAATGAAGGGTGGGTATTCATCTAGAAAGGGGGCAGTCATGTCATTCGTACCACCTACTCTGTGAATAAAATGTTTAGAATTGAGAGCATAAAGCTCACCAATTCCCGATCCCAATAGACACTGATTCTCATCCCACCAACCAAACATAGAACACATTATTTTCCACCATTTTATTCCATTTTTATCCCCTAATTCCACCAACCAAAGCCCCTTAAATGAAGGAATAATGCTGCAAAACTGCTATTAGCTTTGTTATGCTGTGGGACCCAGAAGATGCAGTTTTTAGCTAGGCTACTCTAGCACATTACTATTCATGCAGAACATAACCAGCACATTCTCCTTGTTGTCTTGGTCAACAAGAAAATTTTGTTGGCTTGGTCAACAAGAAAATATAGTTAATTTACATCTATTAGATTTCCATCATTATTTAGTTTGTTTCCCCGTGGTTTATTTATATCTATTAGAGATAAGTTTCCATCTATTAGTGATGGTGTCCCTATAAACAGGGAGTATTGTATCCAGAGTTAGTCTATGTCTCTCTCTCTCATAGCATCCCTCTCCCTCCCTTTCAAGCCTATATATCTCTTTACTATTATAAAAATAGTAGGTGGTGGTGGTCGTCTGTTCCCTCCATAAAAAATATCCCTTAAAGTTAGAGATAATTACCCGCAATGCCATCTAGAAAGGGTTGGTGAGTCAACCCACCTCACGCGTGGACGCCCCCACTCCACCCTCGATCCGGTGGTGCTGGTTTGTTTGCCTCCACCTCCCTATTCCACGCGCCGACAGGCACCCTGCCCTAATGCCTCCTAAGTCCCCAGCTCTGTCCGCTTCGCACCTCCATCCTCTCCTCTCCTTGAGCACTCCTCCCTCTCCTAAGCTTAGCAGACGAGCTTGGGACCAAGGGGAAGCCCAGATCCACACTAAATAGCTCGAGGGAAGCCACAACCGCGCCAACGAGCTCAAGGAAGGTCAAATTTGGCACCAAAGAGCTCGGGGAAGGATCTGGAGCCGGCAAGGGTGTCACTTACTTCGCAGGGAAGAGTAAGGGAAGGTCGCGAGGGTGCGGTGGTCAACTTGGGTCGGACAGCGCCGATGCAGCTACAAGGCCACAGTTGATGTTGCATGGGGATGGCGTCGGCAACCGAAGGGCGGTCGTGCACACAGTGATGATAGCTGTTGGGGGAGGGGTCGGCGAGCCCGTGTGAGGCCGCGAAGGCTGAGAAGAAGGCCAGTGGCAGTGGAGGTCACCGACGTCGGTAGATAGAGCTGGCGATGCAAGAGAAGGGGATAGGGGAGTGAGATAAAGAGGAGGTGGTGGCCGGCAGTGAGGAGGTGCTGGATCTGGCAATGTCCAAACAATGGTACCTAGGGGAGGCAGGGAGAGGGGAAGGGAAGAGGTGACAACGAGGTGAAGTAGGCCGAAGGCCAGCCCGGGGAGGCTGCCAGTGGCCAAGGAAAACCACCGGCGATGGCGGATTTGGAGGCGGCCTGGCCACAGAGAGAGAGAGAGGTAGGGTGAGGGCGGATCTGAGGGCAGCGCCCGACGAGAGAAAGAGAGGTCGGAAGGAGAGGAGTGGTGGCCGGGTGGAGAGGGAAAGGAAGGAGTGAGGGGGAAGATAATATTAGGGTTAGGGGTTTGAGGCTTGCTGCGTCTGGGCCAAATGGGCCAACATAGGTTGAAGAATTTTCTTCTCTTCTTTTTAATTTTTCATTATTTATTTATTCAACTATTAAGTCTCCTATGCATTACACCCCAAATTAATTCGACATAAAATAAATAAATGACTTGACAAAAAGGGAAAATCATCTTGAAACAAATTAGAAATATTGAATAGCATGCTAAATTGGGATTTTTGCATCATATTTAGGAAATGCTTTATTCTTAAAATTTGCAAATTATCATTAGGAGCCGGTTTCGAGGATGGATTAGGACACGAATGACTCATTTCTTATTTTAATGGATTGGTGGGAGTAGAAACACACTCAGGCAAGTCGCCTCTTTAATCATATCTTCTAAATTGGTTTTTGATGGTCGTGGCATAGGGAAAGACAACGAGGCGAAGAGGAGGAAGTCGTGGCTTCGAGAAGGCGTAAGAGGGCGCGGTGGCGACAAGCATGGGGGAGGCTTGAGCGGAGGATGACGAGGAGGTGATGATGACGTAGCTCTGGTGGGCCTCGCTAGCGTCGTTGAGGCGCCATATGGGCCGTGACCCGAGGGGGGATCTAGCGGCGATGGCCATGGATGGATTTGTGTGTGTGTGGGCGGGATAGCGTTGGAGATGGAGAGGAAGGTAGATGTTAATCTAGATTGTTGGATTCGAATCGTACTGAAAAAAATAGCTGTGTAATGCCTATAAACTTCAGTTTCGTAAGGTCATACACAACTCTCTGACAGTGATCGGAAATTGATGGTGGAATGATTCGATGAGCCGACTGCAGTGATGGTTTTTTTTGTGGTTTTTAGAACATGGAACATGATTTTTTTTTTTAAAAAAAAGATCCGTAGCAACGCACAAGCAATCAACTGGTATATACTCTCTCCATCCAAGTTTGTAAGGCGTATTTCCTCTTGGCATATAGATCAAGAAGATAATGAAAATGCGTATACTACCCCTAATTATTATCTCTAAGCACTATATTCAATATATACATGTGGGGAATAACAAATAAAACTGTATATTTATTAGCGGTATAAAGAGAACATACATTGTGCGTGCATCCTTTAGGTGAGTATGAATAATGTGAGCATCCCATGCGACAACCCCTCATTTTCCGTACAAAAGAGCCTTTATCGAGAATTTGGAGAGATTCTTTTGTGCTACTTGTTTTATATAAAAAATGGCTTGTTTGTCTTGAATCTCTTTATTCATCCTCTTGGCTTTTTTTTTCTTTGTGTGTCCGAGTACCTCAACTTTCTGTTAATGCCATATCTATGGATTATCTTATTTGATCTTAGCACACTTTATTCAGTTCAACTGATGTATGTGCAGGTACAAGGTATTGTTCAGAACCGAAGTGGTCGAACTGTCGCTACACTCTTTGGAAAGTGGGATGAAAGCATGCACTATGCGATGGGTGATTTCTTTGGAAAAGGCAAGGGATCTGAAAATTTCTCAGAGGCCCATTTGTTGTGGAAAAGGAGCAAACCACCTAAGTTTCCCACTAGATACAGTCTCACTCGCTTTGCAATCACATTAAATGAACTTACCCCTGGATTGAAGGTAAGGATATTTAGGTTCATACCAAGCTTCAGTTTAACATTATATTGATATATGTAGACTCATATACTAATGATTGATTGCTTGATATGTCCAACGTATAAGCAGGAAAAACTGCCACCAACAGATTCAAGATTGCGACCGGATCAGAGGTGCCTAGAGAATGGTGAATATGAAAGAGCAAATGCTGAGAAGTTGAGGCTTGAACAGAGACAACGGCAGGTTAGTCTATGACTAAACCTTTCACATTCATTAATCTGGTAAACTATGCATTAGTTATGACTAATTTGAATCCAGACACAGCAAGCTTTTAGATTGGCTGCATCGCAGAATTTGTCATTTGCCGAACCCATGAATGATGTTCCGTCATACATGCTGATTCATAATTCAGATTAACTTTTTACATAGTTATATTTTGCAATTCATTATGGAACATAAGATCACAAAGTTCGTGTGGACTGATATGGTATGCTCATGCCAATGCCAATGTGTATATCTTAGAATCCAATTGCTGCCCACAGGCCAAACTATATGTGTTTGTTGTTTCGTGAGTATAATTTTAGAAATATTCAGTGAACCTCTTTATTATGAACAGATGCAAACAAATGGTAAACATGCCCTCAGTTGGTTTAGACGTAGAGACCACTTCCTTAGACTTTGTAGCCCAATATTGCAAGTTATGAGATTACCGGTTATGCTTTATTCACATGCTTACAAACAAAAAACTACATGCAATTATTAGAGAGAACAAATTAAACTGTATGACTTTTCTTGCCCATTCACCAGGTTCTGCATGAAACTTTGTCTCCTGGGTCGTGGCTGTCCTCTTGTTCGCACAATGTTTTGTTTGGTACTCTTACCAGAAACCAGAACCATCCAGCTGGCTGTGGCAAGCCCAATGCTGGTTTACAAAACCTTGTTCGTACCACGTTTTTTTAAGCAATGCAGTGACAAGCCAACTAGCGGTAGAATGGGCCCTACAGCTGAACGTGTGGAACCATGAAAATTTAGCTAAATATCGAAATAATTTTGGATAAGTAAAAGAAAATAGGAGGAAAAGACTGCATAGTAAGCAGGAACTAGGCAAACAACTGCAATCTAATGCACACCTTTTTACTTCAATAAGTTTGTAAATTGTCATCGTAGTCTGTTTACTCATGAACAACAATTAGTTGAGTTCATTTGGATTTTTTCTATGAACCCTAGGCTTGACTAGTTCTGAAAGCCAAGTGAGCCATTCGTCATGAATCATGATTTGATACCAACTATGCTGCAGGCACGAAAGATGCAGGAGAGTGGGTGGAAACCTCGGTGGTTTGAAAAGGATAAAGCTACCGACACATACCGCTACCTTGGTGGTTACTGGGAATCCAGAGAAAAGGGCAGCTGGGAAGGCTGCCCAGACATCTTCGGACAAGTTCCTAACGATCTGATGATAACTGACTAGGTCGAGTAGGTTACAGGTTTTCTAGTTCTCTGTTTTGTTTTATTCTTCTTTTGGGATCTGTTGATTCCAGATTTTTAGTGGTTTATATTAGAGCAATTAAATGCCCGTTGGCCTGTAAGCAAAGGCTGCCCTTCAGATGTATTGTTTCCCGTACATAATAAGGAATGGCTCGTCCAAAATGTCACTTCGAATCAATGTTTTCTTGTGAGGAATTCTTTCCCACAAGTTCAGAGTGCGTTTGTGTGTATATTGGATTTGGATATGTAACATGCATTGAAGTGCCAAAGAATGTGAAATTCTGCGTCATGACGTTGTAATGTGGCCACTCAGTTCATTTGCATGTTGGTTGGCAACGTGTATTGAAGCGCCAAAGAATATGACGGTGTGCTGCAACGGTAGTATATGTCGATGGCAGGGAGACGGAATTTAATTTTTCTTGGATTTTGGTTTAAACGAATGCCAAACTGGTATGTTCTATCTACTTCACAACCAAAAATCCAAAAGAGCTTTTGATATATAGATCTAAATGACTTGAAATTTATACGCACTTTCTCTAGAATGTAATGAATCTAATTCAACCAACGATCGAGAAAATTGTTGTCAAAGTTATGACCTTTTTCAGTTTAAAAGAATGTTGCATTAAAAACGGGCAAAAATCAAAAATAGTGAATATGACTTGTTTGTGGGTAGATAAGGACCAAAATAGCTCTAGATGAATTTTCACATATCATAGTATGTAACAATGCCGAAGAAATCAAATAAAAAAATTCTCAGGTCACGAAATCACTTGGAGAGACCAAAATCAACTAAAATCGGATTTCTTCATGAACTTACCATTATAGTACATAGATGGATGGAGATTAATTTATAGAGAATATCTCCATCTCTCATACGTTCTTGGTATAACAAGATCAAAAAGAGAAGAGAAGAGGAGAAAAACCCAACAAAGACATGTGCAAATCAATTAACACAAAAGATATTCATGGAGATGAATAAAATTAATGTATTGCTACTTGAGAAGAAATGTTTTAGTCACTCCATCTTAGAGAACAGAAATTTCACCATAAGCACTCTTCTTTCAAACCTTAACCATAACACATGAACACTTAGTCTCACAAGAGCAAGGTTGGATGGTTAACCATAAGATTCTATTCTAACTCCTTAAATAGATAGGCTAGCTAGCCATATCCAACTCTTAGTGGATGATATCTATTTAGCACAATGGAGGAAATTCGATAACCTCACACACGAGTTTAACTCACACACACTCTTATATACGCTTTTCAAAACACATAAAATTTAATCCGTTAAATCCTTAGTCTTGATTTATCTCAATCAAACCAGTTTCTTAACGACCTAAACCGCCTCTCCAAGCGTTGCGGTTATCTTCCAAAACCGTTTATGGTATTTTGGTTAAACTACCAAAATACCCTTAGTTGATCCGATTTTCTCCATTCATTACAAGTAATCGGCATGCTCACCACGTGTAGGTACATCATTAGTTTGCCATGCATCGGCAAGTCTTTCCTGTTTCAGTCCTACCGAACCATGACTCACTTGGACTGACCAAGCCACATGGTGTAATCTCACCGTTTGAACTTTTCTTCGATATTTCTCGCCTTTCTTGTGCCATATTTGAGCTCAACCATCTCAACTGGCATTCTCGATTGTTCTGGGTCTCGGCTACTCCATGAATATAGTTCCGATCCCCATCGTTGAACATATTTAAGTCTAAGTGTTCTTACACATTCAAAAACAAATAAATCGTTTTTAGACATAAGTTCTACATAACTTGACTCACGGTAACATATATCATGCAACATATATGCACTCGTGCATGCTGGTCAATTTAAATGACATTCACTGATGACCTCATCAATGTATTGCAAGCAAGTACTAATTACTAAACACTGACCTCACATGAGCATGCAAAGTCAAAACAATTGACTTATCAATCATCCATGACTAGAAGCTCCAGACTGTCGGCTCATCAATTAATTTTTGAAAGACACTAACAAGTACATGCAGTGCATATGAACAATTTTTGATAAAATGCAAATTCAATTTTTTTAACTCTCTTAAATTACAATAGTTCATCATAACAACATTTAGAACTCTCACACATGGTCCTTCACTCCCCTAGTGCCTTGCCATGTCATAGCTCTATGGTGAAGCCTCGTTACATATAAGTGTCGATAAGGCTTCTGCTCCAAACAACATCAGTTTATGATTTTTTTTTAGATTTCGACTTATTTAAGCCAGAAACCACTTAGAACACATCGGTTTCTAATTTTAGCTTTGTGACTTTTTTATTTTTATTTTTCCCTCTTATTCTTTTGTATTGTTTGTGACGATATAATGGTTTTTTAAATTTTTTTCTAAAAAAGTTAACAGTTGTTGTAGTGCAATTTTAGATAAAAACCAAAAGCCATATCCAAAAGCTTAACTTAAAAGCTAGTTGGAGCACCACCTAAGCTCATGCATGTGCTCGTTGTCTTCTCATTTAGTCCCTTTTTTTTGTCGGTGATACAGTACTATTTGTCTACTTATGTATTCTACATTAGGGAAAGAGTATCCAGTTATGTAACTCTAGATTCCTAAAAAAAGAGTTTTCGGTATTATGTCTGTTTGGAGCATTTGTAATGCTTAAAAGAAGATTTAGGGTCTCTTTGATTTGTAGGAATTTTAGAGGAAAAGTGAACGATTCTGGTTTCTATGGACTTGATCATTGTTCAAACCCCGTTTGGAACAGAGAAAAATGAATGGATTTTTTAAGGATTAGGACCATATGAGGAAAATTAATACGAGGCCGTTTGGAACAAAAGAATGACATTTAAGAATTCTTTTAAAATTCCTATAAAATAGGATATTCCATTTGAAACGTATGAATTGATTAAAGGAAAAAACAGAGAACTTTCCTACGCCCCAATTCCACATGAAAAACAACATCACTCTCACCCCTTTTTTTGTTCTTCCCTTCACAGTAGGATGTGTTTGGTTTCTTGTTTTAGGATGGATGGAACGGGGCGGCCCCATTGGAGTCACTGTTTGAAACGGAGTCACAGGGAGGCAGGGGCAGCCACCACCGAATATTCGCTCAGATTCGGGGGCGCCCCCATCCCCCGAAATCCAGCGGATGGCGCTGCCCCCATCCCCCGAAATCCCGCAGCAGCCAGCAGCGCCTCCCGCTTCAGCTCCTGCGCGCGCGCTTTTGATCCCGCGCTGCTCTCCCGCGCGCGCGCTCCCGCCTCGCTCTCCCCCGCGCGCGGTCCCGCCTCGCTCCCCGACGCGCGCGCTCCCTGCTTGGCGACCGGTGGCGACCAGCTCCCCCACGCGCCCTAGGCCACGGATCTGGCCGTGGAAACCGGGCGGAGCGGAGAAGCAAGGCGGGGGCGGCCGGCAGCATGGCGCGGCGTCCTGGGGCCGGCGGCGCATGAGGACACGGCGTCGGAGGGGCGGCGTTTGGGGACCGGGCGTCGGGGAGCCAGCACGAGAGGGGAAGGAGGCACCGAGGGAGAGCCGAACCGAGGGGTGGGGCGCCGAGAACGGGGGCGGAGGCGGCGAGACCCGGGGGCGGAGGCGCAGGGACCAGGGCGCGGAGAAGATGAGGCGCGGCGCTGGGGAGAGAGCCGAAAAAGTGGATCGGGGAGGAGGAGATGAGTCGGCTGTGGCCGACGGCAGCACGAAGAAGAGAAGGGGAACCGGGTGGAAGAAAAGAAAGAAAAAGAAGGAAGAGAAAGAAAGAAGGGAAAAGAAAGAGAGAAGAGAGAAAAATAAAGAGGAAAATAGGAAAAAAATTGGAAATGTGAAAGATTAACATGTGCTAGATTTCATAATCTATGTGTCCATATTCATCCATCCAAACAAAAACTGGGGTGGTCTCGTCCTTCACTCATCCTTTGCACCAAACAAAAAAAGGGGCTCGCCCCATCCATTCAATCAAACAGCGACATGGGTCACCACGTCCCAGAAAACAGGGATAACCCCATCCCATCCTACTTTGCCTCGAAACCAAACGCACTCTAAGACCGAGGCAAAGTACGGGATTGAATTCCTCTGTAGCCATTGCGGTCGATGCTATTTTGTAGTGTTTAGTTCTACTTTTTAGCAACTGTAGCAAACATACTATTCGTGCTGTTCAGTTTTACTGTAACACGCTGTAGCAGTTGGCCTCGTCCGTTCGTGCCCTAATCCGACGGGTGTGGAGAGGCCAAGGCAGAGCACTCTGCACCTCTGCCGTTCCTAATGCAACGTCAGAGGATACAATTCCTTTACAAACAACCAATCCTATAAAATTTCGGTGTTTTCCAATCCTATATTTTGCACATATATTCTATCATATTCTCGTGTTTTTACTATTCCCATGTTTTAGAATTCCGCGAATCAAAGAAATTTTGGAGGGAAAAAATAGAGGAATCAATTCAAAGGAAAAATTCCTACTAGGGCTATTTGGTTTGTAGAACTGCTTCAAAAGAATATCATATGATAGGGGAAATTCCTACAATTTTGAAGAAATTTTAGCATAAGGTATAACCTCATGTTACCAATTTCTTTGACAGTTCTAATGCACCTTCTCTCTTCCTCTCTCTTCTCTCTCTAATTGATTAACATTTAATATCGAATTTCATGTTATTTTCCTGTGAGGCGTCTAAACAGATCTTTTGAACAATTTATGTAGTTTTATTTACCATAGGATTCAACAAATCATGACATTTTAATCCTACGTTTTTCTTATTCTTATGTTCCAAAGAGACCCTGATCGCTTCTCTAAGCAATAGTTGCTTGGGCAAAAGCAATGAACCCCATTGAACTTTTAGGCCTAGTTTAGAACACGAGTATTTTTACGATTCTTGTAAGAATTAAATTATTTCTCATGAAACTCATTCAAATTCATATGTTCCATACAAGACTCACGTAACATTGCATTGTGGTAGGTAAAAGTGCTTTTGAGCCCATCTAAGCGACAATGTATCCCAGTAAGAAAACTATTAAATCGACAATGTATCCGAGTAAGAAAACTATTAAACCTAAGTGGTATCATTACTATTATAAAAGAATGAGTTGACGGTTGTACGTCCATTCTCCTCCAACCGTTCTATTTTCTTAACTTCTTACCATTCTCCACTTTCCAACCGACCAGAGTAACTCTCTTCTATAGCACAATTTTTTATACATTCAATAAGTTCCGTTGCAACGTATGGGTACATAACTAGTAAATACTAATGGTGAATGCTGAGCATTGGAGACCGTCAGACCGTGCTAAAATCTTAAACTGCATCTATTTTGAAAGAGAGTGAATGGTTTTTTTTTTCTGGAAAGGGTAGAGATCCTCTGCCTTCACATGGGAAAGGCAGAGGACAACAGTACTGTGCCGTTCGGCATGGTCATAACCATCCGATCAACCAAGGGACGGCTTGGATCTAGACAGGCGATAAAATCTCAATATCTCGTGAGAAATTCTGATCCCACAGTATCTCGCCTGGGGGAATCCGGTGCATTGAATATGGATCAAACGGCCCGGGACGTGGTGCCTTTGCCACATAACGGCAGAGGATTTGCTTCCGAATGGAAAAGGGTAACTAACTCGTATTAAAATGACTCCCGGGCAACCGGACCATGGCCACGGCCGCCGGCTTATCCCAGCGGACACTTCTGTGCCGCGGCAGGCAATCAACTCCAAGCGCCGACCCGCGTGAGTGCCACACCATCTCCTGTTCAGCCGCGCACACGAATGATGCACACATGTCACGCGACCACGCAGCCACACCACGCGACCAGACTCGTCCGCCATTAGAGCAAGTCCAATAATAGAGCCAAGTGTTTGGCTATAAGCCAAGTTATAAGAGCCAAGTTATACAATAATCTGTCTCCTATTTGTCTACAAAAGATTTTTTTATTATTATGTGGTACCATGTCTCACATTTTCTTTCCTACTCCTCCTCACATACATTTATTATCTGGACCCACCACTGCATAGGCTCCCGTGTGCAGCTTGTTGCTTGCATGAGAGCCAAGCTCTCCTCTCTCTCCTCTCTTCTCTCCTCCACATCAGCAAAAATGCTGACTAGCTTGGCTATAAGACCATTGTTGTACTTGCTCTTAAAACTCCCACCACGAATGTTCGCGCCCCGCCCCGCCCAATAAAGTCGCAGTAGAAACCACCCGCTTGATTCAATTGCCGCGCGTTCAATTGCACCGGCTGCAAGCCTGCGGCCTCCCTCCCTCCCGTGCGTTGTGCACAGCAATCCGGTGGCGTTTATTATTGCTGTGCTTCCATAGCTTTGCTTGCTTCGTTTCTGTTGAAATAATGGAGCACAGCAATCCAGGCTCTGCAGCGTGAACCGCCGGCAGCGCGGCGCCACCGCATGGCATTGTCGTGCCGCGGTGCTTCCAACGCTATTTATTAACTGGTACTATTTATTAGATCATTCAATTACAGTTAAACGATAGCCAGACGGCGTGCGATCATTCATTCCTCTGCGGTATTGTGGATAACAACCAGCAACCAAGTCCGATCAACAAAATATATGCTTGCGGTCACACATACGCCTTTTGCCACACGAAGCATTACCACTTTGTACATTCTCCTCACGTCAATGCCTCGGTTCATTTTTTTTTCTCTAAAAAGAATGCCTTGGTTCATTTTTCTCACTAAGGCCTTGTTTGGATGGCCTAATCCCGGCCGAACCTAGTTATTTTGGGTCAGGATCCAAACAAGGCTTTAAGCCTTGGCCAAAACCGATTTCGTAACTAAGTTTTCGCAATGCTAAAATTCAGCACAGAAGCAGCTACACATCCCTGAACCGATCCTGCGCCTTGGTAGTAACAGGAAGCTTCTTTGCCAGGCCATAGAAGCTGCAGCCTGCAGGCAAACTATCGACGAGCTAAGCTGCAGCTGCGTGCAATGCACAGGGCTCGAGACGGAGACCGACAATGACACAGAGGGGGCGGAGAAACGCAACTACAAGCAGCATAATACAAAAGGGCGGCAAGGCAACCCCGAGAAGGCAGCTGGTATTCGCATTTGATCGTGTGCCTGCCCCTGACATGCAGATCGACGCAGTCAAGCAGCCGCTCGGCAGCGTATCTGCCGATGTGAAAGGGCTGGCCGTGTCTGCCGTGCCCTGCGCTGCCTTACCTTGCCGCGGCAAAGCCCATCTGAGCTAAGTTCTGACCCTCTGAAGCCGTGAAGCTTGTGTATATTACATAGCTCCAGAGTCCAGAGCAGCTGGCAACTTAGGCAGTTTGGTTTGGGCAGGGCCCAGTAGAGACAATCACAAAAATAAAGTTCACGTAACAATGTCTTTACACTCCGACATAGTATTGTGTTTTCTTATTTGCCAAATATAAAAGAAAATTACTACTTTATCAACTTAAGTTTGGTCTGTTGCTGCCGAGAAGATCATACATATTTGTAACAATTTTATCAGAACTGAACTTCTGTATAGTTTCTTTCTCCACATAGACCGCGATGGAGTCTCGTAAGAAGCATCTCCTATTTTATCTCAAAAGAAATATTGAAATACAGATCCCGGTCATTAATTATCAATGATTTGTCGTTTGTCAAGATAATAGACAAATACCTTGGACATCCTCCTGATTGCTGCCTCGCCGAGCTGCAGAGATGTCGACACTGGAAATTGATAATACGATATTGGATGGAAAGATGGCCTTACTTCCTAATTGGTGGCCAGTTACCAGTAATGCAATACCTAGATAGGGTATAGGAGATAGATGAAACAGCAAACAAACGTGTTGCAGCATCAAGGGCAGCCGCCGGCCATTAGTCGTGCGTGTCTAGTGGTTTTGGGCTTTGATGGGCTTATAGTTTATCAACTAAGTTAATTAAGAGGGCTTCTAATATACTCCCTCTGTTTCGCTATATTGTTCACAATCCACCGTACGCACAAATAAATAAATCATTAAATCTGAAAGATACTTAATGAGAAATGACCGTACATACTCCTATTAACTGACATGTAACAACCACTTAACCTCTTTCGAAGTATTTAAGTAGAGATAGAGAGCGAAAAATAATAATAACTATTCTCTAGATTCTCTTAATTAATAGATAAATATATTGATAAATATATTGAAGTGGATACTCTCTTGGCTAGAACAAATATTGTAAGGAGTACTAATTACTGCATCTCGTAGCAGATTGGCAAATTCCTTGGGGAGGACGAGGCCATAGGCCGTCCGCCGTTCTCTCCGGCACTGGTTTGGCAAACAGAGTAAAAGAGCAAACTGCTGCAACGCCGATGGATCAGCCACAGGAACAGAAATCTGAACCGACAGGAATCAGGTGTGTGTATGTGTGTGGTGGGGGAAGAACGAGTGTATTTGTACTGGTAGCCGTAGCAGAAATGTGTGTACTGTGCTGCATGTGTGCTCGCTTGCCGACGGATTGATCCGTTCATCCGACCGTTGAGATGGTTTATTTGCGATACAGGCATTCCATAGCCCTCCGATTGCGATTCAAGTTCATCTGATCATGATCCAACGACTGTGTTGCGCGCCCATGTCTAATATGAGGAACAACTCGATCCTTGGATAAAACACTATCATCGTCAGTCCTCACCAGTATCCAAACTCTGAACCTCCGTGTGTAAGTTCTTGTACTAACTACAATCATTCTCATGAAAAACACACACAAAAAGAAAAAGGCATAACTTTGGTTGCCGCACGCTTTGTGCAGTTTTTATTAATTCGGTTTCGGTAATTCGGTTCATCCGAATATGTTCAGGCCATTTTCAAAAGAAGCTTGGACGCTGTCCCAAAATAGCAGCTATATCTGTCTATCCATATAAATACCGTCCGTGGTTTGGCCGGTATGTACTATTTCATCACCTAAAATTGTTGAGAGCAGCCTGCATTCTGTGTGTGTGTATCTATATATATATATATATATATATATATATATATATATATATATATATATATATATATATATATATATATATATATATATATATATATATATATATATATATATATATATATATATATATATATATATATAACGCTGAAATAAGATATTATGGTGTCTGTGCACCAAGCCTTCTACCCTTTGAATTGCTTTTAGATGCGTGCAAGTGCAATAATATATAATATATCAAGATGAAAAGTCTTAATTATGAAGTCTGAGCACCACATACTTATAAATATGTATTATTATATTAAGTTTTGAAATGGTACATCAGTATAGATCGATGTTGAAATGTAACGTTGTAAGAACTAAACTATGGCTGTGCTTACCGGAATGATATCAATAAATATGCTTTGACCGGTAGTACTACTGCATTAATTGTACTACCTGCCTCGAGCGCGCATGTGCCGAGAGAACGTGTTTGCATGATGCAGAACGATAATGATGCTTGGACTAATATAGCATGCAAGTGCGAAGTGATAATTACACGGGTTATTTAAATAACATCGATCTCGCGTACGTTCAGCTAGTCTCGCGTACCAAATTACTGGCACATGATCCACAGTTCGCCGCTAAATTAGCGCCATCATGATGCTAACTGAAACTTTACCGCCTCCGTTTCGAAGTAGGCATCGTTTTACAATGAATGGGGAGCTAGCCAAAAGTTTTAAAACTTTGGCGTCGATGCACATAAAAATGCACACAACAGTATTTAGACTGGTATCATCACTGAAGCAAAACTATTATTGATTTGCCATATTAACATATTAAAATTAGTGGCCAATGTCCAAAAATGATAGTATCTATTTTGAAATGGAGGTAAACACTAGCTAATTCTACATTTCTACTAGTAGCTACAGCAGACATGTCAGTGTGAAGTGGCCACTTGTGCATGATGCAAAGGCCACTCGCCGTCGCTGCCTGCAGCCTCCGTTTATTCTGTCTGCTCTGGCCCTGATTTTTTTAGGTTTTTCAGTGATTTATAATCTTCGATTTCTCAGCAATTATCACTTATTAAATTAATAAACTATAATCAAAAGTTATAAGATACGGTCTATAAGAACGTACACGGACCCGTGCTCCTTGTAGCGGTAGCCCGTTGTGTGCGCGAGCGCCTGATGCCGCCCGAATCATGTCCTGCCCTTGGCCTTGGAGCTGTCCTCCTCGGGTACGGCTACGCGCGCGCAAATCGCTCCTACGACCACGAATTGGAGGACGGTGGAGCGAATGGCCCACCCGTTTTCTAGCCCTCAACAGACACCGCTCCTAAGATACGTCCCTTTCGTCAAATGAGGCCCGGTCTCCCCCGGAGTTGCACTGCGCTGAAGTCTAGAAAGAAAAAAAGATGTAGAGGGAGAAAGGGAAAGAGAGAGAGAGAATGAATGAGACTCTGGTGATAATGAGTGTGTGTGTGTGTGCAGTGCAGTGCAGGTGGTCCTCCTTGCACTCCAGGAATCAGGACCTGCCCGCTGTTAGCTGGGCTGTCCCTGTAATACTCGACGCATCGGCACTACCGCCTTTCATCTTAATTTCCAACTGGATCTCAGCCCTCTGATGGACGCTTTTTGACCAATCGGACGGCCTTGATTCACTGTGACATGGTACTGCTGAAAAGCGCACAGCTTGTTTTTGTTTTACTGAAGACAGAAGTTCCGAATCCAAACTCCGCAGTTGGGTGTTTTACTACTTCTACGCACGGAAGGAAACCAACCGCGCGGTGTAAAATGTTCCGGTTCCGTCGCCGAGATTCCATCACCAGCCTGGAGTCTGAACTCTGAACCATACCAACGCTAGCTGATTCTGCTTCATCGTTGACACATGACTGACAGAACCACACAGATCGATTACACGGACAGCAAACAGACGGCAAGGAAGGAAACAAACTGTTGTGGCGTGTAGGCATGGACTTGTGCAGCAACAGCTCTAGTACTACACCCAAGTAGTCAGAAGGCTTTGGGCTCTTACCTATCTCATCTAGGCCTGTAAAACTCATCAGCTAGTGTAGTTAGGACTTTGGAATGGTAGCACTGGACAGTGGACGCTGCAAATGCATGCCCTGTAGATGTAGCTGCAGTAGTAGCCATGAGTAGCCGCTACAAGCAGCTAGGCATGCAACGGATAGACTGTCGCGTTTTTACGGCACGAAGAAATGCTCCAGCCACAGTCCAAAAAGAGCTCAATTTAGGCAGACGATCAAAGAGGCTGTGCCAGCAAAGGTAAAGTTGTTGGTGTCTATGCATACATTGCATGGGAGGGAGGAGGAAGAAGAAAAGGGGGGGGGGGGGGGGAAGCAGGAGATAGAGAGGCATGCATGCATATGGTTAGTAGTATGTGGCTATGTAATGCGCATGTGAGCAGCACAATGAATTGAATGCCCTTTGCTTCTCCTTTTGCTCAAGCAGTGCAGTGCAGTGCAGCAGGTGCATCTTCTTCACTGCTCAAGGTGGATCACAAACAGATTGGGTAAAAGGGTGTTTAGATTCTTGGTGGTCAAAAAGAGCAAAGGATGCTGGATGCCCACTTAATGCATGGTTTTGGTTAATAGTAGTACTAGCATCTTTGACCCATGCCGCCAAAGCTGATCAGGCTCTGTTTGCAGAACGGCTCTGAGGATGGCTGCTAATAAGTTAGTAGTATAAATGCGTGTGTGGTTTGCATGGGAATGTTTACTGCAGGGGCAAGGAAATGCTCTGATCAATCAGCTCAAATCATGTGGTTTCTGGTAAGTGATGGACCTAGCTAGCTGCAGCTGCAGGAAATAAAGGGCAGAGGGAACTCAGTTTTTCAGGCAGCATGATGGATTCTGGAGATCGTTTGGATAAATGTGTCATTTCAAAAGTTTTCAGGTTCATATATAGACTTATGCTCTTGCTAAGCGATTAGTAAATAGTAGTAGTGCATATATAGCTGCCCAGTAAGAGATTTTTTTTGGAGGAATGAACACTATATATTGTCCCCGCTCTTCATTGCTCAAACATGTTACTTTACTGTGCCAAACACATCCACGCAAACATTTCGACTAACTTAATTAAGCTACTTAGAACGCTACTCCTCCGCCCCATAATATGAGTCTAAAACCCACTATGCGCACAAACTAAAAAGACACTAATATAAAAAAGAGTTAAAGTTATTGGACCATACATACCTCTATTAAATGGCATACAATAATTATCCATCTACTTTTCCTTATTAAAGAAGAGGTATATGGTAAAAATATTACAATAACTATATCTTTGGTCCCTGCAGCAGATTTATATTGTGGGACAATGCTTTTCAAGAATAAGGACTTATATTGCGGAACCGAGGGAGTAGATTTATATTTCTTATGGAATTCCCCATTTCAAATAGGGCCTCAGCCACCAAATACCTCTCAAAATCAACTAGTCAAAATCATTCTTATCACCATCCATGTATCCATTTGAGGAATGTTTTAAGGCTAATGTCTTCCTAAAATTTCTTTGTTTTTCCTCCATTCAAAACAAACCCTGATAGCTTTTCGTCTCACGTAGAGGATAGCTTTTCGTCTCACGTAGAACCTCCTCCTCTTGTCAAAAGCGTATCTCTAGGCAATCCGCATCCATCCTCCAAAGCATATCTATTATCTTGCTCCTGCCATAGCCTCTCCGTCCCCAACTGCGGAGATTGGCCAAAGAGCGACTTGTAGAAGTTGGTTTTCTATTGGCCTTGCTTTGCTTCCCGATCACCTTAGTGTCTTCAGTAATTCCTCCTCCCGTATCCAACGAGAGAATCCAGTTTATTCGTCTCCTATTGTTAGCGACCATACGAAGAAAAAGGCTGTGTTAATGACTCCTTTCTTTAAGCCAATTAAGGTGCAACTCATTTTGGCTTTTTTTACTGTTTGACACTATAGAGACTTATTTTGTACTATAGTTACTTATGGTTTTTGACATAATTAAATTTAAAATAGAATAAATATGTTTGCCTATCACGAATAATTCAAAAATATGAAAACAAAGAAAAACAAAATTAAAAAAAATTGAAACTAGAAATCAAAAGCTAAAAACTGAAACCCAACGAGCGAAACCGCACTCAGTTGGATTCAGGGGTGGAATCAGCCTAAATCCAAGCCCCGGGCTAGGGCAACTACTCTTAAGTTTACTTTATTTTTTTAATAATTTTTCATAAATTTTACATGAGCTTTTATTGCCAAGTCTAGCCTGAGGGCTAGTTCCGCCACTGGTTGGATTACATGGTGTACTTAATTATGTAGCACACGCAGCAGCCTCCGAAGTTTCACGATTTCTGAAAAGGCGGTATACGTACATCAAAACATGGAACAGCACGCTACACGCTTCAGTTCCTCCACACGTACGTACTCCTATAAGCGTTCGAGAAGCTCGTGCATGGATAGTCATAGATCTGGCAATTGCAGTGCTCACAGGAAGCACGTACGTACTTAGTGGTACTGCATACGCACTGAGGCACCCATGCATGTCCTCCCTTGTATATTGAAGCTTCACGTGAATCGCTGCCCCGCAATGGACGAGAGATCGATGCGCATATATCGTGGAAAACTGGGAGGTGGCAGCTAACGAACATATATATTTTGCTGAGGGCACGCATGCATGCCGTGCTAGTTGCATGCATGGTACTATGTATTTATGTAAGAAAGTGCATTAAGGGCATGTCAGCACCATGCGTGTATACTTGTTAATTAATTTCCGTTTGCTCCTTCAAAGGGTTCTGATCAACTCGGCTTCGGTTTCTGGCTTCTGACTTATTTTTCACTATTCATAAGTTTCATCTTTTTCTGAACTTTTGGCTTTTTGTTGAGCTTTTTTGCCGATTCTTTTTTTCCCGTATTTGTTTATATTATACGTAATGGGCTAACATATTTTTTATTTTTAATTTTTTAAATTTAATTATGTTAAATAAGCATCTGTCAGCTACAGTGCTTTTTTCAGCCAGCTACAGTGTTTTCAGCCATAAGCCACGAGCTTTTCAGCCGAACCGATCATCACCTGACTAAGATCAGTAAGATGTGGATCTGCTTGTGTGGGGCAAAGAAATAAAGGCGTGTTCTTTTTTAGATTTTGACTTCTCTACAGTAATTAATTTTTAAACAAAATATCTTTTTAAGATGGAGTCTACTAGTTAATTATAGTACATACTATACCGACTTTATTTATATCAGCAAAAATCATATATAAAATTTTGTTATTCTATAATATCTCACACGAATATCCTAAAAACCACAAGACACAGCTAACAGCTATAAACCTAAGCCAGAAAGATCAGACCCGAAATGGCTTTCTATTTCCCTGCAGAGTCAACGTAAACAGTTGATAACTCAAACACTACTCAAGCGCGTACGTACCACACCCGGGCCGGCCCCGTAGGCTGGCTCACACAACGAGAATTAGCAAGCACCCCGGGCCACGCGCGCACACACTGCGACGCTGCTAAGAACACGAGTACGTGACCGCGTACTCTCGCCAAACGCCTGTGCGCGCGCACGTACGTGCGTGCGTGAAGAACCACGTCCAAACTAACCAAACGGCGTGGGTACGTGCGTACCGCGCCGCGCGCTCTGCCGCGAAGAGCAGAGCGTCGCTTCCATTTACACCGCACCGTACCGGCCGCGGCCGGCGTACCACGGATAACGTTCGAGCGGAGAGAATATGACACGAGGCATTGATGCCGGCCGGCCACGGCCCCTGAGTTTTTTCTCTTTTTTTTTTCTTTTACTTGCCACCGGCCTGACCTGCTAGTACTGCAGTTTTAATATTCACGTGCGACAGTAATTGACACCGCTTCCAATATTGTAGCTGCCCCATCAATGGCACTTGCGATCGTCGCAGAAATACGTTCGCCGACATATATATATAAAGTGAAGTGAGAATATTACATGACCACCATGAGGTGATCTGATCACTAGCTAGAACATGGAAACATAAAAGCGTCCCTGCTATATATAAATCCCGCTGTTTGCATGCTCTCGCCATTTTGCAGAAGACGGGCTATGCGAGCGGGTTGTGATTTTTGTTATGATTAACCATTATAGTTAAATGTTAGTCTAGCCGTAGAGTAACAGTAAAAAGAATGCTATACTGTTAAATGAATGAGTGCTGCATAGTTGCTATGCGCATGCACTTGGTGCTCTCTGCTCATTAACTGCGACCATGATGCTAATGTGACATGCGGTGATGCTCACGTCTCTTTGATGAAGTGATGCTCAGATGCTGTCAAGATTTTTAATCAGCAGAGATGAGCTTCGCTAGTTTCATGGTGGTTCAAACGCCGGCGATTTGTGGTCCAACCGCTCAGTGTCAGCAGTCTGATCCCCGAGAGCAAACGATCAAACCGGCTGGACTGTGAGTTTTCGGTCAGATTTTGGTTTTTTACGGTTCAGTCGTGGAATGAGTTTTTGTGACTAAGGTCAATGGAAATATATTGCATGAGATATGTTACTGCTAATATAGATTAAGTTGTGAAGAACTTATGCCTAAAAATAATTCCTTTGTCTTTGAATATACAAGGTCACTTGTAGATAATCACGGTCAACATCGAGGATCAGAGCTACACTTATATAGAAGCCAAAGCCTAGAACGATTGAGAATATCACTTGAGATAGTGAGCTCAAGTATAGCACGAGAAAGGTAGAAAATATCAAAGAGAATTTTGAATAGTAGGTTACACTATGTAGCTTGATCAGTCCAAGCGAGGCGTGGTAACAGCCTGAAAAATATAAATATTAAATTATGGAGTTTTTGAATTATTTTATTTGCTTTTTATTTAAATTTGGAGTTTATTGGCTTTTTGTAAATAAAAAAGAAATCCAAAAGTAAAAAAAAAGAGGGAAGAAATCCACACATAAAATAATAAAACATGAGCACCCAATAAAGAATCTGAAAAGATGATCCATAAACTACCAAGTTAAGAAATGAAAGTAAGTATAAAATAATATCCCTAAAAATGTTGGCAAGCAAATTTTAGGAGGCTAGCATTTACACATATGTGCAAACACATATAAACAATATATATATTAGGTGAAAGAGTAAATAAATAAACAGATATGTTAATACACAAAAATCAGAGAATATGTATACATGTGCATACCCCAGAAAATATGTGTAAATGTATATACATACAATTTCAAATGCAAAAGCAAAATAAAACAAAAAAGAAAAAGGAAAATTAAAGAAAAAGTCATAACCGGGCCGGCCATCACCCCGGCCCAGTCCCTCTCTCCGCACGCGGCCAGCACGCGCGCGGCCCAGCGCACCGCTGCCCTGCTCCCGAGCGCGCCGCTCCCGCTGACGAGTGGACCCGCTCCCTCGCGCGCGTCGTCTCCCGCTGGCCGGTGGACCTGCCTCCACCCGCGCCTCCCCCTCTGCTTCGCGGGCCCACGACCCGCGCCACTCTCTCTCTGGCCGGTGGTCCCGCCCGCGCTCTCTTCTTCCTCCTCCCTCTTCTTCTCCACGCACCAGCGCCGCCCCTCTCTCTCGCGCTCGCTCCTCTGCGCAGCCAATCCTTCGCTCCCTCTCTCACCTCGCGGGCAATTTAAAAACCAGCTACAGGAGGGGGGACTCACCTCTCCCGCCACCTCTCTCCTGCAAGATCTCGGTAAGATTTGGTTCGCCTCCCCCCGTCGGCGTGAGCAGAGCGGAGGCCGCCGACGCCTCGCCACGCGCCCCCTCCTCCCGGCTATAAAAGCCGCGTCTGTGAGCTTCAAACACGCCGCATTACCCTCTTCTCCCCTCCCCCATAAGCAATTGGCCTGAGAACACCCCAATCACCGTCGGCCCCCTTCTCCTTCCCCAGCTCCGGCGACCAAGCCGCCGCCGTTCCCGGCCACCTCCGGGCGATCCTAAGCTCCCAGAGCTTCCCGGGAGCGCGGTGAAGCCAACCCCCTCCTTCCCCGGGACTCCCGTCGCCTGAGCACCGCCGGCGACGACCGCCTCCCCGAACCGCCGCCGTCGCACGCCGCTAGCCCTCTCCGGCCACCATCGCCCCCGGCCGCCTACACCAGAAGACTCACCTTCACGCGGAGTTTACATATCATGAAGCTCCCGAGCCTCCCGACCACCGCTCGCCGCCGGCCACCGTCGCCCCGACTCCTCTGCCCGGCCGCCTCCGCGAGCTACCTCAAAAGGGTAAGCCACCCTTATGGGGTAGGCAAAGCCTCCCCGCCCACTTGGTTACCTCCGCTCGCTCTGTCCCTCCCTCGCTCTCGCGGCGCGCGTTCGAGCCCCGGCTCCGCGCCTGCGGTCGAGCATTTCTTTTCATTTTCCTACTGACAGGTGGGCCCCACCTGTCGGCCTGTGCAGCTGGAGCAGCCGACTGACCGCTGGGCCCCACGGGTCAGTGACACCCCTGCGCAGAGCCGTACTGACAGGTGGACCCCACTGAACAGTAGCTGGGTCCCACATGTCAGTGACCGGACACGCTGACATATGGGCCCCACTGGCCATAGAGACAGAGAAGAAATATTAAAGAAAAAGATAAAAATTAAGAAAATGACATGTGGGTCCCACTGTCAGAAAATTATTAATTTTGGAATTTAACTGGACTGAAATATTCAAATGGACATAACTTTCTCATTTTAACTCCAAATTGAGTGAGACGAATTTTTAAATTCATCTAAATTCAAGATCTATCCAATGGAACTAAAATCATAATTTTTGGAGTTCATTTGAATTTCTGGTGATATTTTGTTTGATTTGATGTTTTCTTTTTATCCAAATTTTCGCGCACGATTACAATAGCTTACGAAGCTCAAGAGGAAGAGTTCGAGGCCGCAGCACTAGGAGATCCGGATAATCCAGCACCCGACCATTGTGACCAAGGCGAGTCAATATTTTGATCATGTTGGACCTACATTTTCTGCAAATTATTTTAGTTTAAATTATCAAATTGCATGTTATTATTTTATATGCAAATACATGTTAATTTAAGATTTTAGTTACATGTCCATTGCTTGCTTGACTAATATTACACCTCCTTTGGAATACTTGAATATGTGAATCTTGTCGCCTTAGCAAAACTATAATGGTAACTTTTCAAAAGTAAGTCCGTAATTTATATGCCGTGCCTAGTATTGTTTAGGTAATCATGGGCGCGAGAACGCCCAAACATCACTTTAATCATGAGAAAAAATTGGTTGGGACAGTCATGGTGGTAATGACTGATAAATGTTGGATATGATTATTTTATGTCTCTAAAGACCCGAACATGCTTAAATATCTGGGCGGATGGTTCGGGGGTGTGGTGCAGGTGTGCACGAGAGTGTGGTTTGTGGTAGAACCGTCCAGATATCACTAAGGACTGAATCTTGTCATGTCAACCCGTGTAAAACAGTACAACCACAAGTCTGTAAATTATAACTTGGCTTAGTAGAATTACCGGACCCTGAAAGTCATCCTTCCAGGAGGAGGTGTGGGATAGTGCAAGTGGCAGTCTGTGAGACGGCTTGAATGGGACACCCGGGTAGGGTGAAGTTCTGCTGTGGCGGGCTAGCAGGGGTGGGGAGCCAGCTGTTAGACGTTCAGAAGGAGGACATCCCGCACAACGTATGGGACCCACCGCAAGTGGGAACGACCCATAGGGTGAAATGATGGAAGGGGCAAGGTATTTTGAAAAGTCACTGTGATGGTCTGCTCAACCACACGACTAAGGAATCGTGTGGGGCAACGAGTTGATTGTCTCTTGTGGTGAAAGTGTACAAACTCTGCAGAGTCTAAAACTATTCGAATAGCCGTGCCCACGGTCAAGGGCGGACATGGGAACTTAACCAGATATAGTTCTATTTCAAAATGATTTATGAATGGGAATGGAAAAGTGGAGGGCAGTGTAAGGCCCTGGTTTGGAATTGTCCTGGGTGTCGTCCCAGTGGTAAGTTAAGCGGCTATAACGCTGAAGAATGGCTATATGGTGCAGATGCCATGTAACGGTGGATGGAATCTGAATCACTATTAATGTTGCATTCAATCATAACATATACTGGTGTTCAAATTGCTAGGTCTTAAGGATTTTTATATAATTGTATTCAAAAGCACTCTACGCAAAAATAAAATGAGCCCCCAACCTTCCTTTGATTAGCCATACATGTTAAATATTGCATTCTGTGTGTTGGCTCGCGGAGCACAGGGTCGGAGTGCTCACGCTCGCTTTTGCGACAAAAATCCAGAAACAGGAACGCAAGACCACTACGCTTACGAGGAAGATCCCGCTACGGAGGAGAAGAATGACGAAGGAAACTAAGGCGTAGGCTTCGTTGATTAGACATGGACAAGTGGACATCCGGCGTTGTGTGCACGTATGTTACTAATTAGCTGGTGACATATAATGCACACAGTACCTTCCAGTCGCTTGCCTGTGGATTTGGGTTTGCTTTTGCTGTATTTCCGCTGTGCGTACTTGTAATAAGGATATTTGGCCTGATCGGCCCCTTTTGTAAACTCTATCACCCGACGTGATGTATTTCAATTTATGTAATATAATGGATGATTATGCGATGTATGAAATGATTCAGCAATGAAACTGTGTGCACTAGCTACTGATCCAGGGAATAGTGAAGTGAAACACAGTAAGATTCGGATTGAAAAATCCGGGTCTGACAAATGTTCACGAGTATTAGGGTTAGAGTTTGAGAAAAGAGCATTGTGGTGTGCTTTCTATCTTCCAATGTGTAGTGGTTGTAAAACTTTTCTCCTCAAATAGCAATATATCAATTTTTGTTCATCTCCATAATTATCTCTTGTGTTGATTTATTTGCACTTGATTTGGTTTGCTTTTCCTCTTCATATCTCTCTTCCTGATCTTGCTATGCCAAGGACGTATAAAGCATGCAGATAGCCTCTGAAAATTAATCTTCACCCATCTAGACACTTTAGTAACAAGTTCATGAAGAAACCCGTTTTTCTTGATTTTGGCCTCAACGTGTGATTTGGTGATCTGAGGGTGTGTACAAAGTTTTACGACTTTTAGATCATCGGAATAAAAGATACGTGATTTTTGGATTCGCAACTATGCTGATTTTACTATTCTTTTGCTTCAATTTGCTGTTCATAGTAGGCAGATCACTAGAACAGAGGTCAGACCGATAGAATAGAGGTCAGAACAGTCTTGTGTTGGAGGTCAGACCTCCAAGGTTTGATTTCTTTCAACTTTTGATTTCTTGGTTGAATTGATTTGGAATTTTGGTTATGGATTCTATTCTCTGTAACTATGAAGTTATTTGAAAAGAGGATCAAGAATATTTAAGGAAAAATTTTAGACGGTATTATTCATCCCCATCTGTTGCTATTCGGTCCTACAACAGGAAACCGTGAGGAATAAGGCCATGCATTTCACTTCCTTGAATTTTGCTAAAAAGACAAAAAAAAATCGATTACAAAGAAGACACACGCATGCACACTACATACACACACAAGTGTGTCTCTAAGCATATGTCTAGACAAACAAAGATGGAAAGTAAATCTATAACTTCATAAATTTCCTATTGAAGCGCGCTCGGTGAACTACAAAACCAAATGATTAGCTCTTCAATCTAGTAAAACTAGGTTAACCTTCAGACTTGATTTGAGAGGACACTTATGTATGCTAACATGATCGAAATCACCATGGTTAAAAGATAAAAATGCGCCACAGTAAACTCTAAGGAGTAGCTCGTTAATTATCACCCTCACAAAACATGCAACTCATCGCCAAATTAACCCATACTCTCTTAACACCATCGTTGCAAGTTGCAACCCTAACTTGCGACCATGCATCAGCAAGTTCATATGGCCTGTACGCATGGATAGATCCAAGACGTGTATATAAATGTAACCGCGCACAGCCCAAGACAGGCGCACCGGCTCCACGTGAGCCCGCAGGGAATCCATTCCAATCCCATTCCCAGCTCCTCCTCCTCCCCCTCCTCCCTACGGAGGCGCGCGCAAAAGGCAACTCACTAGTCACTAGGCACTGGTCCTGCCGCTTCTCACTCAAAATTTACTACCACGAGAACAAGAACTCTACAAAGCCCAGAAACAGGCGAGCAAATCCTAGAATCTACAGGTTGACTACAGCATGCACCAATGCACTCTACTGATGGACCAATGCAAAAAAAATATTGTTTCCCCGGTATGGCCTGAGATTTGCAAGGATCTCCTTTCGCGTCTGCAGCCACGAACAGCAGGTACGATCGAGCTGTTGGTACAGCGTATAATCCTACATAATCCTACGGCATATCAATATTACTGTACCATCAAATCTCGTGCTGTTAAATAAAATAAAGCATTTGAAATGGACACCTCTGCACCGAATCGTTTGTTTGCTAGAGGATCGGACACCACTACGGGAACCTGGGAGATAACAAAAACAAATGCAACTGGCTTGGTGGTGGACTGGCATTGGCGATGGTATAAAGGAAAGGGAAGAGGTAGCGCATTGCACATAGATAGGATAGGAAAAGACAATACGAGTAGAGCCGTACGGAAAGGCTTTGAGCTCTGACATGGACTTTGACCTGGCTTGTATTGTATAGAACCACATAGATGATGTGGTAGCATGGTGTTTTTTTTTTAAAAAAAAAGGCATATGTAAGTGTGTTTATTTTTTGAAACAAGACCGTATGAAAGTGTCTGCAAGTGTATTGGAGGATGGGAGGATTGGTTAATTAGGTTTTATTTAACCCAAAAGATTAGTTAGTATTAGTCAGACAACAAAGTGGCACGTGTTGAAGCCTAAGATGCAAGGATTGACTGACACCTATTGACACCTCTGTACTGACTGTACATGGCCGGTTTCCGCCCGGATCCATAATTTTGAATGTCATTTTTGTCTGTTTTATGCATGATTTGAGAAGTATTTGACAGTATATGTTGCTTGGTCTTTAAAGTAGTACAAAATTTCAACCAAATTAGGAGAAAATCAAAATTTAAAGAAATTATGATCAAAAACCATTTTTTTAACCCTACCTTGTTCATTGCAAGAATTGCCTTTGTTTAGTTTACATAGAGATTTAGACTTGCTTGGAATGCAGGTATTTATATGAAATTTATCTCTTCCTAAACAAGTTACTTTTGGCGCCTCTACGATCACTTTTCAACTTTCAGTAGTAATACGATTAATATTTTTATTTTTGTTGGTTTTTGAAAAAAATTCTTTTTGCTGTCGAAAATGTTATTTCCTTGACATTATGATTTCCTAATTTTTCAAAATATTAAGGTAAATATCAATGGTCGATCTTGAATACTGTAAACAAAGTGGAACAGATGGATCATGGGAGTAAGGCTTATCATTGTATCAATGGTCAATCTTGAATACTGTAAACAAAGTGGAACAAATGAATCATGGGAGTAAAACTTATCATTGTATCAAGGGATAATTGAACATTTGCCTTAAAGTTCGCGTGCCATTGATAAAATGACTTGTATGACATTGTAACGAATAAAATACTTCAAATTTGATAGGGCAATTGATCATTTGTTCCTTTTGCATTTTAAATCAGTTTCTGAATCATTTTTCCATAAACCACAATAATGCCCATGGCCCTTTCCTCTCCTCCCTTCTTTTCCTTTCTTCCTCTTGCTAACCAGGCTTTCCACAATGGTGCATGCGCTCAACCGCATCGGCGAGCTGCTTCGCCCTAGCAAGCTGCAGGGCACGGTTCGTGTGCCTACCTCCCTTAAGATAGAGGCGCACGCGCGGTAGGTTGAGGAAAGAAGATGGCTGGAATGGGGCCGTAGGGCCCGAAGGGGTGAACATGGAGGCGGCATGAAATCGACAAAGGATGGCGTGTTCCTGAAGGTGGGGACTATTTTTGTGGATGTAGAGGTTGGAGGATGTGCTGAGGAGGCTAGCAATAGCAGTGGCGACGAGGTGGCACTTGGTAGCGGTGGTCTAGGGTGGTGGAGACGGCAGAAAGAGGTGGGGGAAGAGCATCAAGGTGATGAGGCACACCTCTTGATGTGGTTGGCTCAGCAGGAAAATGACAAGGGTGGCGGATCGTTGTAGGCGGAGATGGGGGTAGCGTTATAGCTCAACTTCAGCGGCACTCTGACAAGTCTAAGTGTCTCGACAAGATCGGCGGCATTGGCGTGAGAAGGTAGAGCCCATGAGGAGGTCAACCACGACGCAAGCAGAGGGAGGCTGCGAGGCAGCAGTTGGCTAGGGAGATGGGCTCAACGGCCGACGAGGGGCAATGGCAATAGCAACATGGCTTGGTGTGGGTGACGACGGAGTTGAAGCGATGGAGGAAGGTCAGGGAGGTGCTAGGCGGCGTAGATGATGGGAAAATGGGGAGGGGAGAGGAGAGGAGAACAGAGAGAAGAAAAATGAAGGCATGGAAGGAGCCGTGGGTATTTAAGTCATTTCCCATTTGGTTCAAGTGGATAGGCAATAAAATGATTAAAATTTAAAAAATGTCAAATCGTCAATTGGCTCATGAACTTTGGAGTATTTTATTTGTGTCAATGTGTTTGAGGGCATTTTAGCAATGGCCCATGAACTTTGGAAATGGCAAATCAGCAATGGCATGCGAGACAATGGATAGTTTTTTTACTGCGGCTGATGGTCGCCCTGATCAACTCGACTTCGGCTTTTGGCTTCTGGCTTATTTTTCACTATTCATAAGTTTCGTCTTTTTCTGAACTTTTGGCTTTTTGTTGAGTTTTTTTGCCGGTTCTTTTTTTCCCCGTATTTGTTTGTATTATACGTAATGGGCTAACATATTTTTTATTTTTAAATTTTTTTAAATTTAATTATGCTAAATAAGCCTCTATCAGCTACAGTGCTTTTTTCAGCCAGCTACAGTGTTTTCAGCCATAAGCCACGAGCTTTTCAGCCGAACCAATCACCACCTATAGCTGCAGCTGATAGCATTTGGTCCTAGCACGAACGAACTGAATGCCGATAAGTCGTTTCGAAAAGTTTATCCCGATAAGTCATTTCGAAAAGTTTGTCCCGATAAGTCACTTCGAAAAGACGACAGAGAAACCGTTATATTTATTTATTTAAAGAAGCCATAAGATATAGGGTGAGTTCTTTTGGGCTGATGGCTTATGAGTTAAATATTTGAATTCTGGCTGTTTGTGAGTGGTAGTACGCACAGGAGAATAGTCGAATACGATTTTGGTCGGTACTGCTGAACTCGGTATACTTTTTCACTACAATCTTCTTATTAACCCGTCTTGAAAAATATATCATTTAAAAATTAATTTTTATAGACAGTACAAACATAAGCTAACTTAAAAACTGATTCGAACTTTCAGAAGACCAATGTTTTAACAAAGTACAGACAGGTACTTGAGAAATTGATCAAACCACCCTACTATGAACAAACCTTCTTTTCTTGCGCCCAGGGCAAGCACCACTAATCCACCTCTCACACCACGTGGCATCATGCAATGGGTTGGCACAATCCCCAAGGACAAAGAGTCAGAGAAAGAGATTCGCATATCCTCACGCGACAAAAAAATCTTTTTTAACTGAAGGAGCAGTACGTAATTTGCTGGAAGGCAGGTGGTTAAAATAAATAATCACAAATACTGTCCCCAAGTCCCAACCGTGAGCATCTACACCAGGCTATGAAGCGTGGGCCACAATGCCAAATCAGGTTCGCAGCTGCTGTGCATATAACTCGAGACTCGTCCAGCCGAAGTACCAACGATCTTCTGATCCCATCCGATCCACATCTGTGTGGTTGATATAATAATCTTTGCGAAGCAACGAACAAAAATAATGGAATTAGCAGTGGATATACCGATAAAGAGATTCGAAGTTTGGGCATTATAGGGATGAAAAGGATAGAGAAGATCAGCATTCCAATCTAACCATCTGCCGTGTTGTGCTTTTCTTTCTCTCCTTTTCATGCCCTCCCTCCCATCACTTTCCCCACTTCCAATACTCTCTCTCTCTCTCTCTCTCTCTCTGTGAAACATCACAGCCCCAGTCACAGGTCAAGGAGAGTAGCGAGCCTCCCTCCTCTCTCGCTCGCTCTGCAAAAAGCTATCCAAGGGCCAATAAATACTGGGAAAGGAACAAACCATCGACACAAAAGAGAGGGAGCAGCAGAGCTCAGGGCCCCACGGGCGTGAAGGTGCCGAATTAAATTCTAATCCATCCATCCTCTGGATCAAAGTGTATCTGTACATGATCCTATTATTCACTGGCTGCCACAGCCTTAAATATCCTCTTTCTGGAAACAAAAAAGAAATCCCTATCCCCTTCTTTATATCCAACAGATAGATAAAGGGGGGAAATTAAGCCACTAAAAGAAACCCTAACAAAATGAAGAAAAAACTACTACCACCAAGCGACCTGAAAGAGCAAATCTCTCAAACCCCACCAAATCACAAAATTTACAGATACATTCTTTCGATCCCGTGGCTGCGTTTCAAAATCCAGCCGGTCCAGTTCTCGTTGTAAATTGGCAGCAAATTCGCTTTGCAACTCGATTTCCATGCACTGCTGATCGAGGTTTAACGTCGTTACCCAGCCGACGAGCTTCTTTTACCGGATCCCTGTAGCTGAGGATGATTGCTGGTAATTATGGAGCTTCTCTGCCGTGCACACAAACCTATCAAAACCATCTTCGAATCATTGCAGGTGCTCTGGCGTTTGAATGGAATTCGCACTGCGTCTTTTACCCCCATGGCTAACCATCTTCCACAAAAATTCTGCCAATGAAATCTTGAAACCTTTTTGAATAGAGCTTCGGGTCCACGGCAGATATTGAATTGGGGTCTGTCTGTAATGACTTGTAAGCACGCTCTAGCCTTTTGGTGATGTCATAGTCCTGGAGAATGTCGATTATCCCAAAATACAGAATCACGTCATACACTTCACCGCTCTGGTTTGAGGCCAAGAATCCCCCACCGCTAAGGAGAAATGGGTCGAACTCGCTCCTTCTGGATGCTTGCTCTGCCCGGGCTGGCATGTGCGCACCCAGTCTAATCAACTGTTTCCTGAATTAAAAAAAAATGTTGGCAGATGACACTGGAGAACCGCTTAATGAATTTGAAATTGACTTGTGGAGCATCGGTTGCTTTTAAACTGCAAGGAACAATCATCTCTAATGCAACTGAGCAAACAGCTAGGTCCCAACAATGCCTAAACGCATCTATGTGTAAACCAAGTGGACGGCAATGAAGTTTTGCGCTATGATGACTGCTCAAGTTCTTATGAGATGTGGTTTTGAGACCAGGTACAACTGAGTTATGAGGGAATGAACCAGGTGCAAGACTCATGACAAAGCACAAATATTCTGCTTTTATTCCAAATGATGGCTATTAAGATCTAGAATAGAATCAACTAATTGAGTTTGTCACACTAAGGCTTCTCGGGGTATTGAAGATGCTATATCTGCTTCAATTTGCTAACATTTCAAGATACTCAACTTGAAAATCTTCCCAACATTATCTTCTTTAGCAAATAAATATTTTCAAAAGGATCTTAAACAGAAAATTTATCCACTTCGGCAAACAAATGTTCAAAGGATGCATAGAAATATTTCATTTTCATGTGGTCATTATAAGCAAAGTTCATCCCCTCTACAGAATTGGTAGTATTATACCAACAAGAATTAAAAGGAATTGCAAATTGCACCCCTAGCTCCAGTGTTCCCAATAGAGAATGTAAACTCTAATAAATTCTCATATCATAAAATGCAAAGGGGTAGGCACCTCAAACAGAGAATGTGGATAAGTCTTGCCATGATTAAAAAATATTTATTGGCAACATCTCTGATGGACACAAAGATTGTTTCAGGAAAAATACAATGCACACAAGTCAACAAGCAAACAGAGATGCATATGTTAAACACTCCAACATACCGGCAATCAGGTATCCTATCAAAATCATGATCTGAGAAGCACAGCTCTGGCATGCCGCCGCCACCTTGAAATGACTCACTCTTCATTGAAAGCTCTGGTTAATGATCATTGCTTAGGTTAGAATCTATGAGTGATCTTGTCAAGTTCGAAAACAAACAACAGCAACTTACTTGGAGAAGCTGTAAAAGTAGACAAGCCCATCTTTGAGGCAGACATGTCATCACAAAAGTGTACTCCAACCAAGAAGCTGTAATCCATAATCCCCTCCGACTCCAAAAAATCACAATCTCTCCTGAGTTGCCTGAAGAATAAACTCCATCAAAGTTCGCATTACTAATTCAATTAAGGTAATTTTGATGCCCCAAACAACTTGAGGGTTGAACTTACTCATGCAGATCTCTATACCAAGATTGCTGCAACCGAAATACAAAGTTGAGGTCCAAGTCCTTAAGAGTGGTTGTCTCATCAATCTCTTCTTCAAATTTGTCTGCTGTTCGGCCATAGGATGAACCTTTCAGATCAAAACGGCGATGAATCCGATATTCCGAGCAGAACAAATTGCCCATGACAATAAAGCGAACCTGGAGAAGGAAGTTGTCATGAATCATTAACTGTTGCAAACATTTTGCAGCAAGGTTGTTGCAAATATCACGCACCTTCTGTCCATTAAGAGGCTTTACACAGTGGACACCATAGAACCTTGTGATTAGAGAGTCCCCATATTGACTAACATGTTGGTAGTAGCTAGGCAACATCCGAATCAGCAACTGCACAGGCAAAATAACAAGGTGATGACAGACCTTAGCACACAGGGGGGAAAACATTTTTTCTCTGTAACTAATTGTAATTAGCAGCAAATTTTGTTTTTGCATGTACCGAGACACAACTAAGTAGATAATACCAAAGCAAAGGCACATGTTCGCAAGGCTTGTAACTCTATACGAGAAACAAGATTTTCCGAATTCAATAGCATTTCCACAATGCAATTCGAATAACAGCGCAAACTGTTTCACAAGCAACAGCGTCTCCTAATAAAGAATTTATCCAATTTTATGTAGTCACTCAACAAGTAAAGTTTACATCAATGGCATGAACAAAGGGAACTACCTTGACTTCCGATTTCTTCACCGTCTTAATTATGAAGCGATCATCTTGGGTGAGGTAAAAGAAGCTCCCACTTTTCCCAGGAGAAGACAGCTCCCTAAGAGCGTCATTCCCGCAGATTGCGAGCATGTAATCCGCCGGATCAACAGTGAATAACTTCCTCAAATGCCTGCAAAATTCAAAACCCCAGTAAATAATACAGTAAGGCACAAAACAGCAAAACTAAAGCACAGCACACATTGATTAGAAAGAATGGCAAGCAAGCACCTGAACACCATGGGGCAGTAGTCCTTCCACCTGAAATCTGAGGACGAATGCGGTGGTGTGACCTTTGATCCCTCAGGTGGGAAACGCGTCCAGAACTTCTCCCTTGGGTCAAAATCCGCCGGTGCCAGCTCCCGCATTGGCACCGCCGCAGACTTCCCCACCGAATGCCTGCAAGATGTCCACCATAAACACCCCCAAATCCACAACCACGCTAAAACCCACGCCACACTGCCAGCATTTCGCCACGGCAATAACTAAACAGTAATCACCTGATGCCCAATTGCAGCTGCAGCATGAGCTCGTAGTTCTTATGGCCCTTGGAGATGGTCTGACCAGGTCGCTTCCCATCTGGCGTGGCCGCCGCCGCCGACGCCCAGCACGGGCCTCCACTGGCTCCTCGCCGAGCACTCCTCTGCGTCCCCATGTACGTCGCCCCACCTCCAACGGCAGCGGCCTCCCGGTAGAGCAAGGACGCCTCGAGCGCGTCTACGATGTCGCAGGTGATGTCCCCCGCCTCGCCCTCCGACTCCCAGATGCAGATCCGTGGCACAGCCGCCGCCTTCTCCCCAATCCCCTCCACAGAGGACCTCTTCCGCACCGTACCCCCACCCCCCGCGCCAACCGGCGGGAAGAAGGTGCCACTTATGGCCGGCAGGTCCACACAGCTCCGTGGCCAGGAACCGACGTACCGGCTCCCGTCGGGCCACGTGAACACCCCTGTCCCCCTGGGCACGCCGTTCTCCCAGACCCCGTCGTAGCGGCTCCCGTTGGCCCAGATCAGCACGCCGCGGCCGGAGATTACCCCGGCGCGCCATTCCCCGACGTATTGGTTGCCGCAGGCCCAGACGTACCGGCCGTGGCCGTCCTGGAGGTTGCGGCGCCACTGCCCCTCGTAATAGTCGCCGTTGGCGTAGCTCTTGGCGCCCACCCCGTGGCGCCGGTCCGCCGCCCAGGCGCCGCGGTAGGTGGCGCCGTCGGGCCCGACGAAGACGCCCTGCCCCTCGATCCGGCCGCTGCGGAACTCTCCCTCGAAGGTGGCCCCCGATGGCCACGAGAACCTCCCCTTCCCGGACGCCTTCCCGCGCCGCCACTCCCCCTCGTACATGCACCCGTCCGCCCACACGTACTTGCCCTTCCCGTGAGGCGCGCCACCCGCGAACCCGCCGCGGTAGACATCCCCATTCGGCAGCGCCTTCTCCACCACCGCATCCGCTCCCTCGCCTTCGCCCCATCCGCCGCCGGCGGCGGCGGCGACGATCATCGCCGGCGCCACCCGTCTCATCTGCGGGCACACCCTCACGCCTCCGGCATTGCAGATCGGGAGGGCTAGGGTTTGCGATTTGGGGCTTACGCTTCCTCTCTCTCCTCTATGCTTTTCGCCTTCGCCTTTTTTGTTTGTAAGTTTTTTTCCGGGGTGTGCTCTGTCTCGCTGGCTACTCGGTCGTTTGGTTTGGGCTACGAGTGGCGGTGGTACTGGTCCAGAAGGGGAAGGATAGAAGAGGAGTGAGGCTCTTTTACTGTAATACCCCTATGGTTAGGAAAATTCGCTGCGTGCAACGGGCAGCCGCTCCCCGAGCGGCCGTACCACGGATTACCTGAATGACAAGGGAGTTTACGGAAATGTCCCTGGGGTGGTGGGGCCACACGAGTCACGACTGGTCCCGTCGTCGTCGTCGTCCGGGACGGGGTGGGTGGAGCACGGCCGTGCTAAGCGCCGGAGGTCGAGAATTGGTGACGTGTCGGTTTGGGTCCCGGAGACTAGTGGGGCTGTGGCTGACAGGTGGGTCCGTTGGCATTTGTTTGACAGTTGTCCGCTTACTTCGTCCGGGCATTTCCATTCACGGTTGTTCTTTTAGAAGCGACTTATTAGTTAATAAATAGTGATTAAAAAAGTAAAGGCAAAAGCTAATTGAAAAACAAAAAAAACAAGGCTAGTGTTTGCCACAACCGTTGTAGAGTTTAAATTGGGCTCCTAAAAGTTATAGAGATTGGGATATAAAGTCTTTTTGAAAAACAAAGGAACACAGAGCTGAGCACGACCAATTCGAAACACTACGTGGTTGGGTTACGACCACTGGTCGAAAATCAACATGGTCGGTTACGACTATCAAATGGAAGCCAACGTAGTCGCAGTTCGACTATCGAACGAAAATCACCATTGTCGGAGATCAACTGCCAGACGGATACCAACGTAGTCGGAAATCGACTATCGAACGGAGATCACCGTGGTCGGAGATCGACTGCCAGTTGGATACCAACGTAGTTGAAAATCGGCTATCGAACAGATATCACCGTGGTCGAAGATTGACTGCCAGTCGGATACCAATGTAGTCAAAAATCAACTCTAGCGGTCGATGACCAGAGATATGTCAAAAACCAACGTAGTCGATAACCGACATGGTCAAAATTCGACTTGAGTGGTCAGCGACTAGAAAGCGGTTGAAAACCAACGTAGTCAATTACCAACATGGTTGAAAATGAACGTGGGCGAAGGCCAACGAGTGGTCTAAAACCAACGTGATCGAATCCGGTCGAAAACCAATGTGATCAATGTCCAGTGTGCGGTTGAAAGACCAGCGTGGTCGAGGAATAATTAGTGGTGGAAAACCAACACGGATAAGACCGATGTGATCGTAATCTTCGTGGTGAATGTCTAGAAGCTGCGGCTGAAAAACCAATCGAGTAGTCGATGACTAGAAAAGTCATAACAGTTCGGAATATGACCAGAAGGCTCAACGATCAACTAGTGATCGTAACCAGAGTGGTTGAACCAATCCAAACTTCAACCAGTGAGATCGACTATCAATAAATGATCAAAATAAAAGAGCGGTCATAACTTGACGTGGTCGAAAATTACTCGGAAGAACAGAGCCATCGCACAACCGCAAGATCTAAAATCCACATATCTTTTGATTAAAAGATCAAATGGCCATGAAACTTTGTATGCAAATTGCTTAAGGTCTCAAGATGCTATTCCATTCTTGAATCGCAAAATCTGTGACAAATTTGAGACATTTTCGTAATTTGAGAACGTGTACACCAACCAAGAACTAAAAACTAAATCGATGATCATATGTTACTCGTAGGTAGAAGATAGTCAAGATGGCTTTGCATACACATGTCATGGCAAGCTGGATCACCGAAAAAATCAGATTAAAAGTCCTTGAATCAAGAAATCACCCGATTAGACTAAGAACTTGCAAAAAAAACTAGGTTTCTTGAAAATATTGCTATTAAAGTGTCTAGATGATTGAGGATCGATCTCAAACGATTATCTCCACCTCATCCATGTCCTTGGTGTAGCAAGATCAAGAGAAGAGTAGAAAAGAGATCAAACCAACCAAAACAAGCGCAACAGGAAGAGATCAAGAAAGGGTTGAGAGAAGAGAGAAAAAACCAACTCAAAACAGAGCAAACTCGATCAAACAAAAAGATAAACAAGGTAGATCAAAGATTGATATATTGCTCACTTAAGATGATTGATTTTACAACCACTCCACTCAGGAGGATAGAACTCTACAGTTAGAGCACACACACTTTCTAACTTATCTCATATGAGAGGGATGGAGAGCTAGCCACCAAAAAGCTTAGCTAACATTCTAAAACCCTAACCTTACCTATCTTCCCCTTATATAGGTTCATAACTTGAACCCAAAACTTAATGGATTACCCATTAAGTCAAATTGGGGATAACTCGTTAACCCCACATAACACTGAGTTTTACTCACACACATTTCTCCGGTATTGGATAATTTTACCAAAATGCCCCTCTACCGCTTTCCTCAAAGCTTCCTGTTTCTTTTGCCATGAAGCATCGCTCATGCCTCACCATCTTCTACGTGGCCCCAATGACTTGTCGCCAAGCCTCTCCCGCGTCAAAATCCCATTGAACCATCCTCACTTGCAAACGACTCAAGTCACTTGGCGCGCCACATGTCTCTTCTAGCACATGACGACACCCGGCTTCCTTGACAGTTTGGACCTCAACTCCTCCCCGAGCCTAGTCCCGGTCCACCTTGCCATTGCTCGTCATGATCACCACCAGTAGCTCCCGCTCCGGTTCCTCATCGTCTCAGCTTGAAACCACCCTGCAAGTCTTGGTCATCTTCATCATCTCTCTGACCGTTCTGGACCTCAGCATCACCCTGTGCCTAGTCCCGGTCCTCTTACGCTTCACCATGACCTAGCTCTGAAGTCATGCAACCAATACAAACAAGCAAACCGTCACATAGCACCGCACGATACACAAAGTCATCAATTGGCATAATTAATCCAAACAATACTTAATGGAAAATGTATGCATCCAAATATCAATTCTAAATTTAGAACCAAACAATAAATATATGTGCACAGTAGCAACAACACCAAGGTCAACCCATGAGTACTCATACACTCAAAGATCACAAAATTCGAAGTACTCGAAGACTACAAGTATCGATTAAGAGGCCAATGACTAGCACAACGCTACAACTATCAATCACAAAGGCTACGACTATCACAACAGATCGCTACGACAACTGATCACAAGGGCTATGACTACCGATCGCGAAGACTTATGACTACTAAACAGATCGCTACAACAACTAATTACAAAAGCTACGACTATCGATCTCTCAGACTTACGACTACCGAACAATGACCATGTACTAAAGCACGACCATCCCGTGGTCGTTCCGCTATGCTTGACAAACCGTGGTCGTTCTGCCGATCTCACACAATTCCCGATTAGCCCTCCCGACCATACTGTTCGACCACAAAGTTGTAAACTTCGAATACTCCAGTACTCACAGTCATATGAACTCGTAAACTACAAAGTCGTCAGATAAAAAGCAATCTTTTATAATTTTTTTAAAATCCAAACTCAATCTTCGTAAATATTCTAACTCAAAAGTTAATTACTTATCGTAACACTAGAATGATCTCAACATGATCTGTTACGTTTTAAGACAGAGTATCATGATTCCCAGCGATGGATGTCCGGAAAATAAGTAACATATTGTCGCGTATGAAAAAAGACAATGTGAGTCGTGAGAAGAAGCAAAGTACAAACCGAAAAAACAAGCTTGTACTATTGATTCGTGGATAACAAGAGGTTTCCTAGTTCTGAGGTGGTTATATGTCTGATATACACAACGAGGGCGTTCTTTTATTTTTTATTTTTTGCTGGGACGATGGATTTTTCTGTGTTTTTCGACGTCACAGTATATAATAAATATGTTGATGTAAATAGCATGATTTTAGATTTAAGAAGACGTTCGAAGAATCCACTTTGACAGATCACTCTGTTTTAATGTTTGATATTTTAACTTTTAAATAAACTAAAAACTAAAAAGAGTAGAACAAAAGCTTTGTAATATGACAAGATCGTACAGATATCCTAAGACGTAACGACAAGAGTTGCCCATTAGATGAGCAATCGTTTAGGGTGGAATAATGGTCACATTTCGCATGCACATTGGCATAACGGTGGAAGGCGCTCATTGATCGCCGGACCCTTCCAAATTTTTGCTCCATGTATTTACACGTAGGTACAATCGTCGAAAGAGTTCAAAATGGAAAATAATTATTAAAAAGACATATTGGATTTTTATAACAGTCATCGGTTTCAGGTAAGGTTTTATAGAACACGCAGGTAAGGATTTTTTAAGGTGTTTCTATACATTACTCAATGACGATTTACATAATTTTTAAAGTATAATAAATGATGAATAGATATTACTTACCTATTTATTTGTTTTGAGATTAATACTATTTTTGTTAGAGAGAAAATCGTAGGAGCACTGCTTGGATTTTTTTTAATAACAGTTCTCTGTTTCATGCAATTTTCTGCAATTTTCATCGTGTCGATCTCTAGTTGGGCTCTGTAGTCATTATGAGATCCGGATGGTGCTTAGTGTCAATGCTGGTGTTAACGGTTTGATGTTGTAAGCAGGTAGACAAAGTATCGCCGCTAATAGGAGCTAATCAAAAGAAAGCACGGCGTGAACCGCTGAAGTCACGGATTGAGTTGGTGGATTATATTAGTCACGGCTTTATACTATGAGGTTATGAACAATGATTGGGTTTCTATAATTGATGAGGATCGAGTTGGCTCTATTTCCTTCACATATTTTACTCTTTCTTCCATGCACGTTGTTGGGAATGTTTCCAAGCATGCAAATAATAGGATGCATGGCTATCGATCAAATTTGGAGTTTTGACAGTTGATTTAGCTTCAAGGTATGTCTTAACTGAACAATGGCATCAGCTTTCCAGGCTCAGAAGTTGTCTAGTTGTATGAAACCCAAAGGTTTCTTGCCTAGCGAATGACCAATTTAAGATTCAGATACTAGACAGATTCCAGATTAACCATGCAGTTTTTCTCCAATTAAGGGGGCGTTTATATAAGCTTTGGACTTTGGTTTATAAATAGTAATAGCCTATAGAGAAATATGTAGAGAAAGACACTCGCGAGCGATTTTGGTTGATATAAATGAAATCGTTATAGTGTGTACTATAATCGACTATTAGACACCGTCTTCAAAAGATATTTTATTTAAAAGTTAGTTACCATAGAAATGCTATTTACTGTATAAAACGGTTTTTAGAAGCCAAAGAGTCTAAGGCTCTGTTTTTTTCAGCTTTTGGTTTGATTTCTGTTTTTAGCTTTTCTATAGTAACTAATTTTTAAATAGAGTGTTTTTTAAGATAGAGTCTACTAGTGACTCCATTTATATCGGCAAAAACTGCACGTGAGTTTATATTATTCTGTAATCTCTCACATAAATAATTTAAAAACCAAAAGTCATAGCTAAAAACCATAAAGCTCAACTAAAAAAACATGCCCCTAACTTGGCTATTCCGACTCTCGCGTAAAGCATCTTGATAGCGGAGAGTATCGATGCGGCAAAAGGTTGGTTAGCTGATCTCAGAATCTGATTGTTTCGACGGACGTGGCCATGCATCTCCATGCGATCGTATCGTCTAACTAGTCTAAGAGCAACTCCAGCAGGGCCCCTACTTGAGCCCTCAAACCTCATATTTGAGGGCTTGAGGCAAAAATGCAACTCCAGCAGGGCCCCTACTAGAGCCCTCAAATTTGAGGAGCCCCTCAAATCCCCCTCCCACCCCTCATTCCCAGGGGCCCCCTACTCTGGCTCTCATCCTACCGTTGTTCAGTTTTTTTCCCCGCCGCCCGTGAAATTCCCCGCCTCTGCCCGTTTCCTCGCAGCCTCCGCCGCTTCAACTCCCAGATCCCCCGCCGCCTCTCCGTCTCCGCCTTCGCTCATCCCCCGCCGCCTCTCCGTCTCCGCCTCCGCTCGCCCGCCGCCTCGCCCAGCTCCTCGGCTCGCCCGCCGCCTCGCCCAGCTCCTCGGCTCGCCCGCCGCCTCTCCGTCTCCGCTGGCCCGCCGCCTCCGTTCGCTCGCCCGCCCGCCTCCTCCGCCTCCCTCCCTCGCCCGCCTCCTCCGCTTCCCCGCCCGCCCGCCTCGCCCAGCTCCTCGGCTCGCCCGCCGCCATGCCCGGCTCCTCCGCTCGTCCGCCGCCTCCACTCGGCCGCCAGATTCCTCCCCGCCCGCCTCTTTCCCCTCCCCACCTCTTTCGTCGTTGCCCAAGAGCCGCTCCCCCGAGAGCCGCCGACACCTCCGACGCCGCCTCCCCACCTCCGACGCCGCCTCGGATCCGGCCGCTGGGCCTCAGATCCGGCAGCTCCGCCACCGGATCTGGGGCGTAGAACCCCGAATCCAGCACGGGGATGACGACGTCGGCGGTGGGGGCGGGGGACTCCTCGGCGAGCTCACGGCCGAAGGCGTTGCGGCGCTCGTGGGGCGGGGGACAGTTGCAGGGGACTCCTCGGCGAGCTCACAGGGATGAAGACGACGGAGACGCCTGGAGACGGCGGGGTGAGGGAGAGAATGGGGAGTGGGTCCCATGTGTCAGTTGCAGTGAAATGGATTTGAGGGCTTAAATTTGAGGGGTGCTGTTGGAGTAGATGCAAAAAAACAGGGCCCTCAAAAGTAGGGGGAGCCCTCAAATGAAAAGTAGGGGCCCTGTTTTGAGTAGTACTGCTGGAGTTGCTCTAAGAAAAACTAACACGCTACTTCTGTCTGACCGAGTCCCATGCTGTGCGTATTTGACAAGCTAGAGTGGAAAATAACATGAGCGTGGAGACAAAAGTTTATGTTCACGCGTATTCCTCGTAAGTACTATTTTTTACTTGATTAGTCATCTTACCTCTTACAAGCTAGATGTGTAGGGATGGTATGGAAACAAAGAGTGGTAAACGATGACTTCAAATTTTTCTTCAAGTATTCATTAATTCTTTATTTCAATAATTATGTAAAACTATGAAAATCAAAGACTCAAAATTCTAAAAATCTTCGTGCTACAATAATTTCCACCGCTATGAACAATAAATACAACACTATTTTAAAAACGAAAATCAATAAAATTTTTGATCTGTAAATCCAAAAGACTTAAAACTTGAACCAATGTTAGATAATAACCTTAGGAGCCTATCCCAACCAAATTTTTTTGAAAGAACTTGAGATAATTAGGATATTTTGGTTCGAGAAACTTTGCTGCATTAAAATCGGGCTAAAACCTAAAATAGGGCTAGCTCTCAAACTATCCACTTAGCACATACATAGGAAACCCGATAATTCCACACATACAAGTTTTTTTACTTACATACTACATTTATGCATGTTTTTCAAAACGCATAAGTCCGAATCTTTTAAGTCCTTAGCCTTAATATAATTTGATCTTCTCAGATTCTCCTTGACCTAAATGGCTAAACCACTCTCCCAAGCGCCTCTCAAACACAGCGGTTTTACTCTAAGGCAGCTTATGGTATTTTGGTAAACTATCAAAATACCATTTTCTTAACTTGGCCATCTCCTTTCATTGTAAGCAATAATCATGCTTGCCACGTATAGGTGCACCACTTGCTTGACATGCGTCTGCAAGTCTCTCCCATTTCGGTTTCGTCGGATCACGCATCACTTGGACCGACCAAGCCACATGGTATAACCCATCACTCAAACTTCATTTCAATATTTTTCGCTTTCCTTATGCCATTCATCTTACTTGGCATTTTTTATTGTTCTGGGTTTCGACTCCTTCATGAGCGTAGTCTCGATCCTCATCGTTGATCATAGTTGATTCCAAACGACGTTGCGCATCTAAAGGCAAAAGAATTATTTTCAGGTATAAGTTCTTTACAATTTGAGCCACATTAGCAATAACATATCTCATGCAATATATAAACACCAACCTAAGTCACTAAATTATTATATGATTTAAATTTCTCAAAATCATATATTTATGCAAGCTGTCAAGACAAACGTGCAAATTTACAAACTCTAAATTTTCATTCCTTCAAAATAGCAATAGTTTATCACAGTAAAATCAAGGACTTTCTTATATGGTCCTTCGAGATGATACGACCAAAATATGAAATCCAAGGGTTTACAATGGAAAGTCCAGAAAATAACCCATTCCATAGTGGAATCGAACTAGATCTGGCTTTCAGCTTTTATTCAACCAACGTTGGTTGGGCTATCCAAGAGCTGATGACTACTAATTAAATATGCATGTGGGTAGTTATTGTATTGGAAATGAATTGCTTTTTCCTATGCTCGGGATCAAGTGAATCAACATGCATGCATGGGAGTTTAAGCCTGCACGAGGATATGTCGTCAATGATTCCCTTGATATTACAGGATCGATAGTTTTGAGTGGTGATTACTCGCTGTTGAACCCGAGAACTGTCTACATATATAATACAAAGATTAAGCGGTGACATTTCAAAACTTAGGAGTGACAGTTAGCTAGCTGATTAAGGGCCGGATAGGTTAAGGAAATGACAGGTTGGTCTTTTCTCAGGAATCCTATGCTTGCTCTGCACTGGCTCGGGACTAAGATTACAAGGTGGGCCGAGCGCAGTTCGGATGGTCCGACTGCGAGGTGAGCAGTCCATTTACTCGGGCTCGAGCTTGTGAATGCCTCATTTTTAGAGATACTGGTCATATGAACAATACTTTCTAGGTACTGTCTATATAAATAGTGCTTTCTGAGTACTCGTGTACGTGGGTGTGTTTAGTGGTCAAAGCGTGTAGCCACGTTCCGTGAGACTTTAAGGTATCTGCCTCGTCTTAAGTGTATACATTAGACATACCCACATGCGGGTGTGAATATGTGTGGTGTCGTGTGTGCATGCGTGAGTGCATCCTTGTTGTACTCACTTTAAAAAAATTACAAAAAGGTGTTTTTGATTGATTATCCCCTTCATATGCTAGATCAGAGTACGGAGTAACAGAAATTCGATTGCAGTTTTGACCGATATAAATAAAGTTACTATAGTGTGTACTATAATAAACTTGTAGACTCCAACTAGTGGATAGTATCTATTAGGGCTAGACGTGAGCTGGTTGCTCCATCTATATATGAGTATAATGGGTTGGAGACGTGTGACTAAGGAATGTGGAGGAGACCAACTAGCCATCAATTCATTAGAGTTTTCTTGTGATGGAAATTTTGGGTGAATGCTCTTGTGAGAGCTCTGTTCTCTATGATGGAGTGGCTATAAAATCTTTATCTATAAGTTGTAATAGATTAGTTTTGTTCATCCTACATAGTGTGTTCTTTCTCTTATTAATTTTGCACTTGTTTTGATTGGTTTTGCCCTCTCTCCTTCCCTCTTGATTTTGCTAAGTTCAAAAGATGTGTAAGTAATAGGGATGCCTCACGAGGATCATATTTCATTCATTTAGGGACTATCTATAGTAATATCTCGAAGTTTGCCCAATTTGGTTCCACCTAGAGCCCTTCTAATGATATCTTGTTCGTAGGGTTTTAGTGTTGAATCTTTGAGTGCTCTTGCTTACTGTAACTTGTGAGAATCTATCTAGAGTTATCTTAGTCATTTGCAACTCACGAGCAAGTCATATCTTAAATTCTTGAGTTTTGCTTGGTTTTCATCCAACTTTACTTATCTTATGAAATGTTGAAATTTTAGCCAAGATCCATACTATCCTTGGATAGATTAGGGTCCTGAGATCAAATTATTTGGATATGCATTTTGGAGATTACACCATTTTTAGTTTTAACTCGGGCTGTCATGTGAGGTCCAATAGTTCACCTGCCCTAAACAACGTAAGTGAGTACGTACTTTGTTTCTTTATTTTGTTTGCCACGTAGATTGAAGCAAGGGCCCAAGGCGTGACCGAAAAATATTTCTGAATTGCATGGTTGGGACATTATGTTCTATAGGATCTGATTTCGTTTGACAACGCAAAGCCACTCCAGGGATTAATTTTGTCATGTCTATCCGACCTAATAATAATGTAAGCGTGGCATGGTTTGATAGTAGAATGGAAAAGGACATTATGAAGTGAGTTGGGCGGGTGTACCAAATGAATAAAACATTGAGCACTTGTCCTATAAAACAAAAACAAAAAAATCAAATGTGATGTGTCTAAGGAGTTGCTAGAGAATCCATATGTTTTTCTTTGTTCTTCACAAACTAAGGCATCTAAGTCCCACTGCCTCGTTTGGAAGAGGAACCTTGAAGAGTCATTTTTAAGAAAAATTGGCACATTAACACATGAATTTAATAGAAAATAGTTCGATTGAGAAAATTCATGCGTTTCACGCATGGGAAAAATATAATATCATCATAAATGTTAAAAAAAATACACTCCTTCAAAATTTGTTGTGGAAACACATTCTACATCAAGACTAAAAGCCTCCAACAAAGGGTTTAACTCTAACATGATCACTATCTCGAAGCTTGCTTGGATTCTAAACTGCCAAGTGCCAACCTATTCTCCTCACTGGGGTCAATGACTAACCAACAAAATCCAGTGGATCTGCCGAAAAAGAAATGGAAGAACCCTGTGCTCAGGCTCACAACTTGCCTGGCAGAGATCAACAGAAGATTGTACCATGCATATGCCCTTACCTGACCTTACAGGTACAAGTTTCTTGGTTTTTATCACGACACCGACTGTTACTAATCAGCAAGAAAGCAGCACACATTGATGCATGTAAGCAGCACGCATTGATGCATGTAAAGCCGCAAATCACTAATCAGCAATACCAGCAGTACTTAAGTAGTGATAAATTGCGACAGCCACAGGTTTCAAAGAAGATATTACCATTGTCGGCATCGAAAGTTATTCACTCAATCACACACCTGCGAAGCGTCTATGGCATCATACCCAAAGATACAACGTACAGTGCACGATCAAATTCCTACACCTGGCTCCTCGTCCGTTTGACTTTTAGCGTTTGTCTGATCCGTGTCTTAGCTAGTGACATGATAGATATTTTGGTTGCTTACATTAATGCCTGTCTAAACAGCAATTTTCTAGAAAATAGAACAATTTTTTTTTCTAAATTATCGTGAAATTCTTATTTATTCTAAATGGGGCAGGAATGTTTCGGGAAGCTAGAGCCTGATGTTGAGAGTAGCGAGAATTTTGAATTCTAGATGAGGTACTCCTACAGGCTACATCCTAATCCCTAGGTTATAAGGATGCTAAACAAAACATCCCCTAGTCCAGGCTGTTGATTGCAAAATCAGAAGACCCATGGAACCTACGGTACCATCCATGACCATATGGATCCCCGTGCTTAGAGATCTTGTTTTGGAATTATCGTAAGAGAATGCATTACACTGGGTTGATGTGAAGCATTGACGATTCGCACAGTGAGCATCATAGGCTACTTTGTCTTTTAGCCTGAATCTCTGAGACTGTTGGCAACCAAAGATCTTAGATTTGCCTCGGAAATGTCATCGCCAGCAGCGGCAGAATATAAGCGCACTGTTTGATGCTATCATGGCCATCGATTCCACTCTCGAGCTCCACTCCGGGTTCGATTGCGCGCGTCCCTTTCGGTAAGTAGTGGAAGCGTCACTTCGCTCAGATATGATTTCGTTACGCTTCAGTACGGCCAGGCACGGCGTGTGAGCATGCTGCGGCCGGCGGCATGATCTGAACATGTGAGATCGTCTGATCGAACAAGGCGTCGCGAATCTTTCTCGGTTTGCTTGAGGCTTGAGCTGCGTGCTAGATCGATCGATAGAGCGAATTATCAGCCTGGAGGCTAAGACATGGCGTGATGGAGTAGATCCTCCCCTGCTCCGAAGGAAGAAAGCAGGGTAGGAATGAATGACTGCGTGGAGTCAAATTTACACGTCGTGTTTCGTGAAACTTTTGTGCCAGAAAGACATCCATAATTTATGGGAAATGCCTGCAAATTACTTACAGTGAAGTACATCCTTTTGGATGGTCTACCGTGAAGTCGCATTTGGCCAACTTTCAACTTACAGTTGCACAATAGTAAGTTTCTTTCCTTGAAAATCATCCTCTAGTTTATATTAATATCACAAGATTAAAGTTTATAGATACCTGTTAGTCTGTCCATCAAGTCCCTGAGCCGATTACCATTTTTTTTTCTGATTCGGGAATACCCATCTTCATTAATCAAAATGGAAAATAGAGTTTAGGGTTGGGAGAGTGAAAGAAAGGGAGAGGGGGGATAGGAGTTCTAGGTTTTTACATCTAAGTTTGCAAAACGACTAAACAGTTTTTAGGACTACCAATCCTCCCAGGGCGGACCGAATGGAGTTCATGAGTGTTCAATTGAGTAGTTAGTTAGAATGTAATACGAAAAGTTGTATGTAAAGACTTACTTTTATTAATAAAGTTTATATCATTCCCTCAAATTTGTGAACAATATTCATATCTTTTTCCTAGCCTCAACTGCTTGTTTAGTAGTAGAACTTACTAATGAAGTAGTAGACCAGAAAAGATGTAGTTTATTAGATCGGTGGACTAAGTATACCAATGCACTTTGATTGTGTTGTATAAAGGATCGAGTAGTTACTAGGAAATCATTTTGGACAAAGCCAGTGAAAGATTTCAACTATTTTTAGATGTCTTTTTCATAATAGAGATATATTGTAGTCCAAAACTTGACAAAAAAATATCATGACATAAACTTGTTGATACTATGAACGATAAGAAAGATATGCAAAAATGTATGCAAAAAAACAAGTGTTTTTATTTGTAGTCGCTTTTTCAACTAGTCATAGGATAGCTGAGGATTAAAGATATGAACAAAACTTCCTGAAACATTTTCACTCTCGACTTTCGACTGGTAGCAAAGATCATAGAAAAAAGGCTGTCGTTAGGAAACTCCTTCCAGTAGACGTGACCACATGAAGAGAGAAGATATTTCGACTAGGAGATTTTTCGTGTCTCGACCAGAGTAAACAAGAGAAGAACGTAATATAGAAGTAAGAAATATAGCTTTCGAGCCCCTGAGCTGTTTAGTGACTATGTCAACTATCTATTTGCTTTTTTACTTGTTTTCCTTTGAGAAAAAAGTGCAGATAATCATAAAAACCATCACTGTGAAGACCACGATAATAATCTACATGACATTTAACTATAATGTCAAAGACAACGAAGTACAAAAATCCCTAAGAAGGGATTTAGAGAAACACATATATTGCTCCGAGTAGTTTAGACAACAATGATAGTGTGTGACCATGCTTGGGATAATGAAGTACAAATAAAAATACTCATCAAAAAAGAAAGAATAACAATGTAACTTTATTGAGAAAAAAAAGAATAACAATGTAACTTTATTGAAAAAAGAAAGAAGTACATTACATATAGAATTTACGTAACTAGTCGATGTTCCAAGAATTAGAAATGATAAGCCCATCTGACATCACATGGCTAGTTGTACCAAGCCTAGTTTGGTGACTTCAACCACAGTGTAGGGACTTTCCTATTTAGATGAAAGTTTACTATGATTTGCATGGCTCTAGATTTTTTTAAGAACCAGATCTCCCACAACTAGGCTGCAAGGTTGCACTTTACGATTGTGGTATGTTCACATGGCTTGTTGGTAAACTGCTGATCATATTAGGGCTGCATTTCTTCATTCTTCAAGGAAGTTAATGTCATCGATCCACCATTCTTCTTGATTATCATTATAACGATCTATTCGAGTAGAGTCAATCTTTAATTCTGGAGGAAGCACAGCTTCTACACTATAAACTAGCAAGAAGGGTGTTTCACCAGTTGCAGGACTGGTTATGGTCTGAACAGCCTATAACACAGAAGGAAGTTCTTGTACCTAAGATCTTGGTTGAGGGTAATTGAAGATGTGGCACGGTAAGGAGCTCACCGAGTTGGCCAAAGCAGCGAGGTGGACGTGGTGGCCACGAATGGAGAGGACTTGCTCCTTGGCTTGGTTCTCCTTCTTTGGTGCATGATAAGGACGGAGAAGAGCCCAGTGGCGAGATGAGGCTGGCAGCGTGAGATGTTGCTGTGCTCGGTGATGTTGCAGCGATGCGGGGTGTGGGCGTGGGATGGTGAGAGAGCGAGTCATTAGGGCATCCATAGTGTATATAACCCAAGGGACCTTAAGGTGGGTCTTATCTAAACCTTAAGGCCAACTCCATAGTGTATATAACTCAAGGAGTCTTAAGACGGTCCCACTCGGCAGATAAAGAAAAATTGTATTTTAATGCTTGTGCCCAGGTCTTTAGCTTGAGGACCAGCTTTAAGCCTTTTTTTGCTTATAGCCTGCTTAAGGTCACCCCTGTAATGTATAAGGTTGACCTTAAGGTGACTTAAGACCCTCTATTTTCATACACTACAGATACCATTAGGGCAGCAGTCGGGCGATGACGACATCGACATGTGCGGCAACATGGCTACAGGACGACAGCGTTCGGCATGTGGAGGAGGATGGCGCAGGGGCTAGGAAAATAAAGAAAGAAGGGAAAGAAGCGGGTCAGCCCAAGAGAAAAGACAAGAGAAAAGGGGGGAAAGGAGAAAGAAAAATGAGAAGATAGGCTGGGTTGGGTCCGGTTTTGGCCCAAACTGAATTATGAGATTTTTATTTATTTTCCTTTTACATTTAAATTCAAATTTAAATTTACTTTTGTTTTGGCGAATTGAATTCAGATTTAATTTAAATTTGTTTTCAAATTCCATGACCCCCACTTAAAGTTTGTATTTTGTCTATTGATTTTGCGAATTTGAAAAGTCAACAGAACTTCAAATAATCTATAGAAAATTCAATAACACCAGCATGTGCAAAAAGTTTAAAAAGGTTTCATATTTTCCAGCATTCGATACGCATCCAAAAATTTGGGATGCACCATACTTGTACATTCACCCAACCAAAAGACCCCTGCAAGGCGTACAGGCCCAAACAGAGATTAGATGCCCAAATCTGTTTGGACCTAGTTATAGCACTTTCGCCGCAGCGCCGCAGGCAGGCGACGACGATGGCACGAACGGGCGAACCAACGCGATCGAAATTTATACATATGGTCTTAGATAGCCGAATTCTAGGCCCAACAGAGCACATGGACGTGATGGTGCCTCACAGAAACAGATCACAGACTCTGGACTTTTTGAGAAGTCACGATGTAATATATCCCTTCGGGCTAAGTTGGCCCAGCTCAACTTCTGTCTTTCGCCCTGCGTCCGGTCCGTGGAAAGGTGGTGCACAAAACAGACCCGGGCCCGTGGGCTTTGGATCTTGGGCGCATCATAGGCACACATCTAGATCCTCACGCTGGCACCACTGGCGGCGGTATTTTTACACGACTTAGCACGGAGAGGTCGTGGTATCAAATTTATAATCGAAGCTACCTAATGTGTAGTTTTTTTTTCAAGATATCTAGTGTGTAGTTAGTGGGACTCAAAACCTGAAATATAGCTAGGCAACGTACGTGCGGAGGTGCCACGACGGTTAACCTGGTTGAACTTTTTTTTTTCTTGGAACAAGATATACCAATTGTTGTAATTTGGGCTCTGCTAGCATCCGGATGGAAATGCCCTAATCGTCCACCAGGTTGGCATAAATATTTTATATAACATTTGTAATAATTTTTTGCACATATACACAACATTACAATGTATAAGTGATTACATCAAAAAATCATTTTTTAAAAAATCCCATTTTATCAATAAATTTAATAAATCTTGAGTAGTAATAGATACTTACACGGTATAATAAGACCTTGAAATATTTGAAAAGTAATGCAGAAATCCCAAGATGATTGAATTTAATTTCAAAAACAGAAGTTACATTGTTGCAGCATTCTAAAAATATTGATGCAATAATCAATAATGGTGTTTACAATATTTTTTTCATAGAGCTATGCCAACAAATAAGCCGCAAAACCTTGAAAAAACTTGAAGAAATTCATACCATCACAATAAACAATCAAATAAATTTACAGACTTGTTTAGTTTACGGCATGCTATGTTTCGAAACTTGCACAAAATTCTCCAAAACAAACAAATCCACGATGCTATAAAATACTGCCTCGCTCCTTGTAAGAAAGTGATAAAGAGATACGTACGTGAGACAAAAACGATAATAATAGGATACGTGATGCTCTTGTAACCCTCTGACATATCCTCAGAGCTAGACAGAAACAAGAGGAGTTGAGAAATTACTTCAAGAAACCAACCTAGGGTTGGGCCAAGTTTATGCCCAGTTGACAGTTGCCACCAGCTAGCGTATCTCGAAACCCTACCCAGCTGTGTCTCATTCTACATGTTAGGAAACCTGGACTCTATCCAGAGTCCTGATCTAATTGGGCACCCCACCGTAGACTATAAATAGGGATCTAGACCCCCCTCATTATGGACCCCGATGCAATCTAAAGCAATAAAGAAAGACCAGGAGTTCTCTCTATCTCTGTGTGTTCAATCTATTATTCTGTGATTCTGTGATTGATTCGTTCTTGTTCTAAGCAGAGGAATCACTCGGACTGGTCTCCAGCGTCGGTTCCTCAACACGTTATCAGCACGACTTCGCTCCGGTGAACGAGGTAATCATCGAAGCACAGATTGAATTTCTAGATCGCTTTTTGAAATCTGTATTTTCTTTCGCGTTCTAGATTGAAATTCTACGGTGCAAATCCGCCCCAATCTACCGCGAGCAGACTTGAAGTCGCCGGCACAATGCCGATCAGTAGATTGTGAAACGGGGTAGATGTTGATTGCGTAGTAGAACGATGCAAATCCGCCCTAAATCTACCGCGAGCAGATCTGAAATCGCCGGCACAATGTCGATCGGTAGATTGTGAAACGGGGTAGATGTTGATTGCATCTAGATGGGAAACGAAAATTTTGCATGGATTGTTTTGATTCTGCACGATCATTGCGCAAGAAATTATCTATTCTCTGCACAGCCATTGCATTAATAAAATAAAAAAAAGGGTGAGGAGGGATTTTGGCACAGGCGGCCCTGCATGGCTGCCACCGACCCGACCGGAAGCCGCCGGCCATCTGCGCACCACCGAAGGCCGCCGGCCACCCGCGCTAGCTCGGGCCAGATAAGAAGCCGTCACCGGCCGCCTTGTACTCCGCGCCTGAACGCGCGCACTGGCTCCGGCCGCCTCCTCCTCTCCGGCCTGCAGCCGGCCCCACCACGGCCTCCCCACGCCGCCGCACGGCATCCGATCGAAGCGGCCGCACCGCACTCGCCAACCGCGCCCGAACGCGCGCCGGCCGCCACCCTCATCGTCCGCGCCTAAACGCGCGCGTCGACTGCCGCCCTCGCCATCCGCGCCCGAGCGCGCGCCGGCCGCCACCCTCGCCGTCCGCGCCTGAACGCGCGCACCGGCCGCCGCCTGTCCTCACGGCCCTGCCGCTCGGCCACCCGTGCGCCCCGTGAGCCGCCGCACCGCCTCCACCTCGGGTTCCACGCGCCGGCCTCACACCACGGCCGTGCGGCGCCCGGCCGTCTCCGCCATGTCGCCCCGCATACGCCCCCGCCCGAGCCGGCAGCTCGGGCCGTAATCGCCGCCGGCCGCTAGCCCCGCTCGGCTGGACCACCTCCGCCGCGCCATCGCCTAGCTGGGCCGCCTCCACCACGCTGTCGCCCGATCGGCCGCTCATTAGCCGCCGCCGCCACATCGTGAAGTGGCAGGAAACCCTAATCGGGCAGGGGAGGTTAAAACGGTGGGTGGGCCGGCTGAGAGAGGTGGGCCGAATCAGGCTTAATATATGTGGGCCGGGCGAGAAAAAAAAGGGGGGGGGAGGGAATTCGGCCCGAACCAAGGGAAAGGGACGGGCCGGTGGGGGAACCGGATGGGCCATTGGGGGGTTTCGTTAAAATTGCAAAAAGGGGCCCGAAATTATGAATATTACCGAAAAGCCCTTAACTATTTAATTTAAGTCCCGAAATTTTGCATAGAGGCTTCTGTAATTCCGAAAATTGCGAATAAGTCCTCAAATTTACGAGTGGGTTCAGATTTTTTCAGAAAACCCCTATGTAAATCAGAAAATTGCGCGAATTTTCCTTTGAACTGGAAATTTGCGTAGAAACCCCCAGAAATTGCAAAATTTGCTGAAATTTCATATTTTAGCATAAAAGGGCCTCGGGAATCCGAATTTTGAATTATTTTAGCATTTGAAACTTATTTATTTATGCCATTATTATTTTCTGTATTTTCTGTATTTATTTACTGTTTTGGTTAATTGTAATTGCTGAAAATTGCTTTTAATCACTGAAATTAGCAGTAAAATTATAGAAAATGCATAAAAAAATTCTGAAACATTGCGAGAACCTTTTGTACTATTTATTTACCTGCAGTGAATTATTCCGTGCATGTCTACCAGCAGTAGACTTATACACATTTAGATGACTAGCATAACGAACTGGAAGTTCGAGGAGCTGGCCCAGCATGGCCAAAACTATCTGACGTAGGCATCCGATGTCGAGATTGTGCTTGGAGTCAGGAAGCTCCGCGCTGCTATTGGGATTGGCGGACTGAATGACGCTCAACCCAAACCTGAGGAGAATGATCAGGCACTTCATTTTCTCAGGCACCACCTCTGCCTCACTCTCAAGAATGAGTATATGACGGAGAAGAGCGCGCTGGCACTCTGAATCGCACTCCAGAAGCGGTTTGAGAGGCTAAAGTACACCATTCTTCCTCAAGCAAAGCGAGAGTGGATCAGACTGAGGTTTTGCCGACTTTAAGACGGCCAGGGAATACAATTCTACCTTGCACAGGATTTGTACCCCAATACAGAAAATTGAGAAAAACCTTCCACCCCAATATAGCACAATCCGCACGCAACTATCGTTAAGATGGCTATGAGGAATACGCCGAATTGACTGATATGATGCAAGTTGCGGAGGCTCAGGATAAAGTTCTCCGTAAGAACTACGTCACTCAGCCACCTAGGAGCTCCGCTGGCCGTGAAGCCAACGCCGGGAGCTACAAGGTGCGAAAAAGCTCTTAATGAGAGAAGGGGAAGGAAGGGTAAGGCCGCAGCCCAGAAAGGCGAATCAGATGCTCCACGAGAGAATAAGGCCAGCAAGCCAAAGCGGGATGGTCAAGGGCAGTATGAAGCCCACTCTGCATCGGCTGAGGGGGAGAATTCTGAGTAGCTGCCTGCACCGATGGAAGTTGAAACCATCACGACAGCAGTAATCTCTCTCGACCTAGAAGTAGTTAACGCCATGATTTCTCTTGAAGAGAATGTCAACCCCAAGAAAATAGCAGAAGAAGTCTAGTGCACTGAATGCATTTCGACTTTAATTGTCATTTATTTTGTGTGGAAGAATATGTTAGAATTTGCATGGATGGTACTTAAGAATTGTTATTTTCTCGTGATGGTTGGATGATATTTGATGAATTCATTCATTTATTCAGTTTATGATAGCATGATATGTTCTGATATTGGTGTATTTTATCTATGTGTTGATTGCCTTCTCATGCATATTAATAAAATATCATATATTAGAACGCGTGTAGCGCCCTATGAAGGAAGTGTGCTTAGCTAGCAGCGGCACAACGCATACCATCTTAAGAGAGATTATGTTTTTTCAGTCGATTTGTAAGAGCACTAGCAGCCTTACGACAATCGCCAGAAGCGATAGATGTATAATTGGTTCAGGAAGAGCCATAATGGGCACAACTTTGGTTATTGAAGAAGCCTTATTGTACCCAGAATCGACTAGAACTCTCCTAAGTTTTAAGAATATCCGCGCAAATGGTTTCCACGTTGAGACTGAAGAAGAGTACGGTAAGAAATACCTGCTCATTATGAAGCGCGAAGAGAATGGCAGAAGAATATTAGAAAAACTTCCTTCACTGGGCTATATTATACCAACATTAAAGCGCCTGCAGCGTACACTGTTCTGAAAACAGTGTTTAGAAGCTCTTAACTCTTCTGTCTCTAGCATGACAGATTAGGCCACTCAGGTCTTAGGATGATGAGAAACATAATAAATAACTCGCATGGGCATAATATTAATGTGAAGAATTTCCCGAATCATGAAGATTTTGTGTGCCCTGCATGTGCCACCGGGAAACTAATAACTAGACCCTCCACTCTGAAAGTGAAGGATGAAGTCCCTGCATTCCTGGAACGCATCCAGGGAGACATTTGCGGTCCCATTCAGCCCATCTTAGGGTCATTTAAGTATTTCATGGTGCTCATTGACGTTTCTTCGAAGTAATCGTATGTGGGTTTGTTGTCCACAAGAAACCACGTCTTTGCACAAATTGATCTCGCAGATCATTCGCATCCGAAATGTGTCCCCTGATTATCACATCAAGTCCATCAGTATGGACAACGCCGGAGAATTTACTTCAAAGGCATTTGATGATCATTGCATGACAATGGGAATTGCAGTTGAGCATTCGGTACCGCATGTCCATACCCAGAATGGTCTGGCAGAGACTTTAATTAAAAGAATTAAATTTATTGCCCGACCCCTTTTGTATAACTGAAATCTAGCAGCTACATGTTGGGGACACGCAGTCCTGCATGCAGCGAATCTCATCAACCTTAGACCTTCGGCCTACAACATCCATTCACCTATGCAACTAGCGCAATGGTCAGCACCGAAGATTTCCCAACATTAGGGGGAGGAAATCAACCCCTTGATGAAGAATGTCGGGAAATTATGTGGCAAGCCTGGGGAATCCATGTAGATGACCCACGCACTAGAGAAGTTCAGAAGACATTACATGGCAAGCCACGGGAATTCATGCAGATGAACCGCGCATTAGTGAAGCAAATAGAGAAGTCCAAAAGACAATAGAAGTCCAGAAGACAAGAGAAGTCTAGAAGACAATAGATTTGCAAGCATTAGCAAATCAACTACCTGATCACTTTAGTGATTTGAAGAGCGTGACTAAGTCGCATGTGCTTGCACGCACTGCATCGGAGAGGGTTGAAATACCAAATAAAGTAGAAGGTATCCCTAATCTCGTCCAGAGGCCTCAGAAAAATAAAAAAGAGGACGAGAACTCTGGTTCCTCGAATCCTTAGTAACCAGGGACGCCTGGTGAAAAAGGATAAGAGGGATTTATCACAGCCGATCATTGAAGTCCCCAGAATGAGAAGGGGAGCCAGTTGAGACCTGGCACAAGTATGACACCTTCAGAAAAAGGGCATACTGGATCTGAACATCCCCATCGGCATGGATGTGTGCGCACACATCGGAGCCGAAAAACTAAAGGGACTTGCCACCGCAATTGAAAGAAGCGATGCGCAAGGTAAAGCTCTAGCAGAAGCAATCGCTCCAGAAGAAGCAACTCATGAAGAAATAACTATAAATTATGTGCACACGGGAGAGTCCCTGAATAGGACAACAGCTAATATCGATATCTACTTCGCAAAGAAAATCGCCACCATCATCGATCTTGATCCCGAGCCTGCATCGCTCGCTGAATGTAAGAAAAGATCAGATTGGGAAGATTGGAAGAAGGCAATAGCAACTGAATTGCTATCTCTGAATAAAAGAGAGGTGTTTGGGCCCGTATGCCGCACACCTCCCCACATACACCCCGTTGGGCACAAGTGGGTATTTGTTCGAAAGAGAAATGAAAGAAATGAAGTAGTGAGATACAAAGCAAGGCTGGTAGTCCAAGTTTTCACTCAACGTCCTGGAGTTGATTATGAAGAAACCTACTCCCCGGTCATGAGTGGAATTACCTTTAGATACTTGATCTCAATGGCAATGAACTTGAACTTAGAAATGAAATTGATGGATGTTGTGATTGCATACCTCTACGGTAACTTGGATTCGGAGTTTTATATGAAAGTCCCTGAAGGAATATCTCTCCCGAACCAAGACAGAGCAAATAGAAATCTGTACAGTGTGAAACTCAGAAAGTCACTGTATAGACTGAAACAATCTGGAAGAATGTGGTATAATCGCTTAAGCGACTTTCTCTGCAAGAAAGACTACATGAGCAATGGGGACTGTCCTTGTGTATTTATACGATGATCCCAGAATGGATTCTGTATAATCTCTGTGTATGTAGATGATCTGAATATCATCGGGACAGCCGAAGACATAAAAGAATCAAGCTCCTACTTGGAGTCAGAATTTGAAATGAAAGATTTGGGCAAGACCAAGTTTTGCTTAGGCCTGCAGCTTGAGCATGTCCTTGAAGGAGTCTTGGTACATCAGTCAACCTACACCCATAAGGTGCTTGAAAGGTTTGGCTTTGAGAAGGCATTTCCCTCAAAAGTACCAATGATCGGGAGGACTTTACAGCAAGAAAAAGATCAAAAGTACCAGGCGAGGGAGCGGCGGCGCGGCGCGGGCGAGGGAGCGGCGGCGGCGCGGCGCGAGGCAGGCGAGGGAGTGGTGGCGGCGCGGGGCGGCGCAGGCGAGGGAGCGGCGGCGGCGCGGGGCGGGCGAGGGGGCGGCGCGGCCAGGCGGCGGCGCGGCCAGGCGAGGGGCGGCGCGGCCAGGCGAGGGAGGAAGAAGAGGGCAAAATAGTCATTTCGCGTGGAGAAAAGGGGCTGGAAATTGAAAATAAAATTAAAATGGGAAAAGTCCTATATTTGCAAAGAGGTGGTGAACTCAGTCCTATATTTACAAGTCCAAAGAACTTGGTCCTATTCCACAAAATCACATCCAACTCAGTCCTATATACTCAATTTTCCCAGTTCCTCTATGCTCATGAATTGCAGAGATGGACAAGATTAAAGTACTGTACACTAAGTCATGTAGACTTGTTCACTAAGTCACTCCCGCATCTAGCTTTGAAAGGTGCGTGCGTGGAATTGGAATGACGAGACTTAGAGAAGTGCAGAATTCAGGGGGAGAATTCTCACAAGCCCGCTAATAAATCTTGATCATGAAGATTAAGTACCCAAAAATAAAGTCCTGCAGACCAAATGAATTTGAGTGAATTGTACTCTTTTTCCCTTGACGAGTTTTCCATGAAGTTTCTCGACCAAGGTTTTTAACGAGGCAATTCGTGCATCGCAGCATCACATGTATCATGTACTCTTTCTTCAAATTTTTCCCACTGGGTTTTTATGGAGTTTTGACGAGGCATGAGCATGTTGGGTGAGTGCCCAAGGGGGAGTGTTAGGAAACCTGGACTCTATCCAGAGTCCTGATCTAATTGGGCACCCCACCGTAGACTATAAATAGGGATCTAGACCCCCCTCATTATGGACCCCGATGCAATCTAAAGCAATAAAGAAAGACCATGAGTTCTCTCTATCTCTCTGTGTGTTCAATCTATTATTCTGTGATTCTGTGATTGATTCGTTCTTGTTCTAAGCAGAGGAATCGCTCGGACTGGTCTCCAGCATCGGTTCCTCAACACTACGAACATAAATTGGCCAGCCCAACGGAGCAGAGCAGCTTTGCCAGCCAAGCGTAACGACCGTCTAACCGTCCATGCGTATACGTCCGACTTAGGCGAAGCTACGGTTGACCTAACGCAGCAAGGCGTCTTCCAACTGAACACAGATCCGGATATGCTTAATCAGGTCTGCTTAACATATCCACTCCTCCTAAAGACGTGCATTATTTGGTGTGCACTAACGATGCAAAAGCACCCCCGGACTCCTGTGCGTGCCACCCAGGTTGCCATCCGACGTCCCGTCCGAAACCAAAGGAAAACGCAGGCCCTCGATCGCGGCTGGTCTGGCAGATCCGGTGCATTGTGTTGCACGGCCCCCAGATCCACTGCCGGATCGCGCGCGCGTAATTGACGTTAGCCAGCCAGCCGCCGGCCTTGCTTAGGGACTAAGCATGCGGCCGTTTGTGCAAATCACGCCCCACCGCTCTCTCCGCGCGCGGAACGCTCGCTCCCCCGCGGCGCCAAGTGCCCGACAGAGAGAGGGGAGACGTCAGACGTGTGCGCAACTAACTCGCAAGTTGCCGGCCCCGCGCGGTGGTCTAGTGCGCGCGTCACCGCGCAAAGCGCTGCTGCATTATTACGCGCCCCGGCCCACATGCGTCGGCCCCGCGCGCGCGGGGGAGTTGGTCTCCTTCCATCTATCGCTTTGCCTCGCCCAGCCTCGACTCGCCTGTCAAAACCAACCAACCAAGCCAGCCAGCCTCTCGATCTCCTTCCCTCCTCGATCTTCTTCTCAAAGAAAGATGGAGCGCGTACAGGGAAAAGAAGAGGAAAAGGCCCCGGCGGTGCGTGCAATGTGGAGGGAGCTAAAGGCGGCACGAAAACGGCATGTGTATCCCGCGGGATCTGCTTGCTGCACGCTGCTTTTCTGAATCTTTATCGCGCGCGCGCAACCTTTCCAAAGCACAATGGAGTGAAGGGCGCCTCGCTCTCATGGGGTCAAAGCTCCCTCGCGAAATGTCAGCTCCTGTCTTCGTGGTGTGATCGATAGATCGATCGTGCTGATGGTGCTGGGTACGGGTGGGGGCTCTAGCTGCCTCGGTTGGCCGTGCTGGACGGTGTGCATGTACTGTATTAGTGGGTGTAGGTGCGCTACTGCTTCGGTGTGAGGGGCACAGGGCATATAGCACACACATACGTGCGAGGATCTGCTGAAAGCGACATCGGAGAGGATCGAGGCTGCTCACCACTGACGCCGAACCGTTCGATCGTGATTCGTGAGATCGGTGGTCAGCTGATCCGAGCTAGGGATTTCATGTACGTACACGAACGCGCATGCGGTCTGAACTCTGGGCTACTGCTATACACGAACGTACGTACACTGCAAATCTGCAGCTGATCGATCTGGATCCTGATGCATGTGCCATGCATGGAGCTCACAGTGCCTGGGTGCTTGCTGAGATCAGTGGTATGGTAGCATAGCTGCCGCTGGGCCTCTCGGTTGGGAGGGTCGGCAAGGAGAGTCCAGTACTTTGCTGGATCGGCTTTACCTGCCGCTGGGGCCCCGCGGAGATTCGTGCTCGTACGAGACATCCACGGCCACGTGCGGCGGATATATAATGGCAGTGAATGTCAATTCACGGGGGATCATGAGTGACATGGCTTGTCTTGAGCCTGTCGGTCGATCGCGCGATCCCTTGGTACGATTGTAGCTAGGGACAGCGGGCCAGCACTCCACTAGCTAGTTTGCTCTCAAAAGTTGGCTCAGAAAGCCCTCTTCACCAGGGGACGAAGGAAAGTGGTGAATAACAGATAGAACAACATGTGCCTGCTGGGCAGCAAAAGCCTTATCCGAATCGATCTCCCCCCATGTATCTCTACATGTGAGTTGCTTCAGGGCAAATAAGAAATCAACACGAAATGAATTCAAAAAACCTAGCTAGTTGGTACTGAACAGTAAGGTTTGTGAGGGTATCCTAGGCATGATCGTTTTTGTGTGTGTGTTGTTGACATAATCGAGATCCTATGATCTATTGTGGGACCATACCTTAAAAATTATGATTTTAAGGATTATAAGGGCATCTTCAATGGTCTGAGTCAGCTAGCTATATGTATGTACACATCAGCATATATCCTATGTGGAGAAAAGAGAGTATGCAAAAAAAAACTGAGCCAGCTCTTCCTTACGTACTAGTTTATAACGCAAAACGAGGCAGCCTCTATAAATGATAATCATTTTCTGTGTGTGCATGTAAACATCAAATAGCTATCCTTAAGGCATCTCCAATGGTTCTAGCTAGCAACTAACTATAAGACTTCCATATTATTTATATAGTACACACTAAAGCTAGCATTCTAAAGAACTATCTATAAGAGCAAGTTTAATAGAAGAGGTGGCTGCCACCTCTAGGACTAGCCAAATAAGCAAAAAGAGTACAAGTGGCTCCTGGTGGAGGTAGCTAATACAATAAGTTGAGTAGAGGTTATCTCTACTAAAGCACTCAAACATTTAATAATTGCATAAATATATCAGGGGTCACCTCTTGCATGAGGGGCAGCTTGCCTCTCTCTCCTCGTATGATGTGCTAGAGGTCACCTCTTGCATGAGGGGCAGCTTGCCTCTCTCTCCTCTTTTCTCTCTCTTCCACTTAGGATTGTGCTGACGTGGATTTCGCTAGAGACGACCTAGTCAGTATTATTGTACTTGCTCTAAGGATAGCTATTTGATGCTTACATGCACACACAGAATTTATAGAGGCTGCCTCGTTTGGCGTTATAGACTAGTGCTTAAGGAAGAGCTGGCTCGGTTTTTTTGCATACTCTCTTTCCTCCACATAGGATATATGCTGATGTGTACATGCATATAGCTAGCTGACTCAGACCATTGGAGATGCCTTTTAGTGTGTACTATATAAATGATGTGAAAGTCTTCTAGTTAGTTACTAGCTAGAACCATTGGAGATACCCTACGGCGTAGAACATTACCTTGTTTGGATTCCGTGGATATATTACACGCAATCAATTTGCTTTCATGAGCTGTTCCACAGAGGAGTCGATCAGTAGCCAAAGGGGCTCTCCATGACGCCTTCATTCTTTTCACTTCGTTTCTTTTATAAGGAAATGGTGCGGTCTTTCTGCCTTCAGTACCTAATTTGTGATGTCACCGAACCTATCTGAATGCTCAAAGGAACCATATTTAATTTAATTAGTCGCCCAGTTGAGAATTACTATACATCAAGCTACATTATTTGGCTACATGCATGATAGCTCTTCGTTGCATAGGGTCGCTCAACGTATGAATACTTTTTCAAATAGAAACAAAAAATTCTGTTTCTCCTACGAGTCCAGGGTTAGTCTGAAACATCCGTAACAACGGCGATCGCTCGTTGACATCCGGTCACTCCGCTTTGCATCCCTTCATCCCTTGTGCTTCCGGCCGGGGACGTACGGACGTGCCAGCGGATTCATTGTCTTAATCGCCCAACTTGATTTGATTGGTCTTTTAGGGAAAAATCAACTTGATTTGATCTTAGTGATCGTGACTTGGAGTAATTGACATGTCGAAGATGTGTCGCACTAAGCTAAGACCGTCAAAACACAAATCACATTAAACGCACTGGCTGCACTCCGATTTTCTAACCCAAGGATCACGCAACTCTTCTTCGAGATTTCCATAGTAATACTGAGACTCATGTTGAAGAAACATTTCATCCGGTTGCGTAGGACCAATACCGGCAATAAGAGAGGTAAATGATTGTATCAAAATTTTCCCTCTTAGATACTCTAAAATTTTCACTCCAATAGCTATATGTAGCTGCGAAGATCATATTCACAGTGGAGCGCTATAGCGGCTAGAAGGCCGATCTGACCGTCACTTACTATCGGTTTGACTACTAGCCAATCTGATTGCACGGGTACGACGGTCTGACTACTGGCCAGTATGACCTCAAGGGTAATGACAATCTGACCACTACCCTGTGTCCAAAATAGAAAACAACTTAGATTCAAACCCTAATCTATGAAACTTTTAGAAGAAGGCTCCAATAAATTGACACTTTGAACACATCTTCTCTAGGGACATAGAAACCAGATCAAGACAAGAAACGCGAGATTCTTGGACCTGGTTTCACTAATTTGAGGAAAATCGATCCAATGACTCTAGAACACTCAAAAACTCTAAACCCCACATCTTGCTCGTGGGGATCTAAGACATGAGATCTTTTAGATCTACTCCCACATTCCTAGCAAGGTAATCAAAACAAAGATTTGGACAAAAACTATATGGATCAAGTTACATATGTTACTTTTTTCATTAATTAACACGGAATTTTCAGGCTTTTCTCTTTGTTTATTATTTTCTGGTTAACATGGTGCTTTCCAATTGATACATGTACTAAGATCATGAGATGACTGGAGTATCACGCATGCCATTACGCAGACGTGGCAGGGGATACATTAACATACATGATGATCTACAGTTATGCACAGTGCAAATTCCAGATGCTCTTCATCGGCAAAGAAGTCTACATCGGGAAGAAAGGTTCTCCTCGCCATTGGCCAGCTGTGCACTCGGGTCATTAGGGCTTAGGTGCCGCTCCAATCGGTTTTTAGCTGTTGGCTAAAATTACACTGTAGTATCTATTAGTTTTTTCGAGTATTTAATTAAAAAATAAAAATGAAAAAAATGATAACGCCATTATATGTCCACAGATAAGAAAACAGAGAAAAAAAGTAAAAGTCAAAAAGCCAAAAAACTAAAATTAGAAAGGTCTTTTAACTTAAAAACATAATCTAGAAAAATCAGAATCTAAAAATGTTTGGAATAGGACCTTCCTACTTCCGGTCCCATGTATGGACTTTTCCTCGAATTTTGCAAACAGGACCATGGACCGCACCAGCTTTAGAATAGATCACGGTAGATTTGATTACGTTAGACGCCGGCTGGGCCACGCCCCCAAATCTCGTCCAATACGTCGTGCAGGTTGGCAAAGCCACGCTTTAGCCCTGCCAGAGCTTTTCCCAATCGCGACGGCCGGTGGCATCTACAGCCGTCCGATCAGAATCCGACGGCCTACATCGTAATGGAATATGGAGGACGAGGAGACAGCCCAACGAAAGCTCCTGAGAACCGGCCCGTCCAAAGCGCGCCCCGTAGCAGGTCGGTGAGAGTTTTCTCAAAAAAAAAAGCAGGTCGGTGAGAGAAACAATAATTCGCAGCGAGAATATCTTGGCCGGTGTGCCCCGAAACACGCTCCTAGCCTGTAATGAGTGAACCGTCGCCAGTGGTGAGTGACCTGGGCAGATTCCGTGGTCGCGCGCGCGAGCCGAACTGCAAGTTTGATCGGCCTGCGAGATATGAGATATCGGGCCTCTTCTTTTTAGTTATGATTTGTAGTATTTGATCTGTTTATACAAGAGATTATATAGTAACAGAAACTCACGTACGATTTTTACCAATATGAATAAAGTCAGTAAAGTATGTACTACAATTAACTTAGTAGACACTATCTTAAAAAAATACTTTATTTAAAAATTAATTACTGTATAAAAAAATCAAAAAATAATTTTTAGAAGTTGAGGATAATATGGCCAATCGCCTCGCCTCCCGATGGCCGCAGTGCCCGGTGACACCCGCCTGGTAGGCTTTGCTATAAAAAGGCTGCGGTCGGCGGGGGTAGATATGGAGGGCATTTGGATGTTGCACTGGCACGACGATTCCTTCAGCTAGGCCACGACCGGACAGTGCGGTTGGTGGTGGTCTCTCGCGCTTTGGCGAAATGCTTGTTTGGTGTCACGGTGATGGTGCGTTCTTCGCAGATTTTTTTTCTTCTTCTTCGGCAAACCAATAGGTTTGCCCGTTTGGGCGCCTTTCGATGTGTAGTCGGACTATTGGTCGTTGAAGCAAAATGCACGGAGCAATTCGTTCTTTTTTCCCTGTGAGGTTTTAGCGTTTTGAAAGAAAAAGAAAAAGAAGGGGCAAGGTTACATATTTAAGCCATGAGAGATGGCTCACGGCAAAATTGAGACGAATTCGTTCTCATCCTTGTTTATCTTTTTGAAGACTTTCTCATCCTCGTTATTTCTCAATTCTCATGCTTAGCTACAACACAAGCGATGAGAATCTACCAAAAGATCGAAAATGCAGAAGCACGGCTGCTTCTTTCATTTCCTTTCCGAGAAACATTTTTCACATGGAAAGCAGCACGGATATCATCACACCAGCGAAAAAACTACCATTTTACCATTCGAGAAGAGAAATCCGAATTACGTCAAGTCCAAGACACGGATAAGCAAATTTCCTCGCCAAGCGTGGCGTCTTATCCATCGCAATTAAACAGCAACAACAATTAACAAATGGTGCGCGCGCACGGGCATCTTCGCTTAGGTGCGAAACATTTCCGTTTCGGGTGTGAACAAACGCCAGTGCGCGGGCTAAAGGCGCTGCCGGGCCGTCGCACGGCCGGGCGCGGACGACCACAGAAAACGGCCGCGCACTGGCGAATAAGCTACTATCCCACTAAGGCCTTGTTTGTTTCCACTTAAGATTATTATAATCTAGCTTATAGGTGGAGGATTATATAAGCCAACTTATAATAAGTTGGTGGGAAATAAGCTGTCAGGTGTTTGGCAGCCGGATTATTAGAGTTATGGATTGTTGTATTCGAATGTTTAAAGACCACAATGCCCTTGAGAGAGAGGTACGGGAGTTGGGGGATGGTTGAATGGCAAAGGTGGGTAATATTCCTAAAGTTTTATGGTCATTAAGATAAAAGGTGGATCTATAAGCTGAAATAAGCTCCTTTTTTGAGCTTATTAGATTATAATAATCTGGGCTATTAGATTATAATAAGTTACCTTATAACCTGGGCTGTTTGTTTTCACTTATGATTATAAGCTAGATTATAATAATTTTAAGTGGAAACAAACAGGGCCTAAGACCGGGCGAATCCGACGCCGTTTGGCTCGCGCGCGCGGCGTAGGGCCGTGCGCGGACAGCGAGGCGGACGCGCGGGTACCGGCTGGATCCGGCTCGGCGGCCGATCGGACGGACGCGCGCGGGGCACGCCGTCCAGTCATAAAGGCGCGATGGTGCTCAGAATTTTTACCGTAGCTAGTTAAAATTACACTATAACTAATAGTGACTTATTTGGTATAATTAAATTTAAAAAATTTAAAAATATAAAAATCGGATTAGCCCATCACGTATAATACAAATGAATACGTAAAAAACAGGCAAAAAGACTCAAAATAAACCAAAAATCAGAAAAAATAAATCAAAATTTAAATATAATAAAAAATAAGCTAAATGAGCAGCGCTCGCGGTTCCTCTCGTTCGGCCAGGTGACTCGTCCATCGAAAGCTCGGAGGACCCGGCGCGACTGACCGGTCTTGTCAGAGGAAAGGCCGCTACAGCGGTGACGCAGGCCCAGCCGTAGTAGTGTAAAATACACGAAATAATCCGCTTCGACGTAACAAACATATGGCGTGCTCGCCAAATCAGCGCACGATGCTCGTGCACGTACCATGTTTTGTTTGTGTCTTCCCCAGCATCGCTCGTTGTCATTCCTTGGCTGCTTTAGAGCGGCATGTACGACTTCGCTCGATTGGATTATGGGCACCAGAATCAAATGGTAAAAAGCTTGCGATTGTTTATATACGCAGTGGAGTATTAAGAATTATGGGTTAATCAGAAATAAACTTCGTAAAGGAAATTGTCGCAAGAGGTCAATGGGGATTGGGATCCTCATGACTCGCAAGAGCAAAGGCAGAGGCCTACAGTGCCGTGACATCGGACGGTTCGTGGCCGTCGGGTTGGAAAAGAACGGCACAGATCTAATGCTGCATGGGATGCTACAGTGCAAAAACAAAACAGCGCAATGCTTTCTGCTACAGAAATGAACAGTGTCCTCATACACCATTAGCTAAGACCATCCGGAACGCGAAAAAAAAGTGAAATTAGTTGTAGGCAAACTGTTTAAAGGTGAAAGGGTGGACCAATCAGACACGGTGACGATCATTGACATTTCTTTTCCACAACACAAATAATTAGAAAGCCTGTAGGGCTGACATGACAATCAGAGAGAGGTGAATAATTTTCAAAAAAAATCTTAACGTATTTAAAATCTTCACTCGAATGACTATAATAGCCATCAAGTTCAAATGATACCAATACAATGAGACGATACAAAGTTCACAGCTCTAGTCAACAAAATCAGCAACCTTCTACATAGGCCAGTTCGACCGCCGTTCATGAGCCGGTCTGACCACCAGCCTGAGTCTGGTCACACTGACTGGCCGGTCTGACCGCATACCTAGGGCTAGTCCGACCAGTCCTCTATTCTTAAACCTAAAAACCTCTCAAGACAAAAACTCAAATATCAAGAATTTGTTCAAATTTCTTTTAAACACTTTCAAATTTTGCATAAGACTTATTCAAGGCAATAAGAATATAAACCAATGAAGAACCACAAAGTTCTTAAGCTCAAGTTCACAAAATTGAGAAAAATCGAATCTAACTCAAAAGAACATCAAAAGCTCTAATTCTCAAATTACTTCTTACTCGCGAGGATCTAAGGTATGGTGTCTTCTAGATCTATTCTCACGTGTCCTATTAAGTTAATACAGGTAAGAGAATGGGCTAGAACTCTTATGAACCCAAAATCACAAATTCAGCTAAGAAACTAAAGAAGCCAAGCAAGAACATTGATGCGGGGGATTGCCCGATCTTCACGGCGTAGGATCGATGAAGATAGTTTGGATCCATGCAACCTGACGAATCGATGGCGCCAACCACAGTTAGAATAGCAACCTGCGACAAAAGAATTCGCCCAACCACACGCTCGTGATCCCGTCTACCCGACCACCAAGTAGACACGTCGTCGCTCCGGCCAATCACAAGGAAACACAAGAACGACGGGGAAGAACGCCCGATTCCCCTCTAGATTGCAATCATATGCCAAACCCTAGGAGGAACAAGCGTATAGCTCTCTGGAAAAATAATAGACCTGTTTTTCTGTTCGTGGTGGTCTGTCAAAGTGTTCGGCAATTACAAAATAAATAGCGAATCCCTCGGCCGAAGATACCGAGTCTCATCCGAAACGACTCAACCCTCACTCGGAACTGACTCAATAACGAAAAAAACACAACTGAGTTTAGTTGGACTCACAGCACGTAACAAATAAAAATAAAAAAGGTCGACTAGATAATTTCCTTGACTAGAAGTGGATCCATGGATTGTGCATAGATTTTGCATTTGTAATAGTGCTCTCTCGTGCATGTAGACCGACTAGATAGTTTCGTTGACTAAAAGTGGCTTCATAGATTGTGCATGAATTTGATGTTTGGAATAGTCCCCTTGACTAGAAGTGTCTTCAAGGTTGTGCATGAATTTGATGTTTGGAATTGAGTCTTCTCTTTCTTTACTTCCTTTCATTGAATTTCTTGATGGTACTTCTTCACGTGACAAATCTGAGAACAATTAAATAGCAACTATTAGGTAGTATATTGTTCTCATATAAATTAAACCCAAATTTAACTAGGAGCGAGTTCACCTGTTGATTAATCTTTTTATCTCGTGCTCGTATTAGTATTTGAATTAGTACTAGCTGAAAATGTACCTCGTCCCAAATTGAATCATGCTTTGGTGGCATTAGAGGATGATGATGATGGATCTTTCAAGTTGAAAGATGCTGTCCTTAGTGCTGGTTTTAAATCTTCTAATAACTGCTTCTCCGTCTTGGTCGCTTGATGCCCCAAATCAACAACAGTATTGTAGGGCTGATATTGCACAATGCGTTTAATGTTTTTGTTTAGACCAAATAGAAAACACGCAAGTGTTTGCTCTTCATTTTTATAGCTTGCTCCATATACTTGTAGTATTCCTCCACCGAGTGACCTCCCTGTCTCAAATTCTGCAGTTTATCAAAAAGATCACGTTTATAAGTGTTTGGAACAAAACGTGCTCTCAGCTCTTGCTTCATTTCAGCCCATGATGCAATTGGGGGTTCTCCATTCTCTTCTCTTTGGTTCAACACTTGCTCCCACCAAATCAATACATACCCATCAAACTCAAGTGATGCCATGTGTAATTTCTTCTCATCCGAATAATTGTGCATCTAGAAGATTTTATCTACCTTAAGCTCCCATGTGAGGTAGGCATCTGGATCGGAAGCACTTTCAAATTTGAGAATAGTGAATTTGAGTTTCCCAAATTTCTCCTCCATGCGTGGGTCATTATGACGACGGCCATGGCGTTGGTAGTTGTCATTGCGGTATAGCCAAAAGTCATCGTCGTAGTCCTCATTGTGGGCGGCACCACCGTGCCCACGGCTTCTCCCTTGGCCATGGTCAGCACCGAAGATACCTCCCTCGTGCCCGGGAAAGGGTGGTCGAACCGCATTGGTGACGGCTCGATCCGCATGAGCTTCTCTAGCGAATCGTGCAGCTCTCTCCTCATCGGTTTCGTTAAGCTCAACACCTCCTTCATGGACGCCAATTGGGCCCTGTTCTCTTCGAAGCTCTTCTAGTATCTCTCTCCTCAAGACACTCATGTTGTCATTCAACTGAGTGTTGAAATCATTCGTGAGCTTCTCAAGGTCCGTCTGGGTCACATATGCTTGTTCTCCTTCTTTTCCTACCATGGTTAGTGTAAACAACAAGAAAAGTTATGTATGTGGTTGTGGAAAGTTTTATTTGTGGAATTCACTCAACCTCACCTTCTCTTACTAACCGAAGTTCTTATGCGTCCTTGATGGAATTGAAGAGCTGCACAAACTTTGGTGACGGTAGACAACACAAGGTAATAGATTAAGCGAATTTAATTGCACAAGCACTGTTATAACAATGGCTTATATGTGGAGCTTAGAGGGAAAATAACAACCTATGAAATATGAAATTCTTGATGTTGTTAAGTAATAGTTAAAACTAGAATACTTTGCCTAAGTGCTGATCCAAAAGGTTTAGGTGAAGTTTATGAACGCACACGCAAAAATCAATATGACTCGATGCAACAAAGGAATGAGCTAAATAGAAGCGATCTGAAATTGAGAATTAAATAACTCGTTTTGCACCAAGTACTAGGAGAGATGCTAACCAATTGCAATAATATAAATATAAGGGCACAAGATTGCTCAAAGAAATTAAATACACAAGCTGAAATTATGACTTAGAATTAGCTAACCAAATTTGGCCAACGCTCACCATTTTTTGCCGAGGCTCTTCTTCTTTTTCTTTCTTTTTTTACTTGTAGTTGGCATTAAGATTTAGCTTTCCCTTGCACAAAAGAAATAAAATTTCAGCAAGTGTAAATTAATACCAAGAACAACCTTTAATGCAATTTTCAAAGAACAGTCTTAAAGATGAACGGCTAATTTTTCACGGTTACTGTAGCAAACACTGCTTACGGTACTGTAGCAGGCACTATTCATGGTACTGTAGCAGATTACTGTTCACGGTACTGTAGCGAATTGCTACAGCGTTGATGCGGCACTGTAAAGGTACTGTAGCGATCGTAAATATTTTTTTTGGTTTAGATGAAACAAAGGAAATAACAAAATGATCAAGCGACGCAAAGGAACACGACGATCAACACCTAAACAAAATTCTAATGGATGAAAACTTAACAAAACTCACGAAAATAACAGATGCAAAAACTAGGGTTTGAATTTTTTTTGGCTTTTTGTGTATAGGAAAAAAATAAATCTAACTATGGGTAAATTGATCCTACCGTGTCAACCGCGCTCTGATACCAAGATGATGCGGGGGATTGCCGTGATCTTCACGGCGTAGGATCGATGAAGATTTTTTGGATCCGTGCAACGTGACGAATTGATGGCGCCAACCACTGTTAGAACAGCAACATGCGACAAAAGAATTCGCCCAACCACACGCTCGTGATCCCGTCTACCCGACCACCAAGTAGATGCGTCGTCGCTCCGGCCAATCACAAGGAAACATAAGAACGACTGCAATCATATGCCAAACCCTAGGAGGAACAAGCGATAGCTCTCTAGAAAAATAATAGATCAGTTTTTCTGTTCGTGGTGGTCTTTCAAAGTGTTCGGCAATTACAAAGTAAATAGCGAATCCCTCGGCCGAAGATACCGAGTCTCATCCGAAATGACTCAACCCTCACTCGGAACCGACTCAATAACGAAAAAAACACAACTGAGTTTAGTTGGACTCACAGCATGTAACAAATAAAAATAAAAAAGGTCGAGTAGATAATTTCCTAGACTAGAAGTGGATCCATGGATTGTGCATAGATTTTGCATTTGTAATAGTGCTCTCTCGTGCATGCATGTAGACCGACTAGATAATTCTGTTGACTAAAAGTGGCTTCATAGATTGTGCGTGAGTTTGATGTTTGGAATAGTCCCCTTGACTAGAAGTGTCTTCATGGTTGTGCATGAATTTGATGTTTGGAATTGAGTCTTCTCTTTCTTTACTTCCTTTCATTGAATTTCTTGATGGTACTTCTTCACGTGACAAATCTGAGAACAATTAAATAGCAACTATTAGGTAGTATATTGTTCTCATATAAATTAAACCCAAATTTAACTAGGAGCGAGTTCACCTGTTGATTAATCTTTTTAGCTCGTGCTCGCGTAGTCGATCCAGTCGTGATGACCTCATCAAACATGATTGAGACAAAACTTTGATCTATTTCAGAGGATGATGAAGTTTACATACCCATGGTTGATTACAAAGTGCAGCCAAAACATCACTCTTTTCTCTATCAAGATTTCTCTCACACAACTATGGAAGGCGACAAGGTAGTAAAATAAAACCTAACCTTAGAATCCTTGAGGCTACCACCTCCTCTCCTCTCTAAATAACCAGCACACCCTTTAATGGGTCTAGCCCATTAATCTTAATGGAGAAACCCATTAACTCCACTAACAAGGGTTTTATAGACTCAACGCACACTTTCTAAAGCATTTACAAGACTCAACCGCTAACTCTTTAGCGATTGATTCACATTACAATTCTAATTCTTCTTGACCTAAATCACTCTTTCTTTGCACCTCTCTACATCGTAGTTTTGATCAAGGCACCAATCTGATATTTGGTCAACTACCAAAATACTCTTGACGAAACTTCCGGACATCTTCCCTTGACTCTGCCTTCATCTTCACCTCAAAGTATCTCCATATGCTTTGATACATAGCCTATAGTGCCCAATGACTAGCTGTCACGTCTTCACACATTTAGACTGCCTCAAACCTTTTCTACATGCATCGACCTCGTCAAGTAGCGTACTACATGCAACAACTCGCTTATCTATGATCCCTACCTTCTCTGTGTTCTTGCTTGAGCCATATAGCTTCACCCGACTTATATGGCCGCTTTGGACCTTAGCTCACTCGCCTTCTCCTAGTCCGTTCGTCGACCACCACGTCCTCTAAGCCACCTGCACATCCAAAGGCCAAGTGATCATATTAAGCATAGGTTCTATGCACTTGACTCAGGTTAGTCAAAACTATGCATCATACAATGCAACACAACCCTTATAGCTCCTAAGCCATGAACCGACATCAAACCAACTCATGTCAACTCACCCTAATCCCTGACCGTAGCCATTGGTCTGACCGCTATCTTCACGCTAATCGGATCACCCTGGTCAGACCACTGATCACTGACCGATCTGACCGACCACTTGCCAAGCCCCCCAGCCCAACCGCCAACTATAGCCGGTCCGATCACACTCGCACAAACTCTCAAAATATGCTCTCTGAAAAATAGCAACCATCAACTAGAAATCGGTCATACCATCCCTACGGTCTAATTTGTTCTTGTAATCTCTTAGTTACTGAGTCATAAGAACGTCTACGATAACAAACTGCACCTCTTCTTAAAAAATATCGAATTCACGTGACTACTTATAATAGCAAGATCGAGATCATAAAATTGGTTTGTAGATCATGGTAGGATTCGAAAATTGTGTTTCTACCCTTTTATATAAGATCTTGACCACTTTTTTTTTTCATTAGTATGACTTATAATAGCAAGATTGAGATCATAAAATTGGTTTGTAGATCATGGTAGGATTTGAAAATAGCGTTTCTACAGATCTTGACCACTTTTTTTCCATGACTCGATACGATGGCAGGATCTTGGTGGCAAGTTTTGCAAACATGATGTATGTTGCCGACTAGTGTGTCCCCGTCTAATTGTTTGATGTGATGTATATTGCCAGTTGAAATGGGTCCCATTTCTCAACCCACGGGTAATTCTCCTATTAGAGTATGAATAAGGACGGAAATACTTCTCTCATCCTAGATCCCCGTTATACCCCCGAGATATATACATTTACATGTAAATTATTACATGTCTAAAACTTATGTATTTTGTCTTGTACCTAATATGCTTCCTATAATTTATGGTATATGGTTCATTTCATATTTATTCTACCATCTGTGGTGCTAATAATTACTGATTTTTTATACATTATACGGTAAACTTGCAAAATGTACTGAATATCATATGGATTTAGATGCTCAATAGGGTTCCGTTCCCTGCACATTGGGGGTGGGAATGGGTGCAAACTTGCCCCTAGCAGCTAAATCGGGATGCGAATGGGAGGACATCCCCGTGTCAAACCTGTTCCGTTGCCATACTCGCTGAGAACCATCAAATTAATCTTACGTATCGAATATCCACACAGTAATTTGCAAACATTAAGTGCATTCTCGGACCCATGCAGCATTCGTGTTTTTAGCGTAGTCCGTTTACGTGTAATCCAAAAATGCCTTCTAATGAATCATTTAACTTAGATCACCACAAAATTGGCACTGGTGCAGTGAAAGTTCAAGTCCAATTGTACTTCTTCGTAGTACAAAGAGTACTAACAAAATAACTACAGAACTTTTGAGCTTGATCCATGATTCTCAAATAAAATATTATTAAGAAATAAGCAACAAAACAACGAGAAGACATGACTACACATACTCTATCCGACAATACTGTGCTATAGCCTAGAGATGGTATCTCCATCCCACTTAAAGAACAGGACAACGAGTAACAAAAAAAAGTTATATATGAACATATAAAATATTTTGTGTTGATGAAAAGTAAGGTATAAATCTTTCGGCTTATAACTAGGGGTGCAAACGGGTCGGGTTAATCCCGACCGATCCGGCACCGAATCCGATTGGTACCGAATCCAGAGAAAAAATATGGGTTAGGATATGGTAACAGCAATATCCGTCCGAATCCGATACGTCTTCAAGTTTGATTTCAGGTTAGTGCTACTATTTGACGTTTTATTTTCTTTTGCAATGGTAAAAATAAAATCTTCCACATCAGCTATTAAGTAGTAATATCAAGTTCTTGACAGTACGTCCTCCTACTCCATTTGCTGTACTGCATGCATTCCTTACAAACGGGTTAATCCCGACCGATCCGGCACCGAATCCGATTGGTACCGAATCCGGAGAAAAAATATGGGCTAGGATATGGTAACAACAATATCCGTCCGAATCCGACCCGTTTGCACCCCTACTTATAACTTATGTTTTTACCAAACAAATAAATGAGACGATTTTTTTACCGCTATTTCGAAGCAGGTTACAGGTATTCAGTTCATTCGTATAAATGCTCACACTATGGCTAAAGTCATCAAATGTGGTCATAAGTCATCAGCCGCAACAAAAAAGAACTGAGCCTAAGTAAGACGAGAAAGGAGATGGAATTTTATTTCATTCATTCTTTCTCCCAGTTCTGCAAGGGCATGTAGTGAATTGGGTGATTTGTCATTTCAGCACCCGACCGTGACTAAGGATAAACTTCGCTCTTGTATGGAGAAAAAAAGCAACAAAAATGAATTCTTTCTATGTAGTATTACCTAAACCACTATGTAAGAACGATGGCAAAGCTAGTTGATAAGAAAACACAATTGGGGTATCGAGGATATTCCATGCGAACGAACGTGTGTTAAACGGTTCATTTTCTAACTACATATGATTGGTAGGAGAATCATGTTCTTCTGATACACACCATGTGAACGCTACGATCAATTCTCATGAGCAAATGCCTAATATTTGTTTTCTCACAAAACCGCCAACAAAGATCATGGTTTGCAATCTCATTTCAAAGGAGATTGTTCTAATTTGACATATTTCTTACCTTGCTTGGTGTGGTACTGCGGTGAAACAAAATCAGCAATAGCAATAAACTTGGAGAAAGTGACTACTAGCTATTATAATTGTTATTGCTATTACTATATATGTGTTGTATATTTTTATTATGATTCTTTTTTTCGTCACAAGTATTGCACTAACTAGTGTCTCAGAAAAAGAATTGTACTTGATACTTAAAGGACCATGTGAGAAGGTTCAGAATAATATTGTAATGAATTATTGCAAGTTTTGTGGAGTGATGAAGTGTATTTGCAAATATCGCATTTTGAGTGGACTATTTTATGGAAGTGTAAGGAAAATCGGAAGTACTACTTTGGCGAGCGGTAATATTGTAGTGTAGTAGTACCAGCGTTTATAGAGCAGTACTACCGATCTTCCCAGAAAAATAGAGTTTGGATTTTGAGTCATGGATTATTGTTGGAATGTGGTCATAGTATGGTTGTTGTTGCTTGTGTGCATATGGGTTTATTGTTTGGTCCTAGATTTAGGATCAGTATTTTGGTTGCATATATTTTGCATTGTGCGTTGTATAGATGAAAGTGTCAATTGATGACTTTGTGTATTATGTAGTGCTACGTAACGGTTTGCTTGTTGTTGGTGGTTGCAGAACTTCAGAGCTAGGTCGTGGTGAGGCATAGGAGGACCAGGACTATACATAGGATTGTGTTGAGGTCCAGAATGGTTAAGAAGACACTAAAGATGATCGAGGCTAGCGGAGTGGTTGCAAGCTGGGATGATGAGGAACCGAAGCGGGAGTTACTGGTGGTGAACATGATAGGCAACAGTAAGGTGGACCGGGACTAGGCTCAGGGAGGAGTTGAGCTCCAGACGTTCAAGAAAGCCAGGTGTCATTATGCACAAGGAGAAGCATGTGGTGCGTCAACTGACTTGGATCATTTGCAAGTGAGGACGGTTCGGTGGGATCCGGATGTGTGAGAGGTTTGGAGGCAAGTTATTGGGGCTATATGAAAGATGACGAAGCATGGACGATGACCGCGGTGATGTCTTATGTGTTTTAGGCCTTGTATGTGCTAAAAATGTGAAGTAGATCGAGTGTTGATTCACTAATTGGTCAGTGGTTGTAAGTTGCTTTGAGAAGCGTGCATGAGAGTAAAACTTGGTGTTAGGTGGGGTTAATAGGTCATCCCTAGTTTGTCCTAATGGATGGATCCATTAGGTTTTGGCTTAGGTTGTGAGGCTTTATAAGGAGAGGAGAGACAAGGGTTAGGGTTTGAGGAAGTGAGAAGGTTGGCTAAGCCTTTTGGTGGCTAGCCCTTTCTCCCTCCCATGTGTAATAGATTTGGGAGATGAGGGTTCCATGGGTTGAAACCTTATGTGTGTGCTCTAGGCTTAGAGCTCTGCTATTTAGAGGGATTGGCTATAAAATCATTCCTCTCTAATTGAAATGAACATCCAAGTTTTGCGTAAGTGAGTTATGCCATGTATCTTCTCCTGTGCTTTTGATATTCTTGCCTTTTTTGTTTGAAATTTTTTCTCTTGAGATTTTCTAGTGCCAAAGATGTGAAAGAGGTTTAGATGTCTCTTAGAGATAAAATCTTATCTATCTAGGCACAATATAGAGGAAGTTCTTGAGGGAACCTAGTTTTTGCTTGATTGTGGCCTCTTTAAGTGATTTCTTGATTCGAAGGTTTTTGGTTTGCTTTCTTTGGTATTCTAACTTGTTATAACATGTAGGAATACATGTAGACCCATCTTGGTCATCATCCACCCATGAGCAAGTTGTATTCATCGATTTTGGTTTTTACTCGGTTTTGGTGTAACCTTCCAATAAACTTAAAAAGGTCTCAACTTTTGCTATGATTTTCTCTATCATTTATTGGAATAGGTTCATAATACTCTAGAGAAGATCCTTGCAGAATTTCATATCATTTAGATCTACGGATCAAAAGTTCCATCAAATTTAGTTTTTGAAATTGTGCTAAAAAGTCTGTTCATCTCCTAGTTTCTCCATCTTTCGACCACTCATCCGGTAGCAACGGTACTACCGTAGGCTTGGTTATGGTAGTACCATAGGCTTGTTTGTAGTAGTAGCGCAGCTCTTATTTGTCAACCACTTTGGTTTTTTTATCACTCTTTGGTCATCGACTTCACTAGTCGAAGTTCGAGTAGGTTTGACCACGTTGGTTTTGACCACTTATTGGTCAGAGACCACCCAGGTCATATTCCGAACAGTTACAACCATGTAGGTTTCGACCACTTATTGGTCTTCGACCACGTTGGCTTTCGACTGCACGCTGGACATCGACCACGAATGTTACAATCACATCGGTCATTGATCGTGTTGGTTTTCGACTACTAATTGGTCCTCAACCACGCTGCTCTTTTGACCGCACACTGGTCATCGGCCACGTCGGTCTTCAACAACGTTAGCTTTCGTCAACATTGGTTTCGACCACGTTGGTTCCTACGATGTTGTTTTGATCACGTTGGTTTTTGACAACGTTGGTTCTCGACCACTCTCTGGTCGTTGACGACTTGAGTCAAAATTCGACCACGTTGGCTTTCGATCACATTATCTTCGACCACGTTGGTTTTTGACAGTTCACTGCTCGTCGACCACGAGTCATTTTCAGACCATTTTGTCCTCCGACTAGCGGTAGTACCGCACTTACCGACTTTTCTTAGTGGTTCAGCTCCTTGTTTCTCTTGGTCTTGAATAGGGTTCCTGTCCTAATCTTCATAGCTTTATAGCTATTGAAGTAAATGATAGGTGAATACTTTGGGGAGAAAATTTTAAGGCACCATTCACCCCCTCTGTTGCCTGTTCGGTCCTACAAGTGGTATCGGAGCAAGGTTTGCTTTTTGTTTGATCTTAATCGATCTTGAGCATGACAGCTAGTAGGAAAACTTATGAGCTCTTCTTTGCATCTTGTGGGTGTATTTTTGCCAATGATGTCCTTTGATACAAGAGGTTTAAAATCAACTAAAGAGTGATTTTATTTGCAAGAAACCATAAGTATGAGCTTCGTGGTACATTCTTTATCTTTGGTTGTTCAAGTGTCAGGGAGAAGAAGCTTTTAGAGTGCACAGATGATGATGATGATATTGACAAGGAAGACGAGCTTCGACTCATCATGTGCAAGGTAAAACCTCACGTGACCTTGGCGTTGTCCAAGATGAATATGCTTGCTTTATGAATAATGTGAGATGCTTAGATGATAAGAATGCTAGATTGCTTGATGATGATTTTGCTAAGTTGGAATCTCACTTACCATGTGTACCTTGTGAATTTGAATACTTCTCTTGCATACTTAAAATCTGAAATGAGAAATTAAAATTGACTCGCCTCTCATGTGTAGAGTAGCTTGAGTTAGCTAGGGCTGGGATTAATGAGCCAAGTGCTTATGTTCATGATTCTCGTGTAGGCTAAAGTGATTCTCTTGTTGTAAGCCTAGCTTCTCTTATTTTGTGGTTGTACTAGCTATGTTCCTCGTATTGTTCTAATTCATTAGCAGCTTGCATTTTCATCTCTTGCATATATTGTCATTCTTTGAGAGATGGTGTAAATGCTTTGTGGAGAGAGCGCGATGATATGAGCACTGAATCTTATGATTTAGTCACCTCCTTGAATTTGGATTTGGATCTTTTCTAGTAGTGAGCTTGGTTTTATCGAGGTTGGCACTTGTGTCATAGCTTTAGATGCTCCTACTTTGGTTAGTGCAACTTTTATTGGCTCTTCAAGGGATTTCTAGTAATGACGGTGCTTTTTTACTTTATTTAGTACTACTTCATGCAAAATTAAGTACCATTGCACCTATTGCAAGAAAGATGGACACAAATTTGAATTTTTCTCTCGTCATGACAAGCATAAGAGTGAAGTGTGCTGTCGAGATTATACTTCTAAGCCTCTTGGTGTTCATAGTCTTGCCCATGACATGAACTATCAAATGCAGAGTATGAAACCTCAATTTTGGAAGCCAAAGCACAGTGATAGCCTTGCTATGTTTGAGTCTAGACCTAAGGGAGTTGTCAAACCGCTATTTCCCCTACGGTCAGACCGGCCAATCAATGGCAATCTGACCGGCCCTAAGGTGACTCGTCCCTCTTTTCTTATTTTTCAGCGTGGTTCTAGATCTGTGTCATGTGGTTCTTCGGTCTCTGCCTAGAGGACTTCTTCTGTAAGCCTTGCTGATGTTGTATCCTCACGTACCGTGTCTCCCACTAGACCTTTGCATCATTGCTTATTCTGCGAGAAGGATGGGCATAGAGTAGAATATTGCTTATGGCATGCCAAACACATGCATCGAGCCTATGCTTCTAAGTCTCCAGCTGGACATAGTCTTTCTCATGACATGACCACTTGTGAGTAGAGATGGCAACGGGTAAATACCCATCGGGTATTGCCATTCCATACCTGTACCTGCTAGGTGTAAATTTACCCGTCGGGTTACCCGTATCCGCACGCGGGTAGGAAAATTTACCCATACCCGTACCCGCGCGGGTATTACTACCCGACGGGTAACCCGTACCCGCAAGCATACCCGGTTCAACACATAAGAATATCATCAATTTAGACATTCATTAATCATACATGCCAAGCACAAAAGCGTCTAATGATCAAAATTAGTACATCACATAAACATACTTGACATGACCATATCAATATATGACAAACAAATAAACAATCAACAAGTAGATAATAAAATTAACATTTGAGTGGGATGTCTAGTTGTCTAATGCGGGTATTCATTACCCGCGGGTAGGCGGGTATGGGTAGTATATACCCACACCCGCACCCGCCTACCCGGCGGGTAGAGGATTTCGCCCAATAACGTACCCATGGGTACATAAAATTTTCCATACCCGTCTCTTTATCGGGTAAAACCCGTCGGGTATTCGGGTATCGGGTACCCATTGCCATCTCTACTTGTGAGCATAGCATGAGGGCTCGCTTGGCTTATGGGTTCTTTATCACTTTTCCTAGTGATATCATCTAATATCATGGACATGGTTATTATGTCTTTGTTTTTATTAGGAATTATAGCCTTTTAGGGATTTCACTTTGGAATTTTATTATATTTTTATTCCAAAATTCAATTAATTTTTTATTGGAATTCGTGTACAAATCCAATTGCTAATATTGTTTAATTTTTATTCTAAATTATATTTATTTAGGGATTTTAGTTACGAATTCATATGAAGACCAAATTGCTAATTTTATTTAATTTCTTCTAAATTTTAGTTATTTAAAGATTTTATTTTGGAATAGTATGGAAATTAAATTGCAAAATTTCTTTTGTTTTCTATTTAGAACTTTAGTTTTATTGGTTGGAATTCATACACTTATCCAATTGCTAATTTTTTAATTTTTTTTGTGATATACACTTATTTTGATATTTTAATTTAGAATTTGGATCGTAATCAAATTGCTAATTTTATTTTATTTATTCCAAATTTCAATTATTTTGTTGTTGGAATCCATATACAAATCCAATTGTTATTTTTGTTTAATTTTTATTCTGAATTATTTTTATTTATTTTTACTTAGAAATCCATATGAAAATCAAATTGATAATTCTATTTTACTTTTTAATCCAACTTTTAGTTATTTTTTGGATTGTATTTGACATGGATTCTTTCTTTTAATCTAGAGCGTTATAATCTGAACCTACCACAATTAATTGTATGGATATTTCTCTTTTTTCTTTGATTAGCGTGAACATTTCTATTTCTTGAGAGCGTACTTGGTGACTTCTTTTGCCTACGTTTTAATAATACAATAGATTAATTGCAAAAAGGCAAAGGAAAACAGAGCATGGTGGAGGCAAGTAGTGGACGAGCATGGGGCCCTCTCCTTTGGCCTTGGACACCCCCCCCCCCCCCCCTCCCTCCGAGCTCGGCCTACAAATAGTCCCCGGAGCTCAGCAGCCAAACCATACATGCTTGCAACAAAGCTTCTTGTGTAACAAGGGCAGCAGGGAGAGGTAGAGCAAGACTAGCTAAGATAAACAACTCCCAACTCTCAAGACTACAAGTGTTTCCAAGCTCTCTTGGAGTCTTGTGACGTGCATGCTTTGCCTGCTTCCTTGAGGTAAGAAAGCTGCCACACCGGTTGAGCTCGTTGGTTGCTCTGGCTCTTGCATGTTTGGTTGTTTTTTACTCACCTCCTTCGTGATCTTTTGTGCTTCTTCACAGGGAGCAAGCGCTAGCTACCGCCACTTCAAATCTTTCTCCACAAGGCGAAGATGTCGGTGGCGGTGTGCCGCGGCCCGGCCTTCGTGCCGGCGTTCGAGGCGCCCAGCTGGCTGCCCCCGCCTGAGCCGTACAAACCGGAGGTGGTCGTCGACGACCGGCCTGCTCAGGTGGACATATGGAATGCCATCCAGGCCGACGTGGACAAAGCGGCCGGCGCCAAGAAGGCCTCCAAGCCGTACGTCCACCCGCTCGTGCGCCGCTCGTCAAGCCTGATGAGCCAGAAGAGCCTCGAGATCTGCACCGAGAGCCTCGGCTCCGAGACCGGGTCCGGCGACTTCACCGCGTCCCTGGACGCCGCCGCCGACATGGCCTCCCTCTTCAACCCGCCGCTGCTGGCGGCGTGTGTTGAGGCAGAGGAGTCTTTCTGGCAGCACAGCGCAGCGCGCGACTGCTCGGAGGAGCAGTGGGAAAGGAAGGAGCTCGTGGCAGTGAACTACCACTGCTCGGCCGGGAGGCGGTCGCCGCGTCGCTCGTTCCCGCCGCCGCTGCCGTCCATGTCTCGCCGCGACGGGCCGTGCCTGCAGATGCGCCCGCGCCGCGAAGACGGGCGCCTCGTCCTCGAGGCCGTGGTAGTGAGGCCGCGCGGGTACCTCCACGCGAGACGCCAGGGCGGCCGCCTCCGCCTCTCCTTCGTCGACTGCTCTGCTCGCGAGCAGAGCGCGGCGAGGAAGAGCACGGCAGCAACCGAAGCGCCGTACTTCCCGGTCGTGGAGACCAAGAATGAGCAAGAGGAAGAGGTGGCCATGGAAGTAGAGGAGGAAGACGAGGAGGAGGTAGAGGTGGTGGACAGGGGCACCGTCGTGGAAGTCAAGGTGAGCACGCAGCAGCAGACGCCCACCGCCGCCAAAGTGCACCGCTCAACGCTCGTAATCAATAAGTTCGTCGGCAGCACGCCGCTCACCTTCGACCAACCCCGGTGCCACGCCGCCGACGCGCCGCACTCCGAGCTGGCAGCCAGCGACGAAACGCTGCAGGCGGCAGCGGCACCGCCCCCTACGCTGCGCCGGGTGCCGTCGTCCACGTCCACGACGACGCTGGCTGCCGCGGTCGCGGCGGCCTCGACCGCGACCGGCACCCCCCCTCCCGTCGATGACGACGACGAGTGCGGCGGGCTGCACCTGTCAGAGTCGGCGGCCGCCGACACCAAGCAGCTCCTCCTGTTCACGTCCCGGCGCCGCGACAAGCAGGAGCTTCTGCAGAGCGTGCGCCGGTGCCGGCAGCTGCGGCAGAAGCCGCTCTTCATCCTCGAGCCCTACTGCATTGCCACTTCCTAGTGGCACGTACAATCACCTCAAAAAAATTAAAAAAAAAAACCACTACTACATGACACAGCTGCTAATGCGATCGTTCGGTTTCGTCGCGGTCGCTGGGCTTAAATTAAACGAGCACGCATGGTGTTTAGCCGCCTACTATTAATTAGTTGATTAATAACCTTAATCCGTGGCCACAGTGGCTGCTGCATGCTGGGCTTTTTTGTGACACATACTTGCCATGTGTTGTTTGGTGTCGTTTTTTTCCCCTGGCTAGGCAACGATCTGTCGGTCGCCCTTGGTCCCGATGCAGCGGCTGCTGCTGGTGTGAGCGAGTACGTAGTCGAGTGCCCTCCTCGTGTTGTAATTGTTGATTTCTCCCTGTATTTCCAGTGTGATTTGAGTGATTAATTCACAGATTTCCTGTAACTATATAGGAGTATCGTTCTTCTTCTTGTTTATTATTGTGCCGGATGTTGCATCGATCAGCTTGTCATTTTCATGCGCACGATGCTTCTGATTTTACTGGTTCTACGGGATCTTATGTAATGATGGGCCTCGTGCTGCCTACTCCTATGTTTTTATCCGTGAGAAGATTAATTGAGACGAGGACGTATGTGCGTGCGTGCCGAATAATTGTCGCGGTTTGAGACAAGCGAGATAAAAGATACGCGAATTGTTGTAGTGCGCCCTGCTGCTTTGGGTAACTCTAGATCGATCGATCGATCGATCATGCAGAATGGATAGATGTACGTGACGTTTCCTTGCAATTCATATCTAGACGCATACGCTTGTCTCCGGTAGTAAATGGAAGTCGGCGTCATCGCAGCAGCGCAAGCAGACGGCGTTACATCAAACCAAATTTACGTAATCTCATTGACATTCCGGTACTGTAATCTCTGCTCTAAGAGCAACTCCAGCAGTAGCCCTCAAAATAGAGTCCTTACTTTTTATTTGAGGGTTCTTATTTTTGGACTACACTCCAGCAAGAACTCTCAAAACAGAACCCTTAAATTCATTTTTAGAGGGGATGACACATAGGACCCACTCTCATCCTCATCCTACTTTTGAGGGCCGAGGGGCAAAAAACTCACTCCAGCAGGGCTCCTACTTGAGCCCTCAAAAGTAGGGGTTCCCTCCAGAACCCCAGGAATGAGGGCTCGAGGGGGAGATTTGAGGGCCCCTTACTTTTGAGGGCTCAATTAGGGGCCCTGCTGGAGTGAGTTTTTTCCCCTCGACCCTCAAAAGTAGGATGAGGGCTCAAGTAGAGGCCCTGCTGAAATTGCTCTAATCATGATGCGAAAAATAGATTTCACTGCCAAGGTTCATGCAAGTGAGACTAGTTTATCTCAGGGGAAAAAAAAAGTAACTAAGACAACGCAGAGAATTTTCCTGCATTATCACCAGAGGATGTAATGATCGAGAAAAAAGGAATCCTCTCGACCGAAAGAAATGGAGCTCTTGTACTGAATTATTCGAGGGGCCAAGGCCAGGTACCAGATGTGCAAGTTAATTAGATGACTGAAGATGTCGTCTTCACATCAAATGTTAGTGATTTTTCATTAGCTGTTTATTGGCAACTTGCAGTGCCAGTCCTGCCACCAGGCTGTGATGGGTAGGGTGGGCACTGGCCGGCTGGGTGGCCGCCGGCCGTTTTGGGGGATGAGAGGCTGAACCACGGGACCAATCAAGCGCAGCATGCTGGATGCTCTGCGCAGGAACACAAGATCCAATGAACAAATTGCGTGGACATACATACATGTCTTCAGAAAGGAAGTACTATCAGTTAAGAATCCCTAAAATGTGACTGTCTGAACTCAAAGCGTGAACAATCTGGTCAATGTCTGGATGATTATTGTCCGCTCCATTGCGGAGTTGATTATTGTCTGGTTGATTATGTTAAGTTAGTTCTTTAGGATCTCCTAGGTTAGATCTAGCGGGGTTCTTTTAGGGTTCGTGTTCTTGAGGTAAAACCAAGAGCGAGAGAGGGGTACCGACCTTCGGATGTAGAGGAGGAGGAGTTGGCCATCGCGGGTTCGCTCGGTGGAGTCTGCGCACGGGCAGCGACGGTCGGTGAAGAGGTGCGGGGCTCCTCTGCGGCGTGTCCCGGGCGGCGGCGTCTCCCTGGCGGCGGTGAACGGCGGTGGCGCTTCCCGTCGCTTGAGCGCCCACTCTTAGATCGGGTCTAGGGTTTTGTCGGTGGGGTGGCGGCGGCACGGTCAACCTTGGGATACGTGCCGCCCGGCCCCATCTCTGTTTATATGGCGCTGGCGACAGGGGCCCACCAGCCTATTGGGCTGGGCGCCCCCGATCAGGGCGCGGTCAAGGGGTTGACATTTGGCCGTTGGGCCAAATACCTGAGATCATCCTAACAGATTATTGCTAGTTTTCAATGGGACGTTGGCAGCGCTAACTTCACTTTATCTTGAGCTAGGAAATGTTGTTACCTCGACACTGAACACGGACGGCTCGTATTAGAATTACGCATTTTAACCAAATAACCAGGGTAATCTTCCTCTGCCTTCGCATCACATTTGTGTCTTCATCAACAAGGTTTGATCTGAAAAGGGAAAATGCAGCGCACGAACCAAATCATACTTGACGATCGCCCATTATTCTTCTTCTCCTCGAAGGTTCTATGAATTGTTACGAGAAAAAGAAGGGGAAAGGGGAAAGAGAAAAGAAAGAGGAATGTCGTCAAACGCGCCCATACAGATCGTATACGGAAGATTTGTATTGCCTGCTATTGTTGAGCGAACCGATGCTCATCCGGCTGAAAAAGACGTTGTCCGTGGTCGATGGGAATACAGACGTACTACAGTTGTTGCAATGCCATTGTGCCACGAAAACGCCTCCTTTTAATTCTTGCAATGTTACCCTTCTCCTGCGCAGTGGCTCTGTTGTACCAGATGGTTGGATTTTATAGACTTCTTTTTGGAGGATATGGAAGTGCTTGGCGATGTGTATACTAGTATCTATTGGGTATTGTGAACCTTTAGTGCCCCATGCAAAAAGATCAGTAACAATTTTGGGTACCTAAGATCCATAATGATCAGTAACTTAATAATCTTCTACAACTGCTAGTTCTAATTATTTCACTTTACACCAGAACGTAGAATGCATTAAACAGGAACTACCCTTGAAATAGAGCGCTTTCTACTGGATATGAATGTTTAATCCATAAAACGTTTGGAACTGTAATCAAATCGACGAAGGTGTGGACATTGTCAATGCAAAGACAGAATCTATTGTGGACGGATTAAGTTATCTGATATCGTGGGTTAGTGATAGTTAATTGCCGCCCAACATGACACTCATCTAGCTGATGGTCCAAAGACGTGTGGTTATCAGCTAGCTGACCATTGATTAAATTCCTCGGTTTAGTGCTCAAATATGTTTCTTGCCCTAAAGTACAAATCCACTCATGAGGTCAAACTTTATTCTCCATGTATAGCAGTATGAGTGGAGGTGTTCTTAAGTTCCTTTACCTATGGTCTTAATTAGATGCGTTAGTTTGTCTATGCATTGATAGCCTACAACATATACAATGTGTGAATATAAGAAGAAGAACACGATGACAGGGAAAATTTAATTATTTGCCACCCTTATGACTCGGGTGACAACAGATTTACCACCCGGGCCCATTGTCAGTGACTCAGGCGACCCCACGTGTAAGTGAGAGAGTCTCGGTGTCAATCTTAAGTGTGGTAAAAAATTGAATCTCCCCGATGACAGAGACATTAAGCCATGCAAAAGTTCTTCTCAATGTCAACTGCATAAACAAGTGAGTGAGAGAGATGCGTGGCGAATGGGGCACAATTGCGTAGGACTTAAGGTACTACTAATCTTATCGACTCACTTAGGAAGAAAATTTCCCTGGTGGAATGAAAAAAACAACGGACTGGATTTATGATGTTGACCTACCTGTAATGGAAAGTATTAGACGAGGAAATGACGTATAGCATTTCAAGGGACTGACTCCCATTGGTACGTAGCAACAAGAATAATGTAGTCTAGGAAAAGGCAAGGGCAATATAGCCTAGTAACAACAAAAGCCTGAGATAATTTATAGAGACGCAACCGTGGTGCATCACGACGTGGAAAAAAAAGAACCTAATGCTTTCCCTCTCCTTGGCAAAAGTCACTTTAATTTCACCATTAATATACTACATGCATCTTACTATTGAAAGTAGAACTAGCTTTTTCTATCCTTTCAGAATAGTTGGCCAGACTGCATTTACATGTGTATCTCACAATGTTTCATCTATGCATTTCAGCTTTGTATCCATCTAATATTGTATATGTTGCTACAATCTCCATTTAACCGTTGCGTAGCATCTGCTCTGCTTTGCCTAAAGGGAAAATATAATCGGAAAAAGAAATAAGTTTATCAAAATGTTCAGAAAACATACCTATACACGCCATCAATCTGCTTTGCAATTTTATTTCTATACCAAGTAGCATCAACCATAAATTGATTCTACTGAAGTCAATGTCTTCGCATTCAGATGTTCGGCACTCTCGTGGGCTTCTAATTCCTCTCAAGATGCGATCTTATCTCAACCCTGACGAAGAAAACATTCTCGTTTTTTTTTACCTTTCTCCACTTCATCCTTTCAGCGACATAAAACTATAAACTCTCGAGAGCATTGCATGGCTCACGTTGATCACCGGGGAGCATATTGGCAAACACTCGGCATCATCCAATTCTTTGCTGCCTATAAAAAGCAATGGTTCCTCCCTCCACTTACATGTAAAATGGACAATACAGTTGCGAATGTAAGACGTGAGAATGACAGCTAGTAGAGCACGGATTCTTCGTATCGCCTAAAGGCTCCCCCGACGAGCCTCGCCCCAAAGGCGAGCAAAAGCGTCTCCTACATGGCTAATTTTTGCGCCCTTTACCTGCTGCCTTTCCCCTTGCATATGTGGGCTGCTTTCGTTTGAATCCTATGGATCGTTGATAGATAGTTTCGATTAGTTTTAGCTGTCATGGAATTTGTTCAGCTCCCCATGATCTAGACCCGTATGAAGAAGACGTTCCTTGTCGCGCGACTTTTTTCAGAACATGTTTTTTTTGGCATCTCGACGACTTATCCTCGAAGACGCCATACATCCGACTAGGATTAACACTTGTTAGAGAGATTAAATAGAACTTAGAACAATCTCAGTGGCCAGAAACTGGGGAGCGTCTCGTTATTCCCTGTAGCTCCAGGCGCTGCTCCGTAGGCAGGCAGATAGGATCGTCGGGTCATGTGGTGAAGGAGCGCGAGTAAAAAGCGAAATGGACCTGTGGCTAGTTGGAGCACAATCGTATGGTTCTCCATACAAGCCAGCACCTTACATGGATCAGGATCGTCGCTGCGGCTTGGAATAAGAAGTGTTGGGTGCACCGAACAGAATGTGGTTGGAATAGGAGGGATGCACTGTACTGTACCCAAGCGGTTATTTCTCACTGGCTCAGACTTTTATACTGACCACTGGAAAACTTTTTAAAACCATGTATAGGAACACTACCCGGTGGTCTCCATCTAGGCATCTAAGATGGCATCTACCAACGCCTATTGGAAAAAAAAAATATGGAATGAGCTGATTCCTGTAGCCCGGAAGGAAAATTGTGACATAGATAAGCTTCACTCCACGGTGACAGAGAAGTTCACTAGTAAAATCGCCATCACTGGACCAAGGAGACGAAGCCTAAAACAAGGGAGAAGCTTTTGCGACATCATGGCGGATTCGTCGAGGGAATCCACCCCCCACTTTGTTTAGTTTGCACGCGTTTCACACGGCGCAATTTTGTTTCGTTCCACGCGGCGGAGGTCAGACCGGCGAGTGTTCCCCACCGTCCTGCATGCTGCAGGCTGGGCCGTGAGATGAGCCGCCCTGACGTTGCGATTGCGCACGGCGAGCGACCCGCAGCGACCGCGGTACGCACAGGGACGGGAGAGGAGCGGCGGCGCTTCCCATGGGCCGGTCTCCGTCAGCGTCGCCGGGCTAGCTTTGCGTCTGCGTTTGCAGGTGGGAAGCGCAAGCGCCGAACGCCACCGCGGCCACGGCTTTGCTGCCGGGCCAGAGTCTCGCGCAGGCGCAGCACGGTTCCCAGACGCGTCGTCCTGACGCTTGGGCTCGTCTCGCTGCCGCGCTCTCGGTTTGAGCACCCACCGCTACGCGCCGCGGCGCGTGGTGAAATCCCGAGCGGCCTGTAGAAAAATTGCAGAGCGGCAAAGCTTGACGCGTGGGGAATGCGGCCTAGGTTCCTACGCGAGCGAACGTAGAACGGCCCACACGTTGTATTCACAAGGGGCTAGGGTTTCGTGAGGCCGAGCGGCAGGCACGGCTCGATGCATCCCGCGTTGGCGTCAACCACTAGCGCCGGCTGCATGGCTAGGTTGGCCCATCAGCACAGCCCAAGCTGATGGCACTGCTCGGTTGGATTTAACGGCTCGCTTGACCAAAGTACTGGACCGTGCCCCGAGTTGGACTTTTGAGCTAGACTTACTGGTAGGGTGTAATTGGAGCAGCTGCGAACGGATATCACTCATTCACTTGTCATGTATCATATTTTGTATTTTTCCTCGGAGACGGAGTTGGATATGAATAGTGTTGGATATCAATTTACTCATTCCATATTCTCTCCACAAGCCTTTGGTTGTCGGTTGGATAAAAATTATCCGCTCAATTTGCACCCTTACTTATTGGTACAACCTTGCCTATATTTCAGCCTGATCACCCATTTCAGGATGGGCCTGAGCTGAGCTTGATAGGTTCGGATGTAACCAAGTTGTCTGCTGGGCCAACCCAAAGCTCAGCTCAACTGACCATTGCTCAATCCTGCCATAGCACATTCTACCTGTGGTTCAGGGTTTTTTTGGAACACTATAGGACTTTTAGAGCAGAACAATCCCCCCCCCCCCATTTACTTTTGATCCAAACATGCCTCGTCCTCTGGGAAGTAACCTGACTGTTTGATTCATCAGCCACTAGATTTTCTCGCTCAATTCTCGGGGATAGAAAAAAAACCTTATCCCTTCGATAACGGCTCTGTTCTTTTGGGTCACAACTAATAGTTTTTTGCTATACTTTTTGAGATAATGGCAAATGGTGAGACGCTGACGTGGACGATGCACACGTCGGCGAGCTCGGGAAGCAGTTTGGAGAAGCCGCTTGAAAAATCACCCTGTTTGTTTTGGTATCCGAAGAAGCCAAAACCAAAAGCCACCCCAAAAGCCCAAAATAATTGGACCAACTGTGTTGGTAGCATATCCATGAAAACAAGAGGGTAGGATTGACAATGGCAACAAAGAAGGGTGAATGATGCCTTCTTAAAATCTCCCCCAAGCATCTAGATATTTTTCACTCTAATAGCTAAAGAGCTAAGAAGATCATATTTGACAGGCTAAATCCAAACTATAACCCAAAATAGCAAGGTTTCATAGATTCAACACTTAACCAGTCTAGCCACCACTGGAAGTGTGGTTTGATCGGCCAGACTGCTAGTCTAATCGAGTCTAGGAGCAGTCTTATCGCTCCCTTATTCCTAGAATAGAAAATCAGCATGGATCAAAACCAAATTTGGTGCAAACTTCAAAATCCATGTCCAAAAGATTTGAAATTTTACACACACACCCAATTGAGAGTCTTAGGAACCTAATTCATCCAATGATCGGATAGATCTTGGCCAAAGTTCTAATATTTCCTTAAAACATACAATGTTGCATCAAAACTGGGCAAAGAATAAAAAACTTAAGATACAACTTGCTCGTAGGTTAAGAATAGCTAAGATAACAACAAGCAAGACTGTCCAAATATTCGAACCCAAAATCTTCGGATCAAGATTCCTTAAGGAATGCTCCAAACCAAGCAATAATTGAGTAACTTTAAAATCTTGCAACCCCACGGTCATTTGGGCTTTTTTTTGTGACTTATGGCTGAAAAACATTGTAGCTGACTGAAAAAATATTGTAGCTGATAGAGGCTTATTTAGCATAATTAAATTTAAAAAAATTAAAAAATTAAAAAATATATGTTAGCCCATACATATAATACAAACAAATACGGGAAAAAAGAACCGGCAAAAAACTCAAAAAAAACCAAAAATTCAGAAAAAGACGAAATTTATGAATAGTGAAAAATAAGCCGGAAGCTAAAAGCTGAAGCCAAAACGATCACAGCCTAAACTAAAAGTTTAAATATTTTATAAATTTTAATTTTAACTTATCACACACTAACAATGATTGTCACAAAATTTTCAGTTCTCACGTGGTCCCTCCAAGAGACTCTGCTCTTAGCATCGCTCAGATCCCCATAAGTGTCTGACCATTATTAGCAGGGCCGCCAGCAGCATATTTTTCGGACCATGTGCTTGTGGATGAAGAGAGAGAGAGAGAGATAGATCGGACCATGTGCTTGTGGATGGAGAGAGAGAGAGAGAGAGGTCGATCGGTCAAATGGGAGGGCGAGCGAGGGTAAGCTTGATGGCAAGCAGTGGCAGAGGGGAGAGTACACACTAGACAGTAGCAGCAAGAAATAATTGTCCCTTCCAATAACATCAAGAAATAGGGATTCGGATCCTCTGCATTGAGGCTTGCTAATGCAGAGGTGGCATTAGCCCTGATCTGGCCCACCCATCCAAAATAGACGGCTTACATCAGTATGGGAGGGAATGGGCAATGTCCTGGGACCTGGGAGGGAAAAGCGTCAACACCATCAAAACATTTTGGGCGCCAAACCTCCTGTTGCTCACCCAGTTCCCTTCTCTGCGTCTCTGTTCCCTCCTCTCCCAAATGCTCTCAACAAGATGCATCCATGAAGAAGCAATAGTGATGGAGTGTGAGAAAAGCGTGATTGGTCAAAATTCAGACAAGTCAGTCAGATCTGCTTGCTTTAATTGACTTGATTTTGTTTGGCATTTGATCGGCAAAGTTTTGGAGCGAAACTTACTGAAGATATCTTCAGATCAAGCATCAATTACGTGAGGAGGCCCTGTGGAGTCTGAAGGTTGCCCCAAAAGTGAGTGTGTTTTGGTGGGGTGTCATCAACGAGTTTATGCCTTCAAGAGCAAATCTGAAGTGATGGTATATTGAGAGAGTAAGTTTCTGTGAAATTTGTGGTGTTGTAGGTGTTAGAGATATATGTATAGTTTGTTATTCCCCATTGTTATGAGAGGTTCTTTGCATATTTACCACCTGTACTTTGTGTATATATACCGGCCCATTGGCCTCATATTGAATACAAGCGCTATTCATAACATGGTATCAGAGCCAAAACTAGGGTTTTGGCTTACCTAGAGTTCCGCGCGCCGTCGCCGACTCTGCACCACCGTCGCCGACTCCCGCGTGCCGCCTCCGCCTCCACTGTTGCCGTCGGCCGCCGTCGCCGACTCCCGCGTGCCGCCTCCGCCGCCGTCGCCGACTCCCGCGTGTCGCCTCCGCCTCCGCCGTTGCCGTCGGCCGCCTTCGTCGTCGTCTCCGCCCGAGGTCGCCGCTGAGAGGCGGGCCTCCGCCGCCTCCGCTCTGCCCGCTGGTGGCCGACGCCGCCTTCTCCGGGCCGCTGCCGCCGCCTCCCGTGCCGAGCCGCCGCCTCCCGCGCCGGGCCGCCGCCGCCGCCTGCGCAGGGCCGCCTCCCGCTCCTGTTCTAGGGTTTTTGCCCTGTTTCGGGGCTCGGTCGGCTCGGTCGGTTTGTAAACCGACTCGAAGAAAAAAAAAGAAAAAGAAAAAAAACATCGTTCTAACCGCCGCGCCGTCCAGCGTCGCCTGTTAGTCTTCGTTGCCTTGGTCGCCGCGCCGTCCAACGCCGCCTACCAATGGGCACCGTTTCCCTCCCTCGCTGCCCGGTGATTTTTGATGGTGTTAATTACACCGACTTCGTGTCTCACAAGCGCATCCATATGCGAGGTCTTCGTCTCTGGGGCGTCCTCTCTGGCGATGTCACCTGCCCGCCTTGCCCTATTCCTCCGACGGAGCCTACGCCTGTTGCATTGCTCCCGACAGCCGATAAGGCTGCTGCTGATGATGAAGCTGCCTCTGCCCACCAGGAGGCTCTGGATTCCTACAAGGATCGTCTAACCGTCTACACTCAGTGGTACGATGACGACGCTCGGGCTGCTGCTGTCTTCATCGCCAGTGTCCAGCCTCAGTTTTCTTCTGAGGTTGTGGGACTCCCTTCGGCTTTCCAGATGTGGACTCATCTTCGTCAGCGCTACGAGCCCCCTGGTGATGCCCTGTACCTGTCCGTGGTCCGCCAGGAGCACTCTCTTCAGCAGGGTGATGGTACTGTTGACGCTTTTTACGCTCAGAGTTCTGCTGTCTGGCGTAAGTTGGACTCACTTCGCACTGCTGGCTGTCGTACCTGTCCGTGCTGCCTGGATGTACGTGCTGACCTGGAGTTTCAGCGGGTTTACGAGTTCCTTACTCGCCTTCATCCTGAGTTCGAGCAAAGGCGTGCCCAGCTCCTTGCACGCCACCCTCGTGTCACTCTCCTGGAGGCTCTTACCGAGATACGCGCGGAGGAGACTCGTCTGAGTGGTGCTGGTCTGATGCCACTCCCCTCTGTGCTCGCCGCTCGTCCGTCTGCTACACTGCCTCCTCCAGCGGCTACCACAGGTGGTGGTGGCCGTCCTCCGTCTGGAGATGGCCGTCCTCACTGTTCCTACTGCGACAAGGTCGGCCACATTGAGTCCCAGTGCTATAAGAAGAAGCGGCATCTTTCACGTCGTTCTTCTACTAGCACTAGTGCTTCTACGACGACGTCTGCATCGACTTCTTCAGCAGTTTCTCTCACCGAGCAGGAGATAGCCAGACTTCGACGCCTGCTTGCCGCTTCCGGTTCTCCCTCGACAGGTTCTGCAGGTTCTGCTACTGACTCTTCGGGCACTGAGAAACCACCCCCTACACAGTCAGGTAACTCCCCGTGGATTCTTGATTCTGGAGCATCTTTTCACATGACTCCTGATCCTTCCACTCTGTCTTCTATTACACCTCTTGATTCTCCTGTCAGTGTTCTTACTGCTGATGGTACATCTCTTTCTGTCTCTGGTCGAGGATCTCTTAGCAACTCATCCTTTCATGTTTCTTCTGTTGCTCATGTTCCTCGCCTTACCATGCAGCTTCTTTCTACTGGGTAGATTACTGACCTTGGTTATCGGGTCATTCTCGACTCTGACTCTTGTTGTGTTCAGGACCGCCACACGGGAGCTCTGGTTGGTTCTGACCCTCGGCGCCATGACTCACAGTGTCTCTGGGAGCTTGACTGGCTTCACCTTCCTTCCGCTGCCACCATCGCCGCCAGTTTCTCCGCTTCTGCCACTTCGTCTACCGGCTCTTTCCAGCAGTGGCATCACCGTCTTGGTCATCTGTGTGGATCTCGTCTGTCGTCCTTAGTTCGTCGTGGTCTTCTGGGGTCTGTCTCAGGAGACGTGTCTTTAGATTGTCAGGGCTGTAAGTTAGGTAAACAGATTCAGCTTCCTTATCCTCATAGTGAGTCTGTGTCTCAGCGCCCTTTTGATCTTGTTCATTCAGATGTTTGGGGTCCGGCTCCCTTCGTTTCGAAAGGGGGTCATCGATATTATATCATATTTATAGATGATTTCTCTCGCCACACTTGGATATATTTCATGTCTTCTCGTAGTGAGGTCTTGTCTATCTATAAATAATTTGCCACTATGATTCACACACAGTTCTCCACTCCTATTCGTGTCTTTCGTGCTGATTCTGCTGGCGAGTACCTCTCTCGTTACCTGCGCAGCTTCCTTGCTGAGCAGGGCACTCTCACTCAGTTCTCTTGTCCTGGTGCTCATGCTCAGAATGGTGTCGCTGAGCGTAAGCATCGTCACCTCCTTGAGACGGCTCGTGCTCTGATGATCGCCGCCTCTATTCCACCTCACTTTTGGGCCGAGGCTGTTTCCACTGCCACCTATCTCGTCAACATCCAGCCCTCTTCTGCTCTTCAGGGAGCGATCCCTGTTGAGCGTCTCTGTGGTCTTCTTCCTGACTACTCTACCCTTCATCTGTTTGGCTGCGTTTGCTACGTTCTCCTCGCCCCTCGAGAATGCACCAAACTGACCGCTCAGTCTGTTGATTGTGTCTTTCTGGGATACAGTGCCGAGCACAAGGGCTATCGGTGCTGGGATCCTGTTGGTCGTCGGATGCGGGTTTCTCGGGATGTGACTTTTGACGAGTCTCGTCCATTCTACCCACGTCCTGCCTCTCCTTCGGCTTCCTCTGTGGAGTCTGTCTTTCTTGACCTTTCCAGATACACCTATATCTGTTTTGCCCTCGTCCACCTGTCCCACTGAGTCTCCACATATTCCCCCTGTGGCCTCTCCGCCGTTGTCGCCGCCTGTGTCGTCTCCTACGACTCCCCAGGCTCCTCCCACTACAGTACCTTTTCCATCTTCTCCTGATGTTCCATCTTCTTCTGATGCTCCATCTTCCCCTGATGGGTCATCTTCTCCTCGCTACGCTCTCCGCGATCGCCAGTCGATTCGGCTTCCTGCCCGTTTTGCCTTTGCTGGCGCAACTACTCGTGAGCCTGTCTCCTACCGGGATGCTGTTACTCATCCTGAGTGGCAACTTTCCATGGCCGAGGAGATTGCTGCCCTCGAGCGTACTGGTACTTGGGATCTTGTTCCTTTTCCATCTCATTCTCATCTCATCACGTGTAAGTGGGTCTATAAGATTAAGACTCGCTCTGATGGCTCTCTTGAGCGCTATAAGGCACGTCTTGTTGCTCGTGGCTTCCAGCAGGAGCATGGTGTTGACTACGACGAGACTTTTGCTCCTGTGGCCCACAGGACCACTGTTCGCACTCTTCTTTCGGTGGCGTCTGTTCGCCATTGGTCTGTTTCTCAGCTTGATGTCAAGAATGCCTTTCTTAATGGCGAGTTGCGTGAGGAGGTCTACATGCATCCGCCACCCGGGTATTCTGTTCCTGATGGCATGGTCTGTCGCCTTCGTCGCTCTCTCTATGGCCTTAAGCAAGCCCCTCGTGCTTGGTTTGAGCGCTTCTCCTCTGTGGTCACTGCTGCTGGCTTTTCAGCTAGTGATCATGATCCTGCGCTCTTTGTCCACACTTCGTCTCGTGGTCGGACTCTTCTTCTTCTGTATGTTGATGATATGATCATTACGGGAGATGATTCTGAGTACATTGCCTTTGTCAAGGCTCGTCTTAGTGAGCAGTTCCTTATGTCGGATCTTGGTCCTCTTCGTTACTTCCTTGGGATTGAGGTTACTTCCACTCCAGATGGTTTCTTTATGTCCCAAGAGAAATATATTCAGGATCTTCTTGATCGCGCCTCTCTCACTGATTAGCGTACTGTTGAGACTCCCATGGAGCTCAATGTTCATCTCCGACTCTCTGATGGCGAGCCTCTTTCTGATCCGACTCGCTATCGTCATCTTGTTGGGAGTCTTGTCTACCTTGCTGTTACTCGTCCGGATATCACTTATCCAGTTCATATTCTGAGTCAGTTTGTTTCAGCTCCCACTCAGGTCCACTACAGTCACCTTCTTCGAGTTCTGCGATACCTTCGCGGGACTATCTCTCGCCGTCTCTTCTTTCCACGTTCCAGCTCGTTACAGCTTCAGGCCTATTCGGATGCTACTTGGGCCAGCGATCCCTCTGATCGCCGGTCTATCTCTGCTTACTGTGTTTTTCTTGGGGGTTCTCTTATTGCCTGGAAGACGAAGAAACAGACTGCAGTGTCCCGTTCGAGTGCAGAAGCTGAGTTACGAGCTATGGCTCTCTTGACAGCAGAGATTACTTGGCTACGGTGGTTACTTGAGGATTTTGGTGTTTCTATCACTACACCAACCCCTCTCTTGTCAGACAGTACAGGTGCTATCAGTATTGCTCGTGATCCTGTGAAGCATGAGCTCACCAAGCATATTGGTGTTGATGCTTCTTTCATGAGGTCTTGTGTGCATGATCAGGTGATTACTCTTCAGTATGTGCCTTCGGAGCTTCAAATAGCGGATTTCTTCACGAAGGCCCAGACTCGAGCACAGCACAGCTTCTACCTCTCCAAACTCAGTGTTGTTGATCCACCATGAGTTTGAGGGGGGTGTTAGAGATATATGTATAGTTTGTTATTCCCCATTGTTATGAGGGGTTCTTTGCATATTTACCACCTGTACTTTGTGTATATATACCGGCCCATTGGCCTCATATTGAATACAAGCGCTATTCATAACAGTAGGATCGTATATCACAATTAGAGAAGGTGTGGTGAATAATTGCCTCTACTTTCTTAGTACTTGAAAACAAATCTCAAACCAAAAAGAAAGCAATATAAATTATCATATATAGATTTCGACCACAACAAGTTCGACCGCTCGCTTAACCCCTTTGCACGTACGCCATGAAGGTTTCGACTGCTTGGTGCTTGACGCTCGCTCGACTGTTCGTTCAATAGCTCGCTCAGTGTTGATCTTCAACTGTTTGTACGTACTCGTAATCTTCAACATCGGGAGCAGAACTTTTTGATCACTTGCACTCGACTGCTTTCCCTGCCGATACTATTGGCAACGATTGAGTAGACGACTCGGTGTGCGATCAAGTCGACGGAGAGACGCTGTCTTGCCACGCACAACTCTACTTGAACAAAAACAAGTTAAAGACAACACACATAAAAACACGGTGCTGGTGCCGACGAACTTTTCAGGAATAGATATGATCTTTTATTTCTAAAACATATTCTGTGGCTATAAAGTGTCCTCCCGGCACCCCCAAACCCTAGTACAAAAACTTTCTCTCCAAAGCTGCGCAAAAACCACACGTTAACCCTTAGCCTCTCTTGCTTTTATAAGCTAACATCCCAAACCATGTTCACCTCAAATACAGACACCTAAGTCTATCCATTCCGAAAAACAAGGGACCTGAACCCCTTTCAAACACGGGTTTTACTCAATCTCTACGTCTTCCCAATTATAAACTCCTTCAACAACTCTTAGCTCATCATATGACAAAGCCCCTAGGACCGCACCTCCTGTATCTTCATCACGTATTATCCATCTCACATGTCAAAGCTCTAGGACCGCACCTCTCGTAGCTTCTCCACGTATCACCACATTTAATCTCCACATACCCCAGCGTGAGCCTGACCAACTCGAGTGACATCCTCAACCACTTAGATCTCTCCATCCTAGTCCTGGCCCTCCTCGTCACCGACCATGACCGTTTCCAAGCCAACTTGCACATGGAAAAACCAAAAAATGTTTTCCCATCACAAGTTCGTCTGATCTTGACAGTCATCAGTCCACACACTCAAACAACACCTTTGACCGGTCTGATCGAGTAAAAAGCACTAGTCGAAACACTGGTCGTTGAAACACTAGTCGAAACTCTAGTCCGATCATGCTGTTCTGACCACGGGAGAAAGATGGTCTGGCCGGTCTGGTTGCAAAAACTCCCGAACTTGCAGACGATTGACTAGAGGGAACAAAATGACACCCTACAGATGATTGATTAGAGAGAGCAAAGCGACAGCATGTAGAAGGTTGATTAGAGGGAGCAAAGTGACATCCTATAGATGATTGATTAGAGGGAGCAAAGCGACGGCCTACAGATGATTGATTAGAGGGAGCAAAGTGACAGCCTACAGACGATTGATTAGAAGGAGCAAAGTGACAATAAGAGGCTTGCATAGACTTCACTTGAGTACCCTTCCTTAACCTGTCTTTCTTCTCATTCTTTGCTTTCCAAAAGCAGAATTGAACCAAATGACCATCTCTATCACAATGAGTGCATTGATACTTGACTTGATGAGTGGTCGTATCAATCGATTTTATAGCACTTACTTTGGTAGAGGGGTCCTTTGCTATACCAGCAGATTTAAACACAATTTATTTTGGTTCATATTCTACTTCAATTTTTTAGGTTCGAGAAGCTGAACTATCTTAAGATAATTATTTTTGGCATGCTTAATAGAATTAAATCATAGACCGTGATTTTTTACAATTATTTTTGACTTGACTAGGATCATATTCAGATTTTTTTCCAAAAGAAAACCTCTCTAAAATATTTTTAATATACGCATTTTCTTTAGCCAAAGTAGGATAGGTTGTGCACTTATCAAAATCATTTGCAAGATCCTTACAAGCACTAGACTGTGTCAATCTTTCCTTTTTAGTAAAATCATTAAGTTGTCTAGTCAATGCTTCTATTTCGATGTTAAGCTTAGGATACTTCGAGCAAGAGGATAATTCACAATAAAGCATCTGCTATATTGTTTCCTGAGATGAATTAAGTCTAGCTTCTAATAATTCACAATTAGAGCAAGATTTAGATTGAATATTTGAAATACTTGTTCCTAAACATGTAGAAGAACTAGACTTGAACTTTTCAATTTCACCATTTGCAAGTTTTAACTTTTCATCATAAGAGTCATGTGTCAATCTTAATTCATCAAATTTAGCATTTACATCATCAAATTGAACCAAGTTGGATGCATTAATTTTCCTAGTAGACTCCAACTCAGAATATAAAACTTAACAAAACTCATAAGATTCATCATCAGGAATAAAAGCTCTAAGTCCAATTATTTCAGAATTTAAGCTATCAACAATAAAATCATGACTTTTCATTTTCTTTTTATACTTTTTGAGCTCTTCTATCAATCTAAACATGGCACGAGATAAACCTATGTAAGAAGGTTTTAACTCATTAGGACCACTGTAGAGATCATCATTGTCGAGCTCCTCACTGTTTGCCATAAAACACATCTCTGTAAAGGCTACATCCTTTGCCTTCTTGCCATTGTCCTCATCTTTGCTTCTAGAATCATCATCACTAAAATCAATCTCATCAAGTGCTGAAATTATTTTGTTGGCCACCCTGCGATAATTGCGCTTCTTGTTTAGGTCAATCTTGACTTGAGGGCAACGAATTGGTGCCTTGTCATCCTTGATCTCCTTGCTCCTCAATTTGGGGTAATTTATCTTGATATGCTTTTACTACCCACATTCATAGCATCTGATTGGACCTCCTCTCCACCTTGATCTGATGTTATTAATCACCTTGGTCACCTTGTTGGAGAGAAATACAAGCTGCTCTTTTTGAATCTATTTTAACTACTTATTTGAAATAGAACACAATGTAGAAAAAGAAACAATAGAGGAATTAGAAGAATTGTCAGCTTGGTTAATCACTAAGCCCAAAGAATCAGTCTTGTTTATTCTGGCGAAAACATCAGCCTCATGTGTTTTCAACTTGGAGTAAAGATCATTCAAAGTAAGTGTTTCCATGCTAGTAGAATGATTAATAGTAATGACTAGCATATTCCAAACAAACATATCCAAAGAATTTAAAATTTGTTGAGCATTGTCAGAATCAAAATAGATGATATCAATAGATTGCAAATCTATAACAATTTTATTAAAGCGATAAAAAAGAACATTTACTGATTCTCCAAGTTTCATCTCAAATTTAGAATACTCATTTTTGAATTGGTTCTAATAAACACCTTTAACAGATTTAAATCCTTCATAAAAATCAGCTAGAGTAGTCCAAATTTTATTTGCAGATTTAATATGAGCAATTTTGACAAACTTATTTTTTACTTAATCCTTGCAATAAGATATTTCTATCCTTAGCATTAGCAGTATTTTCAATAGTAACAATAGCAGGCACTATATATATATGAATTCTCAACTTTTTGCTACATAGTGTTACCTTATGCTTGTAGAAAAACTTCTATGTGTGTTTTCCAATAAAGATAATCTGATCCATCAAAAAATGACGGCTTACCTGAGAACCGATCTCGATCTGGTGTAATTGTAACTTGGCTCTGATACCACTTGTAGGATCGTATACCGTAATCAAAGGGGGATAAATGATTGCCTCCACTTTCTTGGTACCTGAAAATAAATCTCAAACCAAAAAGAAAACAATCTAACTTACCATATGTGGATTTCAACAATAAGAAGCTCGACTGCTCGCTTGACCCCTTTGCACGTGCTCGATGAAGGTTTCGACCGCTTGGTGTTTGACGCTCGCTCGACTTTCATTCGACTGTGTGCTCAATATTGATCTTTGACTGATTTGTACGTACTTGTAATTTTCAACATCGGGAGCAAAACTTCTCGATCACTTGCGCTCGACTGCTCTCCATGTCGATACTGTTGGCGACGATCGAGTAGATGACTCGGCGTGCGATCAAGTCGACTGAGGGACGCTATCTTGCCATGCATAACTTTGCTTGGAACACGAACAAGTTGAAGACAATGCCCAAAAAAATACGCCGCCGGTGTTGATGAACTTTTCAGGAATATATCTGATCTTTTATTTCGAAAACATGTTATGTAGCTACAAAATGCCCTCCTAGTACCCCTAAACCCTAGCACAAAAGTTTTCTCTCCAAGGCTCTACAAAAACCACACATTAATCTTTAGTCTTTCCTGTTTTTATAGGTTAATGTCCCAAACCGTGTTCACCTCAAACACGGACACCTAACTCTATCCGTTCTGAAAAACAAGAGACCTGAAACCCTTTCAAATACAGGTTTTACACAATCTCTACACCTACTTAGTTATGGACTCCTTCTACAACTCCTAATTCATCACATGACAAAACCTCCAGGACCGCACCTCCTGTATCTTTATCACGCATCATCCGTCTCACGTGTCGAAGCCTCGAAGACCGCATCTCTTGTAGCTTTTTCATGTATCACCACCTTTGATCTTCATATGCCCCAGTGTGAGCCCGACCACCTCGCATGACATCCTCGACCACCTGGACCTCAAATCTCCCCATCTTAGTCCCAGTCCTCCTCGTCACCGACTATGACCGTCTCCACGCCAACGTGTACATGCACAGACCAAAAAAGTTTCCCCGGCACAAATTCTTTCCAACTTGACCGTTATCAATCCACACACTCAAACCACACCTTTAACCATCCATCAACACCAACTAGATCAGTCACGACCACAATATCCAATGCTTTCCAGAAAATCAGCCTTAGACAACTCATTACGACTGGTTATGACCGCTATGCATAGACCGATCGCTACCTCATCGAGTACTCGAAAACACAAGTACCTGGGAATTACTCTAACTCCACTCAGAACACTCGGGAATCACAAGTATTGCACAGACTACCGACCGACAACTAATCACTGTACCATCGACCACTAACCGATCACCGAGTACCAACCAAGTACTATATCACCGACTATAGTACCAACAGGGTACTGTAGTAATGACCGCTCAGTAAGACCAGTCGGACCACCATGTATAGGCTGGTTAGACCGCTCACCCAACAAGCACGGGTACTCGAGGTACTCACAGATCACTGGAATTGAAGCACTCGAAGTCTACGTGTACTGATCGTGAAGCCTACGACAACCGATCGGAAAAACCCTACGACTATCAATCAACAAAGTCTGCGATTACCGATCACCGATCAACTCCTGGAGCTACGACCATGGACAAAGCATTGTAGTTACGACCAACGACAAAAACACTGTGGTTATGACCAAATCACTTGTGCTTATGCCTAGTTAACTGTTGCTTACGACCGATTCACTATAACTCACCATCGTCAGGTAAGGTAGTTCTGCCATGGTCGGAATATCGTGGTCGATGTGCTGTGGTCGATTTGCCATGGTTGACCTGCCGTGATCAAAATGCCGCGATCGACCTCCATCGTCGATATGTCGTGGTCGATTGCCGCTCTGAAAACTCTAGCAATACGAGCGCATTGACCAGAACTTTTATAAACGCAAATTCTAATGAAACCCAAATATTAATTATTTATCATCACTAATTGCACACCACTAAATGGTCTAACAGGTGCTAGTGAAGACACAACTTTTCATGCTCTTGTGGATTGCACTTACGGGAGATCTTTTTGGGCTGCCATGAAAGAGCTAGTGAATGTTAAGATCCCTGCCCTTCATCCTCATACTTGGGCTTGTGAGATCTGGACCTGGCCGCATACCTAGGTCCAGCCGGGTTTTTACTCCCCGGGCCACAGGTCCACATGGGCGGAACACAACCAAGCCCACGGAGCAACGGAGCAACAACCTTATAAGTGGTACTGGGCCTTCTCCCCCCAAAAGACTAGTCCAATGGGTGGGGGCTCTCCCACACTTATAAGTTGTGCTTTCTCCTCTTCCACAACCAATGTGGGATTATTCCCAACAATCTTCCCCTCACACATTGGTTGGACACATCTACAACCATGAGGTCCAAGGAGGTGTTAGGCACCTAGGCTCTGATACCAAATGTGAGATCTGGACCTGGCCGCATACCTAGGTCCAGCCGGGTTTTTACTCCCCGGGCCACAGGTCCACATGGGCGGAACACAACCAAGCCCACGGAGCAACGGAGCAACAACCTTATAAGTGGTACTGGGCCTTCTCCCCCCAAAAGACTAATCCAATGGGTGGGGGCTCCCCCACACTTATAAGTTGTGCTTTCTCCTCTTCCACAACCAATGTGGGATTATTCCCAAGATTATTCCCATCTAGGACTCTGTGTGTTTGCCTTGAGCATGTCCCAGACAATGTGGCGAGCTGCTTAGCTCTTGATTGTAGTCCTAATGATTCAATGAAGAGCGTTGCTCTTGCTCTCAAAAAAATTTACGTGAGGATTAATTTTATTCTTGTTTTTCAGAAGCCATGGCAAGGAACTTCCATGGGAGCTACTAGAGAAGTCCTCAGCGATAACGGTGGGAGGCTATGGTGGTCCATGTCATCGGTGGGGAGGAGCCGCAGTGTCGAGTTCGTCGGTGAGGAGAACAACCGCTGTGGGTGTTGGAGTTGACCCACTCAACTCTAGAAATCAATAGCTTATTTTCTCTCTCTCAATTCTTGAGTTTTTCACTTACACATGCAGCGCACAAATGAAATTGTTCACACAAATGGCACAATAGCAATTTTTTCTTCAAATTTGGTCCTCGAACGACCGTTTTGTAAATCTAGCCTCTCCTTAAGCTCGATAGCCATGTGCAGTGCTACCACAGCTCAGTGGATCCTATCGAGCCATCAGAGCTCGGCAGCAACTATTAAGCTAGCAGCACCTGCCACAACTTGACAAGTCCTGCCAAGCAACCGTGGCTCGGTAGGATAGCCAAGTGGCCACACATGGATAGGTGATTATGGGGCATCATTAGTACTAATTAATCATTATATTGAATGATTAGCACTAATTAAGTACTATTAAAACTATTTAATTATTGTGTGATTGACCAACGCTCTGCTAAGCTAGGAGAGCTCGGCTGGTATCTGCCAAGCACAAAGATGGGACTAGATTTATAAAAATGGATGTCAGAGAGTCAAATTTGAAAGAAAAAAGTAGTTACAGTGCCATTTATGTGAATAGTTCCACATATATGCACTCATACTTGCACAGGAAGGAAGATGTACACACAAAGTGTTCTTTTGGTGACGCTCTAAACTACATTGCGTCTTTTCTTCTTCTTTTATTGACTCAAAACAAAGTTGAAAAGTAAACATAATATGGAATAAATTATCTAATTTGATCCGATGCCGATTGTATCAGGATCCTACTTGGCAAGTCTAGATTTCTTTCCAACAATCTCCTCCTAATCCAGACTTGCCTTTTCCTAGTTTAGACTTAACACATGATCCAAACTACCAGTTACGCCTCCACATGAAGCGATCTACATGCAAACAAAACATATAGCTGTATGCAGGAACTCAACTCACGTAGTACATGTCCATCTACATGTAAAATACTAAGACGTTGACGCATATTTAATTTGTTGAGGCGGTCAGTCTTAACTACAACTTGCCTAACTCATACTCGACACAGGATGGTAAATACATCTCTTCAATGTTCCGGACTAAACTCTGCAGAATCGACTCAGGATGGTGAACATGTCTCCTCAATGTCCTGAACTCATCTCATTTTGGGTGTCCCAAGTCTCCTTGGCCGTTTCCTTTTTGGCCAAGAGCATTGTCATGGCCTTAGGCATGGCTTGGAATATGGCAACGAGAGCCATCTAGTCCTTGCGTTCTTGGACTAGCTCATTGCCCTCCACTCCCGTCCACACCCCTTGTGCGCACATGAACACATTCATCTTCACTGACTAGGGGTTGGAAATGGATACCAATTATTCGGTTACCGTATTCAATAGGATACAAATACGGTATAGATTTTTTTCATCTGATTAATAATTTCTCTCCTATTCATATTTATATTCAAATTTGCATAAAAAAATATGCATATAAATATGGTGTGAACTTTTACCATCCAAAATGTTATTTTTATCTGGAATATTTGTATTCGTATTCGATGAAGAAAATACATATTTTTATTGCAATACGACTAATTAGTTGGATAAGTTTTTTAATTTAATGTGAATTCGTGTTTCTTTAGGTGAAGTAAATGAATTTGAATGATTAAGCGGGATTGTACGGGGATAAAATACCATTAATATATTTACACTACATAGTTATGAGAATATCCAGATCTGACCGAATTGAGTAGATATTCGATTCGAATTCATATTCGTTACAATATTTGATTCATATTTGTATTCAAGAATATTCGAATTTATCTACAAAATATGAATGATTCTTTGATATCATTTGTTGAAGTTGATCCACTCAACTCTATAAATCAATCGCTAATTTCTCCCTCTCAATTCTTGTGTTTTTCACACACACGTAGCGCACATATGCATGCATACTTGCATATGGAGGAAGATGTACACATGAAGCTTTCTTTTAGTGACGCTCTAAACTATATTACATCTTTTCTTTTCTTTTTTTTATTGACTCCAAACAAAGTTAAAAGTAAACACAATATAGAAACAAATTATTTAATTTGATCTGATGCCGATGATTCAATTGCATCAGGATACTAATGCTCTATTACTTAATAAGTCTACCTGAGTAGTAGCCGGCGGGGAGGAGTAGCCGCGGTCAGGGTCCTCGTCAACGGGAGCGAAAGCTACCTGAGTTTCTTCTCAGAACGGGGGAGATGGAGCGAATACAGCTATGCTCTTCCTTAAAAATTCACAGGTCATGGAAGAAAATTGAGAGATCCATTTTTTGATGGGTGGACCAGATCGGAGCTAATGCCACCTCTGCGATAGCAAGGCTCAACGCAGAGGATCCGAATCCCAAGAAAGAGAGCATCCTAGCCGAGCGAGCCTTGCAGTCTAGGGGACACCAGCAGCAGCTACTAGCCATGTAGGCTATATAGGTGGAGTGCCCTGCGCATCCACCATATGCTCGTACGTACCAAACTCAGATCAATCACTGCTCTCCTATAGCGACAAGAGAAAGCGGATCAGACGCCGCACGCAGCAGCAGCAGCAATTGGCCGATGCCAATGTACACTGTCCCCATGCTGCCAGCTGACTGATAGGTCGATCTATCCACAACTATCTACTACACAACACCTGCTCGCGAATCAGCCATCATCGTTGAGACTGTATCAAATACAAACTTCTATCTTGTATTAACCGTTTGATCCGACAAGCAAGGTGATTTTTGTTTGTTTGATCCTGGGGAGCTAGCAGTGTTAGTATCATCCCAAGTTATATATTGACTTAATATGCATGATTGACCGACAGGACGACCGAGGCCATATGTTAAAATCATCCTATTTTCAGGATATGATCATCACGTGGACCTTTGGCATGCAGTTTTGAGTAGGGCAAGTTGGTAAAACTATAGAAGCATCAGATCAAGCTTAGCTTATCTTCTCTTTTTCTATAGTGAGCGATCTTCGTCCAAATGGACCAAATAAATTAGTTGCGTTCTTTTTTGCTGTAATTATAGTTTATGATTTTTAGCCTTAGTATGAGCGCTCGTGCAAATAAACCAAAAGTCGATAAGCCGCTTCTAAAAGACTATCCTGATAATCCATTTTGAAATAGCGATAAAAAAATTACCCAATTTGTTTGTTCAAAGGAAGCCGGCTGTAGCCAATCTGGGTCCACAGAAGTTGGTGGTTGTGAGACTATAAAGTTAATAACTTTGACACCATTCTAAACAGTTTTTGTTTCTAAAGTCAAGAGTCGTTTGGAACGTGTTGGCTTGTTAACATGACTTTTTTCTTTGCATTATTCATATAGATATAATGATGTTTTTTCTATTTATTTATTTTAATTAAATATCTTAGAAAAAGGATAAAAATCGCTATGGTATTATTTGAGAAAAAGCAACCACCGAAAACCAGAAACAACGGCACCTTTGAACAGACCCATTTGTATAAGCATAGCGTCACTTTCCATGGCTGCTTGAGGCTACAGGAGAGCCAGTGCCTGCTTCCCTCTGGCATCCCGAAACGTGTGCCCAAATAACGGCTTTGAGACCAGAGGCAAATTCCACTTTCGAGCCAGGCCCTCATCCACACACACTCTCTCTCTCTCTAAAAAAATGCAAATTTTGGCAAATTACAGCTTGCTCTAAAGAAAAAACCTGTCCTATCACTCACAGGAAACCCCCAAAAGAAATACTGCATGTTGCAGAATTGCCAAACGTTTGTTCGAGACCAGTGAAGTAGCTAGGCGTGATCATAGTTCAGTAGAATAAGTTTGACTAAAAAAATGCTGTCAGTGCATGAAGCAGCAACTTGAATGGATACACTGCTATTCCACAGTAAATAGGCAGTGTAAGTGACGAACCAAGTGAGAAGTATCATGAATAATGAGTGATCGATATATTTATGAGCTGAATTTTGATTTTCTAAAAGTTGGCAAGATTTAGTTCTGCTATCAGTTTTACGCGGCACCACCAGCCTAGCAACGACAGTAGTACTGGACGTATCAAAATCATTAAAATCTACGCAAGCTAATAGTACTGCGGTGTTGGAGCGGCGTTACTACTGTTGTGCGGCATGACCGACCGAATATTGGCAGTAGTGATTTTCCAGAGAGGATCATTTTTGAGGAATTGAGCTGAGATTGGGTCTGGCAGTACCGGAGTTAAAACCATGGTACTACCCCAGACCAGTATGATCGGCCCTTGGATGGCGGTAGCGATAATCCAAGAGGAGTTGTTTTGAGTTGAGTTGGAGTTAAACTCAAGCGGTCATACCGGGAGACACAGGACAAGACGATTAGGTTGCCACTAAACAATGAAATGTAAGCGGAAGCATTAACGAAAATTGGGTGAAATAATATGAAATGGCAAACCTACTAACCGAAAGGGAGAAACTATGAAAATCCAAAATAAAACAAAGGGATGGGAGTATGGGTCATATGTTACTCTTATAATTCGTTTGTGTTTATATCGTGCAACTAGAATAAAATGAATATTAAGATCTCACATGAAAAAATTATATCAAAACCCTTGTATTGAATTACCACTAGGTTTGCACTTAACGAGATATTCCTAGCTAAAATTCTATGTGGCAGTTTGCAATAGAAGTGTAACACCCCGGTTTAATAAAATCCAAGAATGTTACCAACACTAAAATTGCTAGCAATTTTAACCATCCAATAACTATGTCCATCAATTAGACTTCAACTATAATTCTACAACATAATCATGAACACATATCAATATCCATTATTCTCTTTTCTCATCTTAATTTGTTTCTGTTAATGCAATGCAATACAACATGCATCTCCAAGCATATACCGGTATAGCTAAGGGAATTCCCGTTGACATTCATCCCCTTCTCTCCATCCCGTGGAGGTGTCTAATATATTTTACTCAAGAGCACTTCGGATTAGTCAAATAGTTTTCTTATCGACCTGGCTCATGCACTCCGGACTAACTATATGACTTACTCACTGTCCTAGCTCGTATGCTATTATCATGTCATGAGTGCAACAATTCTTTTTACCACATACACATTCTCATCATTAATTCATCTCATACTGAACAAGTGGTAATCAAATATTGCATGCCAAGAATAATTTAATAATAATGAGTAATTATCCACCATCATCTACCATTCTACCATACACTGGCCTTTCAATCTCATGAAGTGGAACAATGGGTAGAAGACATCAACCCTGTGGCAACCTCGCCTATAGAAAATACTCCATCTCAACACATGCCATAACAGCACAAACAACAAATAAAACAACAATGATACAAACTGCTCCTAGATACCTACGAGCAAGAAGTAATTTGGATTTTAGGATTTTTGGGTGTTCTTGAGGTCTAGGATCAATATTCTTCAAATTGACAGAACCAAATCCAAGAACCTCAATTTCTCTTGTCTTATCTGATTTCTGACATCCTAGATAAGGTGCGTTCAAAGTTTTAAGGCATTTGGATTTTTTTGTAAAAGTTATGTAGTTTTTAGTTTTGTTCGATCTAAATTCTTAATGTTAATAGGAGAGTGTGGTATGACAGCACCTTACATATCGATAGTACTGCTCGGAATATCAAAGTAGGAAAGTTCAAACAATCATTCAATCCCTCGGATTATGTGCTTCGGTCCTACTGTAAGCATCGGTGGAGGTAAATGGATACTGATTCAGCGAAGTGGTAGCCAACAAAAGGCAGAAGTACTAATTAAAGTGTTTATGCCTATCTGTTTTTTTGTAGCTCTTGAAAGAGGAATAATTTCAAGTGGGCAATTCGTCCAGCTGATTTTATTATATCGCTGGCAGAACAAGTTGTTTAAGTAACATAGATGCCCAAATCTTTAGCATATATATATTTTAAAAACAACAGGTGAGATTAAAGACACCACAATATATAATCCTTAAACTAGAAAAAAGAAAGATTTCAAGAAATTATCTTTTTACTAGAAAGAAAAAGAGAACCATCTAAACTATTTAGCTAGGACTTGATTATAACAGTTCTGATGAATTAATATCTATTGCAATTGTGTCAGACTTTTATAGCTACATAACAAATACAACTTATAGATGTTACAATTATACAAGAAATACAACTATATCTAAATATATGTACTATAGCACCTATATAGCCACACAATTGTGTGGGAATTAAGCTAGTATTCCAAAAAACAAAACGATAAATCGAAACGAATGCTTTAATTTAAATTGTTCAAAAAGAAGATCCACACATATCCAAAATCACGAGTAGTTAAAGATAATTGCAAAAGCCAAAATAAAAAAGAACATCATTGCGCTGCATATGTACGTATCCCTTTCGATGCCAGCTTCAACTTCCAGTGTTCTGTTTGTGCGGCACAGCCTCACTCTAAAGAGATGCTATTTCACTTAGCACTGGAGCTAGCTAGCTAGTTGATAGTGGTCAGAATTCAGAAAGACAATTTTATAGTTTAGCAATTGGGGTCGGGGGTGAAATCAGTTGCCCATGCGGCCATACAGAGTCACGGCCCCACAGCTTTTTCTAACAACCATCTGCTACAGCGGCTGTGGCTTCGTGCAGCTTACCGGCACAGTGGCTCACAAACTCTTTGGTATTGACTTCTGTTTTTACTAATATGAATATTTTGTTTTTAAAATCTGCTTTCTTACTTCTCTTGTTTTTATCTTTTTATCTCTCTTATTTCAAAGATAAGACAGAAGTACACGGGCACATTATACACCCACTTCTCTCACTAGAGTCTCACGCACACATCTCTCCTTTAATTTTTTCATCACTCGTCTCTTCCTTTTAAAAATTATTTTTTAATTATTATTATTTATTTTCAATTAAAATTATAAACCGTAGCTAATATGGACATACTCTAACCCTAGCGAGCTACACACCTTTTGTTCAGTGGTCATGTACTGATGTACAATGCGTGAAGTTAAGATAAGATTAACTACCCAAAGAAGTCCAAAAATATTTTTGAAACTGTCAATTTTTTTAGGTTCTTTAAATTAAGGGCCCGCTCCGAATGTAGAAAACAAAGAGCAAACAATAGGAAAATCATATGAACTAGACATCATTTCTAGTGCAAGACTATAGGAATTGAAATTTGAAAACACACATGCATGAGACGTGCATGATGTAGGAATGACCCAAAAGAGGTACAAGACTAACCGCCCAAAAAATTCCAAAACCATTATTTTGAACCATCAAAATTTGTTATGTTCATCGAATCAAGCGCCCGTTCGGAATGTAGAAAACAAAGAGCAACGATAGGAAAAACGCATAATCTTAACATCAGTTCTAGTGCAAGACTAGGAACTGAAAACACACATGCATGACGTAGGATGACCCAAAAGAGGTGTTTGGATGCTTCAGGAAAAACATATAAACATTTCATAAATCTAGAGGGCAAATTCATGAGATAAAGAGAGATAGTTGTATCGAACAAATCAACGAAATTTTATCCATGAGAGGTTTGAGCTAATGTTTGTTCCCTCAAAATGTGTAGGGTATGAAAGTTTCACACGAAATTCCACTAAGCCAATCGTTCAATCCAAATATGTAACCTTTAATTTATAGGAATTAAAATTTCCTTTAGGATTAAATCCTTAAAAATTCCTCTAATTTTTCCTTCAGTCCAAGCCAAGGTTTTCGGTAACGTCGGCATCCAGAATTCTCGGTGGGGCTGGTATATTTTTGAACCGTCCAAAAAAATACAGATATTTTTCAGTTCAGAAAATTTTGGCTGAGATTGCTGAAAATTTACCGAGTTCTGGAGCGGTAAACAAATTAGAAATTAAAAATCTTGGTGGTCTCTCGTATATTTTTCGTACCGGTAACCAAAACCCTGGTCCAAACAAGAAAATTGTACAATTTTCGTAAGCAACCTTGTAAATGGTGTGAATAACTGCATGCCGTACCTAGATTTGCCAGGGCTTTGACCAGAAATTAACCATAAACTATACTAGTCTTATGATGAGGCTAATGATAGAAGAAGCTCCTAATTATATTTTCAGCTGCAAACAGTAGTTTTCGTCAAGTCTAGATAAGTCTCATAGATTTATATCAATATAATAGTTTCAGTACTCTTTATCACAACTCACAGAGGCCCCATATGTCTTGGGTTCAAAAGACCAATACAAATATACCATATGACCTCGGTCCCCTAATACACGCTTGTAGGGTCCTTCCGTTCCATGACCCCCACAAATGTTCAATGTATTGGATAAGCAAATTCCTGTGCAGATACTAAAATATAAGGTCATTTGTTTCCTGAAGAAGTAATTAAAGGAACAAGTCGTCCAGTCTTCGCAGCTGTGGCCGCCCTCCCATTCCGTCAATAAATGCCCTAGGGCACTTGTAGCCAATAGCATTTCAACATCCACCCAGCTTTTTCCCCAACAGTGTCCTTTTGGCTTTTGGCTTGTATTCTTTTCATCCCCTCATCCACACACCAACAGGCCCCTTCTCTCTCCATAAGATCGATGGCGTTCCTTTTCTTATGATCTGATCGTGGCTTATTATCTCTGGTTCTAATATAAATATTTATATGAATAAATTAAATAATAATAAATTATTTAAAAATATGTTATTTTAAAACAGTGATAAAGAACCCGTCCGTCTATCTGACGGAGACAAACTGTAAACTACAAATTATATAAAAAAGAACTTGCCTCGCTATCCAAAATGCTATGCAACCTAAGCACAATTCTCTAGCTAGCTAGTCTCTGTCTCCTACACATGAGCCAGCCCATGCTGTGTGAGCTCGAGATGAGTTACTAGTAGTCTAGTACACCTCTTCCTCACCCCTCCGCACACTACTACCGTGACTGTGAGAGACGATCTCTCCTAGTCCTAGGCCTCTTTAACTCTCTACGCCTCTCAAACACAAGCCTAGACCTTATGCTTGGCCGGACACATCTGATCATAGGCCACTCCTCCACGCACCTCTCGCTCGCTCGCACATACACATACTGCTCTTAGTCCAAGGACCTAGAGAGGAGAGGGCTCAGGGGCCTTGGAGTCCCATCACTAAAGCATGTTTCCTTTCTCTGATTCCCCAAGCCCCATGGACACAGCGCTTTACCAACAGCTGCAGCTCAGCCCTCCCTCCCCAAAGCCGGACCAATCCTTGTTCTGCTACCCTTGCTCCCCTTCTTTCGCCGCCGACGCCTTCCACCTCGGCTACCTCGGTGCCGCTGCCGCCACGCCGCCCTCCGCCGCGATCGACTCGCCGGAGCTACTGATGATGCACCCGTCGATGGAGCAACCGCCAGCGCCAAAGGTGGACGCCGGCAATAATGTGCAAGGAGTCGGCGTTGGTCTTGAGAGGGCGGCAAGGAAAGACCGGCACAGCAAGATATGTACCGCCGGCGGGATGAGGGACCGGCGGATGCGGCTGTCCCTCGACGTCGCCCGGAAGTTCTTCGCGCTCCAGGACATGCTCGGCTTCGACAAGGCCAGCAAGACGGTGCAATGGCTCCTCAACATGTCCAAGAGCGCCATCCGGGAGATCATGACCGACGAGGCGTCGTCGGAGTGCGAGGAGGACGGCTCGAGCAGCCTCTCCGTCGTCGACGGCAAGCATAAGCCGCCGGCGGAGGTGGGAGGAAGAGTGCAGAAGGGCGACTACAGCGAGGGGAAGAAGCCGGCAAGGGAAAGAAAGGCAGCGACCAACCCAAAGCCATCAAGGAAATTGGGCAATGCGCACCCGGTGCCCGACAAGGAGTCGAGGGCGAAGGCGAGGGAGAGGGCGAGGGAGCGGACGAGGGAGAAGAACCGGATGCGGTGGGTGACGCTCGCATCAGCAATTAACGTCGAGGAGGCCACCGCGGCGGCGAGGGTCGACGAGCCGAGCCCGAACAATTCGAACCGCTCATCGTCCATGAACAAGGTGAGCGCTGAATTGGAGGAGAGGTGCTCGTCAACACTTAACATCAATGGAGGAAGGATGCAAGAAATGTCAACGGCGAGCGAGGCAAGGGACCTGATACTAGCCTTCGGCAATGGAGGATACGGCAACAGCAACTACTACCAGGAGCAATGGGAGCTCGGAGGAGTCGTACTTCCCTACTCACGGTTCTACTGAGACTGAGAGGCAGCTTCGACGTACGGTACTAGACCTACTCCCGCGCCTATATATCCTTGTTCGATGAGCGTAATAATTGATTTCTTGTGTTGGTTTGAGTGTATCTCTTTGATCTTGCCTTCGGGACTTTGTGATGATGAACTTGGTTTGGTCATCGCATGATGTATTATAGCTACCACTGTGTGGATTAATTCATGTGTACGTGGAATAATCTAACCTGTGTAAATTCTGTAGTTGTTAAATTGAATCCTTCTCCAATGAGGGAAATCAAATAATGTCCCGGTGAAGGAACTACAAGCAAGCTGCTCGAGAGCACAGCTACTTTGCTAGCTGATGAATGGACGAATTGCAGACGAAAAGTATGACCAAATTAAGATTTTTTAAGTAAGATCTGAATTGTCATTGTCTTCTAACATGCATGGTGCAATTTGCATGGTGTTATAGTTCATTGGATGTTCATAAAATAATTACATCGTTCCTAGATCCTTTTAGATGAAATTTTTATGAAGTGCGACAAACAATTTTTGCTTCCTAGATCCTAATTGGCAGACGTCAGACCATTTTGTTCTACCAATTGCCGAAATGGAAGCTTCAAGGTTCAGCTAATGGCTTTGGATTTCCACAGTTTCTCGATGAATTGCAAATCAATACCTCAAACTTCTTGAACACTGTTCTCCACAACGTTCTCCAATTTGAATAATTTGAACCGTTCGTTGCACATGAACATGGTGAGTGTATACTGAATAAATAGGAATGTTTACACAAATGTCATTATAGCCACTTTTGCTTTTCTAATTTGACCACTAAACGGTCGTTTTTTTGCAAATCTAGTCCTCTCCAAGGACCTACCGAGCTCGACAATTATCTACCGAGCCCCCCTCGGCAGCAAGTTGGTCGGCACTATGCATGCTTTATTTAGTGTTGTAATTAGTGCTAACCGTGTTTAATTATACTAATCATAATTAAGTTGTAGTAATCATGATCTTAATTAAGTACTAATCATGATCTTAATTAAGCGCTAATCGTCATGAGATTACACGACACACATATTAGCGAGGCATCGAGTATAACATATAGAAGGCCAAATCAAGTTGTCATTGTACAAAGTATATTCTCCCTTAGGGACTAATTAGATATATAATAAGGCAAGAGCTAGAGTTAAACTGATCTAGATTGTAACTTGTTAGAACAAATTAGTAAGTAGAGGAGGTTTTTTCTAACGCTAGTCACGGATTTAATGGATCAAAGTGCATGCAGCTGGTCAATGAGGCATGCTACCTTATCCTAGTTCAAAGATTTGTTTTAGCCATTGTGCTGGTTAGTACTTATTGCAAAGCTACTAACTGAATATTCAGAGGCAAACACATGTATATATTAAACTGTCAATGATTCTAATATTTTTAAAGTGCATTATTATCATCAATACCGACCTTGACTAGATGCTGATATTGCAAGGCAACTATAGATTTGACACTTGGAAGCCTCAAGACGATAAAATAAAATGTAATAATTGGGGATTTTTATAATAGCCAAAGTGACATGGCTTGTATAACCGAATCCTGTGGATAATACAGCAATCATGCACATGATTTGCGTTAATTAATTATAATTAGTACTGATTAAAGCACTAAATAAAATATGATTGATTTAGTGTTTTAATTAGCATAAATTAAAATACTAATTAAATATGGTTAGTATTAATTACTTGTGATTATCATTAATTAAGCTCATGGTTAGAGCTACCGTGTTGGCCGGCTTGTGGTCGCACGGGGGCTCGATAGGTATCTGTCGAGCTCGACAAGTCCACAGAGAGGGCTATATTTACAAAAACAGATCTTCAAAGCTAAGGTGGTGATCAGTTGGGCTTAAAAGCTCATGGCTTATGGCTGAAAACACTGTAGCTGGCTGAAAACTGTAGCTGACAGAGGCTTATTTATCATAATTAAATTTAAAAATTTTTAAAAATATAAAAAATGTGTTAGCCCAATATGTATAATACAAACGAATACGGGAAACAAAGAACCGGCAAAAAAGCTCAACAAAAAGCCAAAAGTTCAGAAAAAGACGAAATTTATGAATAGTGAAAAATAAGCCAGAAGCTCAAGCCGAACCGATCAGGGAAATTTGAAAAATAAAAATGGCTACGGTGATATTTATGTGAACAATTCGAATAAATATGCACACCAAACAGTTGTACTTCTATATTTGGGGCAGGTATTAGAAAGATCACTGTACTTACACAGCAATGATTAAATGCGTGGTTTCATTTCATACATATTAATGTTAGTGCATTTCATTGGACATCAAGCATGCACATATATACTCTGATACTCATATATAGGTTGTTGTTTTAATTATTCACAACCTCTGTTGAAAGGTGAGTAATTAAGTGAAATCAACGGGGAATCAATATATGTGCTTGTTTACTGCAATTAGCGCTGATTATCAAAGAAGTAATCATGTTCCAAGCATTAAATATCACGCGTGTAGCCGACAAAAGTATCATGGTGGTACATCATAAGCAGATTAAAGTGCGATGTTGGTATCTTATTTTGTCAACACAAGCTGCTACCTTGACGTTAACACCATAAAAGTTGCAACAGTGATAACGACCACCACGCATTTTTACCTCCATTATTTTAGGAATGATAGTAGTTCATTTAATTTAACGACAATGATTGTTGTGGTAGTTATAATTACAAAAAGGCAAATACACATATGGCAACAGTAACCTTTTTAGATATGGACGTGTTTTCAATTTACAGCAGTTTAATTTTCTACAGGTATAATTAATATCTAGAAAACTAATTTTGTAGGCTAGGTGTATGTGAAGTTCTTTTCCCCACTGGTGCAGGAACTCAATGTGAAGTTAGCGCATATATTCTACTACTAGCTAGCCGCAATCAAGTAAAAGCATGTTCAAGAATGATGATGCTTATATACTCCGTCGATGTTTACATTATCTCAAGCTTCCGAACAATGTACAAGTTGTTTTTACAAAAAAAAAGTACAAGGGCAAGGTATAAATTTGATTTTTTTTATGTTTGAATTACAATAGGACTATCTGTTTTGCATGTAGAAATAATGATTTTGGAGAGGCACACCTTCGAAATTATCCTATATGAGATATTATTATGGAGCTGTATATATGCATGCATGCTTCCAGTCTGATACAAATTATGTCACCATAAATTGAAAACTGTATAAAATAATTATCAATTCAGCCATTTGTCTGTCATATATAATAGTTTTAAATTTATACCTACCCTCCATTTAATTTTTACCATGTAAGTTTGATTGACATTTAAAATAGTGCTATCCTCCATATATAACATTGGAATAAGTCCATACAACAGCCTAAACTTTGTTTGAAAGTCCATTCAGCACCTCGAACTATAAAAGTAGACATTTGACCCCCGAACTTTGTAATCTAGTTTAAATAACATTCTGATCCGATTTCGTATGGTGGTATTGCCTGCGTGGTACGATGAGTGGGCGATTTTGCCACATAGGATGACATGATGACCAAGTTGGATGAGTGGTATATGGGGCCTACAAGGGCTTCTCCCCTACCGAGCTCCCAACTGTGCTTCTATAGTTCCCTCTCTCTCTGTTTCGATTTGAAAGAGAGTGTCGTGTATGCCCCACCTATCATTTACCTAAACTTGATCAGTCTATCATCCTGCGTGGTAAAATGACCCATTCATCGCGTCACGCGGACAATACCACCATTTGAATCTGGGTCAGGGTGTTCTTTGAACTGGATTATAAAGTTTGGAGGGTGTCAAAAGTCCGGTATCATAATTCGAGGTACTGGATAGATTTTCAAGCAAAATTTAAGGTGTTATATGGACTTTTTTCTATAACATTCTAATTTGAATATGAAGACTATTATTCTTTTTCTCTTTGACGTATGAACACTATATTCTGTTTGCGTGACCTTTTTATCACTTATTTATCTGTTACTGTGTAATAAATATCACCATTGACAATACTATTACAATATGTTGCCCTGTAAACTTTTGAAATATAAAATTTCAATATAAATGAATTCCTGTTGAAACTTATTTAATTCACCATCATAAGACCAACCAGGGATCAACTCAAGGGAATGACGTAAAATCCATTAATTACTACATGAAACTCTGGAAGGTTTTCTCAGTATTAGTCACAAAACTTTCTTCAGAAAAATGACTCTCTCCCATAAAAAATAGATGTTGTAGCTATATACAAATAGAACAAGAAATTATTTGCTGTATTAATATATCTATGATATTGTGTGCCCCTATTAATTGTATACTTATCTCTCTGGTACTACTCCTAGACAAAGCATTGCATTCAGAGAGCATTTAGTGGAAAATGCTGTTCAGAAAAGCAAAGAGGACAACAAATTGCAAACCAAAACCAGCTTGCTAAAACATCAACATTTTGAAGTAAAGAGAGTAAAATGAACAAATTAAAGATGTCACACCAACATATGCTGTTATAGTGTTATTCACCCCATGAAGGAAAAATGTCACCACAATGGGTCCTAGCAGTAAAAGCAACTGTTTGTGCACGAAAATGTACACCGATTAATTGCACCCACAACCTCAAAGGTCACATGCTGTACTACAAGACTTAGGACAAACAGTGCGCACATGTATCTAGTCATGTCATTCTGAGGTACTTTGGGTAAAAAAGACCAAGGCAATTGTATATATGCACATGCAAGAAATACGTACCTCACCAGGACTACCAACTTTGCGCAGCGCAGTACAAGAGTGCTGTTCAAACCATCAGCCACTCGGATGGAGAATGCAAATTAAGTTCTTCATCGAAACACAAAGTATATATCACTTTGCCCATGCATCTTGGTCAAAATCAATCAGCAACCCATGAACGGCATGAACTAAATTCTGCTTGCCGAAAGCACTTGATCGGACCTGCAGAAAAGACGTTCATTATCTTGATCTATTAATTATGTAGCTAGTAATATTCACCGAACAAGTTACTAGTTAGGCTTCGTACATATAGACCACAATTTTAATCATTGAAAGAGAGCAGCGCAGGATTGTTGATCTCCAGACTTGGAACAGATATAGCTTGTGAAGAAGATTATCTTATTTATATGGACGATGTATAGTCGATGTAATATGACAGGTTGGTCGCCTGTAATGTGATAACTGGAGTTGGATAATGACACAGAGTTCGACTAAGTTAGACTAATACATGGAATCTTGCCTATTAGATATGCAGTATATGATGCGTAAGATTAAGGCTTCAATTCACATCCACCGGAAAGAAAAGGCCAGAGGCTCCATATGAGATCAAGCAATTCTGAGTAGTACCGTCACTACTAGAAATCTTCGTTTTTCCTACCATTTGAATCTTTCCCTAGTGGTGGGATTGTAACCCAAAGGAAAGAAACTATCCCTAGTTGTAGACTCATAAACCAAGGGTAAGAAAACGTTCCCTAACGTTCGGCTAGATTCCTAGCTAGGGAACGATTGGGAATAGAGAATTGCTTTGTGCCAGATCAGATCGACCGATGCCATAGTGGCACATTCCTATGGTCAGGCGGCCGAAACGGCGGGAAATCCTTCCGTCATCCCACCAATTATTTCGGGGAGGCGTGCAGTTTGGAATGCCATAGTGGCACATTCCTGTTTGGAATGCGGGAATTTTTTCCGATTCCTGCGGGAATTGAACTGTTTCCTGCAAAATTCCTGTGAAATTCCTCTGTTCCAAACAGGCCCTAGTATCTTTCCGTTCTCCTCCTCCCAAAATTTCTATGTACTACCGTAGCTCTCCTCTTCCCTACTATGCCTCCTCAAGCTGAGTTCGATAGAATTGCTACCAAAATTGCACACCGCCCAGCCAAAATTCGTCACTGCTCCTATCCTCTCCTACGATTTCCGTCACTCCTCACCTCCCCGTGGAATGTTGCCTCCAAGCACCTCCACGTGTTGTTCTCGAGAAATTTCGATATTTGACACTGAATACGTACGCCTCTCAACTTTTAATCCCCAATTTGCACGCCTTTGAAAATTTAACCCTGTCACTGCGAATTCTTTTGATTCAAGGGATTCTCTTCATTTTCGCAGTGACAAGTGTCAAAATATAAAAAGAGAGAAAATGAGGAGAATCCCAAATTTTCAAAGGCGTGCGAATTAGGGGTTAAAAGTTGAGAGGCACACGTATTCAGTGTCAAATATCGAAATTTCTCGTTGTTCTCATATCCTTGTTAGTTCTCTTTTTCTTTAACATACAAATCTAAACTCAGAATTAGTCTATAGCAAATATATGTGACTGAAAATTATTGTAGGCTAAGTGGTTGCTTGCGCAGTTGTTCTTTCAGTGACATGCTATAGAATGGGTCAGGAGATAAACTAGTTGCTCGTACAGTTTTGCTTGATAATTGGCTAGATTCTACCATGAACTCTATTTCTGTCAATTGCTAGGCATGCCTTCATATGTTATCTTGGACGATTGTGTTAGACCATGTGGCTAAGTCTAGGATATTTTGGTGATGAATAATTGACAATGGTTAATTTGTTATGATGAATAATTATTGATTTTGTTTAGCTTTGTTATGCGAGTGGTGTTGCGTGTGTGCGGATTGATGTTGGTCAAGTTTGGACGAACTTGTGCCAGAAGAATGTTCTTTAGTCTTTGCATGTGCAGGTTGAGCATAGAGACGATCATGGTCAGTGAAGAGGTGGACCGGGACTAGGATGGGGAGATCCAAGGTTCGGACGGTCAAGGAGGTCACGAGATGGTTGAGCTCATGCTTGGGGTAAAAGCTTCCGCTAGGCGTTGCAATCATTCACCCCCTCTGATTGCTATCCACGATCCTACAAGTGGTATCAGAGCGAGGTTACAATGGCATCAGATTGGGATCGCTTTTCAGATAAGCCACCGTTTTTTGATGGATCAGATTATCTTTATTGGAAGACGCGTATGGAGGTTTTTCTTCAAGCACAAGGTAATTCTATCTGGCAAAAAGTTGAAAATACATAAGAGATGCCTCCTGTTGTTACAACTGAAAATTTCTCTGATGTTGAAGCTAATGCTAAGGCTAGAAATATATTGTTGCACGGTTTAAGTATAAACGAGTTTGTCAGAATTGCTCACCTTAAATCTGCAAATAAAATTTAGACCACTCTAGCGGATTATCATGAAAGATCTAAATCTGTTAAAGGTGTACGTCAGAATCAATTTAAAAAGATGTATTCTAAATTTGAGATGAAACCTGGAGAATCAGTAGATGCTCTTTTTGATCGCTTCAATAAAATTGTTAGTGATTTGCAATCTATTGATATCACATATTCTGATTCTGACATTGATCGTCAAATTTTAAATGCTTTGGATATGTCTGTTTAGAATGTGTTAGTCACTACCATCAATCATTCTGTTAATATGGAAATACTCAATTTGGATGATCTTTATTCCAATATGAAAACACATGATATTGATGTTTTGGTCAGGATAAACAAGTCTAATTCTTTGGGCTTAGTGACTAACCAAGCTGATAGTTCTTCTATTGTTTCTTTGTTTGCATTGTGCTCTATTTCAGATTAACAATTAGAAGAATTTTCAGAAGAGCAGTTTGTACTTCTCTCCAACAGGGTGACCAAGGTAATTAATAACATCAGATTAAGACGGAGAGGAGGTCCAATCAAATGCTATGAATGTGGTGAGCTAAACCATATTAAGATGAATTGCTCCAAACTAAGGAGCAAGGAGGTAAAAGATGACAAGGAACCAACTCTTTGCTCTCAAATCAAGATTGATCCAAACAAGCAGCGCAATTATCGCAGGGTAGTCAATAAGATAATTTCAGCACTTGATGAGATTGTTTTGAGTGATGGTGATTCTGAAAGCGATGATGAGGGCAATGAGAAAAAGGCAAAGGAGGTGGACTTCACAGGGATGTGTTTTATGGCCAACAATGAGGATCTAGACAATGATGATCTTTATAGTGATCCTGGTGAGGTAAAACCTTCTTATGCTGATTTATCTCGTGCTGTGCTTAGATTGACAAATGAGCTTAAGAAGTATAAAAAATTAAAAATCATGATTTTGTTGTTGAGAGCTTAAATTATGAAATCAATAGACTTAGAGCTTCTATTCCTGATGATGAATCTTGTGAGTCTTGTCAAGTTTTACATACTGAGTTGGAATCTGTTAGAACAATTAATGCATCAAATTTGGTTCAACTTAGTGATGTAACTACTAAAGTTGATGAGTTGAGATTGGCACATGTATAAATAGAGATAGGGTTAGGGGCTAACCCTGTGGATTTTGAAGATACTAATTTTGTGCTAGGGCTTAGGGGTGCCAGGAGGGCACTTGTACCCACCATGATTCAGAAATAAAAATAGATCTATTCCAAAAAAAGTCAGGCGGTGCTTTCGTTTCGCATTGTTCAAGACGACTGCTATGCAAGATTCTCCATGTATTGATCTATGTCTAGTTATTTTTCTTACTTATGTACATAAATCAATTTTTAATTAAAAATCGATTGGAAGATTGAACAAAAACGTGCACTTTTAGCAACCCATTATCAAGTCGCTACAGTAAATGCTACTGCTACAGTGTTCACTACAGTACTGCTACAGTAAAATCAGAAAAAAAAACTTTTTTTTTGTTATTTCTGTTTTTTGCAGATGAAACAATTAAAAGACAGAAAATTTGAGAAAAAACTTCCGCTAGGCGTTGCAATCATTCACCCCCTCTGATTGCCATCGACGATCCTACAGATTGTCATGTGAAACACTTTATGGTTTCCAACTGAATAATTTTTGCACATGATTTAGTGAAAACTGTTCAACTTTTATAACAGTTGTTGTATGTTCTTTTTTGATTTTTTACTGAACTCTGAACTTTTTTTGTTGTGTAGCATCCTAGCATCAGTTCAACTGTCAAAGTAGAGAACCTGAATGATACATTGAATTGGATCGCTTGAGGAATGTTTGGAGGTTTTGTTAGCGCATTGGATAGTGTTGATGGAAACTACTCTCCTCTAGATGATGATCTTGCACCATTATGATGTCAGCCAGGGTCTAAGTACTTTTGGGAAGCATACTATGTTGCAGGTGGAGCATATTCCTCTCTTTTGTGGAATGACTAACATGACGTTGTTGCATTTTGATGCCAGTCAACGATGAAACCTTTCTAACCATTTGTATTGGTGCATGCTTGGGTGTTGATTTTTGGAATCATGCTAGTGTGATGTTTAGACGGATGTGTTGGTGGAAATATGCCTAAAATTGCACTTGATGTTCTATTAAAAATATATGATAAATTTGTTATGTTAGCTCTAGCATGAACTTTGTTTTGATTGGATAATGTTAATGTAGTGTGTTTTGATTGTTATTTGTTATGTTGTCATGTGGATCAGTATTTGAATGCTGTATTATTTATAAAAAAAGATTCAGGACCCTTAGTGTTCATGCCAACCTGTAGGGAACGAATGGTTGGAACGAATATTGATTTATATTAGCAATGAAAAATAGTGTTCATATTAAAATGTTCCCTAGGCTTACAAGGAACAAACATAGGGAACTTGTTGTATCATTACCCTAGGCTGCCAGAACCAAACCCAAGGGAAAGACATTTTCCACGTCGGATAGCAGCGCCATGTGGATGTGATTCCCCTACCATGCAAAACCATAGAGAATGATTATTTCCCTAGGTATATGACTTATTTGTAGAACTCTTTATTTATGTTTTGATGTTATTTTAAATTATCTCTGATCTTATATCATTATGTGGGGACAATTTATAATTTATGGATCAACACATGTGTTGATTCATGATCAGGTTTCACGGATCGTGGATATGGGGATATTAAATCAATAATGTGGATACATGTTAGAGAATATAGTGTTAGATTAACCTATCATGAAACACTATAGGAATTGTTACATTCTTATGTATCATCAGTTGTTCTCATACATCGTCACTATTTTCTACATATGTAATAGTTTACTTATGAGTTGCGAAATATTACTCCGTAACTAGGTGGTCATAAAGATAGCTTTCCAGTTCACTATGAAACATACAGAGGAATGTGAACGATCAAAATATAAATTGCCCCTCTAATATAACGGGAGAGATATCTCTAAGCCCCTTGATATGGTTGGATTAAGAAACTGCACGGCCATGCCGAATGTGGTTGAAGAGTCAATCACAACCAAGTAATTCGCTACAGGTTCGAGTGAACAATCGAGCTATCATAGAATGGCACACTTCTCGCCTCAAATTTGATATGGTATTATGAGTCAAAGGGATTGGTACATAAGCACTATATAGCTTCATCTGATATGATTTTTATGTATATTTAGGAGTCATTATGTCCTGCTAGGGACTGCTACTGGACCGAAAATGAGTTTTCGGCTCTTGGCCAAATATACATGAACTTACATGGTCACACACTTAACAGATCGGAACGACAAGGGTCCGGATGATAGACTCTGAGTGGGATGCGATCTCTACTCGTATTGAATAAAGATCCAGGCTGAGGCTTTCTGAGTTGAATACGATATCTAATTATATTGGATAAAGATCGGTTGGAGACTATATAAAAGGTGGTGTGGGGTTAAGGGAGGTATCCCGAGACACACCCATTAAAGCCCTAGTCGTCACCTCTCATAACCCCTGTCATGTGTGCTGGTGCTAGCACACCAACGCATGACATTCCATCTCTGAATGTGTGGACCTCGATAGAGGGGCTGCTGTGACTACGGCACTGATTGAGACAATCACGAGGAGGAGACGGCTAGCTAGAGGACGATCGACTACTCTCACTATACCGATACGCTCTTCGTTGAACTAGCCGCTTCAACTCTACTTTCGCTGTACTGCGCATCTAGTGGTAATGATATATGATCTTTTACTTGCATGGCTTTCTGGTTTATATGGTAGAAAATTTTAATCTCACTAGTGCTATTTACCCGTATCCCAACATGGTCATAATGAAAAGAAATCTTGTGTGTGTATGACGCTAAAATAGAGCACCATGGTGTTTGGGCACCAGGCCTCCCTGCATTTGGATTGCTTTTAGATACGTGCAAGTGTAATGATATATAATATATTACACAAACCCGTTAATATTCATTAATTCAAAAAGGCGTCAATTTGGAAAGGAAGTTATTTGATTTAGCATGATGAATCAATCATGGATGAAAAGTCTTAATCATAGATGAAAAATCTCAATCATGGAACCTGGGCACCATGATGCCCCTTTATATATATATATATATATATATATATATATATATATATATATATATATATATATATATATATATATATATATATATATATATGAAGCCTCTTTTCTACATCCGGGTGTAATTACACCCTATATCGTATCTCACAATGTAGGGAGTATCTCGCGTAACGAGGAGTATGTACATGTAGTATATGAATATTTAAGACTATATAGGTGGTATGAACAATTTTTCAGAGGTGGTATGAACAATTTTTCAGAGGTGGTATGTACATTTTTTTCAACATACTCCTTTTTGTGTACGTATATAAAGGTATTTACAAAATAAGCTAAAAACTATGGACTCCCTTGTAATTTTTTCATGTGGTTCACATTAAAATATCTTATAATTAGTATATGAGTATACCTAAAGTGATAAAGGAGTATTTCAAGTTTGTTTATGTGGTATATTAGAGGTGGGTGTAATTACACCCGGGAGTAAAAAGTATTTTTCATATATATATATATATATATATATATATATATATATATATATATATATATATATATATATATATATATATATATATATATATATATATATATATATATATATATATAGTATAAATAACAGGGGCACCTAGGTGTCTGGACACCTAGTCTCCCTACCTTTGGATTGCTTTTAGATGCGTGCTAGTGTGATTGAGACTTTCCATCCATGATTAAGACTTTCCTTCCATGATTGATTTAGCATGCCTAATATATTACATACCATACATACCATTGCTCTAGCACGTATCTAAAAGCAATCTAACGGCAGGGAGCCTAGGTGTCTGGGCACCTAGGTGTCCCATTTCAGCGTCCTATATATATATATATATATATATATATATATATATATATATATATATATATATATATATATATATATATATATATATATATATATATATATATATATATATATATATATATATATATATATATATATATGGCGCACGTGTGCTTGGTTGCTTGGTCGCTTGGTTGAATCAATAGTAGGAACTGAAGCCCCAGATTAATTAAAATAGTACTGTCATGTCATCTGCTTAGGAAAGTACAGAGCAGTTACGTTGTTTATGTGGTGTTCAGTTGAGCTGAATTTTAATGGTTTATGGCTGAATTTTCATTGTAGCTGGTTGAAATTACACTGTAGCTGATGGTGGTTTATTTGACATAATTAAATTTTAAAAAATTAAAAAGGGTTAGCCCATCGCGTGTAATACAAACGAATACGAAAAAAAGAACGGTAAAAAAGCTCAAAATAAGCCAAAAATCAGAAAAAGATGAAATTTAGGAATAGTAAAAATTAAGCTCAAAATCAGAAACCAAGTCTAAATGACCAGGACCTAGCTCATATAGGATTGAGAAAAATAGGGAGTGAAAACAATGAAGAATGCATTACTTAGCTCGCCCACTTCCAAACTATAGCCAAGCAACCACGCTCCACGCACGACGATTAGAAAGCGGCAACAAGCTGACACGTACAAGAGCAGGATTGGTCAAAAAAACCTTTCTTGCATTCTTTTGCCTTATTTGACCAAGCATATCCTTCTCATTCTGTAGCGTGTCGCTCTAAAGAGTGCTCTAAGGGAAACATCGAAGTTCTTTTTCCTTTCTGGGTTTCTTCTAAAAAAGGATAAGAAATAGGCAAGTAATTGATCTCTTTTTACAGGTACCTCGGGAGAAAAAATGGTAGCAAGAACTCATGAGAGCATGATGTGATGATACCAAAAAAGAAGCAGCGGCGACGGCGGCGGAAAAAGGAGAACAAGAAAGAGGAGGAAGCTTACCTACGCGTTGCGGAGGCTTGGAGCAGACGGCTTATTCTATCGGAAATTCACCCATGCTCCTGAGGAAGTGAACATTGATCCCCAGGTAGCATCTCTCTCTCTCTGAAGAAAGAAGGTACAGAGAAGGCTATCCAGATGGATACATTATGTCTAGGCGTGATGTTTCCTTCCTTCTCTTTTCGAGGAAATGATTCAAAGTTCATGTGGAAAAGGCTGCAGATATTCCTTTCCTTCCCCAGAAGAAGAAAACAAAGGAACAAGAAACGAAATGCATTCCACGTCGCGTGGCTTAGGATAAAACGGGAGGAAGAGGGGACAGCTTTTGCTGTTTGCCCCAAGAATGTAAAGCAACACAGTAGGAAAGGTCGTTTCCATGGTGTACGAGAGATGAAATCTACAGAAACACAAGCTTGCTTGGTTCATGACTTGCCAGCACATTGGTTTGGCTGTGTGGGCAGTTCAAATAACTTTCAAAGCCACGTGTACTACTGGTTATCCTGGCTTACACTTAACCTCACAATAACAAAGTGTAAAATGGTCGATGGAAAATCATATATGCGTATATCAATTATCAAGAATCAATTTCAAAATAAGAGAATGGTAAGTAGACATCTTAATATTTATATTTCATTGAATTTTTCAAGCTCATCACCTGTTGATCTGAAGGGAGCGTAATGCTAGGGTCTTCAACTCTGTGCTGCTACAACCGGAGGCATTGTCGCGGAAAATCTAAGAGGTCTTCGACTTACGGAGCAGTCACAAGGATTCGGGTATCTGAGAATTCGGTTGGGTCGCTATTTTCCTTCTTGTTTTTGTTTCTTTTTTATTCCTTTGGACCGTTTGTATGGTCTAGGTTCGCCCTCTTGGGCAGTTTGGTATGCTCTTTTCTGTTACGATTGATGGTTTTTAATTATCGCTGACGATTTTTTTTTGTGTTTTTTGAGACAACAACGAATGATGGATATACCGACATAGACGGTGGCCTATTCTTTTTCGCTGCGGCTTTTTGCTTTTGGCTGCGACTTATGGCTTTTGGACTGTTTATAAAATAGAGTACGGGGTAAGAGAAACTCATGTGCGGTTTTAGCCGATATAAATGAAGTCGCGATAGTGTGTGCTACAATCAACTTGTAACCTCTGTCTTGAAAAGACATTTCGTTTGAAAGCTAATTACTATAAAAAAATCCAAAAAAACAGCTTTTACAAGAGAAACCAAAAGTCTAAAAGAACGAGTCTTTCGATCTACCTTTTTATCTTAATGAATATGACGTGCAAGGTTCATGTGGTTGTGATCAAAATGGCTTGAGCTTTTGGCTTCAGCTTATTTTTGTACTATTCATAAATTTCGTCTTTTTCTGAACTTTTGGCTTTTTTTTGAGTTTTTTTACCGGTTCTTTTTTTCCTCGTATTTGTTTGTATTATACGTAATGGGCTAACATGTTTTTTCTATTTTTAAATTTTTTTAAATTTAATTATGGTAAATAAGCCTCTGTCAGCTACAGTGCTTTTTTCAGCCAGCTACAGTGTTTTCAGCCATAAGCCACAGGCTTTTCAGCCATTTTGATCACAACCACATGTGTGTTCTAAAAAACATTGGATCAAATATAGATGGATTACATTGACTTCTTAAAGACACAAACACCTTTTAAAAGACAAAAGATATCTGCTTCCACCTTACCTGGAGCTAGAAATAACCCCTGTTCAGGGCCTGTTTGGAACAGAGGAATTTCACAGGAATTTTGCAGGAACAGTTCAATTCCCGCAGGAATCAGGAAAAATTCCCGCATTCCAAACAGGGCCTCAAAATGAGTAGATTATTGTGATATCTCCATTTGGGTTCGTACCATGTATTCTCTTTTCTATATTAATGAAATGAGGCAGAGCCTGCCATTTTTTTTTTAAAAAAAGAAAGAAAGTAGATTGCACTATAGTAGTCTTTTGTCACCTTGTTACCAACTGTTCAAGTGATCACGTATATACTATCACAAATTGACACAATTGACCCAAGTTGAACTTATGTTTGAGAGTTGTTGCGCACAACGTGCGTAAATAAAAAGGAAAAAAGGCCTAAAATATATGCCATACGCGCATTGAGAAACATTAGAATACCTCTTCATGCATGTCAGTATATAGGCATTAATTGTAGCCCTTGATAAATAACCACCGGCCGGGCATCGAGAAAGGGATATATTCCATGTGGTAGCTTCAGCACCTACTTGCAAAGTACGATTCTAGAGGCGTTTGATCCATCACCGTATCGCTTTTATGATCTGTACGTACGTATCTCGATATATGTATTATGCCTGTCATTTCTTGAATTTTGGGCACATATAACGGATTCGGATCCTGTATTTACAAAAATAACCGTATACATATAAAAATAATAAAAATGACACTTCTGCCCCCGGTCACTAGGCGGCAATGCCCTGTAGCTGACACGTAGACTACCAGAGCTTAGCCACCATGCGGCAGGTGTCTACCCCCCGGCCACCGTGCGGCCACACACCTGCTGGCTGCTGCTCGACCACCATGCGGCAGGTGGTCTACCACCCCTCCAGCATACAGCAAGTACTTAAGTCGGTTAATTAACCGACTTAAGTACATGTCTAAATTAGTATTTTATATGTAATATTTATTCAAATTTTTAAATATAATAAATGAGTTTAAAAATTACAAAATTTATATGCAGCCTCCTGACACAATATACTTCATTGTGTACTTTTTTGACAATTTTATCTACTCTGAATATTGCTCAAAAATTCATACGATTATGATATTTCTAGGAGTTGTTATATATAGCAAACGAGTTTGAAAAATTATGAAATTTTATATTCAGCCTCCTGACATAGTCGACCTAATTTTGTATTTTTTAAGAATTTTATACGGTCTGAATTTTCTATGTTAATTTATATTAATTTAATTGTGAAATGAGCTTCGCATATCACTAATTATAATTAAATTAACATGAATTAACATAGCAAATTTAGAGAACAAAAAATTCTTCAAAAATTACACAATTAGGTAAACTATGTTAGGAGGATTTACATAAAATTTCATAATTTTTAGAGCTCGTTTGCTATATGTAACAACTCCTACAAATATCATAATTCTATAAATTTTTGAGCAATATTCAAAGTGGATAAAATTATCAAAAAAATTATGCAATGAAGTACGTTGTGTCAAGAGATTGTACATTAAATTTCGTTATTTTTCAAGCTCATTTGCTATATTTAAACATTTAAGTAAATATAATATATAAAATACTAATTTAGACAGGTAATTAAGCTGGCTAGCCGTATGGTGGAGGGGCGATAGGCCACCTGCCGCATGGTGGCCGGGTGGTAGGCGCGCGGCCGTACAGTAGCTGGGCGGCAGGCGCCGCCGCACGATGGCCGAGCTCCAGTAGTCTACGTGTCTACTGCAGGCACTGCTGCCCGATGACCGAAGTGCCATTTTCGTCATTATCAAGCGTATATAGCTATTTTTGCAAATACGGATGCAAAAACACGATATATGTGCCAAAAACTCCCATTTCTTCAGGTGTTGGCCATACGGTCTATACGGCGAGGTATATATTGGTACTATACATGAGTACGGCCAGTATGTTCGTGTTGCCTTTTAGAATTATTTTTCCTGAATGACTTTTTTATACTACATAACTTTAACGGTGTGTTTTTTAAAGCAGGGTCTACTAGTCAATTGCAGCAGACATTTTGATAACTTTATTTATATCAACTAAAATTACATATGAATATCTCTTTATAAATTGTTACTATTTATTAGATAAAATAAAAAAATTATCAATAAAAGTCACTAAAAGAAAATATGATACATGTATGACCTGACCAGGTCCAACGAATAATTGGATCCACTACTCTCGTTCGCAGCCATAGTGCTGTAGAATGGAAGGATCCAGACGTCCATGCGCCCTTGTCGTCGCTCAGTCACACAAGGGACACTTGAAAGTAGCCCCTCAGAGAGAGAGAGAGAGCTCTAGAGAGAGAGAGGAGTGGGGCCCGGGACAAAAGGCTACGTTTTCAGGCGGGTCCAGGAGCGTGGAGCGCGCGCCAGGTGCGTGCGTTGTATCATGAAGCCTTGCCATATCCGGCGCTGTATCTATTTTTTCTTTAAATTTAATCTTTGGCCGTAGTCTTTAGAGATCTAATTTTATCCCTAACCTCAGTAGTCGTGATAGGTGATATATATCATCTGTCATACTACCCTAACTCAGTAGAAGACAGACAACACGGCAGGATGTGTGAACTCAATGCTATGAGCATGGCAGGCAACAAGCCCCCACTATTTTGCCACACTGCAAGAGCTTTGGCAATTCCTGCCGCACCTCCTGAGCTTGGTAGGATGGTGGGGCCATAGTCGGCGAGCATGGCAGCAGTATCTAGCCCTCGTTTAGCTATTTTTTAATAATATATTATTGGAAATATTGTAGTAATGAAAAAATGTGTGATTCACAAAAAAAATTTATGTTTTTAATAGTTTTGAAATAATAGCTAACTATTAACACTCGAATTTGACCGGTGCACCCCATGTTGAATTAAGTAATTACCATTTTGAGCCCGACATAACACTTCATAATGAAAATGTGAATTACATAGCGTGTAGGGATATGTGCGTATGTTTACCTCACTACTCCTACGATACAAATGGTAATATGCACGAACCATCAACCCGGACTACAATTAATATACATGTGCGCCTTTTAAAATCGAAAATTATAGGGATAGAAAAGAAGTCAAGCTTGCGGCCATATGTCCTATGCATTCAGGTCCATTGATCCCTTTGTCTCTCCTGCGGACTTTGGCTTTCGCGACGACTACTCAATACTCCACTTTCAGGACATGTACAAGCTTGTTCCACTCCAAAATAACCTCCCATTTAGTAGAGGGATCAGAGGCCATCAATGCCTTTATCTTGTCCTTTTGGGTGTAAGGGTTCCAACGGGTAAAGCTCTTGGATGCCACTGGATAGTTGAGCATGCATTTTTTTCTCGATCCATTGGAAGGTTTCCTTTGGGGTGTAAGGTTTCCCTGTCGTACTCTACGGGCCATCGATCCATTAGAAGAAGTAGCAACACTCCATCGCCTACCATCATGCACAAAGAAGGTTAGCAATATGTGAAATGAAACATGCAATGTGATTTATCAATGCGTAACATTCACTTACGCGGTTACGCCGCACGTGTAGCGCGGTCGGGTGGCAGTGACTAGATGTGTTGACTAAATGATCTGTACCGGATTACCGCAGTCTCACTGCGGGTATGGAAATTCTGGTGACATAGGTGAAAGCATCTAGGCCCCTAAAAATGTTAGTTTTGGTAATTAATGAATTTATGTGAATATGGGACTAATGTGTGCATTAAGTGTTTGAAAGGATATGTTCAAATAGCAAAGAAAGAGGCTCACAAAATATCCCATGAAGATTCAAGATCTCTAGGGCGACAAGGTAAATAGTTTAGGTATCTATTTTGTTTTACCGGTCTTGGAGTTAGGTTGGAAGACCGGATTATAGGATAGACGCCGTACTATTAAGAGGGATCATGGTGATTGCTTGATCATATTCAAATGTGCCTTTTGGATCAATTTAGGATCATGCATGCACTTAGAAATTAAAATTAAATCAAATCTGTGCATTGTCAGAAAATCCGGTAGTTCCGGCGTGTATTGGGCGGAACTACCGTAGGTCCGGTAGTACCGGGCGCCCGAGCGGAACGTTTTTTCCAGAGAGCGCCCGGACTAAGACTTAGTCTCTCGGAAAACGGTAGTACCGCGGTTTGACCTGCGGAACTACCGGACTGCCGGTAGTACCGGGCACTCGAGCGGAACTTTATTTCCAGAGAGCGCCCGGACTTTAACTTAGCCTCTCGGAAAACGGAAGTACCGCGGTTTTCCCTGCGGAACTACCGTATGTGCGGAAGTTCCGGACACCCGAGCGGAACGTTTTTTTCAGAGAGCGCCGAGAATAAAACTTAGTCTCGTTGAGATCGGAAGTACCGGGCTTGGGGCGGAACTTCCGGACGTCCGGAAGTACCGCGGTTTTAACGGCGGTAGTACCGCACTCATTGACCAACGGTTACTTCTGACTCTCTGACATAGCCGTTCTGACCGGTCAGCTAGGGTCCGGTAGTACCGCGGTTTTGCCTGCGGTAGTACCGGATTTCCTGATTTTTCAGGATTGTTTTTTGTAACGGCTATTTGAGGTGGGTGAGGGTATAAATACACCCCCACCAGAACTAGGACGTGTTGTTGAACATCCATTGAATACATTTGAGCCTAGAGCAACCTCTCACACCTCATTCACTCTCTTGTGCATTCATTTGAGGTAGTTGACCCAAAATTCAAGTGCATTGCATTCTAGTTGATCCATTGAGCACTTGAGTGAGATCAAGCCGCAGTGGTCTATTCTCTTGGTGCTTGCCGGCACCTAGACGGCTTGGCGAAGCTTCGGTGATCTTCTCAAGAAGATTGTGAGAAGGCCCGGAAGATTGTGAAGGCGTGGAGCTCGCCTACCCGGAGAGGGAAAGGGCATCCAATAGTGATCGAGGTGCTTAGGCTCATTCGTGGAGCCGGTCCGATTCGTTCGGGCTTACCTCAACGTGGACTAGGGGAGACCGGCAAGTCTCCGATCACCACGGTAAAAAGTAATTGTGTCAATTGTGGTTTGCTCTCTTGTGATCTTTTTCATTCAAGCAACTCTCTTCATTCATATCAATTGATTGCGTGCTTAGTTAGAGTAGCAATTGTTGTTCTCTCCCTTTCGTTATTGCTTCTAGTCAATTACTTGTGCTAGTGTTAGTGTTATCTTGCTCTATCAATCCATCAAGTTTAAAATTGCTAATTAGAATTAGACGAAAATTTTAAAACCTCCTATTCACCCCCCCTCTAGTCGGCCTCCTCGATCTTACAAGTGGTATCAGAGCTTGGTCTCTCAAATTTAGACTTAACCGTCTAGAGAGAAAAGGATGGCTAGTGAGGGTATAGCAATAGGAAAGGCACCTCTATTTGATGGCTCAAATTATGCTTATTGGAAAATTAGAATGTCTATTTATTTAAAGGCCATGAGTCCTCAAATTTGGAAAGTCGTAAATGAGGGTTACGTTATGGCCCTTGATCCGAATCACCCAACGGATCAAGACGGACGTAATGCTCATTTAGACGCCCAAGCTATGAATGCTCTATTTGGAGCCTTGAACGCGGATGAGTTCAATAGGGTGAGCAATCTTGAGACGGCTCATGCTATTTGGACTACCCTTTCGGAAATACACGAAGGGACATCCACGGTCAAGGAGGCCAAATTGCATCGGCTTAGGATCAAATATGAGACATTCACAATGTTGCCCCATGAAGACATTAATGAGATGTACTCAAGGCTCAACAACATTGTGAATGAGCTTAAGGGCCTTGGAACTAATCTTTCCGATCTTGATATTGTTCGAAAGATACTTAGGGCCTTGCCGGAGAAATATGAAGTGTTGGTGACTCTCTTCCTCAACTCACCGGAGTTGGCAAGAATGACACCAACGCAATTGTTGGGCAACCTCATCACCAACGAGCTATACAAGAAAGACAAGGAAGAGCTCTTGGAGCAATTCTCTTCCAAGAATAAGAAGATCACCGCTTTCAAAGCTAAAGCGGTAATGAGTGAAGAATCCGAAGAAGATGATGAGGAGGACTCCGAAGAAGAATTTGCGCTTCTAGTAAGAAGAATGAAGAAGTTCATGAGAAGACGCCCATTTCGGAGTACAAGCCACGAGAAGACCAAGAAATGGCATTCTTCCTCCAACAAGAAGTTTAGCAACATTCGTTGCTATGAATGTGATGAGAAGGGGCACATTGCCTCTCAATGTCCAACAAAGAAGGATGACAAGGAGAAGTCATCAAAGAAGAAGAACTACAACGGCAAGAAGAAGCTTTTCAAGAAGCTTCACAAGGATGGCAAGAATGAAGCTCATATTGGTGAGTGGAACTCCGAAGAGGAGTATTCGGACTCCGACTCAAGCGAGGACGAATCTCCCAAGAAGAAAGGGCTTGTGGGCATTGCAATCAAGGAGGCTCCATCACTATTCTCCACTCCTACATGCCTTATGGCTAAAGGAGAAAAGGTAAACTTGCTTGATGATGATGAGCCTTCATATGATGACTTGATGAATATGCTAGTTGAATTGAATGAATTTCTTGGAAAAGAAAAATCAAAGTTTAAGGTCTTAAAGAGAGAACACACCTCTCTCAAAGACTCTTATGAGGAGCTAAAGGAAGCTCATGATTTGCTTCTCCAAGAAAATCACAAATCTAGTACTAGCATTGGAGTTACTTGCAATATCTTGAATGAAATGTCTAGTATAGAAATTTCAAAGTCTAGCATATCTACTTGTTGTGATGATCTACTTGCCATACCTTGTTCATCAAGTGTAGATTCTAGAAATGCTCTAAATCTTGTTCATAATGATATCATTGCTAATGAAAACAAAAATTTAAAAGAACAAGTGCTAAAATTAAACAAAAGCTTAGAGAGAGCTTATAAGGGAAAGGAAACCCTTGATAAGTTACTAAGCGATCAAAGATGCTCTTTCAACAAAGAGGGACTTGGATATGTCCCCCAAAAGGGTAAAAAGCCGGTATACAAGCCTTCAAGGTTTGTAAAGGAAAATGGTAAGTATTGCACAAAATGCCGGTGTATTGGACATATGCCAAGTGATTGCTCTAAGAATAACATGCATTCCATTGGTTTATATGATTCATGTTATATGCTTAGAAAATCCAAAAATGGAAATGTTATTGCTCATTTCATTGGCACCTCAATTTTGGGTGCTAAAAAGAAATCCATTTGGGTACCCAAGACCTTGGTCACTAACCTCCAAGGACCCAAACAAATTTGGGTACCTAAAAGAACTTGATCTTCTTTTGTAGGTGAACTACAAAACCGGTGGAAGGCATTGGGTGTTGGATAGCGGTTGCACTCAACATATGACCGGAGACCGGAAGATGTTCACCACATTTGAGAATGGAAGCAATGACAAAATCACATTTGGAGACAATAGCAAAGGAAAGGTATTAGGATTGGGTAAAATCGCTATCTCAAACGACCTTTCAATTTCTAATGTATCTTTAGTTGAATCATTAAATTTCAACTTACTATCCGTTGCTCAAATATGTGATCTAGGCTTAACATGCACATTCTCAAAAGAAAATGTTGTAATCTCAAAAGATAATAATAATGAACTAGTCTTCAAAGGCTTTAGATTTGGGAATCTCTATTTGGTAGATTTTTCTTCAAATGAGTCTTGTTTGAAAACTTGTTTAATTGCAAAAACTTCTTTGGGTTGGTTGTGGCATAGAAGGCTAGGTCATGTGGGAATGATTCAACTTAAAAAGCTTTTTAAGCATGACTTAGTGGTTGGCTTGAAGGATGTAAAGTTTGAGAAAAATCGACTTTGTAGTGCTTGTCAAGCCGGAAAACAAGTCGCTAATTCTCATCCTTCCAAAAGTATCATGTCAACCTCTAGGCCATTAGCGCTCTTACATATGGATTTGTTCGGGCCAACAACCTATAAGAGCATTGGAGGTAATAGCTATTGTTTAGTCATTGTGGATGATTACTCTAGATATACATGGGTCTTCTTCCTAAATGACAAAAGTGAAACCTCCGGGATTTTCAAAAGTTTTTCAAAAAGGGCTCAAAATGAATTTGATTTTAAAATAAAGAAAATTAGGAGTGACAATGGTTCCGAGTTCAAAAACACAAAAGTTGAAGACTTTTGTGATGAACTTGGAATAAAGCACGAACTTTCCACAACCTACACTCCGGAGCAAAATGGAGTTGTAGAGAGGAAAAATCGAACATTAATTGAAATGGCTAGGACAATGCTTGATGAATATGATACTTCTGACAAGTTTTGGGCGGAAGCTATTAACACCGCATGTCATGCCATAAATCGCCTCTACTTACATCGACTCTTGAAAAAGACTTCCTATGAGCTTCTTGTTGGAAGGAGACCGAACATCTCTTATTTTAGAGTATTTGGTTGCAAATGCTATATTCTAAGAAAAGGTGTTCGGCTCTCAAAATTTCAAAGTCGATGTGATGAAGGCTTCCTTTTAGGGTATTCCTCAAATAGTAAAGCCTATAGGGTCTTTAATAAAAATTCAGGTTTAGTGGAAGAATCATGTGATGTTCAATTTGATGAAACTAACAGCTCTCAAGAAGAGCATGAGAACTTGGATGATGTAGGAGATGAAAGTCTTCGCAAGGCAATGGAGAACATGCAAATCGGAGACATCAAGCCAAAAGAGGATCCAACATCACCAAGCTCATCCAGACAAGTGGAACCACCCTCTTCTTCCACAATGAACGATGTTCAAGTTATTGAAGATGAAGAAAAGGATCAACCGCAAAATATGTTCAAGATTCACAATGCAATAGCCAAGGATCATCCAATTGACCAAATATTGGGTGACGTAAGTAAGGGTGTTCAAACTCGCTCTAAAGTAGCTTCATTTTGTGAACACTATTCTTTTGTATCTTCACTTGAACCTAAGCGTGTAGAAGAAGCATTAGATGACCCGGATTGGATAAATGCTATGCATGAAGAGATGAATAATTTTGCCCAAAACGATGTTTGGACTTTGGTGGAGAGACCCAAGGAGCACAATGTCATTGGCACAAAATGGGTCTTCCGGAACAAACAAGATGGGAACGGAATTGTGGTAAGAAATAAAGTAAGGTTAGTAGCTCAAGGTTATACTCAAGTCGAGGGCTTAGATTATGATGAGACTTTTGCGCCCGTTGCTAGACTTGAATCAATTAGAATCTTGCTTGCTTTTGCATCATGCTTTGACATTAAATTGTTTCAAATGGATGTCAAAAGTGCATTTCTTAATGGTACAATTTCCGAATTAGTATATGTGGAACAACCCCCGGGATTTGAAGATGCTAAATACTCTAATCATGTGTATAGATTGTCAAAGGCACTATATGGTTTAAAGCAAGCTACTAGAGCTTGGTATGAGCGCCTTCGTAACTTTCTAGTATCAAAAGGCTTTAAAATTGGTAAAGTAGATACAACTCTATTCACAAAAATTATTGGAGATGATTTCTTTGTATGTCAAATATATGTTGATGATATTATATTTGGTTCCACTAATCAAGACTTTTGCAAAGAATTTGGTGAGATGATGTTTAGGGAATTCGAGATGTCGATGATTGGTGAGCTAAGCTACTTCCTTGGACTTCAAATCAAACAACTTAAAGATGGGACGTTTATAAGCCAAACAAAGTATGTGAAGGATCTACTCAAAAGATTCAGAATGGAAGAAGCCAAACTCATCAAAACACCCATGGCAACAAACGGGCATCTAGACCTCAACGAAGAAGGTAAGTCGGTAGATTTAAAGCTTTATACATCCATGATTGGTAGTTTGCTTTATCTTACCGCATCTAGGCCCGACATTATGTTTAGTGTATGCATGTGTGCACGTTTTCAAGCTTCTCCAAAAGAGTGCCATTTAGTGGCCGTAAAGAGGATTCTAAGATATTTAAAGCATTCCTCAAGCATAGGGCTTTGGTATCCCAAAGGTGCAAAATTTGAATTAATTGGATATTCGGATTCTGATTATGCGGGATGCAAAGTGGATAGAAAAAGCACCTCGGGTAGTTGCCAATTTCTAGGAAGATCTCTAGTGTGTTGGTCATCCAAGAAACAAAATTCCGTAGCTCTTTCAACCGCCGAAGCCGAATATATTTCAGCAGGAAGTTGTTGTGCTCAATTACTTTGGATGAGGCAAACATTGTTGGATTATGGGATCAATTTTGATAAGATGCCTCTTTTGTGTGATAATGATAGTGCTATCAAAATATCCAATAATCCCGTTCAACACTCAAGAACCAAGCATATAGATATACGCCACCATTTCTTGAGAGATCATGTGAGCAAGGGAGATATTGAGATTAGCCACATCCGAACTGAAAATCAACTAGCGGACATTTTCACCAAACCATTAGATGAAAGCCGCTTTTGCAAATTGAGGAATGAATTAAATGTCATAGACTACTCAAATGTAGCTTGAAATCTTACTTCATCTATTTCTGCTCATTTGTTGTGCTCATATGGACTTTTGTTGGTTTTTCCCCTATTTTGGTCAAAAATTCGTTTAATTTCATAAAAATTAGTTTCAAAATATAGCATTAGCTCAATTGATTCATAATGATCCTGAATGACTTTAGTTGGATGCAAAACTAGGGATCATTTGCAAAATTTCAAGTTCTAAACCTAAAATCCTGAAAAGTTCCAGAAAATCCGGAACTACCGCAGTTCATTGTGCGGTACTTCCGCACCTGACAGAAAAATCGGAACTACCGCAGTGTAATCCGCGGAACTTCCGGAATTTCTGTGACCACGGTACTACCGGCGTGTTACGCGCGGTACTACCGCTTTCTGCGGGATTAATTGCGGTTTTCAAAACCGCCAACTCCTCCAACCGTTACTTTTTATCTCTCTCTCTCCTCTTCACTCCTCCCAAACCGCGCCGCCTACCCCTTTCTTCTTCCTCTCCTCCATCCTCTCTCTCTCCCAAGAAACTCTCTCCTCTCCCGATCTTTGAATCCGAGGGGAGTTCTTCGTTTTTGGGAGATTATTTGCACCCCAGGGTTCTCCTCCCTCGACTTCACAAGGTAAATCGGATCAAAATCCACCTTTTACCTTGCTCTTAGAACCCTAGGTAGAGTTTAGGTTAAAAAATTGAAATATGATGATTTTCGCTGAAATTTTCTTGGGCAAAACTGTTTGTTTAGGGTATTGGAATGTTTTTACAAACATGCATTGGATTCAATCCAAGAAATACCCCAAAAGATTCAACTTTTGTCTTGCCCTAGAAATGTCCAGAAAAACCGGAACTACCGGTCGAATTGGCCGGAACTTCCGGGGTCCCGGTAGTACCGCATGTTTAATGCCGGAACTACCGGATTTCCCGGAAGTACCGCAATTTTGCCGCCGGTACTTCCGTGTTTCCTGGAACAGCAAGAATTCATTGCTTTCAATTTAAAACCTACTCTTGCTTATTCTACTTCATACCTTGATTATCCTTCTATGTCATTGAAGATGCCGAGGATGAAGAATGTCTCCCACAAGACTTATGGGGGCAATACTGGTCAATCCTCCTCGACTCCCGCATCTCAGGCAGCGGAGCATAAGGGCAAGAGTCCTGCCCCCGACCCTGAGAGTGACTCAGAGGATTCACATGAGAGCGGATCTGAGAACTCGCATGAGGGCGAGGAGTATGAGGTTTCGGACGAGGAGATGCCTGAGGTAACTGCAGACCACGAAGTGGACCTCGACAAGATCACTAATGAAGATTATGCCATTCTTCGTCGCCGAAGTCAGTATGTACGCCCTCGAGACTCAATGAACCCCCAATTTCATTCAAAGTTTCAAGAGAAGGTGTACCAGGAGATGTATGGTCCAGCCCGAAAATTTGCTGCCCATAAGTATGTGGACTGGGATCACTTGTCGCAGATCGACAAGTTCAGTGGTGCTTATCAGCTCTTTCAGCGAGCCGATATTCATCAACTCGTTGCATTCAAATGCAACTACATGGACAACATGATCAGACAGTTCTACGCTACCCTGTACGTCTCTCCCAACTTTGAGCATCTGAGTTGGATGACAGGGACCCAGTTTATTGAGTGCACCAGGCACGAGTTTGAGCTAGCACTTGGGACGGAGACCAGTGCATATGAGAAGGTGTTCAGCAAGCGAGCTCTTCCTATTGCTGCATATTCAGAGTATTATGACCATTCAGCTGAACAATCTCTGGGGACGACAGGTGGCTTACTCCCTATTCCCAGCCTTGTCAACAGGATCATCAACCACACCATTTTTCCCAAGAGTGGGAACTATGATGCTATTCGTGGCCATGCGTGGAATGTTATTGATTACATTATGCGCGGCCAAAAGTTTGATGTGGTGGATCTTATCATCAGGGGGATTGACGCCAATAAGAATGACAAGCAGAAAAGGATCAACTATGCACCATTCATTATGGCCTTAATCATTAGGAAGACTGGGTACCGAGGAGCACTCTGCACCCCACATAAGCCATACAAGCCTCGCGCAGAAGCACCCATTCCTGCTCCTGCTCGTCCTCGTGCACAGCCTCAGCCTCAGCCTCAGGCAGCAGCTGTTCCTCCCCAGGGCGAGGGCGATGTGTCGCTTTCTCAGATCTACTCCGCCATTCTTCGTCTTGAGGAGCGCCAGGATGTCTTGATCACCACTGTGTCGTCTCTTGGTGATCGTGTCTCGGCTTTGGAGGGTGCAGTTCGTCCGCCTTCGTCAATTCCCTATCGTCGCACTCGTCCTCGTCGCGGGCCTCCTCCTCCTCCTCCTAGCGCAGCTCAGGATTAGCTCTTCTTTTTGGTACTTCGATGCCAAAGGGGGAGAAAATGAAGCAAGGAGGAGGAGAAGTTTAAGTCTTTTAGCCTATCTATTAGCCTTGTAATAAACTATGGTGAAATGAACCATGTAATGCCTAATGTGTTGCTTAAACTCTGTGGATGTTTTAGTTTTTTAATTTCTGATGCTTTGTAATGAACTATGTTCTGTCCTTAATGCAATGTTTGTTTTACTTGTCTTTTGCGTATCCTTGAATTTGGTGAATATGAATACTATGATGAAATCATGCCTATTAATTTCCTGCAAAATTTGATGCACTTGTTTAGGGGGAGCTCTTTCTTATTAGTTCCTAAAATGCAAAAATTCCCCATGTTCTAAATACTGCTAAAATTTCAAAGTCCTTGTGATATACATCTTGCAAATTAGAAGTATATCCAAATCTTAAATTCTTCTCATAAATTGCTCTTGTTGTCATCAATTACCAAAAAGGGGGAGATTGAAAGCATCTAGGCCCCTAAAAATGTTAGTTTTGGTAATTAATGAATTTATGTGAATATGGGACTAATGTGTGCATTAAGTGTTTGAAAGGATATGTTCAAATAGCAAAGAAAGAGGCTCACAAAATATCCCATGAAGATTCAAGATCTCTAGGGCGACAAGGTAAATAGTTTAGGTATCTATTTTGTTTTACCGGTCTTGGAGTTAGGTTGGAAGACCGGATTATAGGATAGACGTCGTACTATTAAGAGGGATCATGGTGATTGCTTGATCATATTCAAATGTGCCTTTTGGATCAATTTAGGATCATGCATGCACTTAGAAATTAAAATTAAATCAAATCTGTGCATTGTCAGAAAATCCGGTAGTTCCGGCGTGTATTGGGCGGAACTACCGTAAGGTCCGGTAGTACCGGGCGCCCGAGCGGAACGTTTTTTCCAGAGAGCGCCCGGACTAAGACTTAGTCTCTCGGAAAACGGTAGTACCGCGGTTTGACCTGCGGAACTACCGGACTGCCGGTAGTACCGGGCACTCGAGCGGAACTTTATTTCCAGAGAGCGCCCGGACTTTAACTTAGCCTCTCGGAAAACGGAAGTACCGCGGTTTTCCCTGCGGAACTACCGCATGTGCGGAAGTTCCGGACACCCGAGCGGAACGTTTTTTTCAGAGAGCGCCGAGAATAAAACTTAGTCTCGTTGAGATCGGAAGTACCGGGCTTGGGGCGGAACTTCCGGACGTCCGGAAGTACCGCGGTTTTAACGGCGGTAGTACCGCACTCATTGACCAACGGTTACTTCTGACTCTCTGACATAGCCGTTCTGACCGGTCAGCTAGGGTCCGGTAGTACCGCGGTTTTGCCTGCGGTAGTACCGGATTTCCTGATTTTTCAGGATTGTTTTTTGTAACGGCTATTTGAGGTGGGTGAGGGTATAAATACACCCCCACCAGAACTAGGACGTGTTGTTGAACATCCATTGAATACATTTGAGCCTAGAGCAACCTCTCACACCTCATTCACTCTCTTGTGCATTCATTTGAGGTAGTTGACCCAAAATTCAAGTGCATTGCATTCTAGTTGATCCATTGAGCACTTGAGTGAGATCAAGCCGCAGTGGTCTATTCTCTTGGTGCTTGCCGGCACCTAGACGGCTTGGCGAAGCTTCGGTGATCTTCTCAAGAAGATTGTGAGAAGGCCCGGAAGATTGTGAAGGCGTGGAGCTCGCCTACCCGGAGAGGGAAAGGGCATCCAATAGTGATCGAGGTGCTTAGGCTCATTCGTGGAGCCGGTCCGATTCGTTCGGGCTTACCTCAACGTGGACTAGGGGAGACCGGCAAGTCTCCGATCACCACGGTAAAAAGTAATTGTGTCAATTGTGGTTTGCTCTCTTGTGATCTTTTTCATTCAAGCAACTCTCTTCATTCATATCAATTGATTGCGTGCTTAGTTAGAGTAGCAATTGTTGTTCTCTCCCTTTCGTTATTGCTTCTAGTCAATTACTTGTGCTAGTGTTAGTGTTATCTTGCTCTATCAATCCATCAAGTTTAAAATTGCTAATTAGAATTAGACGAAAATTTTAAAACCTCCTATTCACCCCCCTCTAGTCGGCCTCCTCGATCTTACAATAGGTGCATCCTTACAAGAACTATCAGGATAGGATCCATTCTTCTTGGCAACCCACTTTCGCTTCTAAAGCATCTCTCCGTAGTTCGATATCTCTAACCCCGGTGGACTAGCGTCCTCTACCTGTCCTCTCTTCTCCCTTCCCTCTCCCCCTATTTTTGAGATCAGCTTGAGAGGAGTGTTGGCTCTGGTCATTGAGTTTGGCCAGATTTTATAGGCAGTTAGTGCATAATGTTTGGGAGTAAATTTTGCCGAAAGGAAGTGCACTGACCACCTATAAAATCTTCTGGGCATAGAAAAGGTCACGTCGTTGTCATTTCACTAAGAAAAGATGGTATATGTTGTCAATTCATATACAGAAGCTAGCGCGTGCTATGAACTCAGTAAAAAAACTGGCGCATGTCATCAATTCACTTAGAAAAGTTGGTGCCAAAGACTACTTCACTGAGAAAAGCTAGTGCGTGTTGTCAAATCAGTGAGGATAGCTAGCGCTTGCTGTCAATTCACCGAGGAATGCTAGTGAGTGTTGTCAACTGACTGAGGAAAGTTGGTGCATGTTATCAACTCAATACGAAAAGCTAGTGTGTGTTGTCCATTCGATGAGAAAAGTTAGTTCGTGCAGTCAACTCACATAGAAAAGCTGGCGTGTATTATCAACTCACATAGCAAAGTTGGTGCGTGCTATCAATTCACTGAGAATAGTTGTTGCGTGTTGTCATTTTGCTCAGAAATAGTGTTGCGTGTTGTAAAACTCCAGTAAACTTTTTGCACGAACATGATGCGCCTTGTGGAATTTAAAATTGTACTAATCGTATGGTACAAATAGTAACATGCACAGACCATCAATCCAAATTACATCTAAGACATGTGTAGGCTTGCTGAACAGAAACGACAATGATGGATATGGTTCTAATTGGGCTCGAGGGAGAATGCCCCTAAGGCAACAATGAAACATTGTAGGACACCCACATGAAGTAGCGATCATTAGGACAACGTGGACATGGCTAGTTGTCGCGGTAGTGGCAGGCACAATTGCAGCTCAAGTTAGCACAGCAACAATACGGGTGATAGTCGCTACCGAGTTGGACCACCTCCTAATTGTTTCTCTCCCTAATCCTCTACCTGCGGAGCTCATCGTTGCCGGTCTTCTCAGTCTAGAGCTCCTCTCATAACTCTTGTAGGCAGATTTGGAGAGTATGAATGTAAACCTATGCAAGTATTAGATACGATTAATCCACCTACTCGTGAACTTGCAATCCATTGTTTGCAAGCAAAACGAGTTGACTACAAGCGATCCATACATGAAAATATAGGTGGGGAATGAACCACTTACCATGAATAGAGGATAGCAAAAGAATCGATGTCCTAGGCGCATATTGTTATAAAAAACTTGTACCATCATGTCAAGTTTATGCTTGCATTGTGGTCAAGGCTTGGAAATATGTGGACAGTCACGGAGGGGATTTCTACGGGCGTAGGACACAATGGTTTTGAGCGGTATATTGGGGGCATGGGGGGTCGGGGTCTAGGGGATCGTAGATGCCCGTGTCTTCGAGGTAAGGGTAAAGGCCTTAAAACCTAGCCCATGTTCGTCATCCCCTCCTACACCTTAATTTGTCAGTCGTGTCCATCATGCATCGACCATCAACAATTTTGGTGAAACTGTGACGTCCGCAACCACGAGGTGACTGATCAGGCTGGCAATGTATGACGAAGTCACATTCCTGTGCTTCTATAGTGGCTCTGCAAGCTCACAAATGTGATCCTTCAACATAGTTATCTGAAAGTCCACTGCACTACCTCTGATGGCTTATTCTATCGGAAATTCACCCAAGCTCCGGAGGAGAAATTAAGGAGAAAGGAAGTGACCATCGGAGTTCATCGCATATCTCGCCCAATAGTAGTTTTTTTTTTTTGCAAATCTGGCATCCCTACACACAAAATTACAAATGTAGCCCCCTTTCTATGGCCACGATAGCAGTAGCAGGTGACATGTGTCACCTACCACGTTGCCCCATAGCAATAGGAAATTGTCAAGCTCCACCAACTCGGCAGGAACCTAACAAGACAACCCAATACAGCAGTAGTTGCTGCTGAGCCCACCCAGCATGGTAGACCCGTAGATTCCACCACCTGCCGCGCTCGTTCGTTACCTGCTGAGTTGGGCAACCTGCGACTGTGGAGTAGCATGGTAGGTGATACGTATCGTCTGTCGTTGCTATTGCGGTTATAAAAATGACTAGATTTATAATTTCATACTCATTATATCAGATTTGCTAAAAAAATTACTACAGGACCATTGTGCCATGAGCTCGTGACATTGATCCCCAAGGTAGCATCTCTTTCTGAAGAGAAGGTACTGAAGGCTATCCAGATGGATACATTACGTCTAGGCGTGATGTTTCCTTCCTTCTCTTTTCGAGGAAATGATTCAAAGTTCATGTGGAAAAGGCTGCAGATATTCCTTTCTTTCCCAGAAGAAGAAAACAAATGAACAAGAAACGAAATGCATTCCACGTCGCGTGGCTTAGGATAAAACGGGAGGATGAGGGGACAACTTTTGCTGTTTGCCCCAAGAATGTAAAGCAACATAAATAGGAAAGGTCGTTTCCATGGTGTACGAGCGACGAAATCTACAGAGATACTAGTACAAGCTTGCTTGGTTTGTGACTTGCCAGCACATTGGTTTGGCTGTGCGGGCCACTCAAATAACTTTCAAAGCCACGTGTGCTACTGGTTATCCTGACTTAACCTCGCAATAACAAAGTATGGCCCTGCTCAAATGATTTTTTTTTTATGATTTATGGCTGAAAAATACTGTAGATGACTAAAAATACTGTAGCTGATAGAAACTTATTTAGCATAATTAAATTTTAAAAAAATTAAAAATAGAAAAACATGTTAGCCCATCACGTATAATGCAAACAAATACGAGAAAAAAAAGAATCGGCAAAAAAGCTCAAAAAAGCGAAAAGTATATAAAAAGACGAAATTTATGAATAATGCAAAATAAGCTAGAAGTCAAAAACTCAAGCCGAAACGAACGGGACCATAAAATGGTCGATGGAAAATCATATATACGTATATCAATTATCAAGAAACTTCAAAATAGGATAATAGTAAGTACACATCTTCATTTTTACATTTGATTGAAATTTTCAAACTCATCACCTGGTCCATCTGAAAGGAGCGCAATGCTAGGGTTTTCAACTCTGCGGCTACAACAGAAGGCATTGTCGTGGAAAATCAAAGAGGGTCTCCGACCTACGAAAGAGGCATGGACCGACGTATCTTCAAGCACAAGGATTTGCGTATCTGATAATTCGGTTGGGGTTGCCATTTTCCTTCTTGTTTTTGTTTCTTTTTCATTCCTTTGGACCGTCTATATGGTCTAGGTGGTAGCAATACTTTCATCCTCTTGGGCGGCCTGTTTGTCTTTCGATCTGTCTTTTTATCTTAATGATTATGATGCACAAGGTTCACATGCGTTCTAAAAAACATTGGATCAAATATAGATGGACTACATTGACTTCTCGAAGACAAACATCTTTTGAAAGACAAAATAGATCTACTTCTACCTTACCTGGAGCTAGAAATAACCCCTCTTCAAAATGAGTAGATTGTTGTGGTATCTCCATTTGGGTTCGTACCGTGTATTCTCTTTTCTATATTAATGAAATGAGGCAGAGCCTGCCCTTTTTTTGAAAAAAATTTTTAAAAGTAGATTGCACTATAGTAGTTTACTGTCACCTTGTTATCAACTGTTCAAGTGATCGCGTATATACTATCACAAATGACACAATTGACCAAAGTTGAACTTATGTTCGACAGTTGTTGCGCACAACGTGCGCAAATAAAAAGGCGAAAGGCCTAAAATATATGCCATACGAACATTGAGAAACATTACCTCTTTATGCATGTCAGTATATAGGCATTAATTGTAGCCCTTGGTAAATAACCACCGGCCCATCGAGAAAGAGTATCGAGCCTGATCTTTTCAGCTACGACTTATGACTTTTGGTTGAAATTTTTTAATTTTGACTGTTTACGGTACAGATTACGGAGAGATAAATACCCACTTATAATTTTAGTTGGTACAGATGTTGGGTTTTTAACGTGTAGATCATTTAACTTGTAGACCCCGTCTTGAGAAAATAATCCGTTTGAAAGTTAAGTATTGTAGTAAAAGCAAAAAACTGTCAACTTGTAAGGTAAAAAATAGACCATCATGTGGTAGCTTCAGCAGCTACATGCAAAGTACGATTCTAGCGGCGTTTGATCTGTGTCTACCCGTTTACAAGGACGTCGGATTTTCCGTAACTATCCAGAAAAATCTGTTGCGAGGTGTAGAAGAGAGTACATCAAAGTCTATTCAAACTTTAATCATAAAAGTCAACCTTTATCAAGTTCTATATTATTAAGATCGTCAAGCCAAGGCTTATAATACAATACAAAAAATATTTCAAAAATTATAGGCACTCTTGAGCGTAGTCAAAACATAGAACCAATAATTGTCACCTTCTAAGAAGTCATCTAAGTCTCCTTTAAAAGGTTCCTCGATATCCTCCCATACTACTTCTGACGGTCCTGCTCAAAAGGGCTTATTTTGAGTGGCTTATGGCTGAAAAGCATTGTAGTTGGCTAAAAAACACTATAGCTGACGGTGGCTTATTTGGCGTAATTAATTTTAAAAATTTTAAAAATAGAAAAAACATGTTAGCCCGTCACAGACAGTACAAACGAATATGGGAAAAAGAACCAGCAAAAAAGCTCAAAAAACTAGAAAAAGATGAAATTGTTGAATAGTGAAAAATAAGCCAGAAGCTCAAGCCGAAATGAGCGATACAACCTTACTCAGCAAACCACACGAGAACATCTACTTAACTACTTGTCAAAATTTTTAATAGAATAAGATATGGAGGTTCTATTATTATTGGTATAAATGCATGTTTATTTGCAAAGATTTTCAGACTTCAAATACAAAGCATTATTTTTTTTTAATAAATACTCTTAACTACAATGCATGTTTATTATTCAGATATTCTTCTTGCACCTCTCTTTGAGTTTTCTCAGATGCTGATTTTGAGAGTTGTAGAATATATAGAAAGAGTACTTCTAGGACTTGTCACTTCCTAGGCGCTTCTCTCGTCCCTTGGTCTTCTAGGGAGTAGCCTTCAGTTGTACAGTCCACTGTTGAGATTGAGTATGTAATTGCTGCCTGTAGTTGCTCTCAGATTATTTGCATCTCATCTACTCTTAGGGACTTTGGGTTAGAGCTAGATAGTGTTTCTCTTTTATGTGATAAAACTAGCGTAATCAATATAGCCAAAAACCCAGTGCAACATTCTTGGACCAACATATAGGCATTGAGTATCACTTCCTTAGAGAACATGTAGAGAGGGGGGCGTAGTCCTTCATTCACTGAGTCTAAGCTCCAGGTTGTTGATAATTTCACTAAGCCTTTGAATTCTTCTCGTTTTGTCTTCTTGCGAGGAGATTTGCGGGTTATTCATCCTACAGGACTAGTTTGAGATGGGAGTTTGACTCTTCTGCATTCATATGTAATATAATGTATTTTACCTTCTGTCATGGTATCACTTCCTTAGAGAACATGTAGAGAGGGGGGCGTAGTCCTTCATTCACTGAGTCTAAGCTCCAGGTTGTTGATAATTTCACTAAGCCTTTGGATTCTTTTCGTTTTGTCTTCTTGCGAGGAGATTTGCGGGTTATTCATCCTACAGGACTAGTTTGAGATGGGAGTTCAACTCTTCTGTATTCATATGTAATATAATGTATTTTACCTTCTGTCATGTATTGTAATATATTCTAAAGATTTGTCCATTATCCTGGTCCATGCTTGTATCAATTCATGCTTTCTTTACTGAGTTTTCTCTATCATATGTCTACATGTGTAGCTTAGCTTGTGCCATGACTAGCTTTTAAATTTGCTCAACTTAAATTGAAAATGTTAAGGCTGAATCATTTGATTAGTTTAGCTCTAGTGACTATTTTTTGATTCCTGCCATATCAAACTGCCTAGTTGAGTTTTGAATCTAAGTCAAACCTGGTTAGAGATGTTTCAGTTTCAGTTTGCTTTAGAAAACATTGTTTTAAAATCTCAAATGTGCTAATAATTGCATTTCAACAATTCTTTCTCATGAGACTTGTGCCATGACTAACTTTTAAATCTGCTCAACTTAACTTACAAGAACTTAGGAGAGTTTTGTATTACTAAGACCATTCATTTAAGAGTAATGCTTGAGGTGGCAATTTGGGCATCGGTTGCAGCAGCACAGCTAGCCAAAGTTGGAGAAGGAAGGGTGGCAATGGGTGTAGGGCGGTGCGGAAAGTGGGCGAGGGAGTCTTGAAGCTCGGCTAAGTAGGCGGCGAAGGAGGTGGCGTTAGTAGCGGCATGGGAGCGTTCTTGGCCTGTGGATGGATTAGTAGTTTTCGCGCTGCAGTGGCGAAGCTGGCGAGCACATTTGCAGCGGGAAAGGTGTTGCCTCTCACTAGCGTGAGCGCGCAAGGTAGTGCAGTGAGCAGCAGCAATCACAAAGTATCGATCGACTGGCGGTGCGGATCGACGGTGGGTAGTGCAACGCTGAGTCAAGGGTGGCGTTCAGGCTGGATACGGGTGGTCGATGAGGTGGTACGGGCGTTGTGCGGCTTTTGGCATGAATGCTTGCGATGGGGCGAGAGAGGCGGTGTGCATGAGCGCAAATAGCATCTCGGCGCACAGCAGCGGGAGCAAAGCAGCTTGAGTGCACCTCTAAACTTGGAAAACACATTTCCAGGATGGAAAAGCGGCTTGGTTTAGGAATTTTTTTGGATTTGGTAATAACTCCAAATTCAAGCAAATTTCAAACAATTTCAAAAATTTTGAAATTTTTGGGGTTGTTTCATGACACATCCCAATATTCCCAATGAATAATCGGATCCACTACTCATAGCCACAGCTAAAGCGTTGTTAGAACTGTAAACGAGTCTAGCTCGAGCGAACTTGGCTTCCCAAGGTCGAGCAAGCTTGAGTTGGGGTCCGAGCCTAGACCTAGACTCGACTAGGTCCAAGCTCAAGTAGACTCAAGCTCGACTCAAGTAAGCTCGATAACAATCAAAATAATTCAACGTGCACTAATTTTCAGCAATAAGAAAAAATCAAGTTTGAGTTCAGCTCGAATAAGCTTGATAACAGTCAAAACAATTCAACATACACTAATTTTCAACAATAAGAAGAGTTCAAGCTCGAGCTTGACTCGGCTCGAGTAAACTCAATAACAGTTAACATACATCAATATTTAAGCTCAAATCGGGCTCTAAAAAGCTATTTGTAACGCCCCCGTTTTTTGGAACAGGGCTGCCGTACTTGAAGAACAAAGGAGTCTCAAGTACTCAGGTGGGGTTGCATACGACTAACGAGGTCAGGCGAATGGTTGAGGTTTGACTTCGAGCGTGAAGTCGACGAAGATCGGACGGTGTCTGAGTAGCTATGGAGATCGGACGACGATCGAGCAGCTTAAGAGCATCGGATGACGTTCGAGCTACTGGGAGCATCGCACGACGTTCGAGCGGCTTGGGAGCATCAGACGGTGTTTGAGCGGTTTGGGAATATCGGACAACATTCGAGCAGCTTGGTCAGGACTTGAGCGGTACAACCGAAGTTTCTTTCGATTACGAAGCGGTCAGGGATTCCTAGCGGACGGGCGGTTAGAGGCTCTGGGGCATGCAACGGTCGAAGGATCCATGGTCGAAGACAACAATTAGGGACCATGGGTGAGTTCCTGGGACTACAAGGATTCTATTTTTGGGCTCGGAATTGGCTGGGAGTCAGGCGATCGCTAGCGGTAAGGCCTCTCTTCCTTGGGACATTTGAATGGCACAGGGGTAATGGTGGGCTAAGAGGATAATAGAATTAGAGTTTAAGCATCTCTAGGGTTAGAGGAGGCTCAAGGTAGTGACGGCTCGGGTTGGGGATCTTCGAGTTGGGCTACCCACAATGATGGTCTTCGGTGGGGCGGCAAACTTTGGTGACTAGGAAGATGGGGGCTCGGGAAGCTCTAGCAATAGTTCGGTGGTGTTCCTGGGAGCTTAAGAGTGCTACGGACGAAAGCAATTGAAAAGTAATCGACTAGATAATAGAAATTGGAAATCAGCTTACTTTGGGGTTTTCCGGTGATCGTCTGCGAAGTTGCGGGCGAGGGCTCAATTGGGGTGTGAGGGTGGCTCACTGGGTACCGGTGCTTTGCTTTGCAGGAACTTCGAGCTTTAAATAGGATGAGGAAGGCGGTTTGGCACAGTGTTCGGTTCATGGCTGCAATGGCGCGTGGCAGAGTCGGGAAGGCGCGGTGCAGCAGGCTGAGGGGATTTTTGTGCTTCCTCGGGCTAGGCATTGCAATGGTCAAAAGGGTTAAGGTATGTTAGGTCGACTGTGAGGGTGTGAGAGCAGAGAGGATGGCGGCAGTGAAATAGCCATGGCGGTTTGATCAAGTGGGGATTGCATTCATTAATGTGGGTGTAAGGTGTCAGGGAAGCCGTACTCTGTTTTAGCAATAGCTGGCAAGGCGGGCGACGCGCTTTGCGGCGTCCTTTGTCGGCGGTGAGACGAACCAGGGGAGGCGACGGTGAATCGGGTCATGGTTGGTCGACACGTGGCCAGAGGTCATTAAGGGCTGTCAGGGGCGGGAAGGTCAAGATGTACGGGCGTGGACTCGGGTGCAAAGGCGTGGCAGCGGCGGCAAGGTCATGGCGGCGGCGAACGGGCTAAGGCTAGGTGGGCGGTGATTTTTCAGATAGTGAACAGTGCCGTCTCTTCATGCTGTGGACAGATGGATAGAGAGGATGCTTCGGCTGGAAATAGGAAGCTTGGATGGTGGAGGAAGGTGATAAATTGGGTGAAGACCCAAACCAAATCAAAACTCAAAACAATTCAATTTTGTTAGATTGTTTTACTATTCAAGCTCGTCTCGATGAAGCTCATGAGTTCATAATCAAGCTCAGCTCGTTTAGAATTCAAGTCAAACGTAAATTGAACCAATGATAAATTGATGTTGAACAGATCATAAACCTCGAGCTAAAAAGTCCTAAGTGCCATAGAATGGAAGGATCCGGTCGTCCATAAGTGGATTAGGTATACTAGCATGTATGAACACTGCGTGAGCTGCAGGCTGACCCCGTCTTCCTCTCCATCTGTAGTATGTTGAGCCATTGTCGTCGCTCACAGTAGGACGTAGCCCCTCTGATAGAGATATATAGATAGAGGAGTGGGGCCCGGGACAAAGGCGACGTTTTCGGCCGGGTCGAAGAGCGTGCCGCGCGCGCCGGGTGCGTGCGTGGTATCACTAGCTTGCATGCACTCCCGGCCAGTCCCACGCCTCCGCCTGCAACGGCCAAGGCGGCTACGTCCATACGTCACGTCCCATCCGTCAGTGACCGCGCTATCACGTTCCATTGGCCGAAGCCCGGTCCAGAACTTCGAACTTCTTTTTTATTAGGCCGCGTTACGTCACGCTAATCTCAGAAGGAGCCCCGTACAGCCCGCAATTGTGAATCTAGTCTCTTTTCGGGCATGGAATAACCGCTCGTCGTCGTGTGTAATCATGCCACACCCTTAGACACCGCGGCATGCACCGCGGCAACCCCAGCGCGGCAGAGACAGGCTCGACGCGGCACGTGACAGGACCTGCTCCTGTGCCCCTGGCCATAATAGAAAGCTAGAGGTGCCGCACCAGAGGACCACAGCACTAGTGCCCCCGGCATGCGTCCTCTCCTACTGCCTACCGCGGCCAAGGATGCGAAAGCATGGTGGGCTCCACCACATGCCTCGCCATGCCTACCACCACCGTGCTAGGAGGGCTGCCGCGGTCGAAGGACGCAGCACAATGCCATACATTGGTCATTGGTTATTTCGGCTAGACTCATAATTATAGGCCACATAGAGCTACTTCTAAAATTAATGTGACGTAATAGAACAAAATAAAAAAGTTCACCATGCCAAGCCTGCCTCTGCCCCATAGAGGGGCTACCGCGGTGCCCGCAAGATGCCGCAGTCCTAGCATGTGTCCCGATGCCACACATAGACCGCCAATTATTCCACACTTAGAAAAGGGCTAGATTCGTAATTGTAGACCGTATGGGGCTACTTCCGAAATTAACATGGCACAATAGGGCCAAATAAAAAAGGTTCTCTATCAGATGCCATTGTAAGATAACTGCATTGTTCTACATTCAAACAAGAACTCTCCAATGCTTTTTGTGTTACTCTTCTCACACAAGCAGCACTACATTCAAACATGTCAATGCTTCTATTTACATTGAGACAACTTCATGTCCTTGAGAAGACGATGCCCAAGCAATCTAAGTAGTCAGCAACATCTATCAATCACAAAATGAGGCAGAAGTCACTGATTACATACTTACAGTAGACATTTCGAACCGGGAAAACGCACAGCAGCTACCTTTCCATGCTTTTGGTTAGGCATGGTATATTTCCTCCATATTTGCTAACCCTTTCTGAAGTTGTGCAAATCTCAATCAGCTTAAAGTTGTGATTGAGCCTACATGCACGACATCACACAAACCCACATGTACAAATTTTGTAATGTTAAGCAGAGTTAGTGAGGTTTAAACATCATACACAGGCATGCGCTCTTCAATGGGGACACGGCAGATTGGACATTTCTTGCACTTCTCAACACAAGACCTATCAGAAATCAACAAAGAAAAATGTCAGTTTCAAATCGACAAGAGGATGAAGTACCCAATATAAACAAGACACTGCCGAAGCATACTTGCATAAAGTTCTGTGCCGGCAGGGAAGTAAGACCATGCATATCTCTCCCTCATAGCAAAGCCTACAAATAACCTTCTCCTGGAATGGGGGAAAATGGCTTTGTCAACAGAGAAAGAAAGTGATGACGTGTTAGCAAGCCAACAGGTTATTATCAGTGCTCTCTAAAAGAAGGTTACTATCAGCAGGGAATGATAAAAAGAAAGTTATTTCCAAAACTAAAGTTGTACTGAAGATAGCATTTTCGACACTAAGAACCCTTTACAGCACTAATATCTGCAATGTGAGGGAGTGCACTAGAAATTTTTAGAACATAAACCTTTACAGCACTAATATCTGCAATTTGAGGGAGTGCACTAGACATTTTTAGAACATAAACTTTCAGGATATAGAACATACATAAAGAAACTGCACTTTAGGTATACTTGTATGGATGTTCCCCTTAGATCCATAAGCTTGAGAACTCAATGTTTCAGTCCGTCCTTAAACTAGGACTGCTCAGACCTACTGAATCACTTGGCAAGATTGGGGACCGAAATGTCAAGTCCCCAAGTTCATGGACTTAAATAGAACACATGTGCAGGTTTAAGGACATATGGTGCCAATTTATTTCAATGAAAAATGAGCCTGTACGGGTCACAGCAAGAGAGTACATTTTGAAGCCTTTCATATTCCTGCTTGGTACACTTGGTAATTTCAGATTGCTCTCCCAATGCTGCCTGAAGTCTCCAAACCTGAAAGTAAGAGTCGAAAAGTTATTCATTTGTTGATTAAATCATGTGAAGTGAATAATTTTGTGATGTGATAAATAATTACAGCACAAAAATTGAGATGTGACCTCTTCTGCAAGATCCCTCTTTGGCATTTTCCTAACTACCTCAGGTGGGTAGCCACAAAATGTGTTGTACCTTCAGCCAAAAAGCAAATAATCAATACAGAAAGCAAATGTGCTCAGACCTTGCAAAACTTAGAACCTATGAGGAATAACATCATACTGAGCAAATTAACATAATCTAAATGAACGGTATGAGCAGGCCAAAATCAATTATAAGATACCCATTAGATTCAGCATTAAACAGCCGGGATTGTTCTTCCTTGCTCCCTTCGTCGATAGACCACCAACCAAGAAGCCTGAATAACATATATACACAAGCAACATTATTAGGAGTCTACCTGAGGGTGAAATACTATTATACTGTTCCTGCACAGCAAAAAAGATAAACCAACAAGAAAACATATAAATAGAATAATAGATCATACTAGCTATCAAATGGTACCTTGAACCATGATGAAGAAAAGCAAAGCAATCGCGGACTTTTGATGACAATGTGAGGTAATTGGGACTAACTGGTCCATTAAGCAATAGCAGAACAACCTTCTCCACCAATCTTGTTAGTGAGAAAAGGACACCAGCGCCTTGTAGAACAAATAGCGGGGAGAAAAGAGCGAATATTGGAATATAGCGAGCGCTAGGTGGTGTACCCTGAAACAAAAGTATACAATTAAGCTGCTAATCAAGAAAGGGAATGGTTACTGGTAATGAGGTTTTGAAGCCCATTATGGATCCAAATTCACAGAGAGCAGACACTAACAGTTACCAGCTAGTTTTTAGCTGTCCCAGGCTTGAAAGGTTTTTACTTAACCCCCCAGTCGAACTCAGCCAGAAATGGCCCTATTTCAGTGGACCTATTCGATACACTAAGTTCTTGTTTTCCAACATTTTTAAATAACGTTTTATTTTGAAGGAAAGAAAAAATCCAAAAGGAAACACTCCTAGAAGCTTTTCATCCATCTAGTGTCTAACAGTACATGTCACCAGTTTATCAACCACAAGTTTCCTGCGTAATATATGTGTTATGTGCACAATACAGCAGCAAGGGGCTAGGTGAATAAGGTTGTGGCCGGCCGGCCAGCCATAAGGGCAGAGGATAAGCCGTCCAAGGCAGCAGCAGCTTTGGCAGCAAGGAAGGCAATTAGGATATTTGGTTTGTTACTGATAAGTCTATCTGCTAGTTAGAAGAGGATTTGATTTGGTTAGTTCATTTGTTAGAGATGGATTAGTTCACGTAGGAAGCCCTTGCTTTATAAGAAGCAAAGAAGAAATAAATAAACTATTTAGTCTCCCTCCTTCTCAACCGGGCCTCAAAGCCTTGACGGCAGCATGCCCGGCCAATCAAGGGAGGCCCTCAGACCCGTGCCCAACCAACGCCCACAACAATATGATCTGAATGGCACGTACCTCCAACCGCATACAAAGTAAAACTTGGAAAGCCACCAGAGGTATTTTCATTACATGACCTCCTATGTCAGGAAGGCCACAGAGCCTCTCTTGTTCATGATCTTCCAGTGACGGGAGGACCAGACCACTCTCCCAATCACGATATCTAATTGCAGCTGATGATGAGCTAGCCTCCCCATGAGTAGGAGGCTTATGAATCATGGGATTGAACCATCTTGTACAAACAAGAAATGCAAAACACTCTGCAATCCTGTATAAACAAGGTGCTGGATTAAACTATTAGACATCCCAACTATGAAAGAAGAATGCTATTGGGACCGGTCTCACCCATAATTTATAAACACATCCCACCATCCCAAAGTGCCAAAATCACCTGTCATATGCAATAAGCCACTATTACAAAACATTGTGAAATAGAGGCAGAGGAGGCCCAAGAGAAAAATGATAAATCTCTACCGCACAATCTACGATAGTTTACTAATTCAACTGATTCTTATCATATTGAACTTAAAGAATGTTCTGGGAGATTTTATAAAATGTAACCAAATGTTCTGGGAGATTTGATAAATGTAACCCCTACAAGCTCATGAAGTAGATAGACAACTCCTAAACAGAGCCAATACAAACTCAGAACAAGAAAAATTCGTCTCACTTTCAACTCCCAAGTCACTCTCTCAAAGAAAATGTCACAATGACAATGACAGGTCATTCTGATGAACAAAGAAGACATATTTTTGACAAAGTATAGGCATTCCCTACTATGGAGCCTTGACAAACAGTTAGTCAAGTGCAGGAAAGCAAGCTTCAACTTTATAATGCAATCCAAAAGCACGAAATAATAGGCACATGGCATATTAACAAACTCTAAAGTGAAGGCCCCTAGGATCAGTAAGAAGCTTCCTCCAAAAATAAATACAGTTATTTAGAGTCATTAAGCCAATATAGGATATTTCGCAAGGCAACAATACAGAGACACTCATTTTTATATGATGTAACAATTGGAAGGCAATTCAGGAAACTTACCAGACAGCTTGAGAAGTGTGAAGGTTGTAGCAGCTATAAGAAACACCATAGAGATTGCAACCCAAAAATGCTGGTTACAAAATGGAAGTCATGTCATATAAGATAAATGTCAACTTCTATACTGTAAGTGAAAAATGATGCACACTATATTATCCTACAATCTACACAAGATCAGAAAAGTGGTAGCCGCTATTGTCCCAGAAGGTTTTGATATGTCCAATTTAAACGCAAAAATAAACTTTGATCAGTTCCCACATGGAATTACTGTTCATCAATTTGAATTAAAATTTCCAATTTTAAATTTAAATATGTCATGGCCAGGATTTGTTCTCCCGGTACCCACCGGGAAAACTGGTTACCACCAAGATTTGAAATGATGGTGGGAACATATATAGCTTCCAAAAATAAGGACGACACTCAATGCTATACAAATATATACATTTATTGACAATACATTGATATGAAATGCAAAGCATTGAATTCTACAGTACCAACTAGAGTATCAGAGCAAATGAAATGATCCAAACATATTTGATGAAATGCAAGTCCTGATCAAGGTTTGCCCTTTGAAATACCTCATTCAACACAAATTGGCTGGCCCTATTTGCCCTTTGAAGTTACCTCATTCAACACAAACTGGTCTGGCCCTATTTGCCCTTTGAATTACCTCATTCAACGCAAATTGGTCTGGACCTAAGTCCAAAGATCGTACTCCAGTGAATTGATGCAAGATATTTCAACAGTTGGACTAAATTTCTTGTTTGGCCTTTATAGAATCATATATGCTCCATAATATGAAAACGCCATATCATCTGTGTATGTTCTGTATTCAAGCTCGTAGTTAAGTTGTGTCACATTACTACATTCCACTACCAATGGATGCCAAGAATTGGTCATTCTCTTGCATGACTTTCTTTCAGCTCTCTAATTTAGAGGCGTTCATAGTTTGCAGCAACTTTTTCCTCATGAATGAAAGGAGATTAAGTTAAAAACATGCTTACTTTGCAGGAAATAAAAACTGATCTATAATTCAAGTTAATTGAGAACCTTTCCAAAGTCAGATTCATTGGTACGAGAAACTTACAGGTAGTGTCTCCCAAATAGCTTCGCCGCTCATGCTTTCTTCGTCTCCTGGCATTAGAGCTCTACACATTCTGAACAAAGGAAAACACATAAAAAGAAACATATAGAGGTTAACATTGATAGTAACTATAGCATAATTATTGTATTGAACTAAAAATAATATTTTTTGTGTGTACAATTCCATCTATGGGGATCTTTGACAAAAATTAAGGTTCAATGGTTCGTAATTAGAACAGCTAAGAGTGATAAAAAGAGATTGGAACAACAATAGTAAATATTTTCAAGAACTGCATGCCAAAATGAGAGCGCTTAATGATGGGTACTTATGTCTTAACAAATGCCATTCATAACTTCAGGGTGGAATGCCACTATTTCATTAGGATGAACAAAAGGAAATTCTTTGCCAAAAAAATTAACAATATCTAAGTCTGTAGTAAATGAGTTAATTTCAGCCCACAGGCAGTGTATTTGCGTATACAAAAAAAATTGTGATACCACTATTGAAGGCATCCAAAAAAAGGGGGAAAAATAGCTGTGATTCATTACCTAAAATTGTCAACAAGAATAATCACTTCAAAGGCCAGCAGAGGAAGGAACACAATCTTCAGATCAACAGCCAGATGATTTCTAACTGGGGAAAAAAGAAAAGAAAAGGTGATCACAGAGTAGAATAGAGCTGACAATAGCACCGAAAGGCAAAATATGATCCAGCAATAAGCAGTTCCAGGAAATTCAGTGTGGTTAGCAAAGTTCCGTTCATCTAATGGCTTCATAACCTACCTCTTAAACTTTCAAGATATATGCAAAGCAGCAGCTCGAACGCAATTAGCAATGGCGCTGCAACAACAGACTGACAGGGCGCCCACTACATGAGGACAGACACCCATCAGATCCAATGCATGGTAAACGAACAACACTTGCATACAGACCGACCGGACAAATCAATATTAAAAATCTTACATGACGACCATGTGGCAAAGAAGGGGCTGGCATTGAAAACCTTCCACGAGCAACGATACCATGAAATAGCCAAAGCGGAATGAATATAATCCTGCATGATCGAATTTGCACAAATAGCATTTGGAATTAGCTTTGCCACTGTCACAAGCAAACTAAACATGTACTCATACAGTGCTCTACAATTCGGTTGTCCCGAATCTAGTCAGAAGAGCTCCAAAATTTCCCGAAATACATAACTGAATCCGAACGAGGCCTCAAAGTACAGAATTCAGCAGGAATTCTACAATAGTTCAACGCCAGAACAATCAGAAAACCGAGGCTCTCGCCGGCACGAGCTAAATACTAACATCAACTCATCACTAGCCCATCATTCAACTGCCGCCAGCCAGAACAAGGCGCCAATCAAAGAGCTGGATCATACACTCCGGAGCAAATTAGTCCACCATAAGTAGCGAACCGAACAACAAATAGACCCACAATCGCATCGCAAAGCGAGCACATGACTCGCCCAATTCCCTAAACTGCACCTGCACTGCATCCCGGGAAACAAAAGCTCACCACCGCGAAATCACCACACCAACCAACAGTTCCGCCCCAACCCCAACTCGCACAAACCAACCAGATCGAAGCGAGGCGGCTCGGGGAGGGGTAGGGTTTATAGTACGTACCACCAGGAGTAGGCAGTGCGGCCGTCGAGCCTGAGCGCGAGGAGGAGCGTGAAGCAGAAGAGCGCCGCGTGCGCCGCAGCCGCCTGCGCCGTCTTCCCCACCCCCGCCCACGTCTGCGCCCGCCGCCGCTGCATCTCTTCCCCTCCCGAAACTCCCCAAGAAATTTTGCCAACAAAAATCTCCTCTTTTTCTTCGCCTTCGCTTCCTGGGGCTTCTCTGGAGGGAGAAATGCGGGATAAAGTGAGCAACAAGGGGCGAAGGGTTCTTTCTCTATCTTTCTTTAGTCTTTTGGTGATGGAGTCTGATTTGATGATTCTATTATGCTCTCTCTCTCTCTCTCTCTCTCTCTCTCTCCTAAACTATTTTCCCGGTGCTGCTCATGGAGGTGGAATGGGAATGGATTGAGTTGGGCTGGGTTGGGTTGGGTCGGATCAGACAAGGGAGGAGGAGGAACAAATGCGAGTCTCCTGCGTTCGGGGAAGCCCACGAGCTGGATATTTTTCCCCTGCTTTTCTGCCGCCGTTTTGTTGGTTTTCGTCGCCGTTCATTGCAGCGTTGTTAGGCATGTACAATATATATGTCTGTTGTCTACAAATCTATGTCATATAAAATTTTAGATGATTTATAATGCACTATATAGGCAATTTATTAATTATATAAGGACATTACAAATAACTATATAGATAATTTATTATATCAATTATCTTTAAGCCTATCTATATCATTGTATAAGTTGTTTTTAATTCTATCCATAGATAATATAGAGGTATATTACACATAGTCCATATAATAGCATCTTACGTATCCCTATCTTCAGAAATATAGAGTTGTCTACCTTCAAAAATGCAGCTACAGTTAACTTGCCTCCACTCTTGCTCCGGTGTCTTTGCTCCCTAGAGTACAATCTCAGGATCTGCTTTTGGCAATCCCCATTTCCCAACCAAGAGTTTTAGACAATTTACCGGATAGAGAATTCTTCCACTTTTTATTGATGCTTATTATTCATTTGATTTACTTTTATATTGATTAATGAACCCTTTGTTGATCAAGCGAGTCCAGTTCTGATTCGAGTTGGTATCCCCGATCTGATCCAATCTGGTGAGTACGATCGCATAGTACGATCCCCTAGTCTTATCTGAATCCGGTGACTACCATCGCATAGGCCGAAAGAGATTGATTCCAAGATTTATGGTTTAAGCTTTTCAGATTTTCCATATCACCCGAGAGGTGAAGTATAGCCCTTGTCCAAACGGGTGTAGGGAACAGAGAGAGGCCAGAGCTCTAGTCTAATAATAAGAGCCCTAATTTTTTTTCCAAGGGTTTAGTTCTATGAGTTGCTAGTCTACTTATAGATAGGTGAAGGAGCACCAGAATATGTTGTGAAGAACTATTGTAATTTGAGAAGGCTGAAAATGTGATATGCAAATTTATCAAAAATTGTCGGACAGTCTGCAGTCCCAGTGGTTGAACCAGTTTTGAATTCCAGCTTGACTGGATTGACTCAGTGGTCTGACTGGTTGTGAAGTCCAGCCAGACCGACTGAGATGTGGTTCTTCAGCTGGTTTTGAATTGTAGAGAGTTTGCATATTGTGATGAGTCTTGGTGACCTAGGTCAGCAAGTATAGGTTGCATAAGACATGTTACTGCAAATGTGGGTCAAGTTATAAAGAATTTGTGTCTAGAAATGATTTTTTTTGCTTTTAGATGTGCAGAGTCGTTCGGAGTCAACCATGATCAAAGGTGAGGATCAAGGCTATGCTCATGGATGAACCAAGACCCAAAGCTCAAGCATGGTACAAAAAAAGACATGAAATATTGGCTTGGTCGGTCCAAGTGAGGACGTGGTCCAGTCGAACCCAAATGGAAGAGACTTGTCGACGCATGGCAAACTAATAGTACACCTACATAAGCAAGCATGGTGATTATTTGCAATGGAAGGAGAAAACCGGGACAAGAAAATGTATTTTGGTAGTTTGACCAGAATATCAAAAACTACTTTGGATCAAAATGGTGGCACTTGGGAGAGTGCTTCAGATCAAAAAGAAGCTGAGAAGATCAAATTAGATCAAGATAAGGACTTAGTGGATTTAGACTTATACACTTTGAAAAACGTGTATAAGAGTTGTGTGAGTTAAAATCCATATGTGAGGGATTATTAGGTTTTCCTATTATGCTAAGCAAATAGTATCTACTAAGAGTTAGATGAGGCTGATTAGTCCATCTATTTAACGGGTTGGGATGAAGACTTGTTGTTAACCATCTATCCATCCTTTCTTGAGACCAAGGATTCATAAGTTCTAGTGTTAGGGTTTGAGAAAAGTTGAGTGTTATGGTGTGCTCTTTTATTCTCAAAGTGGAGTTGCTGTAATACATTCATCCTCAAGTAGCAATATATTAATTTTTATTCATCTCTTGAATATCTCGTGTATTGATTGATTTGCTCTTGATTTATTTGGGTTTTCCTCCTTTTTTTGATCTTGTTGTGTCAAGAATGTGTAAGAAATAGAAATAACTTTTGAAAATCAATCTCCACCTATCTAAATATTTTGATGGTAAGTTCATGAAGAAACCCAGTTTTGCTTGATTTTGGCCTCATCAATTGATTTCATGATTCAGGGGTTTTTGGCTTAATTTATTTGGTGTTCTTGCTTGTTGTGATGCGTGAAAATACATCTAGAGCCATCTTGACCATCTTCTGCCTACGATCAAGTCATATTCATAATTTTCGCATTTATGCCCGGTTTTAATGCAATTTTGCTCAAATCTAAAAAGGTTTGAATTTTGACATAGTTTTGTGCGATCCATGGGTGGAATAAGTTTTTGAGATCTGAAGCAAGGTGCGTGCAAATTTTCATAGCAACTAGACTTGTTTTTTAGGTGTTGAATCAAAAGTCAATTGAGTCGGGTTGTTTTCTGGAACAGGTGGCGGTCTGACCGCCATGCCCTAGCGGTCAGACTGGTGGAAATTTGAGTCAGACCGGCCCTAGGTAGAGGTCTGACCTCTAGGGTTTGGTGATTTTTCAGAGGGTGATTTTCATAGAGTGATTTCTTGAGTTTTTTGCTTCGGGATTTTGGCTATTGATTCCAAGCTTCGTAACTCTATAGTTACTAGAGTAAAGAATTAAGAATACTTAGGGGAATTTTTGAATGGCACCATTCACCCCCTGATGTCTATTCGGATTATTAGGTCGGTTTTCCAAGCTAGAGTTTTAGCCGATTGATTTACGTGCAAATGAATTCTTATACTTTTTATCGAGGGGATATATCCATTATACAGTTCTACTTTTTATTGAATTCCTCCCTTGGCCAGATACTGAAATCTACTCTTTAGTTGGACCTTTTTGAAGGTCCTAATTCCTTGATTTTTTGTTTTTAAATGGCCGGTTGATCAAGAAAGGAGTGCAATCCTCTTAATTGGTTTCGATGGCCATTCTAGGTCGAATTTCACTAAGACTTAGGGCTATTTGAATCTAGAATCTTCACAATACTTACTATAACATACAAGGCGAACACATATCATTTTCTATCTTCCAGCAATGTTCTTTTATTATTCAACGAGTGGAAATGGCTGTTCAATAACTCACTATATGCCCTATTCTTCTTGACTTTTCAGCGATTTTTAGCTTTTAGTTTCTCTCAGCAATCACTGTTTATCATACTGATAAACCACCGACGGCCTAAAAGAACAGACCAGTACCAGTCTGGTAAACGTTGTTAAACTGGCCACAGACACCAGATAAAAGATCTGTCCTCAAATCTTTGGTAGTGTACATGTTAAAAAAAATTGCTCCACTCGTTGGTGGCTCCGCCGGCACGTCCCGCACACACATGACGCGACGCGGTCGCACTCGCTCGCACGGCCGCACAGCGGCGCAGGGACCATGACCGCCGTGCCGGCGTCGGCGTCGGCGAGGCGGATCTGGCCCATCTGGGGTGCCGGTCTCGCTATCGGCCCAGCTATGGCCTGTGGGCCGCGCGCGGTGCGGCCGGACGAGGGCGGGTGGCGGCTGGATGGATAGTTGGTGTCTGGGTTCGGCGCATTCTGGACCGGACGATGGATGCCTACGGGTCGTGGTTTGGGGTCTTTGAGCGGCCAATCATGCATCCGGCTAAGCCTAAGCAATCAATTATTACTTATTTTGGTGTACTAACAGGAGGGATCAATGATCTAACCACTGGAAAGGCATGTGCATTTCCCTTTCCATTGATAGATTTGGAATTTAAGAGAAGAAGAGGAGTCTTGAATGATTGATTGTGATATCGTTCTGGGAACTTCTGTGGCCAAGTCATTCTATACCGAGGTATTGTTGCGGTTGCTCAATGTAGCAGTACTTTAGCATCATTTCTACACAATGGTGCCACGAGTAGAATTGCATTGTCTCTAACTTCACTTCACTAGTCCATCCCCATAACCACACTTGTTTCCAAATTTCCTCGAAAATACAACATATATCCATTTGCATCGCATGGTGGGGGTCTTCCTCGTTAGGTGCCTTGAACATAATAAGGTGTCACTGACTAGTTGAGTAGTTGATTTCCTCGTGGTGGCCTTTGAGCTAGTATAGTAAGTGCATGTATCTTGTTTGCTGATAGTTTTGCAAGAATGGTATTGAAATGTAGATCACAGGAGTACATCGAAATCTGACCACGAAATTCTGGTGATAATGACAACAAGCCTCCATCGATCGTGTCCTGCGGGATGTGGTTTATAAGCCGTGACTTATGGTTTTTTTGCACTATAGCGACTAAAAATACATTATAGTAGCCGTTAGTTCTTTCAATAATTAATTTTTTAAAAAATATTATTTCAACACTAACAATGTAAAGGAATAAAGCAAAAGCAAAAAAAGCCTAAATAGCCAAAAAGAAAAAAAACAAAATTAAGAAATCAGAAGCTGAAGCCATTTAGAACGAAACCTTTCGTGAGGTAACATAAGCAGCAAATACACTATTCTTTTTAGTAATAACTTGACCCCATCGAGAACTAAGCGTTGCTCAGTTAGTTGCCCATGTTTGATCCTATCAACAGCACACTCACCAATAATTTTTATAGGTACACACACGCGTACGTGCTAAGTGGAACAACGTGTTCCATGCTTCGGAGATCTTACGGTCCCCGATTATTTTTTCTAGTGTATGTAAGAGACGCATACATATATGTGAGCTTGTACGGTGTAAGTATGGTGTGTGTGCTGTACATCTTCCTCGTGCCCCTCAAAAATAACTTAACCCCATCATTACTCATTAGCTAGCCTCATAACTTTAAGTGAATTCATGATTTAGAATACTTTGATTGGAATACAAGTTGAGAGTTCTTTTTGAATATCAGAAATCTAAATAGGCCTCCCCATATCTAAATCTAAATAGGTATTTTATTTCTTACCTACATCCTACTTAATAGTGTGGGTATGTGTTAGATAAGATAATGGGTACCTAGTGACAGCCCTCCTTGGATTTGCTTTGGGCCAGTTTATAGGCTGGGCAGAATGGCTTGGATTGAGCTGCGCCCACACAGGACTATAGTTTCGGCCAGTTCACAGGCCGGCAGTGTCCTGGGGAACGGTCGAGATTCCCGTGCCATGGGCCGTCCCAGCCAGAGCAAATAGATACCGTGGTGGAGTCTTTGGGGGCCCACTATCCCCCAAGTGGGCTTCTAAGGCTGTAACTCCATTCGAACAGCAGCGAAGTACAATTATTTCCGTTCCTTCCTCTCCAAAAGGAGGAGGAGACGAAGAACACTTCCATTACTTGAAAAGCAATCGGTAGTAATCTTTGCTGTGAATTTACTTCTAGATTTGGCGATAGATTTTTCGAGTTGTCTAGTGTGCAACTTGAGCAGACGATCCTGTCTAATTTAATCCTCAGAACATGTTGTTTGTAAACAAAACACGGCGCATTTGAAAACCGGTGGTCCTCCCCTCCCAGCTCTCTCGGAAGAACAATTGGTTGGATGGAACAAGTTGTCGTTTGGAAAGGCAGGAAATTTGCCAGGCTACAACTTCAAGGAACGTATGCGACAGCCTCCTTATGATTAACAAAACGGTGGGGCTTTTCGGTTCTGTGCTGCGATGGCACTCAGCACATCGGAGGACAAATCTACTCCATCGCCCTTGTGAGATTGCTACTTCAGACTTTTTATCAGATCCAGAGCAGCTACAATCACCCACAGGAAAATGAGCAAATGCGTTCACAGCCCACGTACCCATGGAGGTAAAAGGAAGGGTAATATGTGGGATCGACCATTGGAAGAGAAATTGACACCATCGGATGCATCTCAAGCCTGTTTTTTTCGCAATTCAGTCCATGCAACACACAGCGAAGCAGTCAATCAGACAATATCAAGCAGGTCACAGAATGGCAACCTCCCTGCTACAATCACTTCAGGCAGGGGCGGGGTACATGCTTAGTTCAGTCACCTGCGCTAAACGAAAGGGAGTGAGAGAGATAAAAAAAACCACCGCCCAAGTTGCACAAAGAAATTAATTTAGGCCATCACGTAGGTGAAGGAAAAATCAAGTGACGATTCTTTCCTTTGTAGTCCAGCTCGGCTAAGTGACTATTAAAACCCTAGCCATCCACATCAAGCTGCTGATTAAACTAAACTAAATTAAACACCCTAACAGGCGGCATCCTGCCTGCCTGCCTTGCCTTGCCTATTTTGCCTAACGCAACGACGATTTTCGGACGGGAGGCAGCGTAAGCGTATGGTGAGTGAGAGCGACGTGCGGCCTTTTCAATTGGTCGTTAGGCGGGGACCCTTCCAACGCCCCCACGGCGCATGTTCTCCCGCGGCCGTCCGCGTCACCGGGTGTCCGGGTGCTCGTCCTTGATTCCGTTCCACAGGCGTCCTCTCCCTCTCTCTCTAGAATTCAGTGGGTTATTTTCAACTATAGCTTATAGCTTATAGACGTAGTTAATGTCTTTTGATTCTAATATAAGTATTTGTGCGATCGAACTAAATGCTAATAAATTGACAAAGTGTTTTAAAAAGACTATTTCGATAAATCACTCCGAAAAATAATAGTCATGTTTATTTATTTAGAAAAAATCAAAGTAAAAAATAACTGGTCCTTCCATTGCCAGATTTTTTGTTCTCCGCGGGGATTTTGCTTTTTGGACCGGCCGGGGAACTGGAACCAGAACTAGATTTCTTCCTTGCGGCGATGCCGATGGAAACCTATGTGGTACGCGCGGAGAGATCAGGAATTTGTATGGGCGCGCACGAAGCATGCGTACGTGCACGGCCGCTGCTGCCTATGGCCTCCACTAGATCGCGGACGGCGGACCGCGTCGGATTTTCGGTGACGACCTCGACGGATACCACCGTGGACGAGTTCCGCTTTTCTAATGCTCATCGAGCGATGCTTTTCCATGTTTCTTAATTGTTATATACTTGTACAAGCTACGTGTATCAATATCAACAATCAGAGAAAATAAATGATTCTTAAATATTTTCTCTAATGGCATTAAAAATCTTCACTCAAATGATTATAAGGGTTAACAAGTTCAGATTACATCAACTAAGCTTAGCAAAACAAATCTAAAAGCCTAGACCAACAAAATAAGCAATCTTTTGCTTAAGATCGGTTAGACTGTTATAGATGGGTCAGTCTAACCACAGGGGCTGATCTGATCATATGTCGAGGGCCGGTTTGACTGGTCTCATGCTCTTAAGCCTAAAAATCTATCGGGCAAAACTTAAATATCAAAAGTTTGATCAAATCTCATCCAAATACTTTCAAATTTTATATAAGACTTGTTCAACACAATAGAAACCTAAATCAATTAAGAATCACAAGTTTATTGGGCTTGGTTTCACTAAATTAAAGATAATCAAATCTACGCCGTAAGAACACCAAAAACCCTAGAACTCAAATTATTTCTTACGCGTGAAGGCCTTCCAAATTTATTCTCACATATTCTAGTAAGGTAATTTAAGTAATAATTCTTGTTAGAACTACCACGATCATGAAATCACAAATTTTGCTCAAAAACATTTACGAACCGTACATAATGTTGATTCTTGCTATGAAGATAATCTAGATGGGTAATGATTGATCAACTATATCTTCTGGTACCTCTTACTCATTATGGATTATAGCAAAACCAAGAGAAAACTCGAGAGAGAGAGAGAGAGAGAAAAATCACATGAAGAACATAAGATACAAGCAAAGTTCAAGACACGAACTAGTAATTTGAGAGATAAAATTCGATCTTCATTACCACATAGAGAGAAAGAATTATAGGAGTATGGAGATTACAAGATGCTCCTAAAGCACTACTCTTTTCTCTCTAACTCTCTCTATCTCAAACCATGGAAGGAGAAAATGTGGATAAACAAAAATCTTAACCCTAGAATACTTAGAATCTAACACCTCATCTCCTCCCCTTTCATAACCAGTAACAAATCCTAATGGGTCTAACCCATAAGACTCTGGGGAAACCCGTTAACCTCACTAATAGGAGTTTTACACACTCATGCATGCTTGTCAAAAATGTTTAAAGACTCAACCCACTAAACTATTGACAATTGATCCACTTAGTATTTTTGGCTCTCCTTGATCTAAATCATTTCTCCTTTGCACCTCTCCATGCTGCGTTTTGATCAAGGCAACAACCCGTTATTTGATCAACTACGAAAATACCTTCGACGAAACTTCTGAGCACCTTTCTTTAACTCTATCTTCCCTTCACATCAAAGCATATCTGCATGTTTTGACACGTAACCCATAGTGCCTAATGATTAGCTTCATGTCTTCACACATTCAATCTCCCCTCGAACTGTTTCTACACGCATCAACCTCGTCACTTGGCGCATCACATGCACCAACTTGACTCTTTGCAGTTCTTGTCTTCTCTGTGCTTCCCGCTTGAACCACGTAACCTCATCCAGACTTACACAACCGTACAAACCTCAGTTCCCTTTCCTAGTCCCGATCACTTGTCGTCGACTGCTAATGTTCTCTAAGCCACCTACACACCTAAAGACCAAGGGTTACCATCTTAAGCACAAGTTACATACACTTGACCCACGTTAGTCAAAATAATGCATCATGTAACTCAACACAACCAACCAACGGCACCTATGCCATGCACCCACTCAAACCACTCAAAAATATCTCTCCCTATTCTCTAACCGTAGCCACCGGTGTGACGACCCGGGCCATCACTACCTTAGGTAATGACACCAATATATAGTTATTACCTGATAAAACAGAATAAATTCCTATTTTATAGAATAATAAGTCACATCAAAGTGTTGTAGTAAAACAATAGTTAGAGACAATTCAATATTATTACAATACTATTGCCACACAGGACTACACCAGACTACCCAAATATTTTTGAGATTACGAGTAGGAGTATTCACTACTTTTAAATATACAAGCACTAAAAATAATAGCTTAGAGTTTGCCAACATACTCTGGATTGCATAGTCTGACTACTACATAACAACTCGTCCCATGCTCCATATGAGACATCTAGATTGTACACGTCAAACTGCAAGTCCACTACATTCCATTCAGCATGGTAGTTATCCTCCACATAGACTTCATCAGAACTGAGTAAATCATCGAACTAACTTACCTGTAAACAAGACGAATTAATAGCAAAGATGAGTACAAAAGTACTCAGTAAGCATTAATAGCAAATATATAATCTCATGATCAACATTATCAGATCAAAAATCATATCTCTTCTCATTATTATTCTTAAAATAAGGTTTTAAGTTGTGAAATTGTTCGATTTATCTTTACCAATTTACTAGTCACTTGTATTCAGAGAAAAGACCACTTGCAGGCTTCCGTATCCTCCAATCCAGGAGATATGCGTGAATTTATGGTATATTTAGTATTGCTTAGGCTTGAATCGCTTTGCCCATAGCAGCCCCAGTCAGACCACCTTCCCCATGGCGGTCATACTATCATGAACAAAACCTAGCGAACAGATCAAGACTGGTTTGACTATCATCTTCGGTCCAGTCAGACCATCTGAGACATGACAGTAACTCTGAACTTCTGAATTTTCTAAAACTTTTACAAAATTTAATTTCAATAAAACTAAACTATCAATTATTCATTGTAAGCATATCCGAGACCTTCCGCGTGGTCTCTCGCCATCTGACCGAGAGTATTTAAAACAAGAGTTCAACAGCACCTTTTTTTTTTTGCAAAATAGTTAATCAGGAGCTTTGAAACTGTCTTGGGAAATCCTGGGTAATCTAGTATTATATGGAGACAACCAACCATGCATTGATCCCCTGAGAGCACGAAAGAATTGAAGTACTAAATATCAAATGAAGCTCCGTTCCATGCTGGTAGGTCATACATGTGCATGATCGGTCACCATAATTGAAGCCTTGCATCGTGTGCTTTGCTGGAATATCTACCAAGCAACGAGATCAATTATGGCAGTCCATGCTGTAACCTAACCATTTCACGCAAGACCTCGTGCTGGATTAGTCGCGTCACCAATCACTAGTCCGCGCCAACACTGAGTTCTACAACCTTCAATGTACTATGTAAGTAATGTAGTAGTATATTATGGGAAACCAATATTTCGATTTGTGGCTCGTGCATCACAGCCGTGACCGTAAATGAACTGAGCTGGACTAAGTGCAGTCTTTTAAGCTCGAGTCGAACTCGAGGAAGACTGTATTAGGATATGAGTCTAGATCTAGATTTGAGTTTGGCTCAGCTCAAACTCGAGTAAACTTAAGTTTAGTTTGAGTAAACTCAGTAACAATCAATAATTCAATGTGTACTAATTTTTAATAATAAAAAAGTTTAAATTTAAGCTCGGCTAAATAAGTCAGTAAAAATTAATATGTAGTAATATTTAAGTTTGAATCAAGCTCTGATAAGCTATTCGAATTCGGTTCGTTGAAACTCGTAAGCTCAGATCTCGAGCTCGAGCCTGGTGCTTTTTTTTACGGCCCTAATTACAACCGCCAAGTCTCGGTTGCCATCCAACAATTCCATGCGACAGTGCAGAAACAAAGAGGGTTACTGTCTTACTGATAGCAATCTAGCTCCCACATCCGGTTGCAATAAACAAGCAAAGACTGGGCATCAAGCAGCCGGCCGGCGGGGCTTCGAGACGTGTGAGTGTGGTGAGGTTGGAGGCGGTCAACTTGATGCGAGCTTCGCTTCATTTGATGGCTACACCCTTAATTTGTTTAACCGGTTAATAAACAAACCTCCCCCCTCGTTTTGTTTAATCGGAGCAAGTTCACATCTCGCATTGGCATCAATCACTAAACGTTTTTTTTTTCAAAACCTACGCCTCATTTGCATCATCGCCGCTCCGGCTCCTCGGCTCTTCTCATCCATACATGTACGAATTATCATTTCTTATGCCTATAGATAGCTCTCATGTCGATCTCGCTTGCTGAGTTGCTGTTCGTTGAAGATACTTTGCGAGTTTTCTTCTAGCTCCAAGTGGCTAACCCCAGCCACACTTTGGTCTCCAAGCTCCTGACGAAACACTCTACTAATCATACTTCATAGCCGTAGAGTAAAATTTAAGGACCAATGCTTTGTCTTAATGCTAATAGCGACCAGCTAGTTTACTTGTCCAGGTCATTCGATAACGGTACTACTGTTCAGTTCAGTTTAGAAATGGGTGATTTTTTTCCTGATGGCTTATGACTTAAATATTTAAATTTTAGCTGCTCGCGAAAGGTAGTACACACAGAAAAATAGTTGTATGTGATTTTGGCCGATACAGCTGAACTTAGTACACTTTTTTACTACAGTCTTCCTGTTGACCACACTTTAAAAACGCACTATTTAAAAGTTAGTTACTGTAGACAGTACAAGCATAAATCAATTAAAAGTCGAAAAGAACTCAACCATTATTGATGAAACGATTTCTACTAGTAAAACAAAACAACACAACCCACACGTACATTTCTGGTGGCTGCTGGTTATTAATTCCCAATGTTTTAGAAAATCTTTGGACTGGTTGACTATTCAGGAATTGAGACTTCTTCATATTGTTTTCGATGAACAGGCTGGAAGCTGTGCGGGTCTACCGAAAGTTTATAGTATAATTTAGATAACCAAGCGTGTGGAATTTGTTAAATGAGTATGGCTGATGTATCTGTCCTTCCTTGATTGGGGGGTTCAGTATGGCACTTCATTTAAAACAATTATTATAAGTTTCAGACCTGCATTACGAGTTTAGAATTGCATATGGATCTATATTAATTTGTTGTGTATCCCTCTGATCTTCTCCACATGGATGAACCATTTTATACACATGTAATTGATTGATGTTTTACGGGCGATTAGGAGGACCCTTTAGAACACAGAGATTTGATAGAAAATGAATTCTCCAATCACTAAAATTAGAGGTTGGTGGAGAAAAATAAGAGCATATCGAAAATAAGGTACCAAACTGATCAGAATAGTGGTGTTGAGCAGATAGGATAGGTAAAGTTGGGATGCTCTAATAAATATGCTTTAAGATGATCGATGTTTTGGAGATCTTGTATAGGAAAGCAAAATAGTCATATTACTGTTTCTTGATGTGATTTAAGGGGGCCATCGCCATTATTCTTTGGGGGACACTTTTCAACACTGTAGCTTTTTTTTAGTTCAGCATTAGAAAAGTTGGCACTGACAGCGTACCTACAGGGTGCTAGTGAGGATGAACATTGTATAGTTGATCAGCCTAACCCCAGCATTGTTCTTCTTATCCTAAGCATTAGCATCGAAATTTCGGAGCGGTTGAAACGATAATTATGTTCTTTCAACAGTGCACCACATCAGAAAGTAATAAATACCTCTAAATATCACACAGTAGAGGGCTGTAATAATTTGCTGATAAAACAGTGCTCTGTTCGGCCTTGTGGATGTTTATTCTTCCAAAAGATACTAGTTTCCAGATCTCTTCGATGTCAGCTAAATTTTGAGGCGATTGAAATGGTCGCAGGAAGCATATATTCAGCTGCTCATCTAGCGATAGGGGAGTAACAAAGGCTGGGACGTTGTTTGTGCTAGGTAAGCCAGCATGCTGGGCCATGTGCAGCGTGGGCAACACCTACAGTGATGGAAATAGTCGCTGGGACAAAGAAATGTGAGGCGTCCAGGGATTGAACGTTTGAGCATGTACCCTGCCTCCAACTCCTAGCCGGTCATGCATATGCATGAGTGGTCAGTGGTCACGCTACTAGAGTTGGGCAGGGTCTACTGATAGCGAATCCGAACTAAGCTAGCAGAGCCGAGCCAAAGGTGGCTAATGGCCTATAAGAACGACGCGTACGTTGCTGTTTTAAACCCTGAGATGCGACGGAAACAGATTTAGAAATCTACACCAGGACGATTTTGATGCAGCTGATACGCCCTAACCTCCTTAGCCGCAGCTCATTACTTACCGAGCTTAGCGTAGCGGAAGAGTCGCAGAGAAACATCAATAATGCCGGTGCCCCAGCCTCTGCTGCCGCCTGGTCCACCGGCTCCATCCCCGGCCGTTCCATCGTCCAACCGGTGGCGTGTAAAGCGCCCGGGACGTGTAGCCGCTCCCTGCGCCGGGCCGGGGCAAGGGCAACCCCCACCGCCCCGCCCCGCCCCGCCCATGTGACGTGACGCTGGAGTGGATAGGGGCATCGATCCCCGCAACGCCAGCCGCCGTAGGCCGTTGCGACGGGTGCCGCCACCCACGTTCGGACGCGAACTCGGGCCGTCTCGGGGGGGCAAACGGCGTTGCGACCTGCGCCTCGTCGCGTCGCGCCCACGGTCACGGGCGTGACCGCGACACGGCCGGCCGGGCGAGCGCGACGGGAACGTGCGTACGCGGGAGGGGTGGGGGCGCGGCTGTGCTGTTGCGTTCCCTGCTGCGGCGTATGGACGGCGGGACCCGGATGGCCCGGAGGTAGGGCCCGGGGCCTGGTGTGCACGTACGGCCGGCTCGGGGAGGTGGGGCCGGCCCTCTGCGCGGTCCTCCACCTGCATGGGAAGCCTACACTACGTACACTGCGTTCCTTACACCTGGCTGTTTAATTAGTTGGCGTCCTGAGCGATGATTGAGAACGTTGCCGCTGGGAAAATCATGTGTGCGTTGTTACCCTACGCTAGGACGATTGACCAGTCAAACTGCAACACGAAACGGAACTGTTTGCGTATTGGTACTGTAGCAATTTTTTTTAAAAAAGAAAAATTTGCTTCTGCAACTTTAACCCGTTTCTAAACTCGGCACGCTCTACGGGAGCTCGGCAACACAAGTGAGCACGGCAAGGAGCACAGCACGCGAAAGCCGGCGTGGCTATCGGTCTGCTCAGCTTCCTTTGCTTGGTAGCTCCTACCGAGTTGCCGTGGCCGATAGGTGCTACTGAAGTTCCACGGCTCCATAGCTCTTTCGCGTAGACGCGTGCGCATCAAATTACAACACATGCAGATCTCTAAAATACTACTGCCAGCACCCTACTTAATTAGTCCTCCCACTGCTTAAACAATGTGCTCTAGCTGGTACTACTGCATCACTCTACTAAACTAGTAAACGAGGTCACAACGTGGCCACTAATCCAACATCGTCCACGGCTGAATATTCAACAATCCATGCATTTTAGTATTTTTATCAGTAAAACCATGCATGGATGCAATTCCCACCAAAGTACCATTGCATTGCTGTGGGTGCTTTGCAGCACCTCTCGCGCGTCGTGCTGTCGCTGTCTTACTAAGCTCCGATGATGCGATAAGAGGCACACGTCGTCTGTCACATTTATCGAGTTCAGAGACGATACTAGAGCTACATAAAAAAGGTGTTCGAGAGTTAATTTTGAAAAAAATGCTACGTCACCAAACATACAAACACTTCCGCCAAATAACTTTTCTTGATATCAAAGTCGGATTTGTTCAAACATAAATAATATTTTTAGAGCTCTGGCGTTGAGAGATTAAGATTGTAAATATTTATGGTCTTATTGATTTTCATACGGCTACCAAAAGCACCCAATTTTTTTTAAAGACACAAGTAAGTCAAGAACTGAGAAACGTTTTTCTTATAAAAACAGAATACATTGCCTCAGCTACAGGATGCACATGAATCTAAAGAAATATGATCATCCGATCAATCAACCTCCGTGGATATGTCGAACAAAATTGACTCACAGAAGGTGATAACGTGGAGAGAAACTATGTCGAATTTTGCACATAGTTTCCTACCTCTTTGGACCCTTGATGGTTGAATGACAACCGTATGTATGGACAATAATGCATTGGAGCTTCATTGATCAAGTACGGCCTGATTCCACCAAAAGGAGATCGGCTCATGACTTGTTCGTGTGTACCATCTGCTCCATCCAAGCGGGTGGGCGTAGCAATTCCCCCTGCGCTCGTACAGTCACGCACACGGCGCACCACCGAAAAAAAAATGGCTTGCGCCTCCTGCGGTTCTCCCCGCTGTAGTAGTCCGATAAAAATTCCCGCGCAAGGTTGCGCGGTGCACAGTGGACCGATCCCCCCGGCCCCGCCGGCGCAGCACCTCTCACCTCTGGTCGGTCCACGAAGACTTGGGCTTCACAGTGATCTCTGAGGAAACAGCACATGCTGCTGCCTGGCACGTGGCAGGAAGCCGCTCGCTCGCCGTAAGGATTAGGCCCCGTGAACCTATGGCCGGCCATAGAGAACAGTACCGGCTGGCTCCTCACACCGGATCGGCCGCACGAATCACAAAGCGTACGTGGGATCCGCCACGACCGTCCGTGGCCCACGGCAGCTAAGCCGTCTGTTATTGGGTTTCGACTTAAAAGCCTCCGCTCGTTTCGGTTTAAACTTCTGACTTCTAGTTTATTTTGTACTATTCATAAATTTCATCTTTTTCTATATTTTTGGTTTTTTTTGAGTTTTTTTGTCGGTTCTTTTTCTCGTATTTGTTTGCATTATATGTGATAGGCTAACATATTTTTTCTATTTTTAAATTTTTTAAATTTAATTATGCTAAATAAGCATTCGTCAGTTATAGTGTTTTTTAAGTCAGTTATAGTGTTTTTTTAAGTCAGCTATAATACTTTTCAGCAATAAGTTACTTAAAAAAGCTCTTTTGAGCAGGAGGAATTATTTAGTGGAAGCCCAAAGAATAAAGAAAAATAAGTGGAGATCGGGGTCCAGCGCTAAGCCCACCCTTGCGAGGTTTCTGTACCATCGCGTCGCGTGAATATTTGTTTCTGTACCAACTAGCTACAAGAAATGTATGCCACATCTATTGTGCTATTGGAGTGACTAACAGTATACTATTCACTATCCATATTATTTGAGTAACTAATAGCGCTACGTAATTTTATAATCGTCCATGCATTAAAATTACGGTTTTCATTAATCTCACCTCCTTAAGTGGTGATCTGTTCGGCTGAAAAGCTCATGGCTTATGGCTGAAAACAATGTAGCTGGCTGAAAAAATCACTGTAGCTGACAGAGACTTATTTAGCATAATTAAATTTAAAAAAATTAAAAATATAAAAAATATGTTAGCCCATTACGTATAATATAAACAAATACGGGAAAAAAAGAACCGGCAAAAAAACTCAACAAAAAGCTAAAAGTTCAGAAAAAGACGAAACTTATAAATAGTGAAAAATAAACTAGAAGTCAGAAGCCGAAGCCGAGTTGATCAGGATGCACACAGGACAAACATCTACATTAACAAATATCTACATCAGCCACTGTATTAATCAAAGCGAGATTAATGAAAACCGTTACTTTAATACATGGATGGTTACAAAATTGCGTGAATACTACTTCGTTACTCAAGTAACGCAGTTACTGAATAGTACACTGTTAGTTACTCCAATAGTTCAACTGATGTGGCATACATTTGGTGTAGCTAGTTGGGTTTATTTGTGGGGGCTGATTCGCTGACCTTTTGGTTGTTAAGTTGCGGAGCGTTAGAGAAAATTGTTTTTTAAGGAACCTGTAGAGACAATTGTGATAACCAATTGCATTCCTTCTTACGAAAGTAACAGGATAATATGTTGGGTTAGACCAGCGAAGCTATATCTTTGACAGAATAAGCTTCAATCTGAAGTGTAAAAAAATATCTAATATATAGCTCAGATAAATTCAGTTTAGTCTAGGTAACATTTTCATGGTCTAATTCAGATAGTCTAGATCATTCCACCACTAAACCCAGAGCATGATCAAATCCTGGTCTCGCCACTGAGTTTAGAGAAAAAAAAACGACTAGCCTATTCAGGCGAGATTACTACAAAATTAATATTCTTTTTTAACAGCATGTTTAATGTTCCTATCAGTAACCACATTTTCTTTCCAACTAGTAAGGTGCATGTGTATTACAACAATGTAACAAAAAAGGGTGATAGATATAATTAAACGTAAGGTTGTTGATTTATCCCCGGCCTCATGCTATATGAAAGTATTTTCTCGATATGGTATTTTGTGAGACTCAAGATAATTTATCTTGTGTTAAGTGATTTAATGAAAAATTGAAACAAATGTTTCTTGTGGATTTTCTAATTTCTACAATAATATTTTTGAACTATTTCTTGTGGCACTGCTATGTTCCAAGCAAGTCTTAAAAAGTTTCACTTAAAAAACAGTTGACATGCCCGGTCTACAATATCTGCGATGGGTCACATATCATTCCCATGCAGTAGAATCTTTTCAGGTTTGTTTGGGAGGGGGTTTAGTTTAGAAAGTTTTAGTACTTATGCCATATTTGGAACGGAGAAACTCCAAAAGAATATCATAGGATTTATACTACTTCTTGTGAAATTCCTGTGTTTCAAACAGGACCTTATAATTCAAATAAAGATTAAAAAATTGCACTCCATCCAATGTTTTGATGGCCCCCAACATCAATTACCTAGGTGACACGCAACAACATTTCAAGAAAGAGTATGACATGATGATCGTACGGATGACTCGGTCTGGGCGTCGGGTAGAAGCGATAAACTCCTACCCCTTAGGTGGTTGAACACATGTTGGGCCACACCTCATGCCCCGCTATTAGCCATATCTTAGTGCACTCACCATGCCCATGGCGGACGCGTGCAGCCCCGCGCTTCCTTGTCCGCATTATTTGCACTACCGCCATCGAGATCGCACACGTTGAGCTTGGCTAGATCAATGGTTCGTGTGCACGATTTGGACCCTTGCCTCGTGACCTCCTCATGCTCACCCTCACCATCATCATTCCCTTGTTAACTTGCAAGAGGGACACGACTGCCGTCTCCGCACACCTCGACGCTAGCGTCACCAGCATCCACCAAATTGGTCACCACCATCTTGCACGGCTCTTGCCTTTACCCTAACTTCCAGGTGGGCATGGAGGGGCCACTGCGCGAATGGTGTCCGTGACTGCTGCGCCGCACTTGCTTGAGCCCATCGTCGCAATTGCCTGAGGCTGAGGGATGCAAAGACGTGGAAGGCGGCGAGGTCAGCTACTGGCACAATGAGTTATGCAATGGAGATCCTCGGTTGGGGAGTACTGCAGGGTGGGAGGAGAGAAGTAGATAACGGGAGATATTTGGGGGGGGGAAGGGTCACCTGATCCGAGAAAGAGAGAATAGCGGGAGAAAGGATCAGGGAAGATCGTGGGGGGTAGCTGCAATCGGTTGTAGTCTACAGAGAGTTGGTGAGCGGTTTTATGGAGGTTTTTTCTGCTTTCCCTTTTGGTTTTTTTAACTTGTTTTTAAAAGGACAATAGGGAGGACGATGGTGAGAGGGTTCAATTGTTCGATAGATGCATAGATGGGATGGGTGAATGGACAAACTCATATTTTATATTAGTAGATATGTGTATGTATTCTACTCTAGTTATTGGATTAGTGAACATGATAGGATTCAGTACAATCAATCCTCGTAGTGGAAGTACTCCCCCGTTCCTCAATAGATGTCATTCTACAAGAGACCATATTATCCTCCTTTATTACCTCACTTATTTCTCTTCGATGGTGTGTGCTAGTATTGAATGACCTTAGAAATAATGAATGGAAGGGGCATTCAAGGGATAAAATGGTTAAAAAAATATCTCGAAATTGTAGAATGACAAGTATTTAGAAACAACAATTAAAAGGTAGAATGACATGTATTTGAGAATAGAGGGAGTAACATACACAGTAGTTTAATTAATTGCCATTAATAGCTAGATTCAAGTAAACACTTCACCAAAAATGTGATAGCTAGGCTATCTACGCTAGCTACAACATGTAATAATCTTAGCTATTGCTTCAAATACCCTACCTTATGTAGCAAGAAAATATTACATAGGTGTGTGGATGTTACGAAGTAGACATCGATTAATCAGGGCACTTCTAATGGTTCTAAGTAAGTAGTGTCTATAGCATTAATTAGTCTACCAATTAGAATTTATACTAAAATGGAGAGAAAATTAAAGAAGTGATAGAGGGAAGCAGTGTCTCATGCAAGATACTACTTGAGCACAAAATCTAACACTAAGGGAGAGAGAGAGAGCTTGGTGAAATTTATTATCCGGTCCCACTGATGGACACCACCCACTAAACTTGGTGATATCTATAGCTATTTCTTGATGAAATGAAAAATATGGAAATAGCACAACAGTGTCTACCATTAGGAGTGCCCTTACAGCTGTGTATGATGGGTCCACTCGAAAATATCAAAGCAATATTGACCTTGCCATTTCTCATTCATCCCCAACATTTCTTCGCTGTCTTCACCTCGCCTTCTTGACGTACTGTTGCGAACCACGTCCTGCTGCAGCCCTTGTTGCTATTATGGTGCCTCCATACTCTCACCGCCCACATCTGTCACCCATGGCTGGCAGCGCCCTTACCACCTCGTCTATCTCCTGAACCCTAGGTTAATCATTATCCTCGTCGTTGGCTAGCTTGGTGAATGAAAAAACCTAACTCTAACCCTAATGCAATGGCTTGCGGTTGGTCACCGAACAGAAAGTTCTTGCTTATTTTTTAGTAAGTGCTGAGAAAGGAAACATTGATGTAAATAGAAGATGTGTACTTATTCGCATTTACCCATTGCATGCCAGATAGCCATTTCCAATATTAATTAGAGAATTACTAGCCAATGTTGTACTATTAGAGGTAGTCCCGATGGTACAGCTTGCCCCTCCCATCCCCACCGCTCTCCCTCCTTACCTCTGCCGCTCTGCTCACTCTCTTTCCTGGTGTCAGTGACAGCTCCGCGCAACTCCTTAGATGCCCCTGTCTCCCTCCCTCGTAGCCAGCGGTGAGCTTGCCACATCGTCGCACCATTGGCCCCCCCTCCTCCACTAGCCACCCTACCCAACTTAATGATCTCTCGGGCCTCGTCTCGCCGTCTTGCCCTCTGTCACCGCTGTAGGATCAAGGATACCGACTAGAGGGGGGTGAATAGGAGGTTTTTAAATTTTTCTTGATTACTAGATTAATTCTTCACAATTTTAAGAGACAAAGATGTAAAGCAATTAATCCAATACAATTCTAGTTAACAACTTAGCTCTAAACAAATAAATGATCACAATGAAGCAAATGAACAAGAGCTAAAGAGACAAGAGACACGACCGATGTTTTTACCGTGGTATTCGGAAACTTGCCGGTTTCCCCTAGTCCACGTTGAGGTAAGCCCGGACGTATCGGACCGGCTCCACGAATTGAGCCAAGCACCTCGATCACTAGTGTAGCTCTTCCCCACTCCGGGTAGGCGAGCTCCAACCTTCACAATTAGCCGGGTCTTCTCACAATCTTCTTGAGAAGATCACCGAGCCAACTTCCACCGAATCGTCCAAGTGCCGGCAAGCACTAAGAGTAATAGATCCCGGTGTTCACTTGAATGCAACTCTAGTGCCAAATGGATTTGCAATTGAAATCTAGCACTAAATGCTCAACCACCTCACTTTGATGTGCAAAGAGAGAATTGGGGTGAAATGAATGCACTAAGGCTTGAGAAATATGCAATGAGTCTCTAACCTTAGCCCTTGAGCAGTGGTGGGGGTATTTATAGCCTCCACCAACCAAAACTAGCCGTTTGACCCAGTTTCCAGAAAATTTTCTGGTCGAGCGGTACTACCGCTCCCAAGGACCGGTACTACCGCTACCAAATCTTCGCGCCAGAACGGCTATGTCAGACGTCTGCAGTGACCGTTGGATTTGGCGGCGCGGTACTACCGCCGTTGATATTTGTGGTACTACCGCTACCCGGTAGTTCCGCAAAGTCGGCGCGGTACTACCGCTCCAGCCAAACTCCGAAGGGTCCCAGATTTGGCGCTCTCTGGAAAAATGCGTCCGCTCTGAAGTCGGATCTTCCGGACTCCGGAAGTACCGCTCTGAGTAGCGGAACTACCGCACTCAGCGGTAGTTCCGGCGTTGAAATTGCCGGTACTTCCGCTCCAGAGAAATCCAGGCTTCATCCGGAGGGCGCTCTCTGGAAAAATTGATCCGCTCTCCCTCCGAATCTTCCGGGGTCCGGAAGTACCGCTTTAGGATGCGGTACTACCGCTCGCAGCGGTAGTACCGGCGTTCAAACAGCCGGTACTTCCGTTCCCGCAAGATTTTGAAATGAGCCAAGGGTGCTCTCTGGAAATATTGATCCGCTCCAAAACCGGATCTTCCGCTGGCCGGTACTACCGCATTTTAGTTGCGGAACTACCGCTTTCCGGTAGTTCCGACGTTCAAAACTGCGGTACTACCGCTCTTCCAGACAGAGCACAAAAACATTTAAAAACTGAATTTTAATGGATGCAAGTTGAGATTAAACCATTTGGCACAGGAGATATGTGTTCAAGCTACTAGCTAAGATCCCCCTTGATGGTACGATCATCTATCCTATAATCCGGTCTTCCACCATTCACCTAAGACCGGTAAAATTCAAAGGGGTCATATTCTAAGTATACCTTTGTCTTGAGCCAATTTAATTTTCACGCGTATCCTTTGGCTTGCATCTTGTCGCTCATGTGTGTGGACTAACCCTTCGTATGCTCATTAAAACACGTTAGTCCCATATTCCATATTCTCTTAATTTCATTAATTACCAAAATCATTTTTAGGGGCCTAGATGCTTTCAACCGCCCACCGCCATCGCCCGTCACTGCTGTCCACAACCGGGCCACCATCGCCGCAACCTCCCTTTACAATCGGAGAGCACGGTGAATCCGTCTGGAAACTGCAGAGCCATCGCTCCCCTCGTCGGACCTCATCGCACCTCTATGTCCTTCTTCTTCACAGGTACACACAGATAGAGCTTCTTCTTCTTTTTTGGAGCTCTTGCTACCCGTCAGGACGTATACCATTTTGTAGATTTCCTCTGTTAATTAACCATCTATAGTGCGCTACTTCTAATGAGCGTAATGAGACACCTAAATAAAAAAAAATTGCAAGCCACACAGCGGGCCACACAGTTGTGGGCACAGGCTGAAAAAGAATTTGCCTCGCCGTTGTCTTCGGAGACGGAGAAGTGAGGCCTAGACGTAGAGCCCCATTTCTCATCACCCTATTTTAATTGTGGCGATTTTTGGGGTGGTGGGCGGAAGATTTCTAACTGGATAGTGAAGTTTGTCTGGTGAAAAGGATGGCCACGACGAATCCGTCCATCGATCCAACGCTGTGCGTGTGTTGGAGAGAGAGGCGCAGGTGGGGCCGGGCGGCAGTGAGAGACTATAGGTTGATGCCTTCCTCTCTGATCACCTGATGCCTTGTCGCCCTTCCAGCCCTTCCTCCCTCCCCCTACTACTACTAACACTACTCTCGCTCCTCCCCCCTCAACCTCCCGTCGCCTCCTCTCCTCTCCCCTTCCCCACCCCCAACCCTGGATCCAAATTCCAACCTATCCCAAAACCGAAACGCGAGGAAAAGTTGCAAGCAATTATTGGCTAGATAGCTAGGTTGCTGCGGGTGAGATCATGAAGCGCGAGTACCAAGACGCCGGCGGGAGCGGCGGCGACATGGGCTTGTCCAAGGACAAGATGATGGCGGCGGCGGCGGGGGAGGAGGAGGAGGTAGACGAGCTGCTGGCCGCGCTCGGCTACAAGGTGCGGTCCTCCGACATGGCCGACGTGGCGCAGAAGCTGGAGCAGCTCGAGATGGCCATGGGGATTGGCGGCGTGGGCGCCGGCGCCGGCGCGGACGACGGCTTCGTGTCGCACCTGGCGACGGACACCGTGCACTATAACCCCTCCGACGTCTCCTCCTGGGTTGAGAGCATGCTCTCCGAGCTCAACGCGCCCCCGCCTCCGCTCCCGCCGGCCCCGCAGGCTCCGAGGCTCGCGTCCACCTCGTCCACTGTCACGGGCGGCGGCGGGCACTTCGATGTCCCGCCCGCTGTCGACTCGTCGAGCAGCACGTACGCTCTAAGGCCGATCCCCTCGCCGGTTGTGGCGCCGGCCGACCCGTCCGCGGACTCAGCGCGGGAGCCAAAGCGGATGCGCACTGGCGGCGGCAGCACGTCGTCGTCGTCCTCCTCGTCCTCCTCTCTCGGCGGCGGGGGCGCTAGGAGCTCTGTGGTGGAGGCTGCTCCGCCGGCGACGCAAGCGTTCGCGGCGGCCAACGCGCCCGCGGTGCCGGTTGTGGTGGTGGACACACAGGAGAACGGGATCCGGCTGGTGCACGCGCTGCTGGCGTGCGCGGAGGCCGTGCAACAGGAGAACTTGACGGCCGCAGAGGCGCTGGTGAAGCAGATCCCCATTCTCGCAGCGTCCCAGGGCGGCGCCATGCGCAAGGTTGCTGCCTACTTCGGCGAGGCCCTCGCCCGCCGTGTCTATCGCTTCCGCCCCACGCCGGACAGCTCCCTCCTCGATGCCGCCTTCGCCGACCTCCTCCACGCGCACTTCTACGAGTCCTGCCCCTACCTCAAATTCGCCCATTTCACCGCGAACCAAGCCATCCTCGAGGCGTTCGCTGGCTGCCGCCGCGTCCACGTCGTCGACTTCGGCATCAAGCAGGGGATGCAGTGGCCCGCGCTTCTCCAGGCCCTCGCCCTTCGTCCCGGCGGACCCCCGTCGTTCCGCCTCACCGGCGTCGGCCCCCCGCAGCCGGACGAGACCGACGCCTTGCAGCAGGTGGGTTGGAAGCTTGCCCAGTTCGCTCACACTATCCGCGTCGATTTCCAGTACCGCGGCCTCGTCGCCGCTACGCTCGCCGACCTGGAGCCGTTCATGCTGGAGCCTGAGGGCGAGGCGGACGCGAACGAAGAACCTGAGGTGATCGCCGTCAACTCAGTGTTCGAGCTGCATCGGCTGCTCGCGCAGCCCGGCGCCCTGGAGAAGGTCCTGGGAACGGTGCGCGCTGTGCGGCCAAGGATCGTGACCGTGGTAGAACAGGAGGCCAACCACAACTCCGGCTCATTCCTGGACCGGTTCACGGAGTCTCTGCACTACTACTCCACCATGTTCGATTCTCTCGAGGGCGCCGGCTCCGGCTCCGGCCAATCCGAAATCTCGCCGGGGGCGGCTGCTGCTGGTGGTGGCACGGACCAGGTCATGTCCGAGGTGTACCTCGGCCGGCAGATCTGCAACGTTGTGGCGTGCGAGGGCGCGGAGCGCACGGAGCGCCACGAGACGCTGGGGCAGTGGCGCAACCGTCTGGGCCGCGCCGGGTTCGAGCCCGTGCACCTGGGCTCCAATGCCTACAAGCAGGCGAGCACGCTGCTCGCGCTCTTCGCCGGGGGCGATGGGTACAGGGTGGAGGAGAAGGACGGGTGCCTCACGCTGGGGTGGCACACGCGCCCGCTCATCGCCACCTCGGCATGGCGCGTCGCCGCAGCGTGATCGCAAGTTTTGAGCGCTGTACGTACACGTCCCGAGCACGGCGCATCCCCCTCTCCCCGGCTCACCGGCTCAGTTGAAGCTAGATGGCAGCGAACGCTGAATTGCAGCGACCGACGATCGGGTTACGGTTTTCTCGCCGGCGTGATGAGATGGACACTGGACTCCGACCAGGCCGGCCCTGTTCGTTCTTGCTTCCAATTCCCTCGTTACTTGATCCGTAAACTCTCGTAGCCTATTATGTTTAAATGTCTATTGTTATGTGTAATTCCTCCAATCGCTCATATTAAATAAGGACGAACCGGATTTCTTTAGCTCAAATGAGAATTCTGTATACAAGGCATCTAAAACGGAGCTATGTCCTGTTGTTCATCTGTTAGAATGTTGCTCGCTGCTCTTTACCAACGTGATGCCGTAGCCTCATGGTGCGCATGTGTGCTGCTGCAAGGGTGGCTTTGTTTGCGATGAATCTTGGATTTGATGGCGCCCTAGATTCACAGGACTAAGCTGAGAATTGTTGGCGCCTTTGTTACAATGTTTGAGCATGCTATAAAAAGTTTCCCGATCTAGGAGTTGTTGCTAAGGATGAGTCTCGCGGTTGCTTTGTTGGAAACATCTCGTTTAGTTTCCTCTAGCGTACTCCTCGTCCTCTGCTGGTTGTTTCTCATCTAAAACTGAACTTTTAAGAGTGTTGCGTTGAAAGCTGCACGACAATCAAACTGTGCTGCACGGTACACTATTGAAAATACTGTCTGCTATGTAAGTCAGTGCACCTTATTAATTAGCCCACCATATTCCCTCGTAGAAATTGTCAGAGAAAGAAAGAGAGAAAAATGCCAGGCCACGAATATGTGAACGTCTAGTTTTGCCTAAGAGAAAAAAAAAGACGAATAAAAAAATGAACATCACAGGAGCATCAGATTAGCAAGACTCGTCGTGTTCAGCGAAAGGACTGGGCTCTCTTGACCAAACAGAGCTACTGCCCGTACGCGGTGGCATGCTCTATTAACCCCGCGGAACCACCGTCGTTAATCCTTGGGTACAAGGACTTTTACTGCCTGCTGTGCTGGGATTGGCGCAGAGAGCGGGAGCAGTGGCAACCTGAGAGGGCACGCTGGTACAGTACGGCTCATTGCCACTTCTGTTGAGGTTCTTGTCCTCCCATGGGGCACACCCACCACCGTGGCCTCCCCGCTTTCAAAATTAACCGCGCGGCGCGGTAATTGTTCGGTGGGCGCCGAACGCGAAGAACATTTACGCCCATCTCCCGCGTCTTTTGCCCGAGTCTGACGGTAAAAAAACGCGTACACTATATATGGCCTGTGAAATCTCCGTGCCTGGCCATGGATCTCACCGATGATGCGTGGTGGTTTGCACAGAGGTTAGCGATGAAACCTAGGGTTTTAGCCTGATTTTTGCAGCCTTTTCAACCCCAAGGAAAGATTCGGGAGGACGGCAGCCAGCCAATGAGGTGAGGAGGTAGCAAGTAGAAGTAGGAGCCTTGGAGGTGAGGGGAGGCGGGCGGCAGCAACAGCTGTCCAATCGGGATCAGGTGGCTCATGTCAGGAGATGATGGGGCTGCGTGGTGGTGGGGGCCCACCCATCGGCCTGTGCCTCTCCCCCTCCTCTTCTCTCCATCTAAGTCACACAGCTGGCTAGCTCTGAGTCTCTGACTCCTCTCCAGCGCGGGCTGGGGACAGGCAGGGCCCACCATAGATAAAGAAACGAAAAGGAGATAAATATGGGTCTCGCCGGGGGACGGGGCCCATCTGCCGATCCGGTAGGGGGTGGCGCGGGGGGTCCATTCGGGTGTGACCCGACGCGATCGCACGCCCGCCCCGCCACTCCTCCCCTCCGCCGTTCCCTTGTGGCGGGTGCTGGGTAACCTAGATCTAAACTTGAACCCTTGGCCTATAACAAATTCCTCACTACTAGATTATAAACAGAGTCAAATAGGTTATTTTGTACATACATAAAAAAGAAAGCAATAAAGAAAGAGTAGGACTTCTTCCCAAAGAAAGCAATAAAGAAATACCAAAGCTTCTTCTCTCTATCTCTGTGTTTTCAATCTACTATTTTTATTACTCTGTGATTGATCTGTCTTTTGCATAGTAGAGAAATCGATCGGACTGGGCTCGCCAGCGACGACTCCTCAACACGTTATCAGCACGAATCGCTCAGGTGAATTGAAAGATAATCATCGAAGCATTAGTAGATTGAATTGTCTATATCTAGATCGCTTTAAATTTCGCAGATTTCGCTTTCTAGGTTATTTTCTACAGTGCAAAACAGCTCTAATCTACTGCGAGCAGACATGAAGTCACCGACACAATGTCGATCGGTAGATTACATGAAAGACTACATGTTGATTGCATTGTAGATTGAAAAAATAAAAAAATCTTACACAGCTGGCCCCGTACGACCGCTGGCCTCCCCACGGGCCGTTGCCACACGGGCCACCGTAGCGCGTGAGCGCCGCCCGAAGCCGCCGCCGGCCACTGGCCTCCCCATGCACCGCTGCTCCGCCCGGGCCATTGTTGCCCGAAGCAGCGGAAGGAGCCGCCGAAGCCGCGCATGGCCGCCAGTATCGAACCACCGCCTCGGTCCCCGAGTCGCGCTGCCAGCCCCACACAATTGCCCACGCCCGGACTGTCGCCTCGGTCCCCGCGCCATGCAGCTAGCCACACTCGACCGCCCGCGCCCAACCGTCACCTCGGTCCCCGCGCCGCACGCATAACCCCGCACGGCCGTGCATGCCGCCGCCGCACGGTCCCGTACAGTTGCCCGATTGTCGCCTCTAGGCCCGCGCCATGCTGCCGGCCCCGCACGGCCGCTCGACCATCACCTCGGCTCCCGTACCAGACTGTCACCTTAGCTCCCGCGCCGCGTTGCCGGCCCCGCATGGCCAACCGTGCGGGCCGTCGCCGCCCGCGCCCAAAGACGAGGTCGACCCCGCCGCTGCGTTTGGCTGTCGGTCGTCCGCACGCGGCCGCTACACTCGGCCGCCGTCACTCCAGCACGTGCCTCGGTCGCACGGCGAGCTCCTGGCCGCCGTTGCTCCCGCACGAGGCGCCGACTGGATGCGCCCCGAGCTCCGGAGACGCTCACCGCCGAGGCCGGCCGCCCTCGCCTCGCGCCCCGCCTGAGCCGCCGCTTGGGTTGCCGCGCGCAAGAGGCAAACAGGGGTAGGGGACCCTACCCCTCCCTCTCTTGACCCGACTGGCAATGGGCCAGAGGCTCGGCCTGAAAAGGGGCGCTGGCAATTATGCAAAATACCCCTCAAATTCTTAAAATTACAGAAGGGTCCTCAAAACTTTCAGATGAATCCTGAATTTTACAAAAAGGCCCTCGAAGAATAATTCGTCTAAAATTACAGCAGAGTTCCCAAGTGGCCGTTTTACAAAATTCTCTAAATTGAAATTTTGCGTATATGCCCTCGAAAATTACAGAATTCGTCGAAAATTCATATTCCGACATGAATGGGCCTCAGGAATTCTAATTTTGAATTATTTTTAGCATTTGAAGCATGTTTAGCACTATCATTATTAATTTTTATGTTTTCTATTTATTTACTATTTTGATTAATCATAATTATTTAAATTACTTTTAATCACCGAAATTAACAGTAAAATTTATAGAAAATACATAGAAAATTCTGGAATATTACGAGAAACTTTTGTAGCATTATCCAATTTATTTACCTACAGTAAATATATTTCATGCATGTTTACCGGAAGTAAACTTATTTATTCATTTTATGCACATGTAGATGGCAGACATCCCAAACCGGGAGTATGAGGAGTTGGCCCAACATGATCAAAACAACTTGACTCGGGCTTCCAATATCAAGATAGTACTTAGAGCCAAGAAGCTCCACGCTACTATTGGAATTGGTACACCACAGGATGCCAAACTCACCCCTGAGGAAAATGATCAGGCACTTCATTTCCTCAGGCACCACCTCTGTCTCACTCTCAAGAATGAGTAAATGGCAGAGAAGAGTGCGATAGTTTTGTGGACTACACTCAAAAAGCAATTCAAAAAGCTAAAGTACACAATTCTTTCTCAGGCAGAGCATGAATGGTTCCGACTCAGATTTGCTGATTTCAAAAGGGTCGGGGAGTACAATTCTGCTTTGCACAGAATATGAACCATTTTCAACTTCGTGGCAAGCAGATCATAGATGAGTAGAAGATTGAGAAGACGCTATCCACCTTCCATTCCAATGTAGTGCAGTTTGCACGCAATTATCGTCAAGACGACTGCGAGGAGTATACTGAATTGATCGATATGATGCAAGTTGTAGAGATTCAGGATAAAGTTCTCCGCAAGAACTATGTAACACAGCCACTTGGGAACTCTGCTGGCTCCGAAGCCAACGCCGGGAGCTATAAGGTGTGAAAGCCCATAATGAAGAAAAAGGGAAGGAAGGGTAAGGCCGCAACCCAGAAAGGCAAGTCAAATACTTCACGTGAGAATAAGACAAGCAAACCAAAGCGAAACGTAAGCTCTATGGTCAGCAAGAACAATCCTGCTATAAGTGTGACAAGTGGGGGCACTGGTCGCGAATATGTAAAGAGCCACAGCATATCATCGATACCTTCCAAGTTCAGAAGAAGAAGGATGGCAAAGGGCAGTATAAAACCCACCTTATTTCTGTTGAGGAGAAGAGTTTTGAGTAGCTACCTGCACCGATGGAGGTTGAAACCATTCCGGTATCAGCATCCCATTTTGACATTGCAGCTGCCGTCGCCATGATTTCTATGGAAGAGCATATAACTCCTGAGAAGATAGCAGCCGAAGTCTCTGACTTCTTAGCAGATTCAGTCTAATGTACAGAATGCATTTAGACTTTAATTGTCATTTATTTTATGTGTGGAAGGAATATGTTGGATTTTGCATGGATGGTACTCAAACAATTTATTTTCTCATAATGGTTGGGTGATATTGAATAATTCATTCATTTATTCAGTTTATAATGGCATAATATGTTCTGATATTGAAGTATTTTATTTATGTGTTAATTTCCTTCTATTATATATTAATAAAATACTTTATATTAGAACATGTGTGGTGTCCTATGGAGGAAGTATATTTAGCTTACAGCGGCACAATAAATACCATCTTGAGAGAGAAAATTCTTTCAATTGATTAAAAAAAATATAGGCAATACACTCATATCTCAACTGTGTTATTTCTTCAACATGGTCAGAGTTTTGATTCATAAAAACTGGCTGTGAGAGATACAGAGAGATACTTTGTGGTTTTGCTCGTGTTACAACTGAGTTGTCATTCTTCATTTTTTTTTTGGTCGTAAATCTTCAGGTTACCAACGGCCATGGTACGCAACGCAACATGACTTCGAAATGTTACTACAGTTAGGCCCCGTTTGGCACAGCTCTAGCTCCGAGATCTATGCTGGATCTGTAGTTTGTTGATCAAATTAAAGTGATTTAAATATTTTTATTTAATATATAATATAAATGAAATGAGTCATGTAAATGCACTTAATATGCTTGCAACTCTAGATCCAGGATTTCCTAGAGCTACAGATGACCAGCTCTAGGAAATCTATAGATTTCCTAGAGCTAGAGCTCTGCCAAACGGGGCCTTACTACTAGGCCTAGCGTGCTGCGACTACATCCAGTCAAGTTTAATTTGTGCCAAACGAACAGCCTTATTGTCCATCGTGGAACACAACTAAGAACTTGCCACGTAGTACCTTTTATTTAATGTGCCACGTAGAACTGGGGAGATATCACGTGAAAATCATGACTTTTATAAAAAATAGTGTAAAATTCACTAAAAGTGCTGGTGCAAGTTTTCAGAAAAGTTTAAGAAATTGTCAGCTATAGATAAGTATATGATATATATCATGCAAAATTTAAATAGCAAACTCAATCTCGTTTGTGAGATTAAGTACTGTTCATCGCTGTTGCGCACTATTACATATCATATCGGTCTTTTTCATTTCTTACGAATGGGATTGTGTTTGTTTTTTAAATTTTGTATAAATATAAACCATAAACTTACCTATAGCTGATTTGTTTAAAAGATATTTTAAAACTTGCACATTTGATTTTAATAAAATTTGCACTGTTTTCACAGAAGATATCATTTTCACATGATATCTCCCCGTAAACCTTACTATCATTGGGACCATTCTTTTTCCGTGAGAATATTTGAGAGATCCATCTCCGGCTCCATCCCATTAAGTTCCTAACACAAGCACCACCACTAAAAACGCCTTGCAGTGTCAGGGCTCCAACGCTCGGGCTAATCATTCCGGCATCTGAACCTGCGGCGGCTACTCTTGGTGTGTTCTTTTCGATGGTAGCCCATGGCTTATAATTATAACTTATGACTTTTAATCATAGTATGGATGTTTATATGAATAAATTGAATATTCATAAGTTGTTTTGAAAAAACTGTTCTAATAAATTATTTTAAAAAACAATGAAAAATCATCTCATCTATTTATTCAAAAAAAATCTTATCCTCACAGCAAATAAACCATCCCACATGTTTATTCGTGGAAGACCATATCCTCACCAACAAACACCATCCCGCTTAAACAAAGAGGCTAACAGCAGCAGTGGTCGCTGCACGAGGGAGGCAGGAAGAAAGCAGGGCCAACACCCCTGGAATACCGCAAATGTTGTGTGCTACGTCCACGCGAAGATAGTTTTTTCCCCCTTACAGAATCTTTAAGATCAGTGACTCGTAGGTGGTCCCTCCAATTCCATCCCATGTGTCAGACGGTCATACCACACCGCCCAGCTACGATTAGTAGTATTGTTTTGTACTAAAAAAACTCGTGCCTACGCACGCATAGAGCGTGGCTAGCAGGAGCATGACAGATAATTAAGTACTAGTCCTAGCCCTGTAATATTCAGAACCCGGTATAATTAGAGGAAGGATTCCCTGATTCCCTGCCTCTCTTGGGATGCTTAACCTAAGCGCGATGCTTAGTTGGTGTTTGGGAAGTAGTTTAAACGAGCCTACTACGCCTTGGAAAGTTGAGTGCTTATCCGGGCGTTTGCGTCTTCACTGCATCGGTTCCTGGGGTCTTCAGTGGTCGCAGCTCAGAGCTCACACAGGTGCATGCCAATATGTCATGAGAAAAGGAAATGTTGCATGCATACGTGTCTGGTAAATAGGATTGTTTGGGTTCCGACGCTAACTGAGGTGCTTTGCCTTCACTGCACAGATCCCGCGCGTTTGTTCCACTGTAAATTGTACACAAGCTTTGCCTTATGTACCACTGATGGGATTTATTCATCATATACCCTCTCTTTAGATGGAAATTCAAGATTTACCCTCCTGACCCACATGTCAATGACTTATGATGACTCCATATGTCCTTGAGGTGGGAGGGTAAATCCTGAATTCCCAAAATGAAGAGAGGATATATGATCAACTTTCCCCCACTGATGAGGTTCTTAGAGCATCGAAATTATGTAGGAGTTGTGAGAAAGGAAACACCCACTTTCGTCACATGTGGGGTTTCCGACAAATTTACGATAATCATGTGCTGCAAACATGGACTAGTAAGTTCTAGCTTAACGTTAAGCACTACTTAGGAATTTAATAAGGACTCTTTTGCAACTTATGAATTCCGTGAAATTTCTATGATTCAAATATATCCTAAATACTGGAGCAGATTTTTGTCCGTTCGAAAATTATGGTACAATTTATCTAGAGAAAATGTTGCTTCGGACCATGAAAGGAAAATACTACTTTCGAGACCCTGTCTGATGCGGATATAGATATATTTAGCGTTTTTCAGTTAAATATATTATTTGACCGGAAATAATTATTGAGCCGAATTAAATATTATTGGGTGAACTCTAATTTAATTGGATCTTTAAATATTATATTTAGAGATACAGAGCTACTACTGTGTAATGTAATTATATGCAGACCCATATTCGATTTAGAGATGAACTTGCTTCTTAATGAGCATGTCATTAATGTTAACAAGAATTTTATACTATCTAAATCTTGTAATTTACTTATACTTAGGTATTTTTGATCAATACGATGCGCAAGAGGAAGGAGAAGAAGAGCTACGACATGACTGCCAGTTAACGCCAAAAAGGAGGCCATCAGAAGAGGAGTCCAAGTTCTGCTCAGAGATAAGGCACGTTCAGACTAGTATTTTGTTATTTTTGCAATACGAAGAATGATAGGATATTCAACATTTTGTTCTTCATGATGCGGCTCTCGATACTTGTATTTGTCATTCTATGGAAGTACAGATCCGGAGAAGTATTTCAAATGGGTGGAACAACTCGAATGTGGTATCAAGTTTCAAAAGCTGTCTGAAGCCAAGAAAATGACACAAGCCACCAAAGAGTTTGAAGAATATGCATGCATTTGGTGGAAGCGATATCCTGAAAAGTATTATATCACTATTTGGGAAGAATTGAAGGATGTCATGAAAAAAGAGTTTGTGCCATATGAGTATGGGCAGAAGCTACTTCATCATATGAAGAGCGGCAAGGACATCGATCTATCCAATCTTATTATGATGAGTTAAATTATGCTATGTATCGTGACAATATCACACATGCATGTGCAATAAGAGGTTGTTTTAAAAGAGGTTTGAATTCTGATATCGCTACTACTATTTGTTTGACATATGATAGTAGTATGCAGAATCTTGTGAATTATGTTATAGAGGAGGAGAGAAGAATTATGGAAAGGCGTACACCACGGTTCAACCTGAGTCCACACGTAAGTTCGCATGCCTTTACCAATGCGTCACATGAGAAGACGACCAAGCATAGGACTTTCTCTTCGGTCAAGATCTCATGTATTGCTGCCCCGTTGATACATTGTCTTCTTTGTTCAGCACATTTTCGAGTTACCAAATGCCGAGGACTGCTTTTCTTGAAGAAAAGGGAGGATGACGCGGATATAAATATGCTTAGCGTTTTCAGTTAACTATATTATTTGACTGGAAAGAATTATTGAACCAAACTAAATATTATCAAGTGAACTCTAATTTAATTAGGTCTTTAAATATTATACTTGTAGATATAGAGCTACTACTAATTATGTAATTATATGTAGACCCATATTCAATTTGTATAAGCCTAAAGTGAAGATGCGTTTAGAAGGTCTCGTCGACATTAGTGTATTGTCCATCTCTTCAAGTGTACAAGATGATGAGGACAACCTGATTGGGCCAATTACAAGAGCACGTGCCAATAAACTACAAGATCAGGTGAACTTGCTTCTTAATGAGCACATCATTAATATTAACAAGAATTTTATACTGCCTAAATCTTGTAATTTACTTGTGCTTAGGTATTTAAATCAATACGATATGCAAGATGAAGGAGAAGAAGAGCTACAACATGACTGTCAGTTAACGCAAAAAAATGAGGCCATCAAAAGAGGAGTCTAAGTCCGGCTCAGAGATAAGGCACATTCGGACCAGTCCAAACGGCTTTGGTGATGTTCGAACCATCCGATCAGTTTCGGACCGCTCTGCTGCTTCGGTAACATTCAGACCAGTCCGACTAGCTTCGATGACGTTCAGATCGTCCATCGCCCCCGGATGCGCTCGAACCACTCGATCGGTCTCAATGACGTTCGGACCAGTCTGATTGGCCTTGGTAACATTCAATCCATCGAAGATTACAAGTACTTAGCGTACTTGAAGAGCATAGAAGACGCAAATACCAAAGGAGACTCGAGCACTAGGGAGGCTTATGAGTACCATAGCAAAGGAGTTTTGTGTGGCTGAGTAGACGAGGATCGAAGTGTGTGGTTAGACGAATTCTTTTGTTGTAGGTTGCTGTATTGAAACAGTGGTTGGCATCATCGGTTCGTCAGGTTGCACGGATCTAAAGTTATCCTTAGTTTTATGTAGTGAAGATCGGACACCCCGTATCACTGTTTCAATGAGAGGAATTCGAGGAAACTTAGTTGCGTAAATAAAAGTTTAAACAGGAAATAAAACGATGGTAAAATAGTAGCAAACCTATACTAGACAAGGCCGCCCGCGTCCCAACGATGGTGTGCCTTTCTCGTTGCAAGCCAAGTGAATGGGAATCACTTGCCCATGGGCTTTGGACAGCTCTATCCCGTTGCGCCTCGTCATGGCCTCAGATGCAATCGCTCATACTAGAACGACAGCTTGAACAAGTGGAAGGAACTAGCAAAATTAAACATTGCCTGCTACAATGGAAACTACAACTAGATTCTTCCTAGAACCCCCCAATCAATTGGGGATGTTTGCCTATGTGCCGTAAAATGGTACTCGTAATGGCCATGGCAATCTCCAATTCGTTTCTCTTAACTTTTACTGCCACCATCTTCAATGCCAAGAGTTTGATGGTTTTTTCTATGCGAAGGGTGCATTTGTTATCACAATTATCATTAACACTCATCAACAGAGAATTCATAAGACCAAACTTGCGAAACAAATAAACTCAACTAATATACAGTTAGTGAGACTTAAACAATAGTCCTTAGCCACAACACAATACACATGTGGTAAACCATAGTCCTTAGCCACAACACAATACACATGTGGTCACTGATTGGCAAGAGTTTGAATGATTGCTGTTAGTACTTAGGCTAGCTCGTTTCGGTTTTAGCTTCTGTCTTTTGGCTTCTAATTTACTATTTCTTAATTTTATTTTTTTTTCTGACTTTCTGATTTTTTTTGGCTTTTCTTTTTTTTGTATTTGTTTGTATTGTCTGTAACGGACTAACCTATTTTTTCTTTTTTAATTTTTAAAATTTAATTACGCAAAAAAAAATCATCAGCAATGACGTGTGCAAAATAAGTCAGATACAATATAAAATAGGCTATAAACCACAAAAAATCCAAATGAACAGCCCCTAAGATAACTCCTCTTGTGGGTTATATAATAAGAATTTAGATGTCATTCACTAAGGTTGAGGTTGTGATCAACACAGTTGAATCAAGAAATTGCTCACTGAATATAAATCTCATCTTATTTAAGAAATCATTTCTTCAATGCTATTTCATTTTGCATCGACCCTCGTATTCATTCTCATTTCAATAGAAACGAATAAAATGCCATTGGATGAGCAAGCAACGAAACAAACCCTGCAACTAGAACTCATCGAGGGTGAAGCTAGTGTCCGTTGTTGGGGTGCAGAAGATCCACGCCTCTTTTCGCTCCCCTGATGATCTGACCTCCTCTGCCCATTAATTTGTGTGCAACGATCGAAACCCGCATTGGATAATAGTAAATGGTGGCGCGCCCACCATTGGGAGCTGCGATTGCATCCGGCCACCCCGTCTGCCCCCGGATATACACCCTCACGTGAAAGTCCTGCTCGCCTCGCCCCCTTTCTGTCGAGCATTTGCAGAAATTACGAGCCCAAGACATTCGCCTCTTATTCCAAGCTGAATTCCAACGGGAGAAGAGGAAAGGAGAGGAGAGGAGAGGAGAGCGGTGCATCTGGGGGGACGTTGCCGTCAGAGTCACCAGAACTTTTGAGCAGTTCAAAAATTTGCACAGGTGTTCGCAGCGGCGGATCTAAAATTTTGATGTGTCTCAGACTGAATTTTGGTATGCTAAAATTTTAGAACTAATACTAACATATATCTATATATATCACGGTATAACAAAAATACATCATAAATACAGCATTGATACAAGAATTTAGCTCAATTCTTCAACATAAAACATAATAAGGAAAATATAATAAAAATTAAACAATATAATATAGTAGAGATACAATTAAAATGCCTAAATAACGAAGTTTTGCTCTCAATCCTATCCCACTATTTCTTCATTAATAGTTGGACAATAACCAAAATCTATAAAGACAACATATAAGAGTAAATCAAATAAATGTATGAATAAATACGAAGAACATAAAGTTTACATTTATAATAAACTAACTTATCACTAGCATGGAATAGTTGTTTCTTACAAAACCTCATCCCTTGAGAATATTTTAAAATCTTATCATCATTAATGCTTGCAAATACGTCTCGCTCAATGTAGCATACCTTGCTATTATTCATCCACTCACTATTCATCTTATTCATCAAATCAATTTTAATAATCTTCATAGCCGAGAAGGGTCTTTCTACAGATGTTGTTGTCACAAGCAAAATCAAAGCCAATTTAATGAGGTGATATACCAATAAAAAAATTATGTATCTATCAGTCCGAACCATCTTCATAGCAAGATTTTCAAGGTTAGTGCAATTTGCAAAATCTAGATCATCTCTTACATCATCAATAAATATACCAAGTTAATCCTAAGGACTACACAATCATATTGAGAAAAGTCAGTAGCATATATACATCTTAGCAAATTCGATTAATTTGTTCTCATCAAAGTTGGAAAAAGAACTATTTGGATCAAGACAAACAAATACACCTCAATAACTAAATCGATCTTTCAGTATAACAATTATTCGTCTTAACAATAATTTGGTCATGCACCACAATAAATATTTCATGGTGAAAGTGATCATAGTACGTTATCATTTGGCCACCACGACTCCTAATTGGTATTGTATCATTCATAATTGGCACAATGATCTTATGTTGGAGACCAAATGCATTTGCCTCCACAAAAAGCTCATCACAACCATCATTTTTTATTACCTCAATTGTCTTCAATGTGGTTCTAATCAGCCTTGTGGCATGACTAATATTTTTACAAATTCAAAGCTTTCTATTTTCCCAACAAATCCGAAGCTGTGATTTTCTGTGTTGCACTAGTGGCATCATTACTCAAATTCTTTAATACCCCTCTAGGAGCGGGCCGAGAGGGAGTAGGCCAGGAGGGGTCCGCATGGTGTGGGAGGTGGTCGGAAGGGATTGAAGCGCCAAGAGAGTTGGCGGGAGCTGAGGCGGCGTGACACTTCTTTTGCACGACACGAGGGAGAGGGTGTGGTAGGCTGACCGTGATAGTGGCTGGCTATGGTGCGGGCTTTTTTCGCGTGGGTGAGGCAGGAAGGCGGTGATTGGGTCAAGGGGCGACCAGGCGAGGAGTGGACTGAAATCACCTGGACTAGATCAGTAGATTGTTACCCTGGGCTAGGCTAAAATTATATGGTATACACTAGAAATTTTTCACATCTCAAATTAAAGTCTATGTTGCCACGGTCCTCTAGGTGTTCCTCTGCCGATCTTCAGAAGTAGGGTTTCCAAACAGTATCGGTTTTTAGTGCCGTGAGATTCTTCACAGATTCAGAGATTCGGTGATCTTAGACCATATGCCCCTGAAAATTTACCCCTAAAAAAAACGAGAATACGTAGAGGGACGGTGTATCTTTGATTCTAAGAACGAGAGCGGTCACAAACTTTACCTTTCTAGAGAAACGGATAGAAGAATTTTCAAATACGATTACACTTGGATATACTACTTGACCCACTTAAGTTGGAAGCACCAAAAACATCTTCCTAGGCACACCAACAGCCTAGCTAATCGAAAACTGAACGATATTATACTTTCTGGAGCCTCAAAATTCCCAATTGTCTCACTGATTTTTCTTCCCCCAGTGGATCCAGCGACACGCGCCCATATACGTCCGTGACGCTCATATCATTTCGTGCCGATTTATTAGTCGAACCATCCGAGGTGACGTGCACCTTGGCATGTCCAGATGGACTTGTCCCGAACACTGCTAGTCCTGCTTAGTATTTTTAACATAATTGCTGTACTATTTTTATCCGTATCATTTGAATTTCTAATGTTTCAATCTCCTTCGTGCTCTGGCCGGTGGTTTGTCATCTTCTCCGGCTTCGGCGTGGCACGTTAACGCAAGGATTTATCGAGATCCAGATTTAGAGAGAGGCAGAAGTGGTGAAGGACCGATAGTGGGTGTCGGTGACGGCGGAGCGACGAGGCGGTAATAACGCTATCGGCCGCGGACTTAGGAGAGAATGGTCGGTGGTGGAGGTCAATGGGGACGACAACACTAAGAGAGTATTAGGAAGCGGCGGGAAATGGTGGTATGCCACTGGAGACGGGGAAGAAGGGTGAGGCTAGGGAGATGGAAGCCGACGACAGAAGTAGGAGAGGAGTTGGGCGACCATAGCGGGAGGGGAGGAGGAGGACAGCGGTGGAAGCGGGAGGGGGCAAGGGTCGCGGGAGGGCCTCTCCCCACCGAGACGACGCTAACAAGGTAAGCGGGGACCGGTAAGGTGGTGTTGTATCTGGTGGTGGAAGGGAGATGAGAGCAGGATGGAGATTAGGGTTGTGTTTTAATATTGTAGTTGGGGATGATGGCCTTTAGATCTTAATCAGATTCAACTGTTAAGAAATTTGAATAATTTTAACCCAAAAAATCAGTGAGAATAATCTGATTGACGAGTAGACCGACCATATAGTATATCTCAATCCATCCATACTCTCGAGTCCAAGATCGCGAGAAAATGTAGACTTCCGTCGGGTCGTTTTCGAAAAAAAAAACGGACTTTGGACCGTCGCGTTTGGGGGTTCGGAGAGTTACGGGACGCGAAATTTTTATTCGAAGGCAACGTGACGCCGGAGTAGCCACCGATCTCGACAGGGTAGGTCTAGTCGGTTCGCCAATCCATGTCTCTCCAAGCCAGGTTCCTATCCGAGCAGAAATCATGCGCATTAAGATACTCCCTGCCGTTTTAATCAGGATCGACCGATCGATCAGACGATCACTACGTTTAATCTGTCGTTGCGTTGTGTGTGTGTGTGTGTGCTGCTCTGAGCATGACACCCATTCCTATCTGCTTCTACCATCAAGGCCATCACCACTCCCTATCACTTACGCGTTTCGGTTGATTAATAGCAGCACAATCTGAAGCGTTTGCGAATATATTTTTACACGTCCAAGTCTGATGCGCAGACAGGGAGATGGGAACGAGGTATGGAGGGGAGGGGTTTGCGTGTGGCTCGTGGTGCTCGTTGCCAAACAGAAAGCACATCCTCAGAAGCTACACTTTCGATGCCTTTTCCGCCCTGTGCTGCTGCTCTCCCCCCTCCCCCTCTTGTTTCTATTCCTTTGGGAGCTTGCTTTAGCTTTTGCATCCTCTTTCCATCTTTCGAACTGGCTATAGGCTACTGCCGTCTTTGATGAAAGGTGAAAGACGTTACTAAAGTATGCGCTTGTACTGGGGGGTAACTCGTCATCGTGTTAGGGTAAAGTTCCACGAATTCTTCTTGCTGCGAGGGCGTGCGAGGCTGTGCCATGCATATGTACTGTTGTAAATAGGGCCATGACTTCTCCTTGCTGCGTATGAACATCTAATTTTTCACAAACTGCCTTTGTTCTCATCTTGCATACATATCTTTTTCACAATTTCTTTACTGTTCGTCTACTTCTTTTAAAAATTATTTTTTAGTTATTACTATTTATTTTCTATCAAAAATATTTAATTGTAACCAAAGCACATCAGTTACAGCCAGTATGAACACCCCCACGACCAGTCTGATTCAGATGATGGGCAGTATATTTGGTCGCGTTTGGATTATGATCAACTTGCAGCCGAGATTAGAACGCCTCTCATCCAGGGTGATACCAGAGGCTTCAATACTTATCGTGGTAAATTGTTGGATTAGAGAAGGCACCAGATAGCTTGGAATCTCTATCTGAATAGTACTTCAAAGTTTTCCCCCTTGGTGTTAGGTGTCCAACGTAGCACAGCCAAGGGCCAAGCAAAGCTTTTTTTTTTGGTGACAGAATCAGACGGTGGCACGAGTGATGTCTTGTCCGGTCGGAGATAGTGTTGGTTGCACATAACACCTCATCCGTGAGGTCCCGTCAGCTTTATGGCTCTGAGGCCTCCCCGTATACGAGAGCCCAGCACAGCGAGACGACCGAAGAAAGCTCGTGTGGTAAAAACAAGCAGCGTGCGCCATCAGCTGTATGGAACTGGGTATCCGGCCAAACGAGAGGAAAGGGAAAACACAGCGACACGTATTTTTGCAATATGAGGCCAAGCATTATGATGTTGGAGGCATGCCTAGACTGCCTCGTCACCGATCACATTGTCTGTCTCCGGACTCGATTGGAGTAGTGCGAAACTTAC